>JAWZYU010000023.1:11289910-11944160 GCA_038380435.1 Ryuthela nishihirai
AGGTAATCTATTATACAATATTTATATATTTCCTATAGGGGGCGGGGGGGTGGCTCAGTCGGTAGCGCGCCAGGCTCGTAATCTGCAGTTCCCAGGTTCGAGTCCCAGCTGGGTCAGCGTTGAGATTTCTCTCCGCAAAACTCCCCGCCCTGTTCTTGGTCAGTAGGGGACACCGATGGACTTGGAAAGGCCGCCGTCCGTCGGATGGGACGTTAAGCCGTGGCCCTGTGTGCGGGAGAGCCATACCCTGTGCACGTTAAAGAACACGCTGGATGGCCTTGATCGGAGGCTACCATTTGTCTCTCAACAGCTGTTCCAGTGGGTCCCCCTCCCCAAAACCTTCTCTGATCCTTCGGGGTCCATGTGACCTGTCCATTTATCCCACGGTGTGCAAAAAAGCGCCGTTCAGAGGTAAAACAACCCAACCTATATTTCCTATTCTTAAAAAAAATAGTTTATTAGTCTCATTTTAATAACTAAATATTTCCCCCCTCTACTTCCATGGTAGTATACCGTCAATAGCTCATCAGTTTATTGTTTCTGATGTTCCCAGGTTCTGCCCTAATTTTTACCCTTTCTTCTGAGAAATAGGATGCAAATTGTCATGCAAAATTTTGTTGTCTGTCAAATGGGATATTAAAACTTTCAGACTATGCACATTGCAGTGTACTTTATTTTTAGATCTTTTTAAACACAGGAAGAAGTACATGTGGTCTTCCAATGTTTGTAAAGTGTAGACCGATACACAGGAATGTACTAGAATTTGGAGCCAACTATGGATGTATAATAGAAACTATAATGCATGCAATAACCATATGGATATAGAAAAAATTTTAAAAATAGTAATTAATATATACAATGACATATGGATGCAATAACATTGAAGATGATTGTGCCTGACACTTAACAGAACTGGTTTGCTAAATTTCAGAGGTGTCAATCATTTGATGTGTTTATCATGACAAACTGTATATAAATTATAATTCTTTTCTTTTATGTTCTTTTCCAGTGGGCGGCGAGGGCTGTCATAATCGGTAGCGGGACAGTCTCGTAATCTGCAGTTTTCAAGTTCGAGTCCTGTATCAGCCAGCGTTGAGATTTATCTACGCAAAACTACCCGCCCTGACTAAGGTCAGTAGTGGACACCGATGGGCTTGGAAATGCCGCTGCCCGTTGCATGGGACATTAAGCTGTGGCCCCGCCTGCGGGAGAGCTATACCCTGTGCATGTTAAAGAACATGGTAGATGGCCTTGACGGGAGGATATCATCTGTGTTCCAAAAGCTGTTCCAGTGGTTCCCCTCCCCCAACCTTCTCTGGGCCTTCGGGGTCCTTGTGACCTGGCCATTTTGCCCATTATGTGCAAAAAAGTCTCTCTCAGAAACAACCCAATCCTGTTACCAGCCATTGGGGACTTTCTGATCCGACAACTTAACCCATTGTGTTCATAAAAATTCATGCTATTATCCTTAAATTTATTCACACTGTTTTTATAAGCTTTCTAAAATGTTTCCATTTTCTTAACAAAGAGCTGAGCATTAATTTATTTTTTTTAAATAAATCTACCGCCAAACTTGTCAATCCAAATATTATCTCAATAAGTTCCCAAATTTTAATTTCAAAGAAGCTACAAAAAACATGCTTTTTTCTTTAAAACATTGAGCGAAGCAATGCAGAACAAGAAAACAAAATTTTTTGTGAGGCCATTTCCCATAATTCACTTTTTTTTTAATCAAACCCGTGAAGATGAATAACTGGACATCGCCAAACTTATCAAGGTTTACTGCTGATAGCTCATGATAACAAAAGTGGCCATGAAGACGAGCTCTTCATTGTTCATTAACTTCCCTCCTTAAAAAAATTCTCTTTTAAGAAGGTATTCTCGATTTTTTTTCCACGAGACATCAGATCGCCTGTGGCCCGTAGCCTCGTTATCAAAGTGCCTCATTAATTACCGTCTCCCTCAGCCTCGCTCCCAGAATGCTTCATTAATTTTCTCATTTACTTCCCTGTCCAGCGTAGATCTGCCAGTAATTGATTTTTGTCTCTTTGCCGGCGCATTAAAAAAAAACATTCAGAAGAGGAGAGGAGGAGACGGTGGAGATGAGGAGGGAGATATTTACGCCTCACACCATCCAGAAGAAACTATTCAGAGCAATTGGAAAATGATCGTAGAATTAGTATTTTGTCACTCGATAGATTCAATTAGTCTGCAACTTGTATCACTTGCAGAAACCAAAGATAAATAAAATCACATTATTTTAAAGGTTCTTTGTAGAAAATAGTCGAGTAATCATTCGATAAACATTTTTTGTTTTTCTATTAAAGGTAAATGACTCTATTGAATTACGAAATCTACTACCATTAGTTTTTCAGGATAAAATTTTATTTAATGAAATTTCAAAGTACTGGAAAAAAAAAGTATTGCATACGGACAGGAAATTGGAGATTAATTTGGTTTTCTATTTGTTACGAAATAAAGAACAAACTATCAGAACCAAAATTGAACATTTCGTGGAATCCACAAACAAATATTAGGAGGAAATCTGTTGCAGCGTTGTTTGGATTTTTCTTTTACTACATGGATAATTTTAACTTTGTTCTATTATCGTCGTTTTTTCCTTTTCATACCATAGCAAAAAAGAAGAAAACAAATAGGTACTGTTAATGGAATTTACTACCATGCACAAAGTTGTGACCTCACAATGTCACAAGTGACTTTTCGGTGTGTGTTGAATATGTACTCGCCAAAGATTATATGGTTGTAGGGTAACAACTTCCGGCAGGTGGAAAATGTGAATATCGATTGCGGCTTACAATATCGAAAACTTCTTGCACCAAATGCGGGCTATTTACTAAATATAAATTCACTATATACGAGAAAATAGCGCATTGTTTATATTAGACTTCGCCTGAAGCCAGAGAAAATAATAACTAAATACGGGAACAATAAATATTTCACTCTGCTTAAAATATAAATATTTCCAGCTGTTACATTGATATACTTTATCAGTTATAATGAATTAAATGAAATTCTACAAATTCTAAAAATAAACTAAAAATTTCGCAAGATACAATACAATCCGCCTAATCAGATTTTCTGTAAACTAACACATTACCTATGAACCGACCACTCAAAATGATTAGCAGCAAAGATAGCATTGAAGGTGGACTAGTTAGGAATGTGGAAATTGAGTTAGGTTGATTTACCTGTGCGCGTCATTTTTGTGTAAACAATGGGCTAAATGGCCAGGTCACAAAAACCCCAAAGGCTTAAAGAAGGTTGGGAAAGGAAATTCATGGGACAGCTGTCCAGAGTATTCTTTAAAGTGCACAGAGTATGACTCTTCTGAACATGGGGCTAAGGCTCAAGGTACCATTCGACTGGCAATGTCCTTTCCAAGCCCATCGGTGTCCCCTTTCTCCCTGAAGACAGAACACGGTTTAGGGGGGAAAAATTCTCTACCCTGATCCAATTGAGACTCGAACCTGGAAACATCAGATTACGAGTCTGGTGCGCTACCGACTGAGACAACCCTGTCCTGCAGGGAAAAAATTTCCTTTTCAGGTATAGTATTTCTTTTATCTTCATGTGGCCGAGAGATTAGTCTGCTTGGCTACGTGATCAAAGGGACATGGGTTCGAGCCCCGGGTAAAGCACGAGTGTTTGTGTTGTTTTTCTGCTGAGGTCTCGCCATCCTCACAAACCTTCTACAATGGCGTATAAACTGACAGGATCCTGTCAGACCTTTTGGCAAGCAGCTGCTTGAGGGGATATTTACTCACTTTATTTGGTTCTAGAGCAGAACTGAATTAAGGCTCCATTTTCATGATACGTATCGCTGAACAGGCACGAAGCAGTGGGGGCCCGTGCCAAACCCCTCCTTTGACATTTTAAAGAAAACGATACAAGATTAAGATTTAAGAAGTGAATTTTGGCGTGCAATAATTTGCTCTTAAACTATTTACTATCCCATTAGATGCAATTAGAAACTTTATCAGAAGTAAATAATAAATATTATGTCTATAATTTTTTTCATTGTTACTTTGTAATCCCAAAATTTATTTCTGGTTACGTGTCTGAACCGATGTTTCAACTAGAACTACGAATTAAGTATTTAGAAGTGCCTAGATATAATAATATTGCGAATTATAAGCTATAATAAAATATATTTTAGAATATTGTATATAACATATGTAATAATAAATATATATTATCGCTAATAATAGTTGATTCCTTGAAATTTTCCGTTTTGAACAGTACAGTGTTTCCACTAAAATACTAATTTGGGTTGTTTTACCTTTGAGAAGCACTCTTTTACATACAGTTAGCTAAATGGCCAGGTCACAAGGACCCCGAGAGCTCAGAAGGATGGGGAGGGAACTCACTGGACAGCTGTTGGGACACAGATTGTAGCCTCCCTTCAACACAACCCAGTATATTCTTTAATGCACATGATATGGCTCTCCCACAATATGGGACCATGGCTTAACGTTATATCGACGGACGGCGGCCTTTCCAAGCAGATCAGTGTCCTTTACTGACCGCGGGCAGGAAGAGGATTTTCCCTGACTTGAACCTGGGAACTGCTGATTGCAAGCCTGGTGCGCTACCGGCTCAGACACCACCGCTTCCATTAATTCTAATTATTTCTAGAATGCATTAATAAATACTTTTTAGTTAGAGGAAATTTTAGAATGCTTTTTCGAGATCTTGTATCGGTGCATAGAAATTCAGAGATCCGCATGAAGGTGAGCCCCCGATTGAGTTGACGTATTATATGAGAGCAAAAGTCTCCACTTCATAAAGCAGTGCATAAACATCATAATTGAAACAGAGGTACTTTCAATAGAAGTAGTATATTGCATTATTCTGCAAAACAGCACGAATTTTAAAATTACGATAAATATGTAATCTTTATAGCTATTTTATTTTTAAAATATCTAGTAGTAATTAGCATTCATAACGCGTGATTGGGGGACTTTTTTTTGTCTGTTATTTTAAAGATAAACTCTACTACTTGATGAGAATGTAAATTTATGGTGTACTGGCCACCCTGCACTCAAATCTATTATCAGAGTTTACGAAGTTTAGTAACCACATATATATATATAGTTAAGAGGATTCTATTCCATATATATATATAGTTAAGAGGATTCTATGTATCTTGTGAAATTTTTAGAACTTATTTTTTAGAATTTGTAGAATTTCATCTTAGTTATTTCATTGATATACTTAATCAGTTATAAGGTTGTGTAATAGTTGAAACATTTGTTGCATTTTAAACGGAGTGAAACTTATTTGTTATATAAAGTTAAATTATTTAAATTATTTTAGTAAATAACGGTTTTAAATGAACGCTCTATCATTAATGGTAAATAATATAAATAATACCCCCTCAAGCAGCTGCTTGCTGCTTGCACAGAGGTCTGACAGAATCCTGTCAGTTTATATGCCACAGTAGAAGATCTGAGAGGATGGCAGGACATCAGAAGAAAAGCAACACACACAACCATGCCTTACCCGGGACTCGAGCCCAGGTCCCTTAGATCAGTAGCCAAGCGTGCTAACCACTCGGCCATGGGACGGCCGTAAATAATAATAATATAAAAATGTATGTTATCCATCTAAATCAGTGGCTTTCAATGGGGTTTGCCGAGATTCACCAGGTATGCTGCGAAATTTCGGATCATATTGAAGATAAAGGGAAATTTATAAACCATTTTGTTGCTGCTTTCTGTCACTGATTTTTCATTTAACTTTTTCTGTTTAATCAAAAACTTATCCACGTTAAAACTAAAATTAACGCAAAATATGTCCATGGATTTGGTGTAATATGTTCGACGGAAATTTATTCAAAACGGAAATTTGTTCGAAAAGGAAATACAGTATATTTCCGCAGGTAAGACGATAGTTGAATCATAAAAAAGGCCCCCAAAATCCTGGTCGTCTTACAGGACAGATACAAAAAAAAATTAGATTTAAATTTATATAAATTGAAACCATTATTACTACAACTTATCGAAAAATCTATCATATTATTTAAATACGCTATATGATAATACATTACATTGTAATAGTAAATAATACATTACATTGTAATAGTAAAACAATACTAAAACGTTTTGGGTCAATCCAATTACTTGGATTGACCCAAAACGTTTATCAATGTAATCTAGTCCTGGATACCAGTTATTGGAAAAGAAATGTAATAATTGGGGAAAATGTCCAGTTTTAAATTTCTAACATAATCCCTTTTCAAAAAGCTTTGACTATAGTTTATAAGAATAGCGAAAATTAAAAGGAAGTAAACCGTATGTAGATTGTGGAAAACAAGTGTTTTACTTTAATACAAAACTGAGCTTTCTCTTCTATCGCCTTTCTTATTAGAACTCCCCCCTTCCTCCGATAATTCCCCAGTAACAAACCAGAAAACACTTTATTTTCGGAGTATGTCCTTTAGCAGCTTCTCAATATTTCACACTTCTCAAACTTTCCACAAAATGTTGGAAGAATATATTTTCGTTTCAAACAAAATTTCGTCGAACAAATTACCGTTTCGAACAAATTTCCGGATACTCATAACATGTAAGGAGTATGCACTGACCTCAATACACATCAGAACGTGAACAGAATAGGTCTGCGTTTACAAACGACTTCACACAAATGGCTATTATTGAAGGCAAACTGCACATGCGCGAGTCTCCCGTAGTGTTGCCAACTTAAATTTTTAGTGTGCAGTGAGTAAAAACAGTTTGAGAATCATTGATTCAATATATAATTATTTCCTACCAATTTATTTTTATTATTAATACTAAATGTTCAAAATGCATGAAATGTATATTAATACATCAGTTTTTTCCATTTAGCATCATTCAGAACAGCTAAAGATGATGCTCTATTTTACTATATTGCCATATTAGTTGCATTGCTTTCATAAAAGGCGTATAAAAGAAAATACTTTGCATTTCAAATAAGGAAAAAAATAAAAGTCACTAAAATGTGAAGGTCGCAGCGAAACTCCAAAGCTTAAATTCGATTTTCCGACATTGTTGTGTCGGGACCTCTTTCGTAGTTGTAATAAATCTGTTTCAGAAAAGACACTTCCTCCCCTACTCCCCATTACCACTAACGCGTTTTCATTTGCCGCTACACGATGGAATAGACGGGCTCTAGTGACATCTTTTCCCTCGCGTATGTAAAAAAGCTTTATTATTTTTACTTCTTGGCAAACAACAAACTAGCCTCGAACACCAGAATACTTTTCATCTTTCTGTGCCCAATTGTACTCCCCCCTCTTCTTTGCTCGTTCCCCCTTCCCGTAGATCATACAATTTATCTCTGTTGACAGATCCATCTTCATAAAGTCATGATGGGGCGGGCGGGGGGAGGTACACTAAAGAAGGTGGAAGGCAGAAAACGAAGAGGAATAATTTAAGACTTTCTTTCACGACATCCTACAGGGATATGTAGAATATTGATATTCTTTGCATCCATTACAGGGACACCCTGTTTCCATTTACCCCTCTCCTTCCACTTCCAAGAGGGGACGAGAATGGTGTGTTGGGGGGTGGTAAATTCAGGAGTGAGTCACGAAATAGGTGAGAGGGAGATGACGTCATCGCACCCATCGTGGTAGTTAAGAATAGGATGGGAAAAGGAGTGAGGTATGAATGCGTATACTGCGGGGGGGGGGGGGGTGCATGCGAATTGATACCTCTCTCTCAGTGAAACATTCCACACAATCGGCCCAGCACGATAGGTTAGACTGAGTCTGTTAGGAAAATTGCTAAGTGCAAGATGGGTAGAGGAAACACCCATTTATAGATATAATGGAAATGACAGCTGGTAGCTCATATTGTCATAGTGAAAAGACTAAAAAAAGAAGCGGTTGTTAAACATTTAGATTTTTTCCCTTTTTCCCTTAGTTGAACTATGGTTTTCATATTAATATAATTAAAACATAACAATATTGTATATTAATATTTTGTTATATCGTTATATATATTAATATATTATAATGATATATAATTGTTCTGTAATTTAAAATTCCAAAAAAATGTTATTTTGAAAGTAGCCTTGGTTATTTTACTTATGGATACATTGTTAATTTATGCATGAACTGAAACGCAAGCACACACATTCAGTATCTGTCAGTAGGATATTTTCTTTCTTTTGAGTGTTTTCTAGACTAATTAAATGCCCAAAAGAGTTGGTTGTAGCGCCCAAAGAGTGCACGTTTCTCTCACGAAAAGGTGCGATCTTTTTCGCTAATGGCCTCACGAAGCGAAAAGTTTCCCGAAGTAATTAAAGCTTGCCAACCGCAATCGGGGAAACAAAGTTTCGAAGAATACAACTGAGTCTGAAAAAGTATATTAACCAGAAATGAAGCCGAATTTGCTTTTTCCTATTCTTCTTCCTAATCTACTTCCAACAGAATACAAGGAACGAACACATTATCTTCCAATGCAAAGAGAACAATTCTTGTTAGAACTCTCATAAAATACTTATGCAGTTGCAGGGTAATTAGTTGCTTAACACAGACATGCACTTCCTCATAATATGAAGAGGAAATGAGATACGCCATGCTATTCACTCACAGAAAAAAACCCTTTCGTATTCCAGTTGGAAATGCTCCCCTTCTAACAAAGGCAATAAAAGCGAATGGTCAATAAGAATGTGTAACAAAGGTATGATATCCGAAATGACTTGGATGTCTCAGGTTTGTTGTTGATAAAATTTTTTTTAAAATGCTCCTCAGACAGCCACTTTACCACTAAGATCTTAAAGTTGTCTGTCAGTTTAATAGCAAGTGGTAACAGCAGTAACTACTTACCATAGTAGTACTGTGAGAAAAGCGAGATCTCAGGAAAATGACAACATATATGAGATAAGTTCCTTTAAGAGACTACGAGACAGCAAGCATCTACGCTTTGTTCAGGATTCCAAACCAGGTACGTTCCGATGGGCTTGGAAAGACTGTCAACCACTGTATGGTATCCGTGGTCAGTGTGTGCAGGAAAATCTTACCTTGTGACGTTAAATAACAAGCTGGATAGCCTTGACAAGATGCTACCATCTGTCTCTTAACTGTCCAGTAGGTTCCCGATTGGGGGTCAGTGGACCCAATGGGCAGGTATTAGGAGAGATCGTAGAATCCCGTCAAGGCCATACCGCTTGTTTTTAACGCCCTGAGCCCTTGTAAATAGCCATTTAGCTTATTGTGTGCAAAAAGCAAAGAACAGCTCAGAAGTAAAACACTCGATTCAACTAGATATGCTAATTGCTTGGCTATTGCGACACTATTCACCAACTGGAGAGTTAGGAAATCTATGATTTGGCACTCAGTGGCATACCCAGAAACTTCCTGTGGGAGCCGGCAGTTTTGGGTTGGGTTGTTTTACCTCTGAGCGGCACTTTTTTGCACACCATGGGCTAAATGGCTCACAGAGGGCTCAGAGCCCCGAAGACTCAGAGAAGGTTGGGGGAGGGGACCCACTGGAACAACTGTTGGGATACAGATGGTAGCCTCCCGTCAAGGCCATTCAGCGTGCACAGGGTATGGCTCACCCGCACACGGGGCCTCGGCTTAACGTCCCATCCGACGGACGGCGGCCTTTCCAAGCCCATCGGTGTCCCCTACTGACCGCGAGCAGGGCGGGGAATTTTGCGGAGATAAATCTCAACGCTGACCCAGCTGGGACTCGAACCTGGGAACTACAAATTACGAGCGTGGCGCGCTACCGACTGAGCAACCCCCGCCCCCCCGGCAGTTTTGAGTTTTGAGTGTCTGATTTTGGAATATTTCCTTAAAAATATACATTATTTAAGCCCTCCCTTTCAAGGGGATGGTTTAAATAACGTATATTTTTAATTTATAATATATATTTAATTATATAATAATATATATAATCAAACATATAATAAATATAATTGAATCTAATGTTTAAAATAAACATATTAATAATAATTTAATTTGATCCTGCTCAAGCTCACTTTTCAAACTATTCCATTAACAAAAATTTAGCTTTATTAAATCAGAAGCTAACAATTCACATTTATCGTCTGTTTAGAAGTCGTAAGGCATTGAGATGCATCTAGGCTTGAGAATACGAGAATGATTATTCGTGTTGTAAACGACCGATTAGAACACAATTTGTATAATCGACTGAAAATGTCACTGCTTGCTCTAGTTAGATAATGAATTTAATAAATTTTGGCGCTAAATCATCTTCTATAGAATAAATGTTTGACGAACGGGATGATTGTGTGAGGAAATTAATTCATTATTCTATATTATGATTATTCAGTGCATGCTGCAGTGTAAATTTTTCAGTAATAAGTAAGCGAAGTTCATTTAATAGGAATGACCCTTTCTTAAGTTGTATGTTAAATAAATGAATTTACACCCCTTCAAACAGATGATTGCCATATAGATCTGACAAGAATCTCTCAATTTATGTGCCATGGAAAAGTTCTATGAGAAAGGTGAGACCTCAGCGGAAAGATAGCACAAACATTCATACCTTACCCGGGCTCTAACCCAGGTCCCTTTGATCACTAGCTGAACACGCCAAGAAACCACTCGGCCACCGAGACGATATGATCAGTAGCTGAGCACGCTAACCACTCGGCAACCGAGACGATATGATCAGTAGCTGAGCACGCTAACCACTCGGCAACCGAGACGATATGATCACTAGCTGAGCACGCTAACCACTCGGCCACCGAGATGAGCATAAGAGATAGCACGAGAAGTTGTTCTTCAGTTGAACAGGAGTTTTTGAAATTCGCGCAGGTACCGCAAAAAGTTGTAAAAAGAGAGATTAAAATTATTACTACAGATAAAATATGCATACTTCGATAACACAATTATCAGTAGCTATATAAAAAGTTATATTAACTTACATTAATAAATATAATTAAATTTAAAATATATGTATCTTATACAAATACGACCGAATGGTTAGCGCGCTTGATTACTGTAAAAAGGGACCTGGCTTCGAAGAAAGGCATGGATGTTTGAGTTTTTTTCTGATAAGGTCTCATGCCTCAGATTTTCTCTATGGTGTATTTAACTGACAGGCTCCTGTCAGACCTCCGTAGCAAGGGCTGCTTGAGTGGTAATTGATTATCATATACAGGTACACCAGAATTTATTTTCATTTTCTTGTTCAAAACACAAAAACTTGAAAAGAAACTAATTTTAAAAAATTATGTTATATGAATTCGATCATTATCGAAGAGAAGTCATTTTCTTTAGTTCTTTTGCAGCGCATCAATCAGTAATAAATACATTTGAATTTGACAATTTGGATAGCATTCAGTCTTCATGTGTTTTGTCTAATTATTAAGATTCGTTCGGCAAGAGATTCGGCAAGTTAAATTGATTTCCAAAATATTTGTATCATTAAATGTTTCAGAAATAAAAGTTTTCCTTAGTAGTTAAAAAAATAGTATAAAAAAAATCAACGGAATAAAAGTCAACGTTTTCTTTAAAATGCCAACTGAGCTATAGCTCAAATTATTCGCCAATTACGTTAAGTGTGAGATGAAACTCAAACTTTTTATTCCCATTAATAATTGTGAAATAATTCTTTTTTACATTAATTTTAACTAATATTATTTATTACTATCTTTACTCTTCTTACTGATCGTAGGGGAATAAAGTTAATGAAAGAGGCAGGTTTGTCTAACCATTCCAATGTGGTTTTAGTGCTCATGTATATAGTATTTCTACTTATTCTAATGACATTTTAATTAGAAATTTCTTCGATAATGTTATTTATTTTCGGTTATTTTTTATTCTTTTTTGGTTTCATTTTTTCAAAATTTCATTGTAAAATATGCAAATGAAATAATTTTAATACCATTCATTTCAGTCATTTACGAATCCTAATTTTTTTGGTGTAAGACAAATGATTTTATTATTTTCCAGTCTTCACTAATATTTTAACAAAGGAAAACTGATGGTGATGTCTTCCCATCTGTATTTACTTATATAAATGTTCACATGAAATCGAGTTAACGGAAAATTCGAGTAATTCGTAGGATACCTGTACAAACAACCTGGAGCACAAGAAATTACTCTTCAATTCTGTAAGATATTTGGCGTCCACACAAGTACCACAAAAAATTGTAAAAAGACAAATATGATTTTGAGAGAGAGAGATTGAGAGAGTAAAATTATCGTAAATATATAAATGGAGGAAGCAAGAGGTCATTAGAGTTATCGTCCAATCAGCTTTGCTCTCTTGTTTGAGCGAATCATTCTGACCAGATTGAACGATTTTCTCTCCCTGCACCCTGTCTTGCCTGAAACAGTTTGGTGTCAGGCGAAGGATCAACTGAGCATCAAATTCTCAGAGTTGTGGAGAAAATCGCCGAATCTTTGAATAAGAAACAGTTGCTGCTGTCTTTCTACACGTGGCCAAAGCTGTTGACTGCGTCTGGATGGATGGTTTGATTTACAAGTTAAGATCGGTGTACCTTCGTGTCTTACCAGTATTTCACAGTCATATTTGTCAAAGAGAACTTCAAGTGCAATTTAAAACCTTTCTATCTACAAGGAGAGTAATGGCTAGTGGAGTACCCCAAGGCTCTCTCCTAGGCCGTTCTCTATTTTCACTCTACCTTTATGATATGCCATCTTTTGATCGCATCCTATAGCTATCATTTACTGATGATATCGTCCTTCTTTCCCCCTCATTAGGTCCAGTGATTGCTATAGACAGGATGCAGAGATGCCTTGATGAGGTGGAGGAGTGGTACGATAAATGAAAGGTCAAGTAAATACTGAGAAGAGCATTGTCATCCTCTTCAGTGGGAAATTAAAAACTCAAAGCGTTTAAGTTTTTTAAATAAACCAATTGAATAGCAAAAGATCAAATACTTGTGTATACCCTACATCAAAAGCTCAAATGGGACCTCATATTCATGATATTATCACTAAAGTCAATGCAGTGAGATGTAAACTAAGACCTCTCCTTCGGAGAAAGCTATCTTGATGATTGACCATAAATTATTACTGTACAACACTATCATTCGTCCTATAATCACTTATGCTTCCCCTATATGTCCACGAATATACGCAAGATTCAAATCTTGCAAAACAAAATATTGAGATCTGCAGTGGATGCTCCTTGGTTTGTTATTAACAGACAACTTCATAAAGTTTTGGGCATCGACCACATATATACTCATATTAAATGCATCTCAAAAGGGTTTTTTGAGACTGTTAGAAATAATCCTAATGAGATTATTTCTTCACTGATTAATTATGATCAAAATGTCTTACTAAGTACAAGAGGCCTAAAATGATGGCTTTCTCTGAGGAAAGCTACTCGTTTTAAGTCTCTTGTGCATGATATATGCTATTTTTAGCTTGCGTTTTATGTTAGCCTCTAGGGGCCCACCCACTGGTATTTTACTTGTTATATGTTTTTACTTATGACAACTGGGCATATTCTCAGATGGAATTGGCAATAGATAATGTTTTACTTGGACCATCGCATATTCATACACGATCTACGAGACCATTAGAGGCAAAAATTATTATATAACATATGCATATGTATTTCATGCATTTTTCAAGAATTTTTAAAGACCACTGATATGGAGGGGAAATGTTATACCGCAATGGAAATCGTCTCCTGGCACCATCACCATTTATTCATTTCTAGATTCGGGCCTGAACGAGCCTGGATCGTTACTGACTGAGCCACCTCCGCCCTTCATTCACTAGTATTCAGAAGATTAATACATAGTAGCAGGCAAATAGTATATTTATATACAATTACTACAATGAAATATCTGTGCGACTTATTTTCGAAAATATTAAATGCATAATTCTTGTGAGTGAGTCAGCAAGTAAGTATATTAATTTATAGACGTTTAGCAAAATCTATCTTCATGGTGTATACAAATAGATATTAGTTTGACTTGCTCGTGTAATCGTTTTGCTCACTATGCAGTTCGAGTAAAACAATTATGATATCTGTCATCTCTCTTTGAACGTTCGCCATTGTTGTGATGGAAGTAATAAATATGATGAATGTTAATATTTCACCGAAGAGGATATATGGGTAAGCAATGGACTCGAACTTCTACAAGCAGGATATTATCCTGGTGTTCCATTGACTGAACTACGCTGTCTCCCTATGTTTGCAAATAGATAGGTTTTATATTAATATAAACAGGAATATTTATATTAGTAAAGTGATAACATATGGGAATCTAGTTTATAATTCCATAGAAGAGTAAAATTTCACAATTCTGAAAAAAAAAACATTTTTCACTTTAGGCACTTAAGTATACTTATTATTAAATGTGCCATTTAAAATTTAAGCTTAAATATGCCATATTTAATTTAGTCTTAAATATGCTCATTAAGAAATTCAGCACTTAAACATTTGAGGTAAGTTCTTACGAATGATTATACTACTGATAAATATTCCACTTTCTATAATCTATACTATTGAACGAATACTTTTTTAAGAAAACAATTTTTAGATAAATTAAAACAAGATTTCGCGTCATATTTTTCTATAGAAAGTTTCTTTAAAAGGTTATGATATATGGTCAATTTTCATGCCTCAGTGTTCTTCTCCCCAGCATTCAGGGGAAAAAGACTCCAAGCTACGTGAGACTAAAGTAATACACAGCAGCGATACCTCTTGGAGCACTTTATAAAGGACCAGCAGAAGCACGATGCACTTCAACTCTCCTATAGCATCTGCTCTCTCTCTCGAATCTCTCTCCCACTTCCTAGATCATTTTGCTCTTAAAAGGGACGGAGACGTTGAGATCCACGGCAAAAGATGAATTCTTCATGCGTCGCCAAACACCACGAAACGAGAGATTAACATTTATCGAATTTGGAGCAGTTTTGTGAATCCGTTTTTTCTACTTTGTTTCTTGTTTTGATGAGTGAAAATCGAAAATCAATTTCTTTACCATGAACGTTTAAAACTAAAAATAAAAGTTTAATTTCCTTATGACACACATACACACACGATTAATCAACTGTTTTACCTCTCGAAACAAAACATTTGTTTTTGTGGATTATTAATTAGTTACGGCTATTTTCTTTAATGAAATGTTATTTAAAATATATAATTCACTAATACTGTTTCAATGAATATAAATGAGTAGCTTTTACGTACCAAATTGAATTTCATTACATGATGATATGCAAAATTAATCATCTGTATATGTTTATGATAAATTTGTTTTCACAAAGAATTAAAAGAGAACGTTTCTACACAAATAAATAAAACTACATAAGGCATGGATGTTCGTGTTGTTTTCTGCTGAGGTCCTGCCATCCTCTCAGATCTTCTACTGTGGCATATAAACTGACAGGCTCCTGTCAGACCTCTGTGGCAAGCAGCTGCTTGAGGGAGTATTTATTTTTTTTATTATTTAATCAATAATATCAAGTAAATTTCTAAAATAATTAACGCAACATGAAATCAACAAAATACGCATGCCAGTTTCGTTCTTGAACATTGCGTAAATCATCTTTAAAAAAGAACTATTACAGCAAAAATTACGAATATTGTGCAGACATCTAAAGAAGTCAGAAAAAATTTCTATTACTGGAAATTTGGATCTTTATTTCTTTAAATCAGTGGTGTTCAACCTGTGTACCACGAATATTTTTATACGCAGAAAGTAAACTAAAACATCATGCTAATTATTTCAAGATCCGTGGTACATTCGACCTTAAATTAAGTGGAAATAAATGAATTTAAAAGACGGTGTGCTCGTTGCGGTGAATGTGTGAGAGTGTTGAAGTTACGAAGCCACGTACAACGCCAAAATGTAAGACACTAATTTTTCTCGAATCACTCAATAAGACCCGCGAAACAAATCTAACTTTGAATATGGCACCTGCACGGGAAAAAGTTGGACACCAGTGTTCTAAACGGATAATTTTCCATGATCATTAGAGCCTTCTTTCAAAAAACAAGCACTAATGGTGGAATCTACTACGAAGATCAAAGCAGAGTTACCTCAATAGAAAATCAAAGTGCTTATGATGCCACAAGCTGCCTGGCTTCGGTGCGAGTTCAATATGTGATATCACCCGCCAAAGATTGTAGATTGTAAGGTAACGATTTCCGGCAGGAAGAAGATGTGAATATCGGTTGTTGTATAGAAAAGATCGAAAATTTCTTCACTAAATGTGGATTATTTACTGAATAAGGAAGGAAATAATGTATTGTTTATATTGGGCTTTTTATGGGTAAAACGTTCTCTGAATATGGGAACAGTATATCAATATTTCATTGTATTAAAAATATAAACAAATAAGTAATTGTTTTTGTTTTCTAATTGTAAAATATACCAGTGGAATAATTTATATATAATTTTACACATTCTGAAAAACAAGTACCAAAATATTTCAAAATAAAATGGAATTAACTGAGGCTACCCTATTAATTAATAACTCAAAAATATGAGTATATTATGAGCTTTTATTATCTTCATCAACCCTATCTGTATTTACACTAGAGATATGAACAATTAATTCCGTACTTTATGGTACATATACATAAATATAAACTAAAAATGTAGATATAACTGAACTAGAGTTGTAAGTCGTTTAACATTAAATGATAAATACTCGTATGTACAAATTAAAAGTAAAGATATAGGTACTACATATAGGTACTTCGTTTTCTTCATTTAATTTAGGTGAGTTTTATTTCATTAATTTATATTAATAAATATATTTGATTATAAATGTAAATATATTCGTTGGTGCTATACCAGTACATCCGAAGTACAGTACAATAGGAGGGGGGGGGGTTCATGCTAATATTAGTCGAGCAAATATTTCCGGTATACTTTTCTGATATGTTATTATACTTCTTTTTTGCTCAATAACACTAAATACACTTAATAACACTGAGGTAGTCAATGTTACAGTTATTCTAGTGAAATTAATATACAGTCGTTGTCTGGTAATTGGTATGACACGAATGATATTATACAGTTGAACTAAAACAAACTTTCATTCCAGAAGCTTATTATAGAAATCATTTCACGGCTCATCGTTGGCATGAAACCTTTAGCAGTGAAAAGCTATAAGTCTTTAAGTTGTGCGACATGATGAAGAACAAATGACCAGCTTTGTGACCTGTAAGACTCTGTATATCATGGCTTACCATATACCAAGTGCGTCCTAACAGATCAGAATGAAGTAATACAATTTTTCTATTCAGGTGGCTGTAAGACAATAGAGATTAATATGCAGCATACATCTTGTGGTGGACATGTTTGTGCGTCTAAAATAACAGTAAAAGACTGCACAGATACATTACGAAGAAGCTTCCAGGAAAGTTCACACACGACATCCTTCATCGTGGCAACTCTCAATCACATATAGCGACACCATCGATATTATGCTCTATGGAATATAATGCTGGTGTCGTGAAATCTTACGTGCAATTCAGATTTTTCCCATCTGTTATTTCCGTATCTCTGGTTTCCTGAAGTAGGCACGCAAGAGATGCCAATTCCCCGTTGAGTTGTTTTACCTCCAAGCGCATTTTTTTGCTCTGTGTTCTAAATGGCTAGGTCACAAAAATCCCAAGGGCTCCGAGAAGTTTTGGGGTAGCTGTTGGTTCATTGGATAGCTATTAAGAGACAGACAGAAAACTCCCGTTAAGGCCATCCAGCGTATTCTTTATCGAGCACAGGATATGGCTATCCTACATACGGAACCACGGCTTATCATACCATCTGACAGACTGACCTTTCCAAGCCCAGCGACCCCGATTCAGAAACTTTAGTTCGGTTGTTTTACCTCTGAACTGCACTTTTTTGCACATAATGGTCTAAATGGCCAGGTCACAAAGACCCCCAAGCTCAGAAGAAGCTGGGGGAGGGGACCCACTGGACAACTATTGGGATACATGTCTCGTCAAGGCCATCCAGCGTGTTCTTTAACGTGCACATGGTATGGCTCTCCCGCACACGGGCCACAGCTTAACGTCCCATCCAAAGGACGTCGGCCTTTCCAAGCCTATTGATGTTCCTTACTTGACCGTGGGCAGGGATGAGAGTTTTGCAGAGATAAATCTCAACACTGACCCACCTGAGAGTCAAACCTCGTAACTGCAGATTACGAGCCTGGCGCGCTACCAACGGAGCCACCCCCTCCCGAAGCTTTAGTCTTACCATTTGAGTTCCCATTCTGTAGGCGGTAGCGCGACAACATTTTTATCTAATTGGTTTGATCTAACAGAAGGAATTGTCCCTGAAGGGATATCGACCAGCCTTTGATGACTGAGTGAGATGAATGTTGAAATGTTTCCGATGTCATTATGTGATTGGGACAAATAGATTACTAGTAATTACCTTCTGACAGGTTCCTATTGAACCTTCCATATATCTATACATTATCCCTTTGGCCACTATGGCAGGTTAGCATCTGCTTCTGGATATCGATCACTATGACTATTAATAACGACGGGATCTGGTGAAACTCACAGTTGGCATTTCCTACATCAATATATAATTATGATATTATCTACTGAATTGACCAGAAGAGTGGAACCAGGCGAAATTTTAAATGTAATCTCTCTTATGAGTGGGGGCGGGGGTGGCTCAGTCGGTAGCGCGCCAGGCTCGTAATCTGTAGTTCCCAGGTTCGAGTCCCAGCTGGGTCAGCGTTGAGATTTATCTCCGCAAAATTCCCCGCCCTGCCCACGGTCAGTAGGGGACACCGATGGGCTTGGAAAGGCCGCCGTCCGTCGGATGGGACGTTAAGCCGTGGACCCGTGTGCGGGAGAGCCATACCCTGTGCACGTTAAAGAACACGCTAGATGGCCTTGACGGGAGGCTACCATCTGTCTCCCAACAGCTGTTCCAGTGGGTCCCCTCCCCCAACCTTCTCTGAGCCTTCGGGGTCCATGTGACCTGGCCATTTAGCCCATGGTGTGCAAAAAAGTGCCGCTCAGAGGTAAAACAACCCAACCCAACTCTTATGAGTGAACTTTCCTTATTCGTCTCCTTTCTGGCACATGTGCCGACTGAATTTTAACCTAGTGACAAGCCTCGGATCTAGAAAAATAAAAATCGGGGGGGGGGGAGCAAGAAAAACAATCAAGTCAGAAAAATGTAAAGGGCCTGGATTTTCAATGCCACATAATATTTATCTCTCCATTTTCAAAAATGCATGAAATATATATAAGTTTAGCTTCTATTAACCTTACTAGTATTTTGAAAGGGAGGGGGTCATAGCGCCTTGCCTTCCCCTAGATCTGGCCCTGCCTAGTGCTATAAAACAACGTTAGCACATTTGTCATATGTCCACAGTCAGACCTTCAGACGACACTCACTTTTCGTTGCTCTTTTCACTAAGTTCATTCATTTCTTCACGTTTCGCCACGCAAAGTGCAGGTCATTTGTGACCGGAGTTACACAATGATCAGTGATCAGGAACTCTTCATCCCTGCTCGGCGATGGATTCAGCTAGGCTTATCTACACTGCTGCTCAAAATTAAAGAATAAAGTAAAATTCGTCATTACTCTAAGTATTTTTCAGGGCTTGCAATAAAATCTGATAAAGATGTTTATTACTGCATTACAAAATGTAATGTTCTGCTTATGATGGCACTGCAACAGTGGTATTCAGTCGTTCATCTGAGCCAAATAGCTATTCTATTATGTTCATATTTTTATTATTATAATTTTATTCTGGACTAATAGTGTCCATGAAAAGTAGAGGGAAGCAGAAATTCAATGTATAATGCGTTTAAGTGATATGAACTGCCTAAAATTTAAATACGCGCTGTTTACTTTAAAATTACACAAGTACTTTGTTAATTGCAATTTTATTGCAATGTTATTGACTATTTTAAAATTAATTATTAACTTATTTTAAAAATATATAGCAACCAATTTAGTTATAATACATTATTCTATTGAATTTGTAGCCAGGAAACACAATTTACTCTTTCTTCATTTTTGCTTCCTGCTAGAGGATACTATAAAAGCCCAGATTACAAATAAAAATTAGTTGAGACCAACACGATTACGGCGAAGAGATTTTCAATTAATTTATGAGCATGTGATTATTTTATGAGCGTGTGATTATATAAAAAAATTGCAGAAAATTGTTCCAGTTTGTGAGGTAAAATTTTAACTACTTTTCATGTCAAATAAAACGCTTTCCTAAAATAAGTGAGCAATCCATTTCCACGAAAATGGAAGCTGAACAGCTGGCAAATATTAAGTCTTTTGTGCTCTAGAAGCAAGGTATTCATTGGGCCTGCTCTGGTAATTTTCACAAAAAATTACTTGAAAACTCTTACGGTGAACCAATCTAAATATTAAAACCTTCCCAGAAAGACCAGATGTTTTTCTATAATAAAGAAGTGATATAAAGTTAGACCGAGTTGGGTTGTTTTACCTCTGAGCGGCACTTTTTTGCACACCATGGGCTAAATGGCCAGGCCACAAGGACCCCGAAGGCTCAGAGAAGGTTGGGGGAGGGGACCCACTGGAACAGCTGTTGGGAGACAGATGGTAGCACCCCCGTCAAGGCCATCCAGCGTGTTCTTTAACGTGCACAGGGTATGGCTCTCACGCACACGGGGCCACGGCTTAACGTCCCATCCGACGGACGGCGGCCTTTCCAAGCCCATCGGTGTCCCCTACTGACCGTGGGCAGGGCGGGGAATTTTGCGGAGATAAATCTCAACCTGACCCAGCTGGGACTCGAACCTGGGAACTACAGATTACGAGCCTGGCGCGCTACCGACTGAGCCACCCCCGCCCCGAAGTTAGACCGAACAACGAAGATTAGTACAGCAAAGACCCACACAAACACACGTGTTTAGCTCGTTTTATAAGAGATAATATCAACTCAATAGGAATGAATTTCGCGGGACATTTGAAAATTTATGGGAAACACGAGACAAATTGATTCTCTGCGGGACAGTTCCGTAGATTCTGAGGCATCTGATATCCGGCAACTATTAACAAATTCTGGGCTATTACCCGGCTACAATTCTAGTATAGGCTACTATTTAGTCCCCTACATTTAATGCGTCATCTACGGTGATAAAATGAATAAAACTGCCTATAAATTTAAATCGCTTGACGTCTCTGAGGCGCAGTGCTATTGCGTTGGTTTCCGGTGACTGCAACTTCCGGTGGTCCGAGTTGTAGTCCTGAGATGGCATGGATTGCTTTACTTCTAAGCGGCACGTTTTTAAACACACAGTGGGCTAAATTAAATGAGCAGCTCACGAATACCCCGAGGACTCAGAAGGTTGGGGGGAGTGGATCCACTAGGCAGCTCTTAGTAGACAAATTATAGTCTCCCTTCAAGGCCATCGATCATGTACTTTAACGTGTGCAGGATATGGTTCTCTCCCGCACATGGAGCCACGGCTTAACGTCCCATCTTACGGACGGCTGCCTTTCCAAGCCCATTGGTATTCCCTACTGATCGAGAGCAAAGGCGGAAAGTTCTGCGGAGATAAATCTCAACGCTGACCGGACTCGAACCTGGGAACTGCAGTTTACGAGCCTGTCGCACTACCGACTGAACCCCTGATGGCACGATCCTTTGTTTTCTCATGTGCACTGTGATTGAACTTCATCCTATACTTGTTCAAACTCTCACATATGTTGTAAATCGCATATTCTCACTTTGGGACATGGAGCATAATTCTCCTTCAGTCCCATCAACTTAATTGCAAAAAAAGAAAATTAAACGTGAGCTGTCTGGATCTGGCTTTGTCTAGGTGGTTCTGGTTCATGAGACAATAGCAAGACTATTCATGCACTTATATTGCCTGATATAGCGATGCAAATAAAACTAACACAATAACCTCTAAACGAAAATCATATCTAATACATGAAAGAAAGTTTGATTATGCACGCTGCCCCTATAGGAGCTAGAGATACCAAGCTTTGCATTAACGTTCCCTTCACACAGGGGAAGAATATAAATTATGTGCGAACCCGCTGGGATCAATCAAAACTAGGGTGGGTGGATTTGAATTTCTAGAAATCCCCATAGAGCAGGGGTGGGCAATTGTTTTCGTATCTACACTGTTTTCGTATCTACACTGTGCATGCAGTGTAGATACGAAATGTATTGACGTGGCCGTCCTAGTGGAAAATACGAGACGAATCTTCGGTCGCGCACGGGAAGGAAATCTCGGTTCAAGGCGGATTTTTCTGACTGTCTTGGCGGGCCACAAAAAACTCTTAGCGGGCCGAATGTTGCCCGCGGGCCGCTATTTGCCCACCCCTGCCATAGAGGTATCATTAGCAGTTAAAAACCGGCATCTCTCATAGACTTAGCATTAGCAGTTATTTAAAATCACCTGGGGCGTGCCATCTACTACAACTTTACAGAATTTCAGCCTTCTAAAGAGGAGAAAAATTATACCAAGGTTGGGTTACCTCTGAGCGACACTTTTTTGCACACCATGGGCTAAATGGCCAGGTCACATGGACCTCGAAAGCTCAGAGAAGGTTGGGGGAGGGGACCCACTGGAACAGCTGTTGGAAACGGATGGTAGCCTCCCGTCAAGGCCATCCAGTGTGTTCTCTCCCGCACACGGAGCCACTACTTAACGTCCCACCCGACGGACGGAGGCCTTTCCAAGCCCATCAGTGTCCCCTACTGACTGTGGGCAGGGCGGGGAGTTTTGTGGAGATAAATCTCAACGCTGATCCAGCTGGGACTCGAACTTGGCAACTACAGATTATGAGCCTGACGCGTTACCGATTGAGCCACCCCCGCCCCATTATACCAAGGTGGGGAGGCAAATGATCTGAGTTTTATGCCAAATGAAAACTTCTGGTGTCGTCTATATACTATTCGAACCTCTTCTAGAAGATGTGGATAAATTTTTACCATTGGGGGCATAGCAGTGGGGCGAATAGATCGTAATGTGTTTTTGCCAGTGACAGTTTGCAACGTGGGAAATTCCATCTACTATATACTTCAGATAGTTTGAGACCCGAGCAACGCCGGGTAAATCTGCTAGTAAAATATGCACGAAACACGCTCACATTTAAAATACTTCCAATGAAAATGGATAGGGAGGGTTGGGTTGTTTTACCTCTGAGCGGCACTTTTTTGCACATCATGGGCTAAATGGCCAGGTCATAAGGACACCGAAGACTCAGAGAAGGTTGGGGGAGGTGACCCATTGGACAGCTGTTTGGAGACAGATGGTAGCCTCCCGTCAAGGAACGGCGTTCCGTCCCATCCGACGAACGGCGTCCTTTCCAAGCCCATCGGTGTCCCCTACTGACCGTCGGCAGGGCGGGCAGTTTTGTGGGGATAAATCTCAACGCTGGCCCAACTGGGACTCAAACCTGAGAACTACAGATTACGAGCCTGACGCGTTACCAACTGAGCCATCCCCCCATAGATAGGAAGAGAAATGCGATGGCCTCATAAATATCAAAAAGGTTTTTATAATTATCGTGTATAACTATCGTGTTTTAAGTGTAAAAAAAATATATTTATTAATCGTAACTTTCAACACTTTTAAAATCGTCACTCGATTACAATGATGAGATTTTTCTGCAAGCGATCTTAAATCCGTAAAAGAAATAACTGTGAGCGATAACTGCGAATTTCTAACTGCATCTCTCCACCTTTCCCATTTTCGGCAGGGCGAAGCATTTCTCTTGAAACATTTATTCACCCTCTTCTGATTCCGTGGCTTGCCAATACGGAGAAACTCGTCAAAATCATTCCAAGCAATGTCTGCCTTCGCCTTTTCCAGCTACCAGTTGCCTCTGCTTCAGGTAGCCTTCTCTTATGACCTTACCACCAAGCAGCTATGTCACCGCCAAACATTCCGCCCATTGAGCCCCTGGGGGACACGCCCCACATCGGTGTGCACACACACACGTACACTAACGCACACTCATACACACACAAACGCCGGAAGAGCGAATGCAGATCCCGAGACAGGTACTACACACCACCACACACACAGTGCTCTCGTGTGTGCAACAGCGCATTCCTCTTCGTATGGCTCCTCGCACTGGCCCATTTGCATAACCGGTCTACCTTGCCTCTTCCATCCCCCCCCCCCACTTTTCCTCCTCTTCCTTACTGTCAATTAGCGCTCGGAGGTCAACTCCCACATGAGGGAGTTTTGCCTGAGCTGTGGCATTCTTGATCCCTAGTTGATATAATTCCCAATTCTACCTTAATCCAGAATGTCATGATCTGCTTCAATGTGTCTATTATGACTGAAGTAAGCAACCAGAACCATATGAGCCCATCGCTCCAGGGAAACCAGTCTAAAGAGGAATGGCAGGCCGTCGTACGGTTGTTGGTTGGGGTTTTCTTTGGTCCCACGTAACAGTTTAACCCTTTCATGAGCTGTATGCCCTCAACAGAAAGGAAATAACAAGAGATTAAAAAACACTGTCGTCCGTCCGATTGAAACATCAAGGATAATTCTGTGTACAAGAGAGCGGTGCCAATGCTCCTTAAATAATATGCGGGATATACCTTGACGCTGAGCGTCTAGTGGATCTCATTACTCAACCCAGTTATGCGCCTTGTGGACATTTAAAGCCACGATGGTTTCCTTGCTCGATAGATATAAAAAAGTTCAAATATAAATAAGTTCAAAAATTGAGACGCAAAAATAGCATCACTTGGGGAAAAACAACCCAAATTAATTTGCAGTTGCTGAGCATTAGGCTTTGTTAAATATGCCAAGAATTTTTTAGTTTTTTTTTTTCAAGAACTTTAGTATTTATTGGGTTGGATTGTTGTTTAACCTCTGATCGTCAATTTTCTGCATACAATGGGCTAAGTGGTCAGGCCACAAAGACCCCGAGGACTCAGAGAAGGTTGAAGGGAGAAAACATACTAGAGAGCTGTTGGGAGACAGATGGTAGCCTCCAGTCAAGGCCATCCAGCATGTTCTTTAACGCGCACAGGGTATGGCTCTCCCGTCTCACGGTTTAACGTCCCATCCGAGGGACGGCAACCTTTCCAAGCCCATCGGCGTCCCCTACTGGCCTAGGTCAGTTTTGCGGATATAAATCTCAATGCTGGCTCAGATGGGACTCGAACCTGGGAACTGCAGATTATGAACCTGGCGCGCCACCGACTGAGTCCCCTCCCACCATTATTTACTGAATCTTACATGAAGGATTTATTATGATATATATGATTTTTTTGTTTTAATAAACTATTATTTTTATAGTATGTAATATTATTTTTATTATAACAATAGTTTTATTTGATTGAGATATACACAGGGTGTCCGAAAAATAATGGTGAAGTTTCTAGAACCAATGTAGGAAAATACTAGGGTGATTCATAAGTCTGTGTATTTTTCGCCATGCAAAATGTTTACGGTTACATTATCACCATGTTTCATTTGCATGCCTCTGAATGCAATAAGGGAAAGTGTAAAATCTACTGCGTCAGTTCATAACTATTACAAGTATCGAAGTCTTCGTTTCCACTGTTAGAAGTGTTGTACAATGAGTAAGTATTGAAATTCATGCAATTTTAAGATGTCATTACAGGAAAAAAGGATTTAAAGCTACCGGCTCCAGAAATATGCGAAGTGGAAGGTGAGGTGCAGTCTATTCGTGCTGCTCAAGCTTGGGTGAAGAAGCTCAAAAGTGGTGACACTAGCCTTGAAAGTAATATGCCATCAGGATGGTCAATTTCGGTAGAGCACAATATTCTGTGCCATGATGTTGAAGCTGATCCATCGCTAAGCAATCGCAGCCTCTCGTCCGAACTTAGTTGCTCAAAAGCAATTGCATAGTGAAGCATCTGCAATGCATCGGTAAGGTAGCTAGGTTGGGTTGGGTTGTTTTACCTCTGAGCGGCACTTTTTTGCACACCATGGGCTAAATGGTCAAGTCACATGGACCCCGAAGGCTCAGAGAAGGTTGGGGGAGGGGACCCACTGGAACAGCTGTTGGGAGACAGATGGTAGTCTCCCGTCAAGGCCATCCAGCGTGTTCTTTAAGATGCACAGGATATGGCTCTCCCGCACACGGGGCCACGGCTTAACGTCCCATCCGACGGACGGCGGTCTTTCCAAGCCCTTCGGTGTCCCCTACTGACCGTGGGCAGGGCGGGGAAATTTTGCGGAGATAAATCTCAACGCTGACCCAGCTGGGACTCGAACCTGGGAACTACAGATTACGAGCCTGGCGCGCTACCGACTGAGTCACCCCCGCCCTAAGGTAGCTAGGAGTTGCCGAAATGTTCCACATGAACTGACTACTAAACAAGGAAATCATCGCATCGAAGTCTGCAGGAAACTCATCGCTTATCTACGCCACCACGGTTTCGTCAAGAAAATTATGACGTGCGATGAAAAATGGATCTTTTTTTAATAGTCGAACACCCAAAAGCAGTGGCTTGACGTATACCAGCCAGCACTTCCTGCGAAGCGAAGGCAATTTGTGTTTTGAGGGTGGAATTTTGAGAGTTTAGTGTACTTTTAATGGACGTCCATCAGTTTCTTCGAGGAAGGTGGTTTCACACATTTCAAGAAGTTGAAAACAGATCTCGGGAGCTTTTCACCTTCAACGATCAAACATGGTATCTAAGAGGATTTCCAATAGATGGCTAAGAGCTATTGAAAATAATGATTTATATTTCGCTGAGTAAGGTTTGTTATTAATATTGTAATAATAACTTCTCAAGTAGATAATAAAACGCACAGACTTATGAATAACCTTAGTAATATACATATTCAAGAAAGTATTATTTTAATTGAAAGCATATCTCAAATAGTTTTGAATATCATTAGTGAATTTCCACATGTACCGTTCGTGACCCTACAATATCTCCAATCTCTATTCTACTTCTTGTCATACACGCCGCACCACATCTCTTGTTACTTGCTCAGTTGTTTCTCTTATTTTGGTTTTCGAATGATTCCGGTCTGGAATTTTGTCCATGCAAACACAATTCGCTACAAAATACACAAGAAAAAAAATCAAGGAATGTCAAATCAGGGCTCCTTGTTGGTCATAGAACCTGAGTGTAAATGTTCACTAAGAACTTCTGAAACAGCTCTGGAAAAATGTGACGGTGTGTCATCTTGATAAAAAAAAGATACATCCGAAATCGTTTACGTACGACGTCATGGAGTGTTGATTTTGGATTTTGTAATTGCGGCGAAGAATGACTTCACGGGGACTATACAAGCAGAAATGTCTAATGCTTTCCACAATTTCATCTGATGCTGTTGGTCATCCCGTTCTTGTCTGCTTTGAAACATTACCTGTTTCTCTGAACTGAAGAAAACATCGTTTAATGTTACTTTTAAGTGGATGATCCTTTTTAAAATCATGCCTAAACGCACGTTGAACAATGAGGATTTTTACTCGGGGGAAATTATTGTAATCAATTACGTAATGGTAGCACGTCGTGTCCTCTGGTGGTGTAGCTAAAACATTCAATGTGATGCGCCTTTTCTGTATTCGTGGGCAGTGCTTCCCGAAACCCCACCATTATTTGTCGGATATTCTGTATTATGATAGATGCTTATACATAAGAAATATTTATTAATTAAAAATATATTTGGCCTTTTTTCACTTTTTTTCGAAGAACTTACGAAAATAACTGAAAGCTTAATTTAGTAATTATTACCATGTCTTCTCGTTTGCTTTCATCAACAATGCAGCCGATGATAAATATCAACTCTATATCAGGCAATGCACAAACTCCGGCCGGCGTGAAAATTAGGAAATGTAAAATAATTTTAATTTATCTGGCTCTATTGAAGTGAATGGTGTTTTAATAAAACGAAAGATGGAAATTTGAATACCATTATACAACTACTTATAATGTTACTGAGGTCGAATGTTCAGCAGCTCATTTCCGGAATCCAGTCTCATCCTTCACATACTACTTCTTGAAATCACCTTCTGTTTTCACATTAAAATAAACTTTATATTGATATTTAATTTCTTTTATTATTATATTGTACGTAAATTACGGTAATTGAAGCGCATTAAACGAAATTAAAAGATTTTGTTCTTTTTTTTTTTTATTGCACCCTTTTTATTGCTCTTTTGTTATGTTTGGAGGGGTAGCTTCCAATAACTATAAATATATATAATAATAAATGTTCGCCCAAAGCGAACATTTTTCCATTTGGTTCGATAACAAAAAAAATTCATGTTCAATAAATATTATTATTGTTATTATATTTGTGCTCCCTGATCCATTTAAACTAATAAAATGCAGTTTTTTTAGATTTCTCCCTGTATATGATAATAGGAAGCAAAATATTTGCTCATGAATTCTTCGGATTCGTACTCTTATTTCTTCCATAAAGCAGAGTTATTGGGAACATATGGTATTCTGTTAGAAAAACCAAAACTACGACACTTTTGACATAACCTATTTTGTTCGTCAGACTAAGTTAAAAGTTTAATATCGGTCCTGTCAGTACGGTTTTCTCTATGTTCCGAAATGCATGTATGAAAACGAAAGCACTTTGGGTAGTGCTGATCTGTCACTTCAGCATATACCAGTCCAGGCTGGATCTGGGAGGGGGGAGGGCGTGCCCTTCCCTTCAGAACGCTAGTAAGGGTAAAAAGAGGCGAATGAAATTTTTGAACTTTATATTTCATGCATTTTTCAAGACCTGAAAAACGCAGTGGGGAAATGTTATACTACATTGGAACCCAGTCTTTACCCACCCCCCAACTTTTACATTATTCCCGCTCTCGATTGTGTTTACCACCACCGCCTCGATTTTTTTACTAGATCCTGACCTGCACCAGTCAACTAAGGCTATTTCATCTTAGCAATAGATTCTATTTCACTAACAAACCAATTTCCTTCAAAAAAATATGCACATATTAAATATTTTGATAGAACATTTAGGTAAAAGGCAAGTTGTTAAAAGATTCAAAGTAATAATATTTCATATATTTTTATATACTGCCGGTAGTAATAAAAACTAAACTTCAGATTTCTAAAAATGACAATAACGTGATAGTTTTTATCATTAAATATTACGTATGATATTGATGTAATAGTATTGTGCATTAAAATTTCCAAAAGTTAACGACGCAAATATATTATAATACTTAGTCTCACCAAAAGAAACAACTGGAGCTAATATAAGTATAATATATGTTCCCTTAATAAATATAAAAGAGTACAGTTTTAAATAAGGCAGAACAGAACATACAGTTCAAACTCTGCTTAATGCAATCGTTGCAATTGAATATTGTTAATTATTCGATACAAAAATACAAATAAAAAGAACTCGACTTCAAATGATGATAAATTCGCCGTAAAGATTGCTTCCAAAAAGGTATTCAATATGGATTATTGCTCCACGAACTTATTATATAAAAAAGCAACATACAAAGATATCTGTAAGATAACAGTTACAGACATCTTTGTCTAACTGTTAAGTGAAATTATAGTTTTGATGATTTCATCTTATGTTGCCAAAAAACCTAATATCTCTTTAAATTTTATTCAATATATTATTCAGTTTTATTTGACGGAGTGATGTTTTTATTTTTTTTTTCTGTAATTAATATTTATTTCATCATCATTATTATCATCCTCAAGCAGACATGGGATTATTATTAATAATACCTATTTTCATAACTCTAGTTTTCTCTCTGTTTATAACCAAACCTATTCTACTACCAGTCTCATCAACAGCTCGAATGAAAGAGTTCATCTCATCAACATCATTTCCCAAAAGGGCTAAATCATCAGCATAATCTAAATCAGAAATTTTTGTATCTCCAGTCCATTTAAGACCAAAATCTTTCCCTTGAAGTGAATTTCGCATAACATAATCAATAACCAAGCTAAAGAGAAAAGGAGAAAAATGCAACCTTGTCGAACACCAGAAGCTATGCTGAACCAATTGCTACAAGCCTTACCAACTCTCACACATGACTCAGTGTTATTATAGAGAGCTTTCATTATGTTAATTAACTTGTCTGGTATACCATATGATCTCAAAATCGACCACAAATTATGACGATCAACAGAGTCGAAAGCCTTTTTGAAATCAACAAAGCTAGCAACCAAAGGTTTCCGAAACTCTAAACATTTCTCAAGAATCTGCCTAAGTGAAAATATCTGATCCACACATCCCCTACCACTTCTGAATCCACATTGCTCATCACGCAATTGACTGTCAAACCGATTCTTAATTCTATTAAGCACAATCATGGAAAGAACTTTATCTGGAACAGAGAGTAGGCTGATACCCCTATAGTTATCAAAAGAACTGCGATCACCTTTTTTGAAAATAGGGATAACAATAGCTCTGGTAAAATCCTTAGGAACCATGCCTTTATCATAAAAGATATTCAGAATTTCAGTCATCCAAGTGGTAATCGAAACATTCCCAGCTCTAAGCATTTCCGTAGTAATTTCATCTACCCTTGGGGATTTATGAAGTTAAAGTTTAGAAATAGCCAAAATAACTTCAGATTGTGTTATAGGGCCAACATTAAAGCCACCAATGCATCTATCATCATTGCAAACAATGGGAGTTTGCAACACTACCCATTATAGGGGTAACAACACTACCTACATTGTTTAGAACATCACTTAAATGCTCAGCCTACCTAGCCATGACAGAATCCTCACCTTCTATAACCTTAACTTGTTTATCCTTTAATCCCTGTATACCTGTCCGTTTTCTACCACACAAAACATTAACTATCTGGTACAGTCTGCTGGTACTCTCTGCTGTTGTGCTGTCTGACTGCTTCCTCGGCTTTGTCAGCCAAACCATCAAGCCAAAGATTCTTAGCAGCTAACTGATCTTTTACACGTTTATTAAGTTCTCTGTAATGCTTTCTATTAGGACTAGTAGGGTATTGATTAAGGATATTCCTGCAGTTCTCTCTTTCCGAAATAAGCTCAACTGCCTTATCACTCAAATAATTCTGCTTCCTCTGTTCCTTTTTTCCAAAAAGAGTACTATTAGTTTCCAAAACAGACTGTTTAAAATGATCCCATTCTCAACTTCAGTACTAAGCAAACCATGACTGTCATAACGACTAAGTAACCTGTCATGGTAAACTTTAGCTATAACTGAGTCTTTCAGAGCTTCAGTATTAAAGGTAAATTTTTTAACTTTGCAAAATTCTTCTTAAGTTGAAGTTGCTAGCCACTTTTAATCAGGTAATTATCAGATCCAATTTCAACTCCCCTATATGCCCTGGTATTCCTAGCAGAACTAGCCCATTTGCTGTTAATATATAATCATTCGAATTCATATGCGGCCCATCTGGTGAAACCATGTGTACTTATGCATGTCGCGTTGTTTGTAATAAATGTTACTTATTCTGAAACCATTACTTACCTGTAGGAGACATTACCCATTACTATTGTAGCTACCAATACCAAAAGGGCCTATCACCCTTCCCCAAAGGTCAGAGTCCGTACCAACTTTGGCATTGAAGTCACCTAGAACAAGGGTAATATCTCCTTTCTTGACAGAATTCAAAATATCCTGTAGTTGTCCGTAAAACCTATCCTTCTCATCCTCATCCTCAGTGGGGACATAACAGCAGATAACATTCAAGTCTTTAATGCTTGTCCGACATTTAGCGTAAGAAACCTTTCATTAATGCACTCATATCCTAGAAGAGCATCACTAACGTGTCTACTGAAAAGCAGATCTTATTACGATGTCTAAAATATATTTAAAAATGAAAAAGATTAAATTAGGTGTAAATTTATTTTCCACTACTTATTTTAGCAAACGTAAACACTAAATCTCTAAATTCCCAGTGTTTCAGATTTTATGCTCTAATTTGTCTCTGTCAGAGTAGCAAGTTTCCATGAGTTTATTATCCTCATTACCCTCAAAGTTAATATGGAAGCTCTTCAACAATTCGGAATGTAGCAGAGACGAGCGCGAGAAAGGTTGCAATGCAGAATTCACATAGGAACACATGCAAATGAGCCGCGGGCGTGCATCATGCATGGAGTAGCATTAATTACTGACAACACCCTCTCCCCACAGATCTTTCTCTCTCTGCACCTGTTCTGCCTAACATCACTTCAGCTCATCACACTCAAAGTTTCACGATGCAACAGTGGATAATGAATCTCCCCTGATGTGCAACAATGAGGAATGCATTACTTTTTGTGTATGATTTTTTTTCTATTACTTTGAAATTATTTAGCCCAAGTAAACCTTTAGAGAGTGCGGTTACGACAGAGGTGCTGTTTTACTAGCAAATTATTAAGTAGCTCAAAGTTTCAACATAGGTCAAATTATTTTCAACAGATTATTAAATAACGCAGAAGATTATGAGAGCAAATTTAATATGAAGAAACAAATAATGTTAAGCGAACTATGAATACAGAGTGATCGAAAAATCACAACTGATATTAAAATACATTGAAAGGATAATTATTATACACACTCTCCTTACAACCTGTGTGTCCACTTTCATCCTCACAACAGCAGCAACACTTGACAGCATGAACACTACCATGTGTTGGAAATGTTCGGGTGGCATTGCGGCCCATGATCCTGAACAGCAGTCTGTAAATGCGCCGAGAATTGCCAGTGGTGGGTTTCGCGATCGAATGCATCGCTCACACTTTGTCTCACAGATGCTCAATAGGGCTCAAATCCGCAGAGTGAGAGGGGCCATTCGAGGGTTGGGAACTCACTGGAATGCTCCTCCAACAAGCTCTTCGGAAAACGGGAGTGATGAGATAGGGTTATGTCTTGTTGGAAAAAGACACCCTGCAGTGGGAAATGGAAATCCATGAACAAGTGTAGTTGGTTGACAGTTTAGGTCAACATAGACTTGTGTGGTGATGGAGGTCTAAATAAGTATAAGACCTCCAAGGTGGCCCACGTAACACCCCAGAAGTAATACCCCAGAACAATACACCACCAACACACCAATGGCGTTTTGTAGTTGGATATTCAGTAGTCATCAACGTTTCATAGTTGGAACCTCGATTCATCTCACCAAGCTACCCGTTTCCAGTCTTCCACGGTCCATTCTCGATGTTTCTTGGTTCACTGCAGCCTCATAGACTGGTGACACGATGTTAAGAAGAGTACTCGATGTGCGTGTCGGCTGCTATAGCTCAGTTGTGCCATATGTCAAATGCTCTTTGCACAAACCTTCATAGCTGCCCCATCGTTGAATGCCGACGTTTTTATCTGCACCATGGCCCTCCATTCTGACATTATAATACGAGAAGAATTGATGCTCACCTCGAACATCGAGAGCGCTGTTACAGTCACGGTTTTCCTGGCAGCTGCAGCTTTTGTCAGTTTTGATGTAATCCTGGTACACACTTGCGATGGTCATATGGGAAAATCCGAGAAGTTCTCTATCTTCATCGCACCGACTATCTACCCACTCTCTACAAGCTCGAACTCGCTCGTGAAATTGTGTTTACCCATCACAGCAGGTAGGTATCTGATTTATTTATAGCCTGCATAGGATTTTGACTGGCCCCATTATTGTGGCTGAATAGCGTAGGTTAGTGAATGGGTATGGTGCGTATCATAAATTGTGCTTTCAGTGTATGTACGGACTCAAGTCAGTCGTAGTTCACAGTCGAAGTGCAAACAGAAATTTTCACAAGTGCAACTAGTATTTAATTTCGACTATCTGGAATTCCTTTCTTACTCAACTTTCCAGAATGAGTTTAGGATACCTTTCCCTCCCAAATTAGAAACACTGAACAAAATATCGTGCAGTTCAAGCATTATTAAAGAAGCTCTTCACCGAATTGCATCAAACACGAGGAAAAGAGTGAACGCATGAATTGCTGAGTGTGGTGAACATCTTCAACACTTAACATTGTGTTGCAAATAAAACAGATTTCAGGAAAAGTGCTGCGTGACTTTTCGATCACCCTATATAAGTTCAGATATATTTAGCACTTTATACTATTAATATTTTTGAAGGTGTGAAGTGAGTGCCAATTACGAAAATTAGGAGACTGTAGTTATCGGTTAGGCGGTCCGCTGGTTGATTGGTCTGTTAATCACCTATCGGTCAGCATATGAAATACGAAAACGGTTTAAGTGTCCACTGCGCAATCTCATAGTCTCTAATTGACGCTCATGCTGAAACACACTGTTATATCTCGTGATGTTAAGAGCAATTGCTTCAGGCTTCGTGTACTAATAATAAGGGTGATACCTTTATAAGAAATAGAGTATGAATAACTAGGAATCAATAGGAATCTTGCTTTCTAGCTCCTATTTTACCTGGAAAGTGACACCGGATCCGAAAATTCCTCTTATTCCAGCAGCGGTATATCGAATTTAACCTTTGACATCGTAGGACCCATCTCATCAAAAATTTCGTAATATTTCCGGAATCTACGAGTCAAAATACCCTCAGGAACCAAATTTTAGTCCTCTTGCACCGATAGATCTAAATTTGACCTCAAAAGACCTTCCACATCCGAAATTTCGTAACGTTTTCGAGATCTACAACCTGAAACACCCCTAAACACCAATTTTCTCGTTTCTAGCATTCGTAGATAATGGTTTTATCTCTACGTTACCTCAATTTGACCTTGAAGGGTACGTCGAAGGTCAGATTTCGGATTTTTCCCGAGATCTACGACCCGGATTACCTCTAGGTGCAAATTTTCATTGCTCTACCATTTCTGTATCATAGTGGAATTAGCGTAATCCCCTTCAGTCTGTCAATCAGTATCATCTCTCACAATCGTCTATATATGTCGTCTTACGGTTGGGTTGTTTTACCTCTGAGCGGCACTCTTTTGCACACCATGGGCTAAATGGCCAGGTCACGTGGACCCCGAAGGCTCAGAGAACGTTGGGGGAGGGGACCCACTGGAACAGCTGTTGGGAGACAGATGGTAGCCTCCCGTCAAGGCCATCCAGCGTGTTCTTTAACGTGCACAGGGTATTGCTCTCCCGCACACGGGGCCACGGCTTAACGTCCCATCCGACGGACGGCGGCCTTTCCAAGCCCATCGGTGTCCCCTACTGACCGTGAGCAGGGCGGGGAGTTATGCGGAGATAAATCTCAACGCTGACCCAGCTGGGACTCGAACCTGAGAACTATTCAGATCTCTAGCTGATTCAATGATGATATATAGCAATGGGGGAAAATTATAACGGATAAATCAACAATTAAAAAAGAGCTAATATTTTAATCTTGTCGTTTTCCCTGTCCCTCTATAGGGATCCAACTATTTACGAAATAAATTAACAATTCTTTTTGGGTTGGATAAAAATTGAAAAAATACCTCCTCAAACAGCTGTTTGCCACAGATCTGACAGGAGCTTGTCAGTTTAATACGCCATAGTATAAGATCTGTGAGTAAGGTTAGACCTCAGCAGAAAAATAACAGCCACATTCATGATTTACCTGGGGCTCGAACCCAGGTCCCATTGATCAGTAGTCAAGATTGGAAAAATACTATGATTAAGCGTTATCCAAATATCCCAATAGCTCTCAGATCACCCTCTAGAGGGGGAAAAAGTTGGGAAATATCAAAATATTAATGAAATGTTGCAAACGATCTATTTATGTGTTAATTTCAAATTTTTGTGGTAGTGTGCAGGGGTCGGATACAGGGGGGATCAAGGGGTCATGCCTCCCTCCCCTTTGTGAATGCTAGTAAGGATAATAGAGGCAAAAAAGTATTGAATATATTTCATACATTGTTTAACAACTTTTAAAGACCGCTATAACGGCGGGGTAAATTACATATTGCTGGTTTCCGTAAATTAAGGAAAATCCTTATGTTAAGTCAATGGGAAGCTAACGTCAAAGCTCTATAACTTCTAAATAAGTTTTTTTTTTGTTTTGAAAAATGTGATTGCAGATAAGGATCTCAATCAAATAAATCAATATCTCGATTTTCAACAATATTCTTTCAGTATTTAATAATTTATGGAAGTTTGAATATTTAACAACAGCAATGCCAGTCTTAAGAAGCTTATACAAAACTGAAGAATAGTGAAAGAATTCTTTATACAATGTTCTAAAATGCGCACTCATTATATTAAACACTTTGATAAAATACTTATTACTAAGTTTTAATTAACTTCTGAAGTCATTATTTGTGTCTGGCATTGTTATCGCTAAATATTCAAACTTCCATAACTCATTAAATACTGGACAAATATTGTTGAAAATCGAGATATTGATTTATTTGATTGAGATCTTTATCTGCAATCGCATTTTTCAAAACATTAAAACTTATTTTAGAAGTCAGAGCTTTGACGTCAGCTTCCCATTGACTACATAGGGATTTTCCGCAATTTATGGAAACCAGTGTACATTGGAAATCTAGTCTCTTCCCAGCCCCCTTATCTATTCCGGCCCAATTGAATTATTGTCCCTCCCCACCCTTTATTTTTTCTTCTAGATGGAAAAAAAAATTCTAGATATAATTTTTTTTCTACAGAATTTTTATATAGAATTTTATATATTATAAATAATATTCGTAAAACATATTCGTAATATATTATAAAAAATATTATAATATATTACGAATATATTTTACATAAATCCGGACCTGGTAGAATGTGATGGTCAGAGATTTACATTCGCATTAATGATTTACTCCTTAGGGTGGTAAAAACACTGGCCATATCACACTGGCCACAAGAAAACTAAGATTCAGCGTGATTCTGCAAAATAGTACAAGGTAACAAAAAGTAAATAAAGAACTGGTCAACTGTCACTGTCTGTGATAACTGCGAGAGAAAATCCAAAATATTTGGTTAAGGGACATTGTTATTGAAAAAGACAAATTTTCCATTAAGGTGCGTACGATATAAAATGTTAATATTATGCATTTATTAAAAAATTTGTTGAATAGTTTTTTCTTAAGTACTGCCATATAAAGTTAGTTGTGTTGTTCTGGGCTGTTTTACCTCTGAGCGGCACTTTTTTGCACACCATGGGCTAAATGCCAGGTCACATGGACCCCGAAGGCTCAGAGAAGGTTGGGGGAGGGGACCCACTGGAACAGCTGTTGGGAGACAGATGGTAGTCTCCCGTCAAGGCCATCCAGCGTGTTCTTTAACGTGCACAGGGTATGGCTCTCCCGCACACGGGGCCACGGCTTAACGTCCCATCCGACGGACGGCGGCCTTTCCAAGCCCATCGATGTCCCCTACTGACCGTGGGCAGGGCGGGGAATTTTGCGGAGATAAATCTCAACGCTGACCCAGCTGGGACTCGAACCTGGGAACTACAGATTACGAGCCCGGCGCGCTACCGACTGAGCCACCCCCGCCCCTATAAAGTTAGTAAATATTTAACCGCACCACTATGTATAAATCTACCGTATGCTAAAATTGGATTAAAAAAATGGCTTTCTAACCAACAAAATTATTCGATAGTGATATGATGGTATTAAATTGAAGTGATTGTAAGTGATTTAAAAGATTTAATGATTTTTTTTAAAGATTGTAAGCGATTAAATTTTAATATATATAATATTGATATCGTAGAATATCGTATCGATATGATTGTGTACGATAATAGTATGAGTTTACGTGATATCGATATACTTGTATATTATATCGGAATAAATATGATTTGTATACGATATCCTCATTGATGATACCAATAAGACTGTATAAGTATAAATGATTGTAGGTTATATCGATATTATTGTAGGTGATATCAATATGAATGCATCTGATATTAATGTTATTGCACGAAATATCGATATGAAAATTCCTAATTGATTGACACCCCTAATCAAGAGCTGCCTAAATACAAAACTCACTCCCACAACTTCATTTACACTTTGCGATAAAACAATTCGTCTATTATAAAAGTACTATAAGTTAAAGCTACATAAAAAGATTTTTAAACAATAAAATAAATCGATATCAATATGATGGTATTAAATCGATGTGATTGTACAGAATTAGAGTATATGATATTGATACGATGGCATACGATATCGATATGATTTTGTACGAGGCCGGATATAAGAGGGAGGGGGAGAAAAGTCACTAGAGGATCCACTGTGATTGCATTTCCCGCAAAACTAGCTTTTTCCAACGAACTCACCACACCTGCACGTCGTCATAAGGAGCCAACAAACAACCTGTCCATTACGTCATCTGAGTAACAGTTCACAGCGACACAAAAGCGAACTTTTCGCCGTCGAAGCGGAGAACTTTTTTAGCATTGCTTGCCGCAATGACCTTCGACTTGCGTATTCGTGATGCACTGCGTACGTCCTTTGAGTCAGGCGGAAACAATTAACGTCAGGTTAGCCAAAGCCCTGTTCCATCCCAACTCTTGCCGCTTCACTGCCTTCGCACCAATCCTTTTCCATAGCGGAAAAAAAACCAACTGTTAAATCGAGTCTCGATCCACAAGTGATTCTTTCCCAGCTGGGTCAACATTGAGATTTATCTCCGCAAAATTCCCCGCCCTGCCCACGGTCAGTAGGGGACACCGATGGGCTTGGAAAGGCCACCGTCCGTCGGATGGGACGTTAAGCCCTGGTCCCGTGTGCGGGAGAGATATACCCTGTGCACGTTAAAGAACACGCTGGATGGCCTTGACGAGAGGCAACCATCTGTCTCCCAACAGCTGTTCCAGTGGGTCCCCTCCCCCAACCTTCTCTGAACCTTCGGGGTTCATGTGACCTGGCCATTTAGCCCATGGTGTGCAAAAAAGTGCCGCTCAGAGGTAAAACAACCCAACCCAACAAGTGATTCTTACGAAAATTTAGTATCACTTTTCTAATTCTGTGCATTTACAATTTTTTTTTTACTCGGTGGTTTCGTAGATCGTTTATGGATATGTGATGTTCCAGATAAAATATTACCTATTACCATCTCCATCTGAGAATAAACCCAGTTGGAATAAGTAAAAACATAACAAGTGAACCACCCGTGGGTGGGCTCCAAAAAATAAAACGCAAGCTAAAAATAGCATATATCATGCACAAGAGACCTAAAACGAGTAGCTTTCCTCAGAGAAAGCCATCATTTTAGGCCTCTTGTACTTAACAAGAACATTATGATCATAATTAAGCAAAGAAGAAATAATCTCATTAGGATTATTTTAACAGCCTCAAAAAACCTTTTTGAGATGCGTTTAATATGAATATATATGTAATCGATGCCCAAGTCTTTATGAAGTTGTCTATTAATAACAAACCAAGGGGCATCAACTGCAGATCAATATTTTGACGATAGTTTAAGAGAGTAAATAATATATAAAATAACCGGAGAGTCATTTCTCATTAAAAAAACATTTTAGATTCCATAAACACTTCTACTTTCTTGGACCTATCATTTTTAAATGTCTAGTGAAGGATAATCTTTAAAATATTAGCAACGTAGATCACTTTCTCGCTATTTTACAATGATTTAAAATCATCCAATTTTTTGTCTCAAGAAATTAAATCTATATTATATATATTCACCGATGCTTTAAGGATGAAAATTTCTTTTAACCTAGACGAGCTATTACTCTTGGATTATAAACATCGCTTCACAAGCAAATATATGAATATTTTGTTCATCTGCATAAATGTACAGATATATATGTAAATGTAATAAACCTTGATTTGCACTGAAAAAAGTTTGATATGATTATGTATCATTGCAAAACACACTATTAAAAGTTTTATTAAAAGATAATTAGAATATATATATAAATGAATAACATATTGATCTTTCAAAAATAATATGGTTTAGCTATTCCAAGCTTGTTCAGATTGTCTAACAGAAGGAATTATTACTGTGACAAAAATATCGTTCTCTACCACTTAATCAAAGATATCGCACAAAAATTACACAATTAAAATATTATTCCTTGAGTAAAAAAAATAACACCCATAATATTTCCCTTAATAGTATCAAGGATGACATACAGTTTGCATATAATACATATGCATTATATTTTTCTGAATATTCGGTATTAATGTAAACGTTTTCAAATAATTGCCATCAATTTAGTAATTAAAAGTTTTCCAATTTCGTCAATTATATTCTGTCATCTTTAAAATCACCATTAGCAAATGAATAAAACAAGCAAAGCATTAATTTTCAAAAATTACATCTGCTAGAAATTTATATTAGGAACGTAGTAATGAAATAAGTACCTAAAACGGTTGACAACCATTATTCTCTAAGAGTCAAATCTTTAATGCTTCTTACCACATCGAACTCACCAATAAAATTTCGTAAGACCCATTTTGACACAACATTTCCTCTGTTCACATCGATACCCCCATGGTCGTAAAATTGTATCATCTTAAACTTCAAGAGGAGGAAGATTGAGTAAAACGTATTTAACACCGATTTTTTATCGCCTTAAACGCCGAGACATGCCGTCAGCTGAAAAGGACCTTTAACCGTATTGGGATACAACCGAGAAGAAATCCCAAAAGAGGAGATATTCCCTCTTTCTATTCGACAGATAGCCGACAAGACACGCCTCGTAAAAGATGTTCGCTCTGTTTTCTAATGGCCAACATATGGACTTTGTCGATAGCAATTAAAACTTTACGATTCTTTCCAAAGTTCTCTTAACTTCTTTTACCACCAACGGAAGCGAGGAGCATGTCTGGCAAACGCTATAAGACGAAAATCTCATACTACTTCACAACTCATATTACTAGAGTGTTATTCGAGAACTGCTTTTTTTTAGAACTTAGGGATTTTGCCAATTTATTTTCAGCGTATGAAGATGACATTTGGATTATGAAATAAGTTACATATATTTTAGTTCATTCGCTTTGTTCATAAATTAAAAAAAATCGTTTACTTATCGTTGGTGTTACATAATTATACTTGATTAAAGAGTAAATCGTGGGAATTTTTTATCGAAATATTTTAAAGTCACTGGAGGGGTCAGAAGAACACATGGAAAAATAAAATACAGTAAGATGACCAGGGGTCAGGACCTTTCCATATGCACACATACACAAGAAATCCCGAAGTCTTGTGCGAAATCTCAAACTTGTCTACCTGCCTTGAAATCCAAAACAAGTGTCTTTGTATAATTTTATTTTAACTCACATGTCCGACACTCAAAATAGATTTAAAACTATTGGTAAACACTAGAGTTTATTATATATTACAGTCGCTCAAAACAATATCGGAACAAGGGTTGATTACAGAATTCAGAAAAAATATCTGGCAACTTTTTTAGAAATTAATGATCTGGCAACCTTCGTGTAGTACACGTGTAGCCCAGGTGTGCCGGTTCTAACATCTCTCAAACGGCCTATATTATTAGTCTCAGCGACTAATTAATAAAAAAAGTTGAAATAATTACTTTTTTGAAATAATTTACTTTCAGTGATATAAGTTTCACTTTAAAATAATTTAATAATTTAATGCTAAAATTACTTTTATATTTTCGAATACAGTGACTGATGGATTTTTGCTCCTCAGAAACATATCTCTAAATAATATGTTCTTCACTAAAGTTTCAAAAATGTAAATTTATGTGAAAGTAATCGCTTTTTATGACTGTTCTTGCTTGACAAAAATATTGCTTATTGTTCGTTTAATCAACAAAACAAATATCTGTTATTAAAATAATAACAGTTTATATTATTTAAGAAAATTTTATCTCTTTTATAAATTTAAGAAACTGGCGTTACTAATTAATAAAGGTAACCATCAATGCAAATAATAATATACTATTAACCAATGCAGTGAAAATGCATGAAATCAGAAGTATTAATGACATTGAATAGCTAATATATAGCTTTCTTTAGCAGTAAGATTACTATTTAGAAGAGAATAATTGCTTCCCGTAACTTTTTATCCTTTGTTTATATATCACATGACTTATTGAAGCAACTTCGTATGACTTCTATATTTGAAGCGACTGCTTTTCGTTTCCTTTAAAAGATAAAAAAAAACCGGAGAGAACGTAGGAGTTTGTTCATCATTTTTTCTCCCATTTGTCCTTCCTTAGAGTTTGAAAAGCGAACGAATGAATTGATCAAAATAGAATAAAGCAATCTTTGTTCTCTTCTCTAGGCTCCAGGATCAACCAAAAAAGTAATCAAACTCTCCGTTACTGAAGACGGGTTTGATGGTATTGAGCAATAACATATTTTACTCCCGCTCTGTCTTGACCAACGTAACTGGTCATAGAAAGGTTAAAAAATAAAAAATACCCTCACAAGCAGCTGCTTGCCACAGAGGTCTGACAGGAGCCTGTCAGTTTATATGCCATAGTAGAAGGTCTGAGAGGATGGCAGGACCTCAGCAGAAAAACGACACAGACAGCCATGCCTTAACCCGGGACTCGAACCCAGGTCCCTTAGATCAGTAGCTAAGCGTGCTAACCACTCGGCCAGGGGACGGCATAGATAACAGAATATGGAGACTTACAGTAACTCACTGCACATGGATTTATATGCTATTACTTCTATATGCCACACAATGTTTTACAGCAAATTTGGTTAAAACATTTTCGAAAGAGTTAATAAAAAATTACAAATACTTAAAATATAATTTTTAATTTTTAAACTAGTAAGTATGAATTAGCATAATATGATTAAAAATATTAAGTGGTAAGAGCATAAGTTAAAAAATATAATTGAATTTTGTTGCATATATGCAAAAATGTTCATGAAATCAAATGGAAATAAATATATTAAATTCAAAAAATGGATGGACGGCAGGTTTTTCAGCATCAATGGTTTCACAGCTAATTTTAACAATCATTTATAGATGATAGAAATATAAAATTCCATATTTGAAAATTTTCGCTGTGTCCCAAACATTTGACAAATTTAGGTTTCGATCGCGTCAACTTTTCTCTCTCTCAAGAACAAAAGAAAGTCACCCTTAAATAATTTCAAAGTATAACAATAATTACGGATTTGACATATCGACATGATAGAAATATAAAATTTTGTAAGCGATGAACGTAAATTTAAAATCATTTGAAATTTAGATTTCTCTAGTACCTTTAATGTGAAACAAAGATCACTTATTGTGACTGTGATGCAAATATAATAGAATTTTAAACTCTTGGTGTTAACAGCTATTTCAGCTTTCATTAAATTGAATATCGTCAAAGTCCGTTGTAATAATTAAAATTATCCCTAATTTTCAGATATTTTTAAGGACTAGGGAAATTCTGCGATTTTTCATGTTCACGAATATCTAAAATTTATTAGCAATTTATTTTTTTCGCGATTACAATGCTTTGTCCACATGATTTAGTGAGAAAAAGTAAAATTTAAAAGCAGTTTTTCAAAGTGTCCTAACTTTGGTCATTGTACATTAGCATTTTGTTCTCTTCCAAGAAAACGAAATCTCTGCCTACACATACTAGTCAGCAGGTTGATAATAGTAATTACAGCTTCCCTCACGTGATTTCTGGGGTTAAATCGAAAAAGCGAAATTTTCCTTTTTAGGAACAAGTCATCAGATGACGAAATCTGACGAATTCCGATGAACAAAAATGACTCTTGGGCGATTTCCTGATTCATGAAAGATTTGCCACGCAACAGGTAAAAACACGAAACATATCATTAATATTACCTCTCTTTTGCGTTGTTTTGATTAAGGAAAAGTTTTCAATTCTTAGAAGCGATAAATATGTGAATTCACATGAGTAATTAATTTACCGCTAAATAAATTATATCTATATTGTATAAAGAAATAAATTTGCGTTTATTGAAAACATTTTAAATAATGTGAATACTATGTGTCCTAAGGGAACACTAATTACAAAACTATAATATAAAAGTGTTAAAGTGAATGTTTAAAAATTGCTTTTCTATATATATAAAATACAATACATATTTATAATTAATATAGGATTTTTATTTTATATTATTCTTATTTTGAGTGTAATTGTTCATTTGTAATTACTTTTCAGTTTCTTTTTTGCAAAAAGATGTTTTTTTGGACCCAAATAACGATAATATCTGCTCCAAACATTTGTAGTCTAATCAAATTATTGTAATTCGAAAGAAAGGCTTTAATCACAAAATTCGTAAAATTAAATATTTTTTTGTATATAAAAATATGTTACTAAATATTTTTTCAGCACCAAATATGCCATAATATACACTGAATGGACAAATCATTATATACACCTCGAAAACAATATGCAAAGCAGAAATATCTTGTCCAGTCACGTGGGATGCTGAAACTATTAATGCCTATAAATAGAGCAGGTCTCTACGCATTGGAAACCAGTCACGGAGAAGTAATCATGGGTAAAGGCAGTCATGTAAGCGAGTTTGACCGTGGCAATCACCGCAACTGCTGAACTGTTGGGATTTCCACGTCAGGCCATGACACATGTATACCAAGACTACGTGAAACACGACAAAACTCCCATCCAGCGGGAGGAATGTGGACATAAATGTGCAACTGACTCTCGAAGTGAACGCAGACTGTCCCGCCTCGTTAAAAGGAATCGTTCAGCTACCGTGGAACAGATAACGTCGGAATTAAATGAGGGCACGTCCGTAAGCTTATGCACAAAGACTATCTGTCGTACCATGGAAAAAATAGGCTATGGGAGTCAACGTCACATCCTTGTTGACTGCAAGGCACCGAAAGATTAGGCTGCAGTTTGCAAAGGCCTATCGCAACTAGAGTGCAGAGGACTGAAAACACGCAATCTGATCTGACTAATCAAAGTTACAACTATATCATGCTGATGGCAGGGTGCGTGTGTGGCGTAAACTACACGAAGCGATGGACCCAGCTTGCCTCGTTGGGGTCATACAGGCAGGTGGAGGCGGTGTAACAGTTTGGTGTGTGTTTACATGGGCTTCCTTGGGGCTCTTCATACCCGTCGAGACCTCCGTCACAGGCACAAGGTATGTGACCAACCTCGCAGACCATCTACACCCGGTCATAATGATTCTCTTTCCGCCATCTTTCAACAGGATAAAGCCACACCGCATCTTCTCGAGTAGATCAATTGGCTCCAGGAGCATTCAAGCGAGTTTACCACATTCAAATGACCCCCTCGATCGCAGGACCTCAATCCCATTGGGAATTTGTGGGACGAATTGGAAAGATCTGTTCGACCCCGACAACCACCACCGGCAACAGTGGATGCTCTAAGACAGGCAATCTTCACTTCATGGGCGGCAATACCACCTCCGTGTTTTCAACACCTCATTGAGTCCTTACCAAGACGTCTGGCTACTGTTGTGAGGGCAAAAGTTGGAGCAAAAGGTTATTAGATAGGTATATATAATAATTTTTACATTCAGTGTATAACATTAGAAATATCTGTACATATGAATCCAATTACTAGAGAGAAATTGACCCTTGACGTTGTTATTCAAAGGGTCAATGCAATGTTTGAATATGAACCGCAAGTCACCAGTAACTATCTGAATTCAAAACTCTCATTCATGAATAATTTATGTGAATTAGATCGGTTCGTGATGCAAATGATATTTTAATGTTTGCTATATGGATTTATATTGATTCCATTTATAGAATAAATATCAAGAAGTAATAAAATTTCTTTTCTAAAATGCTGTAATCACTGCATCTCTGTTATTGCATATATCATTCGCATAAGCTAAATAGAATAAGAAATAGCAAAGAGTGCACACTTTCTCATGCTTAGACCCTTAATCAATAAAAAAAATGCATTCCCTTAGTTCAGTTTCATGTCCGGTTCTGTTGGGATCAGGGGCAATGGCTTGACAGACGCCGCTGCCAAAACTACAACGCCCTGTCCGATGCTCCACTGCAGATTCCATACGTGGACTTTCGGCACTGTTTTTCCACCGAGTTCCAGCACAGTAGCAGAGATCTTGGTCTGAACAGGTTGGAAAAAAACTTTTCGAGATCAAATCTATTACCATACTATGATAGTCATGTTTTCGCAGGAATTGTAAGGAGGAAGTTGTTCTTGTTCGATTCAGCTTAGATCATTCGTTTATTACTCATTCATTTCTTCTTCGGTTGGGCAACGACCCTAAATGCGAGTTTTGTGACACCACTTTAACCATCAAACATATTTCAATTGATTGTACTGCTTTTAATCTTGAACGTCGTTATATTCGCCCCTTACACTCGGACATCTTTTCTGATGACTCGTTTTTAACACCTGTTTTCTACTTTTTACCGGTTATTTTCACGTGTTTAATGTTTTTACCCTTTAGAGATTTCGACTTGTTGATTTTTATTCCCACGCGCCCTTTACAGCACGTTTCTCTTTTACACTCGTTTGACCCTTTTACCCTGGTTTTTCTACCCTTTGCTTTTTATACCCTTTTGTTTCTTTTTGAGTCTTTCCTATTTTCGTTCCTTTCCTCTTTGTCTGTTGACTAACTTTAGTTGAGAGTTATTCACATTTACCTTTTTTTTTACTTTGTTTGGTGCGTTATAACCATTGTCGCTGATGGGCCATAAAACCCAACCAACAAATCAACCAATTCAATTCCACACTATTGTTTCACCATAGAGATTTGTAATGAATGATCGAGATTTGAAATTTGCGATAAGTAACGTATTTTTCTTCTACCCGAATGAAGAAGCGTTATATAAACTGATATTACATCGATATAATGATAATGTGCCAATGAATAATTAAATTCGTGGATTGATAACACTTGTAAAAAATTGATGGAAATCCGTACTTTTGCCTACGTTAAATGAAACTTCAACCTTTTCAAGTGTCTATTTCAATTTCATTATTCTATATATTGTAGTATTTGTCTATTGTTGTACTACATTGGATTGGGATGTTTCATCTCCGCGGAACGTTTTTTTTTGCAAACAATAGATACATTTAACTGATCGAGTCACAAGGGCCCCAAAGGCTTAGATCTGTGTAGGGAAATTGAATCTATTAAACCAGTGATTATATAATTTTTTTTACCCTGCAACCGCTTAGAATTTTAATAAATTTATGCTACCGCCTAGAATCATAAAATAATACGACTTTTCCCTCTTACACTGCAAGACCTGGTTAATTCCGATGATATCAATAATAAAATTGTTTTCACCGCGACCCAAACATTTTACATCGCGAAACACTGATATTTTCTATTCCATTTCATTAAAAAGAACTGCGGTCGCTGGTCGCCACTCGCAGTATGAAAAACGCTGATATAGACAATTGTGAGTGACTGAGAGGGGATCATGCTAACTCTAACTATGATGCAGAAATGGTAGAGCTCGAAAAATTTTACCTAGAGGTAATTCGGATCGTAACTCTCGAGAAAAATTCAAAAATTGACCTTCGACTGTTTTAAAGGTCAAATGAAGGTCACATAGATATCAAACTTTGATCTACGAGTGCTAGAAACGGGAAAATTGGTGTTTGGGGGAGTTTCGGTTTGCAGTTCTCAAACGTTACAATATTTGGATGCGCTGGGTAAATATACATTGATATATATACATGTAATGATAATGTGCCACTCCTTCGAGATGAAAGGTCAAATAGATATCTACCAGTGTTAGAAGGCTAAAAATTGATGCCTGGGGGTATTTTCAGTCGAATTCTTACGCAAAGTATGAGAAAAGTCTGTGATACTTCTCCATATACTAAAATAATTTCACATAATAATTACAATATCTTTTATCATCAGAACAAAATTGGAATAAAAATTATTTCCTCTATTGAACTTAAAATCAGTTGAAATACTGCATATTTTTTTGCTGGTAAGACTGATGGTTAGAAGAATAGTAGGAACTATCTCTCTGGCTATTCTTTTAGCCATCAGTTTTTCCAGCTAAAGAAAGTTAAACATATGTTTAAACAAATATTTAAATATTACTTCATAACTAAAAGGTTAATTTTAATTCTCGGCAATTTCAGCAAATTTATTAGATTTTTTTAAAAAAAAGATTAAGTGAAACGTTCATTAATTAAATCTCCAAGTCCATTGCTGACGCTCTTCTGTTAAAAAAGGAAAGTAAATCACGGCTTCAGAAGAAAATAAAGCTTACAGAAAGAACAATGCTGGTGAAGTCTCGGAAGTTAAAAGCCAAAGGACGTAGAAAAGAGTTTCGTAAGAAATTAGTGACGTCCCCAGAGAAGAAGTACTTCAAGTGGAAAACCGAATGGGAGAGTTTTAAGACGTCATTTGTTTGCACAAACAGAAAGATTTCTAGAAAAACCTAAATTAGGGACAATGGGGGAAAGAAAAAGATTTGTGACAGGGGGGCAGTGGAGAAACGAAAGACGTAGAACGTGGATTAAAGATAAATATCTGGGAGAAGAAACCGGCCTTTGGGAATGGGAACAAAACAGTGGAATTAAAGGAGTAGCAGAAATGATAGCAAAGGAATGAGCAGAGAAAACACTTCAAAGATTCCCATGGGGAATTTACAAGGAATCGGAAAAATAGGAAAGGTTGGACAACGAAAAAAAAAATGAGAAAAAAATTCAACTTAGTGATTGTACAAGGTTTGATGAAGTCGACAAAAATGTTGAGGAAATGGTTGCATCTTTATTTTATCAGAATTACTTCAATAAAAATATTTTCAGAAAAGAGTAAGTTGCTAAAATATAAATAGACGTCATAACCAAGTACATATGCATTATTTAAAGATATTTATTTATTGTTTATAGTAATAAACTACATGCCTTCTGAAGAGTTCTTAGGCTGCCGCTATTTGTAATTCATAAGGTAATACGAGCGGAACTTTTGTGTACACAATGGGATAAATGGCTAAGTCACAAGGGCCCCACTAACTCAAAGAAGATAACCTATTGAACAATTGTTAACAAAGAGATGGGCGACTCCAGGTAAAGTCCTCCAGTAGGTTCATCAACGTGTCAGGGCCCTCTCCTGCATCGGGGCGGGGGTGGCTCAGTCGGTAGCGCGCCAGGCTCGTAATCTGTAGTTCCCAGGTTCGAGTCCCAGCTGGGTCAGCGTTGAGATTTATCTCCGCAAAATTCCCCGCCCTGCCCACGGTCAGTAGGGGATACCGATGGGCTTGGAAAGTCCGTCGGATGGGACGTTAAGCCGTGGCCCCGTGTGCGGGAGAGCCATACCCTGTGTACGTTAAAGAACACGCTGGATGGCCTTGACGGGAGGCTACCATCTGTCTCCCAACAGCTGTTCCAGTGGGTCCCCAACCTTCTCTGAGCCTTCGAGGTCCATGTGACCTGGCCATTTAGTCCATGGTGGGCAAAAAAAGTGTCGCTCAGAGGTAAAACAACCCAACCCTCTCCTGCATATGCCCACGGCTTCAACGTCCCATCCGACGGACATCCCTTTTCTCACTGGAAGCAGAACGATGGTTAGAGGACATAAATCTCAACTCTGGCACAACTGGTACTCGAACCTGTGAAGTGCAGATTACGAGCCTACAGCGCTACCACTGAGCAAGCCTCAATTAAATCTGACTTCGCTCTTAGTAGTACCTGTCCTATGAGGACTGTGAAATCAAGGGTTGGTTTACCTCTGAGCGGCACTTTTTTGCACACCATGGGCTAAATGGCCATGTCACATGGACCCCGAAGGCTCAGAGAAGGTTGGGGGAGGGGAACCACTGGAACAGCTGTTGGGAGACAGATGGTAGCCTCCCGTCAAGGCCATCCAGCGTATTCTTTAACGTGCACAGGGTATGGCTCTCCCGCACACGGGGCCTCGGCTTAACGTATCCATCCGACGGACGGCGGCCTTTCCAAGCCCATCGGTGTCCCCTACTGACCGTGGGCAGGGCGGGGAATTTTACGGAGATAAATCTCAACGCTGACCCAGCTGGGACTCGAACCTGGGAACTACAGATTACGAACCTGGCGCGCTACCGACTGAGCCATCCCCGCCCCACTGTGAAACCAAGGAGTAGTTTGTAGGATTCTCTTCAATCCTAAAGGGTTACAGTTAAAAAAAATTAGCATATAAATAAAATACATTCGGCCCTCCATGTACGCGAGGGTTCCGTTCTACAAAAACCTCTCGCACATTTAATTCACGTAAATGGAGCTTAAGGAACAATAGGAAATTAGGAGTTAGGTTCTGGGATCGCTTGCAATTACCTCTGCGTACTTTTTTTGTAAGCTAATTATTTATGTAAATTACGTAAAGTAATACAAATAGAAAAGTGATAAAAAAAAAGATTTAGGAGAAATGAGTTTACTATTTTTGTAAAAGGTACATACAATAGAAATCGAAAAATTTTACAATCACATAGACTTAATCTGCTGCAGATGCCTTTTATAGCTTTCATTGCGTACCGTGGTGCACACCGTGGATTCGTTAATTCCAAATGGCAGAAACACTTTCATCGGCTTCAATCCTCGAGATAATCTCAAGTTTCTTCTCTAAGCTCATCATCTCTTCTCCTTCATGCCCCCAAGCATAATTGCACTGTTTTAAAGTTCACTAGATGCAAATACTTTAACTAGATTGGAATGGAAAAGTGGATAAAAATGTAGCATTTGTTGACCAAAATGACTTCCTAAAATGTCAAATGGATCTTTTCTATTCTATTGTTAACAATTCGACAATCATATTTTTCGCTATCACGACAGCTATAACAAAGTTTTATTATTATAATAACAGCAGTAGCTAAATATTGAGTTTAATTCGCGTATATTTGAATTTCGGTTCTCGTACAAAAAAAAGAAGACATTAAAGATAGTTCGCGTACATTTGAATTCGCGCTAATGAAACTGGCGCACATGGAGGGTTTACTGTATTTAAAAAGTAACCTTATTATTTAATCACGTAATATAGCCAATTTTTTAAGGTGATGTCATCAATAGGGCACCCAGAAATTTTCAGTGGGAGGAGCTTTTGAGTCTTTTGTAAAATATTTTGTCTGATTTTTCGAGGGCTGTCTTAGACAATATATGATTTTGAAACCTCAAGGGAGAGAAGTTTCAACCCCCCTCCCCTATCTTAGGTGCATCACCTGTGTCGCCATTTCTATTTTACTAATGTTTATGGCGATTGAATTAAATATTGAAAAAAATTGTCCTGAGTGGGATTCCAACCCATGTCTCCCAGAAGTATGCTAGGTGTCAACATCTAAACCACAAATTTATGGTTTTAGACTTTAAAAATTAGACAAAAAGGTTGTGGGCAGGTGAAAAGCTCCTCACCTTTGGGCTTCCTGCTATCCCAAACGGATTTATGGCAAATAAGATTGCAAATACATTCCGGCAAGTTTTTCGCAAATGTAAATGTTATCAACTAAAAGTAGCTGTGGCGAAATTAAATCGTAAAGCAATTATGCATAGGACTATTTAGGAAGATTTTTAAAAAGAAAGCCTAGCTATTTGATTTCGTGGTATTCTGATAACAGTTGTTTGGAACACCAAGCGATACCACGGAACACCAGGGGATGGAGAAAAATTGATTAAGAACAGTAAAAATAAAGCGCCAAATAATATGGACTTAATTTAATTTCTCTTTAACGTATGAAAATATAAATTATTTTACGCAATATCTATCTGCTAATAGTGACGAGGAAGGGGACCCATTGAATACAAGTAGTGGACAGAAAAAAACGAAACAGTTCCATCTTATCTCAATAGAAAATCGCATTCAGAATTCAACAACTTTTCAATATGATTTTTAATGATATATATGTATTTTGACATTATTTATTCATAAGAATATATAATACAATACACATAGGACCCACAAAGCTAAATAGCTTATCTGTAGGTAATTGAATAATACATTCATAATATGTATTATAAATGACACATACTCTCTCATTCATCAATTAAAAAATTAAAATAAGAAAAATATAAAATGCGAAATTTCAGGAAAGTTTCAAAAATAAAATTATATAACTATATTAAATTAAGTCAACCTTTTTAATTTATTTTAATCTAACTCTTAACATTTTTTTAATTTATTTTGGGATTAAAAGTGTGTGTATATTCCATAATTGCTTTTAAATTTGGGTAGTTTATAATAATTTTAAGCTTCTAAACTTGTATTTTTACTACGATCTGTTTTTTAAACTTGTTATCAAAATAAAGTTTTAAAATTATATTATAAATATATAAGTTTCTGTATGACAAAAAGTTCAAGTAATGTAATCAGACAAAATTTTGTGACTTTAAAAGACTACTTTTCGTACTATATTATTATTTTGGTTATTATACATTGAAGATTTTCAATTTTCTTTATATTTTCTAGGTTTGTTGTACCATGAATCCACATACAGATTTATAGAATAAAATGCACCTTAGTATTATATATCTTACTCTTTGAATTTTTAAAGCAGATAATCTAAGATATTCACATACTTTAGAGACATGCGTATTCCATCTAAAATATTTATCAGTATATTATCATCATCATCATCCTCAAGCAGCCATGGGCTACGGAGGTCCAACCAGACGGTGCAATTTAGTTTTCCAAGCAACTCTCTCCTGAGCTACATTTACTGCATCAAGCCACTGCACACCAATTCTAACAAGGTCCTGTTTGACATTGTCCGCCCATCGCATCCTACGTCTCCCCCTCTTTCTGAAGCCTTTAGGCACACTGTTCATAACCCTATTTGCCAATCTATAATTATTCATACGGGCAACATGGCAAAACCAACAGAGTATCTCTCTGCACAATATGCTGCTAAAAGGAGGTTGCAAACTCCTTTGCCTAACCTCATCATTAGTTACAAAGTTGAACCACCTAATGCCCAAGATATTGCGTAAGCATCTGGAATCAAAAGCATCTAGTTTCCTGTTATCTTGTTTACAACGTGTCCACGTTTCACTACCATAACTAACCCTAGAAAGAACCAAACTATTATACAGTCTAATTTTAGTCTTTAGGTGTATACGCCTATTTCTCCACACTCTCCATAGATTATTAAAAGTCCCGGCAGCAATCCCTATCCGTCTGTTAATCTCATGCCGCACATCACCAGTATCAGTTACATAGCTCCAAAGATAATTAAACTGTGACACCTGCTCAAGACCGCAACCATTCAGATTAACTGAATCACAGCCTGCCTTACCAATTTTCATCACTTTAGTTTTCTTTGTTTATAACCAAACCTACTCTACTACCAGTTTCATCAACAGCTCGAATGAAAGTGTTCATCTCATCAACATCATTTCCCAAAAGGGCTAAATCATCAGCATAATCTAAATCAGAAATTTTAGTATCTCCAGTCCATTTAAGACCAAATTCTTTCCCTTGAAGTGAATTTGGCATAACATAATCAATAACCAAACTAAAGAGAAAAGGAGACAAAATGCATCCTTGTCGGACACCAGAAGTAATGTTAAACCAATTGCTACAAGCCTTACCAACTCTCACACACGACTCAGTGTTATTATAGAGAGCTTTCATTATGTTAACTAACTTGTCTGGTATACCATATGATCTCACAATCAACTACAAATTATGACAATCAACAGAGTCGAAAACCTTTTTGAAATCAACAAAGCTAACAACCAAAGGTTTCTGAAACTCTAAACATTTCTCAAGAATCTGCCTAAGTGAAAATATCTGATCTACACATCCCCTACCACTTCTGAATCCACATTGCTTATCACGCAATTGCCTGTCAACCAGATTCTTAATTCTATTAAGCACAATCATGGAAAGAACTCTACCTGGAACAGAGAGTAGGCTGATACCCGTCTAGTTAGCACACGAACTGCGATCATCTTTTTTGAAAATAGGGATAACAATAGCTCTGGTAAAATCTTCAAGAACCATGCTTTTATCATAAAAAATATTCAGAATTTCGATCATCCAAGTGGTAACCGAAACATTCCCAGCTCTAAGTATTTCCGTAGTAATTTCATCTACACCTGGGGATTTATGAAGTTTAAGTTTAGAAATAGCCAAAATAACTTCAGATTGTGTTATAGGGCCAACATTAAAGCTACCAATGCACCTATCATCATTACAAACAATGGGAGTAGAACTAACCACATTGTTTAGAACATCACTGAAATGCTCAGCCCACCTAGCCATGAGAGAATCCTCACCTTCTCTAACCTTACCTTGTTTATCCTTCAATCCCTGTATACCTGTTCGTTTTCTACCACACAAAACATTAATTATCTTGTACAGCTCTCTGCTGTTGTGCTGTCTAACTGCTTCCTCGGCTTTGTCAGCCAAACCATCAAGCCATAGATTCTTATCAGCAGCTAACTGATCTTTTACACATTTATTAAGTTCTCTGTAATGCTTTCTATTAGGACTAGTAGGGTATTGATTAAGGACATTCTTGCAGTTCTTTCTTTAGAAATAAGCTCAAGTGCTTTATCACTCAAATAGTTCTGTCTCCTCTGCTCCTTTTTCCATAAAATTGTACTGTTAGTTTTCAAAACAGCCTGTTTAAAATGATCCCATTCTTCCTCAACTTCAGTAGTAAGCATACCATGACTGTCATAATGACTAAGTAACCTATCATGGTAAGCTTTGGCTATAACCGAGTCTTTCAGAGCTTCGGTATTAAAAGTAATTTTAGGAATAAATTTAATTATTGTACGTATATAAATTTATATAAATTATATTATAATAATTAACTGTTAGGAATATAATATCCTTCTCATCCTCATCGGCATCCTCAGTGGGGGCATAACAGCAGATAACAGTCAAGTCTTTAACGTTTTTCTGAAATTTTGCTGTAAGAAACCTTTCATTAATGCACTCATATCCTAGAAGAGCATCACTAGCGTGTCTGCTGAGAAGCAGACCCACGCCTTGGTGATGTTTATTTCGTTCCTTCCGGAAAAGAGAAATTTAAGATTATTTTTAGGAATCTGACCTTTATCTGTCCATCTGGTCTTTTGCAAGCCGAGAATATCTAAATTATAATGGTGGAATTCATGTGTGAGGACATCAAGAGAAAAAGCTGTGCAGAGTCCTCACATTCCAACTACCTATGGAGAGAAAATGGTTAGTGGGATGTTTAAAGAAACTATGTTTATTGAGAGAGGGAATACCGACAATATCAAACAGCCCCCTAATCGCAGACATGGGGTAAAGATCCGTTCCTCGACCACTAAAGGCTGAAGCCATTGACATTGGAAGACTTCCTCCAATGTCGAATTTGACGATGCCAATAGAAGCAAAGGGTTTAGGTGCCTGCGATGACCTCTGCTCAGAATTATCCACCAGCTGATAAACATATCCTGTGAATCTATTCACTTGGGGCTGTCAACCCACAAACAAACAGAAAACACAGCGGAAGGTTTTCCCTCCACAGATGCCTACCAGTGCAGCAAAAATCACGATCCATAATCAAGCTCAGAGCCATATATCTGTCCAGTCCAGGGTTTATATGGTCAGCACCAGGACCCTGTGTGTAATTTGCATGCTCAAGTTATAACAATTACAACGACAGACATTATTAAAATTATTTCTTCAGGACAATTTATTCTATGAGATTAAATCCGATAAACATTTTTTCATTAAAGTTTGTAGAATGTATTATCATCCACTTAGTTCTTTTATTACTTAAATAGATATTATGATTTAGCCATCTTATTATCTAATTGGATTTCTTCAATACATTTAAATATTTCTATTCATTATTAAAATATCATCTGCATATAAGAAAATATCGCTGTTAAAAGTGGTAGATCATTTACATATACAGTATTATAAACGGTAAAGGACCCAGAATATAGCCTTGAGGAATTCCGAATGAAACTAATATTTTTGAGCTACAGGAATTGCCTATTTTAGTGATGGTATATACGTTTACTAAATAATTCTTAAATCAATTTAATAAAACACATCGAAGTATATATTTTCTCAAATTTTCAGTAATAAGAAATGATCTATTGTATCAGAAACATTTTGAAGATTTAAAAATAAGGTTCTACTCTTTTCCCCGTTTGTTCAATGACTAAGTTTATCCATAACTTTCGATAGAAGTTGAATAGTATTCTTTCCTTTTTAAAAACCAAATTGGTTAAGTACGTTATAGGTTTGTAAAAGTTTAAAGACAATATTATGAATATGTTTATTAAAATATTTTTCAAAAGTAGGAAGAATTGATATAGGTCTGTAATTAGTAAAAATCTATTTTTTACCGCCTTTATACATTGGTCTGAAAATTGCAATTTTTAGTTCCAAAATTGTTTCCTATAGTTATAATTTGCATTATTTTCGATATTTTTGAAGATAATCTCTATTTTCCCAATATGTTTGATATGTTTTATATGTTTGATATGATGTATTATCATATCCTGAAGATTTATTTTAATCCAATGAACTAATAAGCTCATTAGTTTGTGCAAGTTATTTCTGGAATATAAATAGAATTTTTGTTTACAAATTTAACTGATGGAATATAAGGTGTTCGCTGTTTCAACTTTTTAATTATTCAGCTATGTATTATTGTATTCATTAGCTATTTTTCCGTACTATCTTTTTTCGACATATGTCATCAATCGACAATTTTTTTTTACCATCAACTATTCCCATGTCTTTTTTTTTAAGTTAAAAGCTCGTTTTTTTGCTCAAATTAAAAACCAAGTTTGCTTTTTAATTTGCTTTGTAATTTGAGTGATAACCGTATTTCTTTTATTTTTATAATTATTTTTATATAAAACATTTTTAATATTGTTTTTACATTTAATGTATTATTTCTTTTTCAATTAATTCTAAATGATTTTCGGTTATCCAAATTTTAAAAAATTTTCGTAATTTAGGTTTAGGTTTTTCCTTAAAATTTTACATAGGAATAAAATAAATTTGATTATATTTTTAAATATATTATATAGTGATGTATGTTCCTTAGCATGTTCATCATATTGTTCCAAATCCCAATTTGCTTGTGAAATTGATTTATATTACAGTGGTCGTATAAGCAATGTTTTGTATTTTTAAATTCATAGTTGTCAAAATAAAAATTTTTAGTTAATTTTGGACCTATTATTGTAATGATTTGCAATTTTACATTTAAAATCGAGTCGGCTAATAAATTTTTGACTAATTTAATATTAATATTACCTGTTCAAATTTTAGATATTTTTGTTTTTATTACTTCTTCCCATGTAGTATCCCTTAAATGAGTAGATAATAATTCATTTCGGTTAATCGAGTAAAATAAATATCTCTACCATATTTTTTGTATCTATATTAAAAGCACCAATATTTGATTTTCGTCATTAGTTGTATTTTATATCTATCCAATTTTATATCTATAACGATCTCAATCAAATCTAAACTCGATTTTAATCAATATTTGTTCAGTATTCAAATGAAAGCTAGAATATTTAACAGCTACAAAAAAAGACTCCAAAATTTAATTAAAATATTAAAACCATCTATCTAATAGAGTACCTGGCGAAATGCACATAGTGAACTTAGAATCAACTATAATCTTTTATCCTGTTTTAATATTTTAATTAAATATTATTGTCCATTTTTTTAGCCTGCTAAAAGATGCCAGTGTTCACAACTCTTAGAAACTGAACAAATATTGTTAAAAGTCGAGTTTTAGATAGATTTAATTAAGATCTTTACTTTATAGACATTTTTCATTAAAAATCGTATTGAAAAAGTTATTGAACTCTGAATGGTATTTTTTATTGAAATTACATGGAACTGTTTCCATTTTTTTGCCCAGTACCTGTAGATGTCAATAGTCAAACGCCACCCGTCAAAGCCATCCGTATTTCAAAAATTTGAAAGCATTTTAAATAAAAATAAATACCCCCTCAAGCAACTGCTTGCCACAGAGGTCTGACTGTTAGCTGACTAACAGCTAGATTTAGACCACAAGAGCCTGTCAGTTTAACACGCCATAATAGAAGGTCTATGAGGATGGCGGCACCACTGCAGAAAAACAATACACACATCCGTACCTTTCTCGGGGCTCGAATCCACCCAGGTCCCTTAGATCAGTAGCCAAGTGCGCTAACCACTAGGCCACGGGATTTAAATGTTTGAAAAAAAAATGTCATTCTATATTAACCCTTACCATACGAGTGCTTTGGTAATGAAAGAAACAGCCGCCGTCCATCGGATGGAATGTTAAGTCGCGGTTCGTGTTCAGGAAAACCATATCCTGTGCACGTTAAAGAACGCACTGGATGCCTTGACGAGTGGTTTCCATCTATCTTCTAACAGTTGTCTGGTGGGTTCTTTTTCCCCAGCCTTCTTGAGTCCTTGTATCTTAGTCATTGAGAACTTTTGTTGAACAAAGTTGGGCTAAGAGGTAAAAAATCAATCCAACTGTAGGAACTAATATAATTTCCTTTCCCCCTTTAAGAAATACACTGCTTATTTTTCTACAATTCTATTACAGCTTCATTGGTATAATATAAAAAGGCACCATTACTTGTATTCATTTAGAAAAAAGGAATTTGTTTAACAGTTGGTTATAAAACTATTCTTTCTTTTTAGTCGAGACTTTTAAACACACTTTTAAAAAACTGTTATTTAAATAAAGTCTAATAGCTAATCCAACTAATGGCTGCAGACAGGAGTTGAGTTGATCTTCCAGTTTCATCTGAAAACCTGCTTTTCAGCAGCAATATCTCGCAGCTCTAATCTCAAGATTTTTTTCCCTCTAAAGAGCCTATCCGAAGTTGATTCTGACTTAATTGGATCTCGTGAAGCTCTTGCGCTGTAGTCACATTTAATCAGAGAGAGAACTTCCTTATTTTCCTTCCCTTGCATTGCGAATGTCAAATGTTGTTTTTCCACTTCACACCACTAAAGCTATTAGTAAATTAGGATTACCTCCAAATAGGATGCAGTCGGTTTCTTCTCTAATGTAAGAATGAGGGGAAAAAAGGTTCCCCTCATTCTTACATTACATTCTTCATTGAAAAGAAAAAAAATCCTTTTTTTCTTTTCAAGGTATCTAACTTGGAAACAAATTAAGAGAATCATAAAAGGTTGGACTGTTTTACTCCTGAGAGCACTTCTGTGCACAAAATCGGCTAAATGGGTCCGTCACAAAGAACCTCAAATGTGAGACGATTAGAGAACGGTTCGGTTGTTTTACCTCTGAGCGCACGTTTTGCACACAAGGACCCAAGATCTTAGAGAAGATTGGAGGAAGGGGACCCACTGGACAGCTGCTAGGAGGCAGATTAAAGCCTCCTGTCAAGATTATCCAGCGCGTACAGTCGCTCAAAAAAGTATCCGAACACTATGATTCATTACAGAATTCAGAAAAAAGTATCTGACAACGATTTTTTTAGAAATTAGTGATCTGGCAACCTTCGTGTCACGTGACACGTAGGTATGTATATATATATATAGACAGTCATATATAAACAGTCATAGTGTTCGGATATTTTTTTGAGCTACTGTACTTTGACAGGCATAGGGTATGGCTCTCCCGAACACGGTGCCAACACTTTACATCCCATCTGACGGACGGCTGCTTTTCCAAGGCAATCCATGTCCCCTTTCTGACCGAGGACAAGATGAAAGTTTGACCGAGGTAAGTCTCAACGCTAGCAGAAATGGAACTCGAATCCGGGAACTGAAGATTATGAGCCTGCTGCGCTACCTGCTGAACCAATCCTCGCCACAGTTGGGTTGTTAGGTTATTTTACCTCGGAGCGGCACTTTTTTTTAACACAATGAGTTAAATGGCCAGGTCACAAGGACCCCGAAGATTCAGAAACGGTGAGGGGAAGGGGAATCACTGGTCAGCTGTTAGGAGACAGATGATACTCTCCTGTCAAGGCCATGAAGTGTTCTTTAACGGGCACAGGGTATAGCTCTCCCACACACGGTACCACGGCTTTACGTCCCATCCGACGGACGGTGGCCTTTCCAAGTCCATAGGTATTCCCTACTGACCGTGGTCAGGGCGGGGAGTTCTGTGGAGATAAATCTCAATGATGGCCCAGCTGGGACTCGAATCCGGTGCGCTAATCCTCGCTGCAGTTGGGGGGAAAGGGGCCCACTGGATAGATGTTAAGAAATAGATGGACACCTCCTATCAAGGCTATTAACGTAACACAAGACATGGCTCTCATGCATGGGGATCACGGCTTAACGTCTGTTTCGATGAAGGGCTTGCTTTCCAAGTCCATCAATGTCCTTTGCTCACCGAAATCAGGGTAGGGAATAACGGGGATAAATCTCAAAGCCGGCACAGTTGATACTCGAATTTGGTAATTGCAGGAATTTGGTAGAGCACTCCCACTCAACAAATGTCTAAACAGATATACGCCGAAATACAAATTTAGCGCTAATGCGATTTCATTTTTTTTTTAGTGAAACTAGTCGATTTCCATCAGCTTTTTCCCACATGACGCATATGCGAGTCAAATATGTACGCGCATGTGCACAGCTTGGATTCCACGTGGTTAGCAATTCCCACTAACTCTTAGCTCAGTTCAATGTTCCCACCACTATAATTATAGTATTTAATAGTCATGTACTATAATTATATTTTTTGTAATATGATTTCATATAATTTCGGTTACAGTAAGAGAGTAAGTAATTTGCTACAAAATGTAATATTTTCAAAAGAGATCGTTAAAATTATTTTTTTCCCGTAAGAAATTTGTTTATACGTTAAAACTTCCCGTACTGCCCTCGGTCAGTAAGGGACACCGATCGGGGGAAAAGCTGTCATCCGAAGGATGGCCCAGCTGAAGTCCCGTGGCCCTTGTGGCCTGATCATTTAGCCTCGGAAAAACCGATGTCCTTCAGATGGGACATTAATCTCCACAGAACTCCCAGCCCTGACCACGGTCAGTAGGGAATACCGATGGACTTGGAAAGGCCACCGTCCGTCGGATGGGACGTAAAGCCGTGGTACCGTGTGTGGGAGAGCTATACCCTGTGCACGTTAAAGAACACTTCATAGCCTTGACAGCCGTGGCCCCGTGTGCAGGAGAGTCATACCCTGTGCACATTAAAGAACACCCTGTATAGCATTGAAGATGGGGACACCATCTGTCTCTTAACAGCTGTCCAATAGTTACCCTCCGGACCTTCTCTGAAGTCCCGTGGCCCTTGTGGCCTGACCATTTAGCCTCGGAAAAACCGCTGTCCCTCAGATGGGACATTAAGCTGAGGTCCCGTGTGCGGGAAAGCCTTACTCATGCACGTTAAAGAATACGTTGGATGCTCTTCACGGCAGTTACTATGTCTACCAACAGCTGTCCAGTAGGTTCCTCCCCAATCTTCTCAGAGTCTTCGGGGGTCTTGTGACCTGGCCATTTACTCCTTTGTGTGAAAAAAAAGTGTTTTTATGCACAGAAAGGATTAACCAACCCAACCCTCTGTTAATATTACTAGCTGCATCCCATTAAAACATACCGCGAAACGCATTTCTCCTCCGTACTCCATTGATAACTTCCACATTTCCCGCCAAACATTTAGCGCATATCTATCCATTCATAATTTTCAAAATGTAGTCAAAGCGACCCGCAGTCGTAATTGCCATATCCCCGCCATCCACGAAGGGTTTAATGTCATTGCAGGTAGGGAACGGATCTTTTTACCCAACACAGGGTTACATAAGGGCACTATAAGGAATTTTTGTCCGATCGGTTAAGTATCTGTTGAATTATGTGGCCTCGAACTCTATTAATAAAACTTTCTTAATAGTTTGCATAATATATTTAATCCAGGGCACGCACTGATGTGAGAACGCCACAGAAGAAGCGTTGGGTTGTTTTACCTCTGAGCGGCACTTTTCTGCACACCATGGGCTAAATGGCCAGATCACATAGACCCCGAAGGCTCAGAGAAGGTTGGGGGAGGGAACCCACTGGAACAGCTGTTGGGAGACAGATGGTAGCCTCCCGTCAAGGCCATCCAGCGTGTTCTTTAACGTGCACAGGGTATGGCTCTCCCGCACACGGGCCACGGCTTAACGTCCCATCCGACGGACGGCGGCCTTTCCAAGCCCATCGGTGTCCCCTACTGACCGTGGGCAGGGCGGGGAATTTTGCGGAGATAAATCTCAACGCTGACCCAGCTGGGACTCGAACCTGGGAACTACAGATTACGAGCCTGGCGCGCTACCGACTGAGCCACCCCCGCCCCAGAGAAGAAGCTTGTATTTTACTATCAGTGTGTGGGAGATCGTCCACCCACCCCGTTTAGGATACGCCTATTATTTTTTACGAAGATATTGCCGTCGGAAAGAAATTTTCGAGTTAACGCGGTCACTCTTGGGAATTAAGTCTGAAATACTTGCACTTGGAGGAACAGTCCTCGATATTTTATTAATTGCAGCTCAATCGATTTTTCTACCAAAATTGTCCATTTATTAAATGCTCAAAATTCTAACTTGAAATTCCCATTTGATATTTGTGGTTTCTTGGTCGAAAAGGCCATGTTGGGCGATGGTGGGCTCAGTCGATAGGGGTGGTTCATTAATGATGGTGGGCTCATTCATGTGGGGAGATGGTGGGCTCAGTCGATAGGGTGGCTCATTAATGATGATGGGCTCATTCATGTGGGGAGATGGTGGGCTCAGTCGACAGGGGTAGCTCATTAATGATGTTGGGCTCATTCATGTGGGGAGTTGGTGGGCTCATTCGATAGGGGTGGCTCATTAATGATGGTGGGCTCATTCATGTGGAGAGATGGTGGGCTCAGTCGATAGGGGTGGCTCATTAATGATGGTGGGCTCATTCATGCGGGGAGATGGTGGGCTCAGTCGATAGGGGTGGCTCATTAATGATGGTGGGCTCATTCATGTGGGGAGATGGTGGGCTCAGTCGATAGGGGTAGCTCATTAATGATGTTGGGCTCATTCATGTGTGGAGATGGTGGGCTCAGTCGATAGGGGTGGCTCATTAATGATGGTGGGCTCATTCATGTGGGGAGATGGTGGGCTCAGTCGATAGGGGTGGCTCGTTAATGATGGTGGGCTCATTCATGCGGGGAGATGGTGGGCTCAGTCGATAGGGGTGGCTCATTAATGATGGTGGGCTCATTCATGTGGGGAGATGGTGGGCTCAGTCAATAGGGGTGGCTCATTAATGATGGTGGGCTCATTCATGTGGGGAAATGGTGGGCTCAGTCGATAGGGGTGGCTCATTAATGATGGTGGGCTCATTCATGTGGGGAGATGGTGGGCTCAGTCGATAGTACACAAGGCTCGTAATTTGATGTTCCTAATTTCAAGTCCCCCAAATGAGCCAGAGTTGAGAATTTTCTCAGTTAGTCCCTGTTCTGCATTCGGTGACGAAAAATAAAAGCAGTGGACTTGAGAAGGTCGCTGTCGCTTACCAAATGAAAAATATTATTCCTTTACACAACCCGTGTGGAGAAAAGCTGTTCCCTGTGCATGCTAAAAGCACATTGCACCATTAGTTCCCAACCTTTTTGGTCTCAACGCTCCCCTTATAACAAAACATTTTTTGTAACTCCCTCTTTTATCAAGTATTATTTTCTAACTCGTTAAAAAACGCGGTGCATTTTTTATGACTAAAAATTTTAAGTTTGCAGCGTTATATATTGTAAACCTCAATATCGTTGCACCTTATAAACGTGAAGTCTTACCTTCACGTGGTACTATTGAGGATGGGGCAGGAGTGGCTCAGTCGGTAGCGCGCCAGGTTCGTAATCTGTAGTTCCCAGGTTCGAGTCCCAGCTGGGTCAGCGTTGAGATTTATCTCTGCAAAATTCCCCGCCCTGCCCACGGTCAGTAGGGAACACCGATGGGCTTGGAAAGGCCGCCGTCCGTCGGATGGGACGTTAAGCCGTGGCCCCGTGTGCGGGAGAGCCATACCCTGTGCACGCTAAAGAACACGCTGGATGGCCTTGACGGGAGGCTACCATCTGTCTCCCAACAGCTGTTCCAGTGAGTCCCCTCCCCCAACCTTCTCTGAGCATTCGGGGTCCTTGTGACCTGGCCATTTAGCCCATGGTGTGCAAAAAAGTGCCGCTCAGAGGTAAAACAACCCAACCTATACTTGATAGGTTCCTTGTTCTTCAATCTTCCTGCAATGTCAGTGGGAAATCCTTCCATGCATTGAGCCCTCCCACACTGCTATATGGCTGTCCGCATTTCATCCTGACAGTTCAGATTTTTTTTGCTGATGGACTCTAACGTATTGCAGAAAGGCTGAAAAGCAAGATTCCACAAATATAAGTTTTTTCACCCCTAAAAGATTTCACTTTACTACACAAAATAAAACAACCAACTAATTTCGCACGGTATATCCCTCTGTTCTCTGGTAACATCAAATCAAGAAAATGTGCACTAAGTTTTTCTTCCTTACAAGAAACTTCATTGGCGCATCTCTTTTGCGCATGGTGCTATAAGCGAGTTCATTTCAGAGTTCGTGGTTGTCCGGAGGTCTCTTTTTCAGTCTTTTGCATAATTCTTTTCATACTGTTCATTTTCTAAGGCCATTACTGTTGTTGCTGATACTCCAATTTTTTACTATGCTTAATTGTTTGTTTTTTTCTATGCATAATGATTTCCATGGATGCGGCAGTTCCGTAGTTTCTTCATTGCAGCAGTGATCTTTCTGCTGTATATATATGTACAGCAATTTGTTCTGCCACAGCTAAGCGATAATTATTCTTCGGCGCTATAATTATGTGTTGCTTCGTGAAACGCTGGTCTAAAACCTTCATTTGTTTCCTTTTTACGAGGGCTGTCATTAATTTTTTTGTTTTTATATCTCCTTGATGTTCTTGAAATCTAATTGTTGTCCTTTTTGTTTTGCATAAAAATGGTATGTTAATATTGGTTATAATGTTATACATAGTTGTTTGGGTTGTTTTACCTCTGAGCGGCACTTTTTTGCACATCATGGGCTAAATGGCCAAGTCACAAGGACCTCAAGGGCTCAGAGAAGGTTGAGGGAGGGGATCCACTGGAACAGCTGTTGGGAGACAGATGATAGCCTCCCGTCAAGGCCATCCAGCGTGTTCTTTAACGTGCACAGGGTATGACTCTCCCGCACACGAGGCCACGGCTTAACGTCCCATCCGACGGACGGCCCATCAGTGTCCCCTACTGATCGTGGGCAGGGCGGGGAGTTTTGCGGAGGTAAGTCTCAACGCTTATCCTGCTGGGGCTCGAATCTGGGAACTGCAGATTACGAGCCTGGCACGCTACCAAGTGAACCACCCCCGCTCCATATCTACATAGGTACTTGGTAGATACCTCCTTCCTACTTTTTATTTCTGGCTCTTTTAACTAATTGTAATTATATGGCAGTTTTTAAAGCTGATACTGGTATTGCCTTCTCATACGGTTTTAAAGCTTTATTACAAAGGAATAGAGATATATATACTATAAGATTTAATAATTTATTATAAAGAAATAGAGATAGGTTTATTATAGGAGATAAATATAAGAGATATAGCGATGCGCTAATGGAGTTTCTTGTAAGGAAGAAAAACTTTAGTGCACATTTTCTTGATTTTATGTAACAGTGAGTGTTTTGTAACCAAGGTATGTTTGGTAAACTACCAACGTTATTGCTTTTGGTAGCTGCTGGGCTACTAGCGGTTGTGAGTTCTGTTGGCATCGGCATTTTGCTTCACCTTCGAGAGGCTTTATGATTGCTTCAGGGTAACCTGAATTTAATGCAACTTGATATACATTAGTTCTTTCTTTTTATTGTGCCTTACTATTATATGCGTATTTATGATCACGGATGAAGGCACCTCGTGTAGATGCTAATTTGCTATGCATTGGTGTGTTTGAGTCATACGGTGTTGGTAGTATCGGAGCTATAAGTTTCCTATAATCTTCCGTAGTAATTTGTGGACGCAGTGTTTTAATATTATATCTATAAAAGTAGCTGTTTTTGCTTTTCTTGCTCTATAGTAAATTTTATAATTTGAAACACATTATTAATATTATTTTGCATTTGATTCAAATCTTTTTTTTTTCGAGTTGTAGATTACTATGACGTCATCCACAAATCGTCGGTAGTATAACAGGTCTTGATTATCCGGTTTAATTGTTTTTTGTCTATATAGCACAAGGCTATACCTGCTAAGGAGGATCTCATAGGTACCCCATATACTTGTTTATATTTTCTCTTTTGTATTTCAAAATAGTTATTATTCGTCAATAACTGAGTTTTGTTTTACCTCTGAGCGCACTTTTTCCACACAAGGAGCTAAATAGTCAAGTCACAAAGATCCAAGGTCTCAGAGCAGGTTGGTGGAAGGGGCCCACCGGACAGCTGTTAGGAAACAGAGTGAATCCTCCCTTTAAGGTTATCCATCGTGTACTTTAACGTGCACAGAATATGGCTTCTTGTACTGTCGCTCAAAAAAGTATCCGAACACTACGGTTGATTACAAAATTCAGAAAAAATATCTGGCAACGATTTTTTTAGAAATTAGTGATCTGGTAACCTTCGTGTCACGTGAGACGAAGGTTGCCAGCTCACTAATTTCTAAAAAAATTGTTGCCAGATATTTTTTTCTGAATTTTTTAATCAACCGTAGTGTTCGGATACTTTTTTGAGCGACAGTACACGTGACCACGTCTTAACATCCCATATGACGAGAGGCGGCCTTTCCAAGCCCATTGGTGCCCCCTACTGACCGGAGAGACAGGGAGTTTTGCGGAGATAAATCTCAACACTGACCCAGCTGGGACTCGAACCTGGGAACTACAGATTACGAGCCTGGCGCACTACCGATTGAGCCCCCCCACCCCGCCTCTCGTCAAAACTGTAATGTACCGATTATTCTTTCTATTGTTTGAGGTGGTCTGTCAGATAATGTACCGACAGCCATAGCTATAGCAGTGTGGGAGGGCACAACTTATGGAAGTATTTCTCACCGACATTGCAGGAAGATTGATGAACATGGAACCTATCAGGTATAAAGTGTCCTCAATAGAATCGCATGAAGGTAAGACTTCACGTGTATAAGTTGCAACGTATATTGAAGTTTCCAATATCTAAACGGTGAAATAGCGCAAATTTATTTTAAGTTATTATTTTCTAACTCCCTCTGTTCTCAAGTATTATTTTGCAACACTGTCTTCATGGAATTCAAAATAAATGTTTCTACATAACATTATTGAAAAACTAGATGGCGGTATCGTCCCTGTTATCGGTTCGATAAACCAAACGGCCTCACAAATTTCTAAAACATTGGGAACCACTGCATTCGATAAGACTAAATTGGAATAATTATTGTTTACAATTTGATTAACTACTAGAGGGCAAAAATATTCATTAAATAATTATATATTACTATTACATATGTAATATTATAGATAATATTACATTACTACTGAAAAAAAACATTTAAAACTAACGACATTACTTTTTAGTATTTAAAATTAAATTTGTCGCATTGGTGGTGCAGTAATATTGCGTTAACTACAGTGATTTTTTATTAGTTTTGTCGATGTATTAAATCTTTTGTATGGTAATGAGCTCAGAGGTAAAACAACTAAATTACTGAGCTTTTCAAATAACATTTGCGTGAAACAAACTTATTTGATGTTTGTCGAAAGTCTTATTGTAGAAAAGTTTAACAAGAACTTGCATTTAAAAAATATACACTTTTTATGTGGTTGCCGAAATTTGGTCTATATAAGCATTTCTTTAAATTTAACTCTGATAGTGTCAGGATATAATTGAATATAAAATCGATTAGTTTCTGGATAAGTAATCCAAAATGTTACACAACCCGGCAGCTTTGCGTACGGAACGTGTCACAATTTGACGTTCTAATTAAAAGCTTGAATGTTACTCTTATTGGACATCTGTCTCCAAATGTCTCTCTGCAGTCATCAACGGCTCTTTCACAAAGTTACGAGCTTTCGAATATTAAACAAATTGTGCATGAGTTTGTGATGCTATAACTGAAGCTAGTTGTTAACAAGTAATGCAGCCAGCAATACACACAATACTCCAGCGATGAAATGTACTTGCTTTTATTCAAAAATACTAAGAATAATTGTTCTTCTTTTAATCGAGAGAACATGAGGATAATATTATGAATAACTTTTGTTGTTGGTGGTGGTGGTGGTGTTTTTATGTATTTATTTTTAATACTTGGGAGCTATTTTGTATAGCTTTAAAAAGATATAATTTTATTAAAGAAACGGATATTTATAATTTTACAATTAAATTAACATTATTTTTATTACATTAAAATTATATATTTTTAACTGCAAGTTTTAATAGCTATTTATATGCATCTTGATTTACAAGTCCTTTTTGATATAGGTGAATACAGACGTATGTCCATATTTCCCCCAAACGGTATTAAATCCCACAAGACAATAATGTTCCACATTTCAGCGCTCTGATGTATTCTGAATGAATATGCGAAAAGCGGAAGGGAAGCAATTGGCCTCGTGCCTATTTATGTGGAGAGTGAATAGCAAACATTGTTCAAATTACTCGCAGAACACCTGCAATGAGTCACGAGAGCAACGTATGGGAGTGCGGGCTTCATCATAGGATTAAGTACGACAGCAGCGAAAGCTTAGAAGGGTAAGTCTAAGGAGTAGAGTTAGAAGATCAAGAGCGGATCTTTGGCACAATGCACAAAGGAGCATTGGGAGTTGAGGTGGAACCTCATGATGCTGTTTATTGATCAGAAGAGAATGCATCAAGACTCGGCAGCGACGACGTTGGGAAGGTTTCAAGACGGACCAGAAAGCACAGATAAGTTATTAACGCTCTCTGCAACATCATTGCAAATTTCAATGTGCTCTGGACGAGCAAGAGATTCTGGTCGAGTTGTAATGAACACTAAAGAGGAAATTTTTGGAATTTAGCATACCGATGATTTAAAGCAAAAAGTGGATATTGATCATAATAGTGAGACTAGTTATTGTTATTGAGTTCATGTACTTCCTCAACCTATCATGAATTTGAAAAGTAAGATAATTTTGTATGAATTTATCTAACAGTACAATAATGAATTGCTAGAGACAGATTTGGCAAATGAATAGGTAGGTATAAGATTAAAATGTGATGAGAAAGTTAGAAGCCTTTTATCTTTCGATTTTCTACTATCCCAAAACTGTTTAAATAACGAATTTGTATTAATATCGAATTATTACAATTGGTAGCTATATTAAATTTAATAATATAATATTAATACGTATAAATATTATGTAGCAATAATATTTTAATATAGAATTTTGGACTTCTATCGCAAAACGGTTTAAATAAATAATAAATATATATATGCAATACCCAGTTATTAGAATTGGTAGCTAAATTAAAGTTTTTAGCAGAATATCAATAAGTATAAATATTAAGTCGCAATAACATTGTAATATAGAATTTTGGACTTATTTCTATTTGTAAACGGTTTAAAAAACAGCATATGTCAATGTACAATTAATACATTTGATAGTCAAATATATTAACAGAACATCAATATGCAGAAATTTTAAACTGCAATAACATTTTAATATAGAATTTTATATGTAACTTATATATCTAAATTAATTTCTGTTAAAAAAATATTTGGCTTTCAATCAAATTTACGATAAAATAAGGGTTTCTAATATGCAGAAATCAAATACTTGTATTTTAACTTTACTTCTCAAATTGCTATTGCTAATCGCTAATGCTCACACGAGACTAATCATTCTTTCTATTGAATGTTTATTTTGTGTATTAATAAGTTAGATTTGTACATGAACTTACTTACAGGTTTAACGTGAAAATTGGTATCATATGTGTTAAATACGTTGAAACCTACACGTTTTCATGACAAATTACATTTTAATGTTGTCTCAAACGTTAACGGCAACAGATCAGAAATTTCTTTCTAATTTTTAGAGTGTGTTCAACAGTATTTTTTCTTAACTAATGTGGGTAAATATCCAAAAGCAGCAATAGACTGCAAAGATCCATTATTTCTCCAAATGGGACTATCCTGAGCAATAACTGCTGTATTTGGCCATTTTCTAATAAGATTCTGTTTGATATTCTAGGCTACATCTTTTCCTTAAACTTTTGATCACACTTTATAACTCTATTCATCAAGCTCTAGTTTTCCATGTCGTCAAATACCATATAAATTCCTATTTAAAGTCTGTTGATGATTTATTCATACAACTTCATCATTATTTATATCATTATCTGACTAGCTTCATTTATCGAGGAAGGAAACATCTTATACCCACGATGCTGCCAATGATCATGAGTTACTTTCACAGCATAAACTCTTTTAGAGAGCAAATTACACTTTCTGCTTTAACTCTGTAACCAAGGCAATTTGAAAATTTTTCTCTTTCTGTTGGACGGGTTTTAATCTCTAAGGAGAACGTTTTTCTTTGCGGTGGGTTAAAAGGACGAGGCCCTAAGAATTCCCAAAGTTTCATAGCTGGGCAAGAGAAGGGGATTCCAGTTCCCAAATCCTCCAATTATGATTGGTATTACATTAATTTAAAAAAAAAAGAAGCTTTTTGCATCGAAGTCATAGGCAAGGACAATAACATTATAGGTTTTGAAATCCCCAATTAAATCGTCCTTCCAAGCTCATTGGTGCCCACTTTCTCACAGAGGGCAGAGATGAGAAAATCTCAAAACAGGCACAGAAGGAACTCGAACCCGTGAACATCAGGTTTAAGAGCCTGGTTCGTTACCGACTGAACCAAACCTTAATGCAGGTAAGTATAGAAGTAGGTATGCGTGCGTATATACGTATGTGTATGTGTTTGCGTGTGTATATGTGTATGCCTGTCTGTATGTGTATGCGTGTGTGTTTGTATTAGTATGTCTTTGTGTATGCATGTGTGTTTGTATTAGTATGTCTTTGTGTATGCGTGTATGTATATATATGTGTATGTGTATGTATATGCGTGTATATGTGTATACGTGTGTGTATCCATGTGTGTATGCAGATAGATGGATGGATGCGTGTATGTACTTACGAGTCATGTATATATGTATGGAAGTACCTATGCAACACGCAAGAATGTATGTATGTTTATTCTTATGTGTGCAAGCACACAGGAATGTATGTATGTTCATTCTTATGTATGCAAGCACGCACTCTTGGCTATATGTATTGCTATACGCAGAACCTATATGTATTCTGTACGTATTATGCCTATATGTATTCCTATACACAATATGCCTACATGTAGATCCTTACGCAAACATGCACGCATGTACAGTACAAAATGGTTAACTCGAAAAACAGGGGACAGTGTAAATATTTCTTGCCAACAGAATTTCGCGTTGATAGTATATTGAGGAATACATTGCATTGTTGGCTCCTAATGTTATCAATAGCTTACGCAGTATTTTGAGTGTGGAGATCAAGACAAAAATTGAATGAGATTTTTCGTTATTGATTAAAGATCTGGTATCTGAGCTCATCCAACCTTCATTATGAATGCTATTCACGAACAGAGATTAACAAGGCTGAATGGAGCGCACGAAACTACCATCATAATCGGCAAACAAAACTATTTTTGGCTTCCCAGGTTAATAAAAAATAACCTCCCAGCTCTAAACCATACTAACGTATTTTCAGCCCCCATTAAATAACGTAACTAGCAAGAAATTTGTTCAAAATTTATCAAACAGCGATTGGGATTACGTCTGTCGATATCGCTATAAATTTCGTGTTATCCCAGAAAGATTAAGTCGAATTTTATTAATCGGACCATAGTAAATTATCGTGTTAAGGGATTTTTTCCCCTATCATTCGTTTCGCGTTCAAAGATAATGAATGCACTTAGAAGTATTGTCCCGAAACGGGACAAACTTCAGTTTCGGGTAACCGATGTTTAGCGTTATCTGTTTTTGGGTTAAGTGTTTTCGGCTGTATGTATGAATTAAAACACTAAAAATATCTCAATTACATAAAGAGGGATTCATCAAGAATGCATACAGCTGAACAATCTTCTTTTCAGTGAAAATTAACACTAAAACGTTATTAAATGTAACATCCACACTTAAAAATCTTTTCTTTATATAGCTCAAATGACTCCTTTCTTTACAAATATAACTGCCCTGGATGTTATTTATTTCCCCATTCTGGGGCCATTTCTGTTGTACAGCTTTGGAAAGCTTTCTGAAACGTGATGTGAATCCAAGGTCAAAGTGCGAAGCGTATCCATTTCTTTGGCGGATGAAACACAAATAAGGATGAAACATGTCTTTTTTTTTCTCCTTTTTGTGTCGATAAGCGAGAGACGGTCAGTGACTTAAGAAACTGCCAGCTGATGAAATCACGCAACCCATCATTGCAATGGCAGCAAGCAGGCTGGCTATAGCGTTGACAGTCCGATCAGTGCTGTATTGACCCCCAAACGGCAGGATGAAGGTGCAGCCAAGTCAATGTGATCAAAGAACGATGATGTCTGCTGAAAAAAAATCACTGGCTTGGGAAGATGGGAGGGTAAGGGAAGGGGAGAAATGCTTTATTTTGATTGTTTATAAATAACCTCAGAAGAACATCACATTTTCCGGAGGGAACGCTTCAGAGAAACCTCATCTCATCAACCTTGATGCTGAGAGTAAATAATTTGTATCACGCTATCATAAACTTTTAATTAATTTTTAATAAGTTTGCTGTGATGTTCTCTAAAATAATACTACTAAAATTGCCAATCTCGTTAGAGCAAATTGCCGCTATTAATTTTGCTATTATTGAAAGAAAAGGAAAAGCTTGCTACTGTCATTATGAATAATGTAAAAGTAAATATAAATATATTATTAACTTATTAAAATAGTGGTAATTTCATACTTTTACCTTTTCATAAAATGTATTTACAAGAATAAAATTTAAATTAAATATTAATATTTCATCAATAACTGATTAGTGTAAAAGCATGCTTTTTATTACTCCTTTCATTGATTTCCAGAATTAAAGTATTATATATTACAGATAAATGTTATTTCCTCCACTTCAAAAGTAAATTAATATATAAGGTTTTTTAACTCTAAATGATATGTATAATGTATGCATACTTTAAACAACACACAATATATTAATAGAAATAAAGTCTTCCTTCTGTGATACGACGGAAGACAACGTCTCCAAATGGGGCGGGGGTGGCTTAGTCGGTAGCGCGCCAGGCTCGTAATCTGTAGTTTCCAGGTTCGAGTCACAGCTGGGTCAGCGTTGAGATTTATCTCCGCAAAATTCCCCGCCCTGCCCACGGTCAGTAGGGGACACCGATGGGCTTGGAAAGACCGCCGTCCGTCGGATGGGACGTTAAGCCGTGGCCCCGTGTGCGGGAGAGCCATACCCTGTGCACGTTAAAGAACACGCTGGATGGCCTTGACGGGAGGCTACCATCTGTCTCCCAACAGCTGTTCCAGTGGGTCCCCTCCCCCAACCCTTCTCTGAGCCTTCGGGGTCCATGTGACCTGGCCATTTAGCCCATGGTGTGCAAAAAAGTGCCGCTCAGAGGTAAAACAAACCAAACCAAAAACGTCTCCAAATTTATTTTTATTTCTCCTCCAGAGCAAAGTGGTAGTTCGAGGAGAAAATGTCGATGCAGGAGCAATGGTACTCGAACCTGGAAATATGAAATTAAGAGCCTGGCGTTATATAGGTTGATCCAAACCCCGTCCCACACACTACAATATTTTGTCGTTGTTTCACATTAGCTCCACCCATCCTCTCGCCTTATAACTCGAAATAACACAATCACTAACCATGATCTGCATTCCCGATCGAGCTTTTAGGTGCTTTACTGATGCTCCTAGCATGTTATCAGTGTTACGGTAATAGTATGAGGAATAGCACCAAATACGTATCTATACCCTTGCAGCCTGAAGATTCTGATAAAATTTCAGGATCAAGAATTACTGGCTTCTTCAACTTTAAGATTTTCTCACCTGAGCATTTATCAGAAACCTCTGAATAGACAGTAAAATAAATAATTGCTCATCAAGAAACTGCTTACCACAGAGTTCTGATATGAACCTATCAGTAAAATTCGTCATGGAGAATATCTATCAGGAAAGCGAGATCTCAGCAGAAAGATAATACAAGAAAAGAAATAACACTCTCGGTTCTTACTCACTGGGACTTTTACTCTCGGTTCTTACTACCTATTCACTAGAATTTTTTAACACTCTTGGTTCTTACCCCTATTCAATGGGATTTCTTAACACTTTGAGTTCTTGCTATATATCGAATAGGGTAGGGTTTGTTTACCACTTTCCGTTCCTATGACCTAATTACCGGGTTTCTTTAACCGTTCTGGTATTTACCATCGATCCAGTGGGTTTTTTTTAACGATCCTTGTAATAAGTTGTTAACCCTTCCCAGTAACTATTTCTGGCTTTGAAACTTGAAATCTCTGTGTCCTGATCATTTTATTTTTTTGTGCAACAGAAAGAAAAGTACATCAAAGAAATTTTTTAAAAATGAGGATAGTGTTCAAAAATTTCAAGCAAATTAAAAGGTAAAAACATATATTTGCTGCAATTAGACATTTCTTTTTTCATTTCTTTATTTAGAAAAATTATTTAATTATGTATATCAAGCCAGAATATTACTATCAATTGGTATCAATTAATAATTTTTCTTGAATATTGCAAAATTTATATTTAAAAACTCTATATCATTATCCAATGCTCACGTTTTGGAAGAAAAAACAACAAAGGCTCAGTTACTGGTCTCCATAGTAACGAAGAGAATCGATGCATTTGAGACGTTGCTACAGCCAATTACAGTCTCTTAAGATCCGAATAACATTGCCTATAAAATAAATTCATATTTCAGCCTTCTCTTTGTTGCTTGTGGGGGATTTATGAACCGCTCAGAGCAAACATTAACTTGTTTTCATGAAAACCAATACATACATAATTCAGAATCTATTATGGAAATTTATAATCGACATGAATACTGGCTGTTTTGTGACTCAGATTTTCACTGATTGAGTTGAAAAAAACTGTTTGGAAAAAGAAAAAAAAAGTAATATTGAATAAATTGATCAATCGTTTTTAATGGGAAAACGGTTAAATGCTTCCGTTAATGCTTCAGTTTTCGTATATTTTTAGAAACTGGATAAAAAATTGCATATCTTGAGAAAGCCAACGATTCTCAATAATCTCATAAAAACCTTTCATTTCGAAATCACACGGTTGAACATGTATACGTACATAATAGAGGTGAGTTGGGGCTCAGTTTTCGAGCTCGAGTGCACCTGAGTGCGAATAATTTTCAAAATTGTTGAGCCCTAGCCCGATTTGGGGGAAAAGTTCTCTGACACATCATAAGACATAAATACAGAAATGCATGTCGTTGATCATTAATTTTATTGGCTACGAGCCCTGGGTAAAATGTGGATGCTTGTGTTGTCTTTCTGCTGAGGTCTCGCCTAGCTCAGATCTCTTGCAATGGCGAATTAAACTGACAGGCTCCTGTCAGACCTCTGTGGCAAGTAGCTGCTTGAAGGGACTTTTTAAATTGTTATATATAATCATTTCACGACAAAAATAAAATGTTAATATTATTTAGAATGAAACATATTAGAAATTTTAGTAGAAATTGAAAGTTCGTGGTAACATTATAAACTCAAAAAGCCATTCATTTATTAAAGGTAGAGAATAATCTCAAGCTTGAATAATTAATTATACGCAAAAATAATCGAAAACGACATAGTGCTTATTTATAATTATTGAAGACTGATTAAAAGGTTAAAATTATAATAAAAATATATTACACTTTTTGCTTTTTTTCGCAATTACTAGAAACATTTGAAATTAAAATTATTCTGAACCCGAGTCTGAATTCCTCTCTAATGCATAATCCTCATGAAATATGTTTACAATGACTGAGCCACAACGTGCTATTTATTTTTCCAAATCTATGTAACCTGAGCAACAATTATTCCATTTGGCCACTGCAGCCTTTCGTTTAAGCCTTTAAGCACACTCTTCTTAACTAAATTCACCATTTGTAATTCAATATGAGGGTAATATGGCCAAACCAAAGCATTCTCCAAGTAAAAGGCTACTTAAAAGCAGTTGCTGACTCCTCCTTTTAATCTCATCGTTATTTAAGTAATGAAAGCACCTAATATCCAAACCACTGCGTAAAAATCTGAAATCAAAAGCAGGAAATTTATATTTTCATTACTTATAAATGATCTAGATTTCACTACCATAACAATCTTTAGAAATGAACAAATTATTATACAGCCGAAATTTAATTTGTAGGTGCATCCAAAACAAACACGGATTCTTCAATATTCCAGAGCAAATTTCGATTCTCTAAAATAAAAGTTGAATCTGGAACATATATACGCACTATAATAGTTAAATAAAAATAAATAAATAAATACCCCCTCTAGCAGCTGCTTGCCACAGAGGTCTGACAGGAGTCTGTCAGTTTATATGCCATAGTAGGTGGTCTGTGAGGATGGCAGAACCTCAGCAGAAAAACGACACATACATCCATGCCTTACCCGGACCCGGGGCTCGAACCCAGGTCCCTTAGATCAGTAGTCAAGCGCGCTAACCACTCGACCATGGGACGGCTATAACTATAATAGTACTTTGATAATTCCAATAATGTCTTAGAATTAGAGAACTAAACACGAAATATTTCCCCTAGTCATAGATCTAAAATACCATAATTTTATATTATTATAGTTGAAAAAAAGTTTTTCAAAGTTATAACGCCTCCAATTTGGTTTTCTGTTGAACCAGAAACATTTCCCATAGCAATATGAGATAAAATAATTTCTTTTAATTCCCGAGTACCGAAATGAGTGCACCGCTGCGATAAAGAACAGATGTCTCCGTACGTAGCCCAAATAATCATTGACGACTAAGACAGTGGTCATTCTTCACCCAGATACAACAACCCATACCTGGCAACACCTTAACAACATAGGTGGTCACTCTAACTAGTTCTGCGTGTTTCCTACACTCAGACCATCTATTTCTCTGCTCACCACCAAAGAGTTCTCAAGCCCATCCCCTACAACTATCCGTCTCTCTGTCCCAGCAGTTAATGAGTACACGCAAGAGCTAGTCCCAACTTACCCGATGGGAAGGGTCCAGCTGGACTCTGACACGCCATTCTCGCGGCTGCTGTGGCTGCGGCAGTAGATCGGAGAGCCTCCTCTTCTTCCTCTTCTTCTCGTAATTGTGAGGAAATGGAAGATGCTGCTCCAGCCCAGGCGAGTTATTTGCCGGGAACGTGGTACAGCCAGTGCAGGAGCGATGTTTGACAGCCCCTTGGCGTTCGAAAGACACGCCAGACGAAGGTGTTATGCAGTCACGGCACTTGGCCTGGCTTCTGGCTAGCGGAGCGATCGCGCGCGTACGCCGATGATTGCTCTCTTTTGCTGGTGGACGTGCGAATTCAACGGTGAAATTGCGATCGCTAACCTCTGCTCTTGAAAAAGAAGTCGTCCATGAGGAGCCGTAATATTGACTTTTAAAAATAACTATTAGACGGTATTGCACAAAGTCGTAACATGTCTGTTCAAATATATTTTATAGGTGTTGTTTTTTCAATTTACTTTCGATTACTTTCGGTATATAGCTACGTAAGCTGGGATGCTCTCGACAAAGCCAGTAAGAATTTAAGGTCAAATTTATTTCTAAAGCGTTTATTCTGTAGCTTTATAATATTTGTGGGCCATGTGTAAGGTAACGCGAGCGCTGTTGCAAACGAAGTTTCAGAAGCATCCCCCAGTGTAAATAGATTTGGCTATATACGGAACGGGTCAACATTTTCTTCGTCATATTCGAGTGATATTTTTGCCAAACCTTCACACTATTTTCTGTTCCTTGTTGTTGTTATCATTTCTTTATGTCCTTTCTGCTTTTAATAACCACTCCTTATGTAATAAAAAATATAAAAATTTTCATAAAGATTGGAAAATGAAAAAGCAGCGGTAAGGTGTATCTTATTAATATAAAATATTAATACTTAAATATATTATATATTTGTATTTATGCAGCTAAATAATTTTTTTTGTTTCATTTGAATATATGTTTTAAATATGTTTAATTTTGACATACCAACTTACCCAATATTCTAAAGCTGATTTTTTAGCAAATATATGATAAGCATAATTAGTAAGTTCCATTTTTATTTTGTGTTTATGAGAGTCGGTACTAGATATTTTCGCGCCAGAAGCAAAAAATAATAATTACCTCCCCTCCACAGTCAATGTATTTATGCACTAATAAAATCGTACAATAATATTTACCACAAAATAACGTAACATCGAAACCTATGCTCAAGGAAAAGAATTCCTTAATAATGAAATCGAAATCGCAAATAATAATAATAATATTTAAATATAATACAATTTTATATAGATTCTATATATCTATATTTAAGTAGTAATACATTTGTAATACTCATAGCGTATTTCAAATATCTTGAAATGTTTAAACGATATAGTTTTTAAGCAACCTTTGGTAAAAGCAAAAAAAATAAAACCGTGGCTCGTGCGCCCATTCCAGTTTTGCTTATGAGTGAAGAGCTGCAGTCGCCTAGTTCTTATGATGGGCTGGTATTTATTTCTGCCCAAAGAAGTAGCAAAGTTAAGTTTTGAATAAGTGGTATAAAATGTATCAAGTCAAAATCCAAATAAGTTAAAGAATACTACTAAAAATAAAACGTAATGTCAAAAAAAAAAGAAAATTTAAGTAACTAAATTAAAAAAGAAATAACGCATAAAAAATAAGTATAAAAAATAAAGTGAATAATATAATAAGTAATTACAATAAAGTGAATGCAATTCATTCGAATGAAATGTATAACCATGTGTTTTTGTTTACTAATATATATAAATAAAAAATATTTATATTAAATTATTTTGTTTATTTATTAGTCTCACATTATCTTCCATTATTTTCATAATTTTAGTAAATTCATTCACAGCTGTTTAATACTGTTCTATCTCATATCCAAGGAATAAATTGCATCGAATCTCAATAAGCTTCTTATTTACAACATTGTTATAAAACTCGTTCTTATATATTCAGCCTAAGTATGAGAGTACTGTAATAAGACATCCATTCAAAAACGTCAATATTTCAAAATAAGATGTTGCAATTAATTGTGGTAATTCCTTGGTTCGTCCGGAACATAACGATACATCGTGACTTCGGAATCGTGACCGTAGAAGAAAGTATTAAAATGCAAACCATCCAATTCTTTCAGAATGTAACTGGTAACCAAAATTTGCTTATTTCAAGCATTGCAAATTATGACGTCATATGTAAACAAAACTATAAAAGGCCTAGATCCATTCTAATTGATTGACTGTCTAAAATGTGCTTTTGGGAACTCTTCGTTTCTTGCACCAGTTCTTTCTGGTTTATTTAATTTATTACTGTCATCTTTATAGGCACAAATTCGCTGAAGTAGGTATAGGCTAACTTTAGCCCGATACTCATTAAGTCATGTTACGATCTATGATTTATCTTTTATAATAAATCTTTCAATTGATAATTTCCTCTGTTTCTAACTCACTTTCAAAATCCGAAGTACCTGAAAACCTTATATTCAGATATAATTTGCTCTCTTAGAAGGACTTAGTTGTGAAAGTTGTGTATTGTATTAAAATAATTATCTCAAAAATTAACGGAAAATTTCGAACTTATTTTTTGCTTTACCTGTTTTTGTAATGTAGAATAAATAATTCAGCATATCTTTTCCACTTTTAAAATTAATTTATATGGGTTTATTTAGGTACAACAATTCTTCCACCAGTGATACATATATATATATGAAAATCCATTCCCTCTCCTTGCTCAACTCCCCATTTGGAAAGTTCTATACCGAAATTAATCTCAATATTTTTAGTCCATTGATTCCTTTCAGAAAATAATCATTTTATCAAAGTAAACTTTCCTTCTCATGCTCCCTAAAGCTCACATTGAAAGCTACCGCTAATAATAAATTTTAAAATCATTTCATAAGTATGTCAATTGACCTGTATATTAGGATTTTTTTCTAAGGAGAAATGTTTCGTTACGGCTTTTTTCTACAACTTTGAGAGCATGGTCATTAAAACGAACCCAATGCTGCTCTCCCATTACTACCTCAATGCAAAATCTCCGCATCACGGACGGGAGTTGTGCTGACTCACGAGGTTTTATGATCTTTATAATAGCTTTTTCCCAGTATGTAATGCAGTCCTTTTCTCTGGGATATCACAATCATTTTTCATATTTCTCTGGGTTATTCGACGTTAATAACATAATATATATTTCAATAGCCTGGAAAAAAAGTTGTTTATTTTTCTTTCACCTGTCTTAAAATCTCTTTTCTCTGAAATCTTTCCAGTACTTTTTCTTGGTTTAAAATAAATAAGACCAGTGAAGCTATTCTGGTGCTTAAGCCAACGTAGAAAGGATCATATGAAACAAATATAAATTGTTTCTTTTTAAGGCTTATCAAATATGAGATGCCAAAAATATATTTTGTAATTATTTTTAATAATTTACCAGAAATATTCATACAGCTATCATGGTTTAAATCATCGAGATAGCTTTGACTGTTTCCCTATATGTGACCACGTGTTGCATTAAAAAATCAGGCTCTTGTCAGTTCATGATTTGAGAAATAACTAGAGCCTAAAATTATCAATCGCAATTAAAATTCTTCGTAGTTGAATTTTAGTAACAATGAAATAGGCCAGAATCATCAGAAGCTTTGTGCTAAATCCAAAGATCTATGACTGGACTTTGAACTCGGGCTAACGTTTTGGTTCACCTCTACTCTCTAATTCATTTTTTCTTCAATCTCTCTCACGTGGTATTCATGTTAAAAAGTCTGAAAATTAGCTCAAAATAATAAAAGTGTTAAATTAAATGAACAGGAATGAAGTAAAATATAAGGCAAGGATTAGTAGATTATTTATTATTGTTTTTATCATTGAACGATATTATTTCGATTATATATTTTTTTTTATTTTTTTTCATTATTTTAAATTTTTTTGTGAAAGATGTCTGTTTGGATCGAAATAAAAATAACATCATAGTCCAAGCTTGATGAACCATATTAATTCTGACCTGAAAGGGTTAAGTTGTTGAATATTAAGATCATTAATGCAAACGTTCTCAGCTTGTGTGGCATACTGGGCTTTTCTCTATTCTGGGTGATTCAGTCATTCAATAAGATACTTGTTTTAATTATTAAAATATATTAACTCACAACACAATTGTTTTAATTATTCCAATATATTTTCTCTGCTGTGCTATGAAGAACTGCATCCATCTCTAGGTGTTAGGTGAGGTGGAAAAGGTTGCTAATTACTGACTGATCTAATAAGAATTGTTCCTATAAAGTATATTTCAAAAAAAAGTTTCCTTTTTAGATTAATTAGAAAGTATATTTGTTTCTAATTTCAAATTGGACTAAATCCATTCTCCTGAATTAACGAATATGAAGGTATTCTTGGCGGAATGCACTAACTACTGTATTTTTCCGCTATCTGATAATGCTAATAAATGAAAAACAATAAACATAAAAGATGGATTCGAAAAACATTAGAATAAAATAGACTTAGTAATTAAAAAAAAACACGACTAGTACTGAAAACACTCTGGCAGTGTGAAAACTTTAAATATTGCAAATAATTCTAAGCAATTACCTTAAACAGTTATTGCATTTCGCCTATATGGTTTCCACACCATTATCTAAGCATAAAAGTTTTGACCATTGCTGTCTAAGAAAGCATTCTTACATACACTGGACGAAATAGGAAGTTTGCGAGTGGTTGTTTGGTGTCACTTGGATCGAGAATTCCAAACTCTTAGTTCAAAGTTAGTGAATCTGTGAGAGAAACTATTCCTAGGATTTTGTAGCGATTCCCTTTGTTGGTCCGGTAATAATTTAGTTCTTACAGAGTGATATTTTTACTTATAATACTAATATTTTCTTTCTTTTTACAGTTTTAAATTGGGGAGGAGATTACTTAATCGGTAGCGCCAGGCTCTTAATCTGCCTTTTCCAGGTTCGAGTGCCCGCTGGATCAGCATTGAGATTTATCTCTCAAAAGAGATTTATCTCCTCTGTCTGTAAGGAACACTGATGAGCTTGGAAAGGCCGCCGGCCGTCGGATGGGACGTTACACCATGGTGCAGTGTGCGGGAGAATCCATACCCTATGCATGTCAACAACACGCTGGATGGCCTTGACGTGAGGCCATCCAGCGTATTGTTCCAGCTGTGATTCCAGCATGTGGCATCCAGTTGTGGTAGCTGTTCCAGTGGGTCCCTTTCCCCCCACCTTCTACGTGCCTTCGTAGTCCTTGTGGCCTGGCCATTTAGCCCAATGTGTGCAAAAAAGTGCCGTTCAGAGGTAAATCAACCCAACCTGTGCTCAGAATTTCTCTGCTAACTACCGTTCTGCACTCGGTGAGAAATGGGATGCTAGCAGGCTTGGGTGTCCGTTTGATGGTAGGTTAAGTCCATGTTAAGTCAGACGGAATTTAAAGAACACCCTGTGACAAGTAGAGTCCATATCCTGTGCACGTTGATGAAAAGTGCACATGAAAGCCGGATGAGCTTTAAGTTTTCTCAGAGAATCCACCTGCTGCATTATAAAAAAAAAACAGAATTGGACTGTGCCACCTAGAAAGGAATTAGAGATTTTGAATAATTTATGATGCATTCGAACTTTACAGATTCCTTAAATGTGTTTATCTATTTTATTTTATATGTTTTCTTCAATGCGGCAGGCGGATTCTTTTCTATCCAGCAGTTCGGCCAATTATTTATCATATGTACGACTTAAGTCCAGGAGTTATTTACGGCCGTAAGAATTCTACCTCCAAACAACAGTTATGGTTTAAACTTTCAACGGCGTGTCCAATTAGTCGTGAAATAATTGAATGCAACATATATCAAACGCCGTCCCATGGCCGAGTGGTTAGCGCGCTCGGCTACTGATCTAAGGGACCTGGGTTCGAGCCCCGGTTAAGGCATGGATGTTCGTGTTGTTTTTCTGCTGAGGTCCTGCCATCCTCTCAGACCTTCTACTCTGGCATATAAACTGACGGTTGATAGGCTCCTGTCAGACCTCTGTGGCAAGCAGCTGCTTGAGGGGGGATTTATTTTTTTTAACATGTATCATAGAAGTGAGTTCTCATTAAAATGTTATTAATATTTTAATGAGCACTAAATGTTGAAAGGTTAAAAACTACAGTTTGCATTCTTTTTGCATAATTAGCTGAAACTGCCTTAGTGTGAAGTGTCTGTTTAAATCAGTCTCTCGCAAACTGTGTGCCGCGGCACAGTAGTGTGCCGCGAGAGATTTTCAAATTGACTCTAGATATTCCAAAGATTTCATTTTGACTTGACTTGTGTTATCGACGTGCTTTAATATCGACGTGCTATCGACGTGCTTTAATAAAAATCTTTCAGATTTTATCAACTGGGATCTTGTAAGTATTTATCAAGCTTTTTCCAAATTTTGGTATTAATTTTTGATTATTTCAAGTCATAGAATGGACAAATATTCAAAACAAACACCGAGTTATGAATTAAAGAACGAGAGCAAATCTTCAAGTAAAACCAGGCTGATGACTTCAACAAAGCGCAAATATAATGACGATTATGTAGAGTTTGCTTTTATTCTTTTTTAGGTGTGCCGCGGAAAAAAATTAGATTCAGTGTGCCGCAGAATAGAAAAGTTTGCGAGACACTGGTTTAAATATAAACTTAATAAAATATTCTTACTTTACAATTTATGATTGTATTATTAGGATTTTACTGGGTTTCGACAAGTGGTCATTGTAGTGAGTCTCGAATATTGCATCAACCTATTTTAGTTTATCTTGGGATTATCCATTTCTAGTTTCATTATCTTTTCTAACATGAAGACGAAGAAAATTCAATGAAGTGATTAACCACAAAATATATAATAATTTAGTTTTTTTAAAAATTGCGAAACGTGAATTGTGAAACTGAAATGGGGTGATTATTCTTAAATATGTAAGAAGATAGCGAAACATAAATGGAATAGTTAGTTTTCCAAAATGAGGATGACGTAGCGGAAAAACATGATTATCCATAAAAAAAAAAACACGAAAATGGCGAAACTAGAAATGGGATGATTCTTAGAAATTACGGAAATAGCGAAATTTTAATAGGATGATATCATAAAAAAAAATAAAAACTCGAAATGTAGTGATTTTCCGTAAAATTAAATCTCCGACTCATAGTCAAATAAAAAGTTAAAACTCTATAAAAGTATAATACTTATAGTAATAATTACTATAATTATATTATATTTATTGTTTAATTTATAACCAAATATTATAATTATAAATTAAATTATATTTTATATATACCGAAGAGTCAAAACATTATGCCACCTGCCTAATATGATGTTGGTCCTCAAGGTGCCCCCAAAACGGCTCTTACCCAGCAAGGCATGGACACTAAAAGTTTTCTAAACAGCTAGTGGTTGTTTGGTGTCACTTGGATCCAGTCTTGTGGTATCTGGTACTACCACATTGCCAGCAGATCCTTTAACTCTTGTAAATTACGTGGTTGAGCCGCCGCAGAATCGGATATGCTATTCCAACACAACCACAGATGCTCGATTGGATTGATGTGTGGGGAATTTGGAGACCAGAGCAATACTTGGAATTCGTCATGTTCCGCGAACCATTCTCAAACATCCGCGAAGTGTGGCATGTCGCATTATCCTGCTGAAAGAAGGCATAACTGGAAGGATATACCGTTGCCATGAAAGGATGTGCCTGGTCTGCAATGATGTTTAGGTAGGTGGTAGACGTCATGGTTTCCTGCACATGAATGAGTGGATCCAGGGTTTCCCAGCAGAACATTGCCTAAAGCATTACACTTCCTCCACCATCTTGCTTTCGTCCCACGGATATTCATTATTACTTATGTTAGTTTTAACTGGTTGCTGACAACGCTTTGTTTAAATTAAAATTTAATTCTTTTGTCTGTTCATTACATAACGATACAATCGATATTTTATCCCCATGCGTAAACGGATAAACGTAGAAGAATAAAGATTTTTTAAGCTCAACTGTTGAAAAGCATCTCTGCTCCTCTCCCAGCATCTTACTGGAAACGAGGTTTCTTTTTTTAACCTTGAAGTAGTCCGCTCGATGTCGTTCCTGATCACAGCATCGACCTCTCTCGTGGCTCTCCCACGAGACAACTGTGACGCCTGTAACAGCGTTATCGGTTGGGGAGTTAGACACTGGGAATTGCCAATAAAAAAGAAGCCCCAGAAAGTTAAAATATCTTATTGAGAACAGAAGGTTTTGGACTCGTCGCCGGCAACGGGCGTTATTCTTTTGAGCAGAAAAGATGGCGAAAGTTATTCCATCGATACGACGAATGCATGGGAAAGGAAGAAAAATTCTACTCTGAATGATGTAAAGGGTGATTCTCAGAAAGAGGGCCACTCGCCTCTCAGATTACAGAAGATAACTCTTGCAGTGATATAGTAGCTTTGAAATCTGACATTTTTTCTTAGAGTAGTCACTTTCAAAATTTTAATTTCAGTTGAAATATTTTTAGGCTGTTGTTTGTGATGTATTAGTTGTGATAGAAATATTACAGTATGATTCAAAAGTTCGCTATAAAATGGCTGAAAAATTGGAATTATTATTTTTTATGAACTGGAGTGAATTTGAAATAGAAAGTGAAACACCAGTACATTTGTTTTACCAGTTGTTTGAATCATACTCAAAAACGTAATTAATTCATATATTTTTACACTCGTATAGCATTTATTTTTATTTAAAAACTTTTGAATCATGCGTAAAAATTGCAAGTTTGATAATCAACATTCAATTAAATACAAAATATTCAATGTTTTATTCTTATTTAAATTTTCGTTTCACCATCTTATTTGATTTTCCAACTTTTTTCTTTTTTACACCATTAATATTTAAACTACATATTATTGCTAATATATTTGCTCGGCTATGATTGCGAGTTAATGCGATTTTATATTGTAAATGACATATCCAAATAGCATACTCCATTTTACATAAAACTGAATAAGACAGATTACGTGAGAAATTTTCCTCCGCCGATTTTGATCTAGCACACACACTCCCCAAAACAAGTAGCTTTCATTTAGATATGGCTCGTTAGCCTCCGTAGTAATTTAATTAATTCTCCCTTCTTTTGGGATGAAGAAATTTGGAATATTCCTTGAACCTCGTTAACTGGTCCCTGAATGCCACCACAATCAAGTTTTAGCTCAAAAAACAACACTTAGTAACATTGTGAAGATCATCTGAAATGATCAGGTATTAACCATTGGACCCAAGTATTAACATAAGTAGCGCAACCAGTTTACAATTACGGTTAATATTTATACAGATTTAGCAAAAAGAGGCATAGGTCCAAAATCGACTTCTATTAAAGGTATGGGCTTGATATTTTATTTAATGCAGTAATGGAGTATCGAAGTGAAAAGCAAAGTATTTGGAAGTTATGTAAAGTCCGAATTTTGGGTTGTTTTACCTCTGAGCGGCACTTTTTTGCACACCATGGGCTAAATGGCCAGGTCACATGGACCCCGAAGGCTCAGAGAAGGTTGGGGGAGGGGACCCACTGGAACGGCTGTTGGGAGACAGATGGTAGCCTCCCGTCATGGCCATCCAGCGTGTTCTTTAACGTGCACAGGGTATGACTCTCCCGCACATGGGACCACGGCTTAACGTCCCATCCGACGGGCGGCAGCCTTTCCAAGCCCACCGGTGTCCCCTACTGACCGTGGACAGGGCGGGGAATTTTTCGGAGATAAATCTCAACGCTGACCCAGCTGGGACTCGAACCTGGGAACTACAGATTACGAGCCTGGCGAGCTACCGACTGAGCCACCCCCGCTCCTATGTAAAGTCCCAAAGTATCAAAAGTCAAAGCATAAGCTGTTAAAATGCATCAATCTCTTGAATAGTCAATCAGTTGATAGGTCACTAATATATCCCGTGTGAATATGATCTAATTGTACGTCAACGTGCATTGTTACTCTGTTGCATATATTTATTAAGAGCTATTATTAAGAACTCACTACGATTACTTACCATTATATATTAATAAGTATTTTTTTTTGGAAGGTGAGCTTTATGGGGTCCGTAATAAAGTATCAGAGGAGATGTCCTGTAGATATGGGATTCATGAAATAGCTGAAACAAAATTTAGTTTTCCATGAGTGGGATTCGAACCCACGGCTCCAGTAATATGAAAAGGGTGCTCACCATTACACCATCAGTGGCTAACGTTTTCTTCAGCTAATGTAACTTCCATCATACGAGGCTACTTGATTGTCCGTTTCCCGTCATAGATGAAGCCACGAGCTAATCAAAAAATATGCCGGAAAGTCTATAAGTCACATTAGCTGAGAAGAAGCTTAGTCACTGATGATGTGGTGGTGAACACGTCAGGCTTTTGGGTTGGGTTGTTTTACCTCTGAGCGGCACTTTTTTGCACACCATGGGCTAAATGGCCAGGTCACATGGACCCCGAAGGCTCAGAGAAGGTTGGGGGAGGGGACCCACTGGAACAGCTGTTGGGAAACAGATGGTAGCCTCCCGTCAAGGCCATCCAGCGTGTTCTTTAACGTGCACAGGGTATGGCTCCCCCGCACACGGGGCCACGGCTTAACGTCCCATCCGACGGACGGCGGCCTTTCCAAGCCCATCGGTGTCCCCTACTGACCGTGGGCAGGGCGAGGAATTTTGCGGAGATAAATCTCAACGCTGACCCAGCTGGGAACTACAGATTACGAGCCTGGCGCGCTACCGACTGAGCCACCCCCGCCCCAAACACGTCAGGCATATTAATGGGAGACGCAGGTTCAAATCCCACAGATTTCGTAGTCCGCTCTTACAGTTTAGAGCTGTTATAGAAAAACAGGCAAACTCTCAAAAATAGATAATAGATCTTCAAGTTTATAAGCATTTTAGAAGTAAATAAGTAAACTGCATGCAAATTCGTGAAAACATTCAGATTAAAATAACTTAGCCGTGTAACGTAGTTTTAGCATATTTTTTTCACTATTCAAATTAGCCTGGTACTTAAATGTGGAGTACCACTTAGCTTATTTACATATACACTGAAAAGCAGTTTAATCAGGTGAACACACAAGAATAACTACTCTGTTTACACCGTTGTCTTAGTAACGTGGTAAATCACATGTTGTGCAAGTAACGTAATTATAGAGATAAATGCATGGCATGCATTACGTTTCCAGCCAGTTAGTAGATTTGGATAGTGCATTTCACGTATATATGATGGATGGTATATGAGATCAATCGCACAGCTGGCAAGATGAATGCATTTTAATCATGTGGAGGGAATATTTTTAAATGGAATATCCGATTTTATGAACTCCGTCAAAAACTGAAGAGAACTGTACAAGAAGAACTCACTTTGGGCTTCAAATTCCGGCATTTCTTTTCTTCGGAATTTTCTTGCTGTATTCGGAGCACAGAAGGCTCAGCAATCACTTAGCCTCTAATAGTTCTGCAGCTTTGAAGAATTTTTGTTTGGAACTGAGGATATTTTCAGCCATTCATTCTAATTATCAATGCAGCTCAAGGTATTCCCCAATTGATTGTGTTGACATTCAGACAAGTTGATACGAAACAGAACTCGTTGAAGTGATAGCTACAAATGATATTTAAAAACCACCAATCCGTCTCCCGGACTCGAATTCGGGACCTCCTGTTTACGTTCCAGTTGGCAGTGGTCCCTTCTTACATCATAAACTTCCTTGAGCAAATGGGAATCGCCACCTCCTTAGCTCAACTGGTAGCTGAAATGGTGCTTAACCAGCAGCTTTCGAGACCCGAAGGAAGATTGTTGGTTTCTTCACACTTACAGTCGCTCAAAAAAGTATCCGAACACTATGGTTGATTACAGAATTCAGAAAAAATATCGGTAACTGGATGCGTGAACCGTGAACGGTAACTGGAGCGTGTACAGGAACTGTACACGCTCCAGTTACCGTTCACAGCAAACTGGAGCGTGTGCAGTTACTGCACACGCTCCAGTGCACACGCTTCGTGTACTGCACACCAACCAGTTTGCTGTGAACGGTAACTGCACACGCTCAATATTTCCGTGAGTGAGCCCACACGATCTAGTATCAAAATAATATGACCACCTACAGTCGCTCAAAAAAGTATCCGAACACTATGGTTGATTACAGAATTCAGAAAAAAATATCTGGCAACAATTTTTTTTAGAAATTAGTGATCTGGCAACCGTCGTGTACAGTACACGAAGGTTGTTATACTTTTTTGAGCGACTGTAACTTCTTATTAAACATTCAGACTTTTAAAATTCATTAAAAATTGTATTTTTCATTTATGAAGTTTAAAAAGGATATTTGAAATAGTTCAACATACATATTACATAAAATATTATTTAGTTGCAGATAATGTTCTGGCTGCTGCAAATGCCTAGCACACTTTGAACAATTTGATGGCTCTTTCTTCTGCAAACTGAATTTCTTAATGTTACTCTGAATATATAGAGAATGAGCTTTTGAATTTTAAACTTTTTTGAGGTACTGTCTTTTCTGGTTTTAACGAACACAGCTTAAAGAGAAACTTCGGTTATATGTACTTGAATGCTATGTTCCTGTTTATGCCTGTATGTGCTCAAAGTTGTTTGGGTTGTTTTACCTCTGCGAGGCAATGTTTTGTACACAATGGGCTAAATGGCCAAGTCACAAGGACCCCGAAGGCTCAGAGGAGGTTGGGGGGAGAGGGTTAACTGGACAGCTGTTGAGAGACAGATGGTAGACTCCCGTCAAGGCATCCAGCATTAACGTGCACATATTTCTACCTCACACGGAGACACGGCTTAACGTCCCATCGGACGGACAGTGGTCTTTAACAAGACCATAGGTGTTTCTTACTGACAGTGGGCAAGGCGAAGAATTTTGCGGAGGTAAATCTCAACGCTGGCCCAGCTGGGACTCGAATCTGGGAACTGCAGATTACGAGCCTGTTGCCCTACCGACTGAGTCACCCCAGCCCCTGTGCTCAAAGTACTTTTCTTCGTTTAACATATTTTATAGTGAACTCCTCATTTAAAACGAATCCTAACCAGAGCTCCAGAGGGGACTCTGAGCACTCTAAAAGTGGCCCTTGACGCTTTCTTGGTTCAACATTTAAAAAAAATTGTGATATTCATTAGAAACACCAAAGCAGGTTGGCAGATGATAGTTTGAAAGCACTGATGTCATTCTAATGCTCTATATACACTCTAAATATGATTACGTTTGTCGAGAAGGGTTGGGTTGGGTTGTTTTACCTCTGAACGGCACTTTTTTGCACACCATGGGCTAAATGGCCAGGTCACATGGACCCCGAAGGCCCAGAGATGGTTGGGGGTGGGGACCCACTGGAACAGCTGTTGGGAGACAGATGGTAGCCTCCAGTCAAGGCCATCCAGCATGTTCTTTAACGTGCACAGGGTATGGCTTTCCCACACACGGGGCCACGGCTTAACGTCCCATCCGACGGAAGGCGGCCTTTCCAAGCCCATCGGTGTCCCCTACTGACCGTGGACAGGGCGGGGAATTTTTGCGGAGATAAATCTCAACGCTGACCCAGCTGGGACTCGAACCTGGGAACTAAAGATTACGAGCCTGGCGCGTCTACCCCTTGTCGAGAAGACTCAAATTCAAAAGTACCACGGATCAAAGATATATTTTTTATTCATTCTTTTCAATACTTTTATGGAAAACACTTGAATGTATATACTTTAAAATTATACAATATGGTTTTATTTTTAATTAAATAAAGCTGTTTCTTTTTTCCTGTTATGGCTCTTGTCTCAATCAGGATTACAATGCAACTCCCAAAATTTGTTGGTTTACCTTTTTGCTGTTTTGGTTCTTGATTCAAAAAAAATTCCCGATTCCTCAGCTAGACAATTATACTTAATCTATTTACTCTTGGCACAATATGAAAAAACCGCAATGAAATATTCTCGAGCATAAACGCAATTAAACTGAACAAAAAGAGATCGATTTCTTAAATATTTTCGATAATATACGTAATCAGACACGGATCTAGAAAACAAAATGTGTGTGTGGGGGGGGATCAGAAGTAATCGATCGAGCCGAAAGAAGAAAAAGGGAGAAGCCATGAAAGGCTAGAATTCCATTCCGCTGTAACATTTCCCCTTCCAGTCTTCAGAGCATTTCTTGAAAAATGCATGAAATATATATAAGTTGAATAATTTTTTTACCTCTATTTCCATTACTAGCTTTCTCAAAGCATTCTCCAGGCCTCTGCCTACCCTAGATCCAGAGCTCTACATAATCCTTATTTCATTCATATTTTAATGAAATATTTTGAAAGAGCCCATAAATATAATTTGCTAGTACGGTTCTCTTTTAATGAACGAAACTTTTTTGCATAATGAGCACAACTTTTACTTTTTTTTTCTGTACTCTTCAATAAATTTTATCTAAAAATTGTACTGCTGTTATTTATCTTGGATAAAAAATATTTGAAAAGTAATTTTAACTTTAAATTATCTTGGATTAAATTATGTTTTCGCAATAAAAGTATTATTTATAGAATGCGAGTCTTGTTTTTAAATTGGAGACCCTATAAAGCCTTTATTTTCTTAATGTTCAATACATATTCTGCAAAACTAATTAGCGAGTCTAGACACAACAGAAAAACCAGACAAACGAAAAGCACGCATCTGAAATAGAATCAAACACGAAAACCAAAACAAAGCGATGTTAAAGTGACTGTTTTATTTCAAGCAGAAGGTCTAAGCGTTTATTTGCTCTCTAATGTGTCAACTCTAGCTCTGATATATGCATTAAAAGTTTCACAAATCACTGTCTTGTGGAAAATCAAGGGAAAAAAGAAATCAGCCACTACAAGTAGATAAAGAAATACGGTTATTACTCCTACAGGAGCATCAGCAGACGTTCCGCATTCTCGCTCCCAAAACCTTCTTTACCCTCGACATCAGAGCTGTCTCGTTAAAGCAAAGCCCAGACGACTTGAAACTCATTTTATTAGAAATTCTTTAGCGGAGTTCATTTTCAGCGAATAGGCAACCTGGCGATTCTGTTGCATACATCAAGTGTTCGCTTATCTTCACGGAGAGCGTGTCCCCAAAAAAACAAAATCTACTTTATCTCTTTCTCTCGCAAAATTTAAAGGGAAGTGTGTATTTTGGGTTTCTTTTTTTAAAAAAAAAACTTAATTCAACTGGTCAAGTCGTAAATAACGTTTCTGTTTAAGAAAAAACTTTGCTAAACTTCCTTAGTTTTGATTAAGCACCTAGAAAAACGAAAAAGAGGCTATGGTTGTAAATGACAACAGAGATTAGAATTTTTCATTATTATGCTGAGGAACTGGCAAAAGCTAAAAAAACTTTTCTTGTAAGAAAAAAGCACTGAGTTTTATTTTACCTTTTAAATTAAATTCGTAAAGCTCAGTTTGATTTAAAACTGCCAGACGCTTGACGTCTTAAAAAGATACCCCTCTAATAACTTTTAATAATTATGCTTTCATTTAATTCCTTTTTCAGCATTTGGAAAAGGATTTAAATGAAATTAATATTTCAGCATTTGAATAATCAGAAAGTAAAATAATTTTATTCATAGAAAATAAAAAGGAATACTCTCTAAAATTTCAATGAGCATTTTGTGACTAATGCGGTTTTTCTTACGGATAATGAAAAAAATCATTTGGATCCTAGAAAGGATGAATTCAGGTATTTGTTTTAGAACAGGAAAGATTGAGGCTTTTTTTTTTCCTTAAAATTTGGTGCATTTTGCAACATGGAAATCATACCCGTTAGTATAACATTTCTTGTATAATAATTGTTCTCCTACTGAAGAGACCGCGCTTTAATGTTAATTTGATATCTCTTCGGATTTCTCCTTTCTTAAATAAAGAGATTCGAAACAAATAGTTACGATCTCTGAATATATCTGCCCAATAATACCTTTGTTATCAATCAAAACAATCGGCTTAAAAATTTTCATCGCAAAACTAATTGTGTCAACGATCATTGCGATTCAATTGATAAGAAACGATGCAAACGCATTCAACTATGCATTGAGAAGCATGCAGCTCACAACGACAAAATTCACAATTAAGAGAAATGTCTTTTACTAATGGTCTAAGCGTTTATTTGCTCTGAAACGTTCAAAAAAGAAATTCGCCAATCTTGTAGTTTAGTTGCTCTGCTATTTTTCTTCTTAACCAACACAATGCCTTGTTGCGAATTTTTTTTTTCCCAAAGAGCACAGAATTTCTTTTCCGCTCTGTTTAAAAGCTTTCTTTTAGAAAAACTATTCGAAAAACCAATTCTGATCTCTGAGTCTTTGTTAGGAACCAAATCAATCGGAATTAAACGTCCTTCAACTGCGAATCGTTTCGCATCATCAGCGGTCATGCAGTTCAACTGAGAAGAATGCTTGATGTGATGCACGTGAATTTTCACTGCTCGAAATGATCTGGGGATGATGCATATGTTAGATCAGTGGAAAGGACACATTCTAAACTCAGACTGAAACGGAAAAAAATGTCAAAATGTCCACTGGAGAGGGTTAGAAAATCATAAATAAATCTCCCTAAATCTTGATTTCTAACATCTCTTTGTTACCTCATGGTAAAGCATGGGTGTTTTATTTCTTGTGTTGTCCTTCTGCTGAAGTCTCGCTTTTCCCACAGATATTCTCTATGGAGTAATTATGCTGAGAGGCTCCTGTTAGACCTACGTGACAAGTGCTGCTTTACAGCTAATTTACTTTTTTATTTAAATTTATATTACCTATTTACGAAATTAAGGTTTTTTGCTTACGTTTGAGTAATTATTATTTCCATTACTCGAATTTTTGACGATCATTTTGTTGCGTGTTACTCTTATGTTCCATGATCCGGCTTCACTAACTCTTTAAATATTAAAGGAATATTGTTGAAAAATCAGTATTTGGGAAGATCTGATTGAGAAGTGTAACTTATCACCACCGATATCTTCCTATAAAAAGAATAATTTAAAAGTTACAGAGCATCGAATGCTGCTCTCCATCAGCATGACATAGTCACTGTGCCTTAATCTTTCCACCGATGGTCTTGGAAAGGAAGCCGTTCGTCAGGTAGGACGTTAAGCCGTGACCACGTGAGCATGAGAGTTATATCCTGTTCACATTAAAGAACACGCTGGATGACTTTGACAGGTAGCTTCCATTTGTCTATTATGAGCTTTCCAGTGAGTACCTTTCACCAGCGGCGGCGGGGGTAGCTCAGTTGGTAACGCGCCAAGCTTGCAATCTGATCTATCTCTGCAAAATTCCCCTCTCTGCCCTCGGTCAGTAGGGAAGACCTATGGTCTTGGAAAAGCCGTTGTCCGTCGGATGGGTCGTTAAGCCGTGTCCCCTGTGCGCGAGAGACATATCCTGTGCACGTTAAAGAGCTGTTAAGTACCTGTGCACGTTAAAGATTGGATGGCCTGTACAGGAGGCTACCATCTGTCCTAACAACTGTTCAGTGTGTCCCCTCCCATCCATCTTCTCTGAGCTCTAGAGACCCTTATGAGCTGCCTATTTAGCCCATTTGTGCAAAAGAGTGCCGCTCGGAGGTAAACTACCCAGCACAATCCCTTTCCCAACCTTATTAGAGTCCTTATTCCGTGGCCATTTATCCCACTGTGTGCAAAAAAGTGCTGCTCGTAAGCGAAACAACCCAACCCTAATCTTTAAGGCAGTGTAGTTCTGTGTTACCAACTAATGGACTCAACTAATCCTCAATTACGATAATGAATGAGAAGAGATGGTCGATAATGATGTAAAATTGAAACGTTGAAATATTGAAAAAGAGAAAGAGAGGAAAGACTAGGAAGAGTTGGATGAATACTGTGAAGGATGAAATATCAACAACAGCTGTAGAAGTAGGGCAGATAAAGAGAAATGAGGGAATGCTTTGTCAGGTCGCTAACAATCCCCCAAAAATTGGGAAAAACTATGGAATGAAAAGAAAGGAAATGTCAATATGATATCTTAACCCTTTCGGATCTGGTGTAAACTGCAATGCATATTACTTTTTATATTTCTTTTTTGTGATCACAAAAGCACTTGCAACTGTAATCCCTGGTATAGTTCAACAAGGAACAGTCCCACCAGCTCAGCGTACATTTTCTAGTAGCCTTGAATTTTTAGTTCTTTAAATCATTGGATGGAAGAGAAAGTTAAAATATCTGACCATCTAGAAGTTCTCATCTAACTCATTAGACTTCTGGTTTAAAAGATACATTAAAAATTTGGGGGGTAGACATGGCTCAGTCGATAGTGAGTCAGAATCGTAATCTGCAGTTCCCAGGTTCGAGTTCCACCTTTGTCAGCTTTGAAATTTATCTCCGCTAAACCCCCACCCTAACCTCGGTCAGAAAGAGGACACCGAAAGACTTGCAAAGGCCACGGTCCGTTGGATAGGATATTAAGCGGTGGCACTGCGTGCAAGAAAGCCACACCTTGTGCTCGTTAAAAAAACTCTGAATGGTCTTGAGAGGAAGCTTAGATATGTCTCTTAAGAGCAGCCCAATAGATCTCCTTTCCACAATCTGCTCTGAACCCTTGGGGTCTTTATGATCTGGCTATTTATTTTATTGTGTATGAAAAAAAGTGATTCTCAGAAGAGGAACAGCCCAATCCCTTAAAACATTATCTTAGAATTTGGGTTGTTTTGCATCTGAGCAGCACTTTTTTTGCACACAATTAGCTAAATGGCCAAATCACAAAGACCCAAGGGCTCAGAGAAGGTTGGGGGGGAGGGGACCTACTGGACAGATAGTAGATGTACTCCCATCAAGGCCATCAATCGTGTTTTTAAACGTGCACAGAGTATGGTCTCCCATACACGGGGCCACGGTTTAACGTCCCATCCGGCGGACGTCTCCTTTCAAAGCTCATCAGTGTCCCCTACTGACCGACGGCAGGACGAGGAATATTTCGGAGATAAATCTCAACCTTTGCTGGAGTGACTCGGACCTGGGACTGCAGATTGCGAGCCTGACGCGCTACCGACTGAGTTATCCTCATCATCTTAGCAGAAAAATTCTTAGGTGTGTAAAGCAAAGCACCCATAGCCTTTACATCTGTTACTCCATATATGCTGGTAAGTATGGAGACAAATTAGAATATTGCTTAAATGTTTGCCGAGCGACAAAACTCCTTCACTGAAGTCAATTGAAAACATTTGTAAAATTTGAGTTTTGTAATATCAGAAAATTTCCTCTGTAAGGCAATTATTTCGTGAAATAATTGGATGTCATTGATATTTAATTCAAAACGTTCAAAACTTAGTGCTAAATAATAAAAAAACTATTAACATATATAGCAACTAACACAACTGAAACATTTCTGAACAATCGGAGAGACTAATTTATCATTCTGTTAGGCATCTCGGTGTTGGGTTTTGCACGTCCTGCTATCTTAGAATTAAAGGTAAATTATGAATTGTTACAAATTCATATGTCCATTGAGTAGCATATTTTGATTATGTCAAAACACTTTCTTTTTGTTTTGATCATTTCATCGTTCCTTCTTCGTTCAGTGAAAATTCAAGACACGTTGCGATTTAGAAGTTTTCGGTTTCTGCGCTTGAAATAAATTCCCACACTTTTAGAATTATATCTCTGAAAAATAAATATTTAAGGGTAGCTATTACTGCGAACATTTTACTGAAATTGAGGGAAATTTATATGTAATTGATGATTAAAATTCTCGGTTTCTCCACATGACAATCATGCGACTAGAATAAATTGTCCGTAGCCAATGCTCTTTGGTCTACGAATCAAAATGCGACGCAACCCATGATTTAACTCATTACGTATTCCATTGCAAGCTAAGTAATTGACATCTTTCCCAACGTGATGCGAATGACGAGAGTTCAGTCATTTTAAATCAACAATTTCGCCTTCTGTTGGAACTGAAGGACAGCAAACGGGTAATTTTTTTTTATTTTGATACTGCTCGATGTAGTCTTATCGTGTCATTCATACAATGGCAACTCTATCTGTCACGCAATTGAGACTTAAAGGAGAGGTAAATCAGAATGTATAATTATCAGTGAAAAACTTAACATGAACATTAAATATTAATGTTATATGCAAACTTTAATTACAAATTAATATTTTATATTAATGTGAATTTGTTCAGAAATTACCAGTATTATAATAATTTATTTAGACGTCTTCTTTTTTACCTTAGTAACTACAATATTTGTTTAAATATTTTACCCTCTATATTTAAATATTTTATTCTCTTTTAATAACAATATAACCAATGCTTAGCTTATACTTAAGGCTATGACAACGATTTCAGTGGAGTTATCAAAGAAGGAATTATTTTAATAATTTGGCGTAATATTTCTACACGTTGCTTTTATGATACATTTAACAAATAAATATATAATACTAAATAAAGTTCACATCAATAGAAAAAAAATTAAAAATTAAACTCTTAGATATATTTAATAATTGTGATGTTATTGTTTTATTAATATGCTAGATATAACCTAAAGTAAATTGTAATAATATGTTAGAAAAATTTATTTTGAAAAAAGAATCCTTCCTTTCTTCTATTGTGACGTCACTGAAATCACTATCAGGACCTCAACAGAGTAACTTTGGCAGAGCTCTATGTTGAATTTCATATTGCTAAGATACGAGCTTTATGTGAATAGTTGCGTTCGTCTTGAATCAACATTCATCATTCACTTCAATTTTCATCACTTCAGGAAAGAGACCCCGTTCGAAATTTCGTAACTGAAGAAATACTTTTACAGTTAATTTCAATTCAGCATCTACTGAGCTATCAGCTTTGGGCAATAAAACACCCAAAGGATTCATAATCTTGAACTGTATTGGAAAGCTCCTAGAATCTCCTATATTTCGAAGCTACTAAATCTTTACTGTGCCTTCTACAAAATATTAGGTTCTTACATAAGACTAAGAAGATCAACAGCAACTTGTTTGAAACTCTCTCTTTATATTTCTTAATCTAGCCTAAGGGATTAACACATCTGTTTCGGAAAATAAATTCTACAAGACTTTGATTTAATTTAGGTATAAGTACAGAATAAGACACAATCATATTTTATTTCGCTTGATATCTGTTGTAGGTGTTAAGGTTTATTCACTGGGAATTTATACATTTTTTTCATTGTTAGTTAGTAGCTCTATTGTACTATTACGTTTTTTCTTGAATCTGTGATTTGATTTAAGTGGTTGCGTTCTTTGTAACTGATCTTTATTTAAAATTAAATGTAAAATTTTATAATTAACTTTTCAATTGCGATACACATTTCATGTTTTGTCTATGCGCCTGTACTTAACTACTTGTATTTTTTTAATCTAAAATTTTATATAAATATGGCTCTCGGCATTAATTGAGGAGATGGAGAAGACAAAACAAAGCAACGTTTCAAAAATGAAATATATAGCAAGCGCCATTCATTAATAATAAACAGAGTTGCGAATATCGCAATCATGCATACATTACAAATAAAATAAATAAGTAAACCCCATCAAGCACCTGCTTGCCACAAAGGTCTGATAGGAGCCTGTGAGTTTAATATGCCATAGAAAATATCTGTGAGGAAGGCGAAACCTCAGTTAAAAAAACAACACAAACATTCATTCCTTATGAGGGCTCGAACTCACGTCCCTTTGATCAATATAGCAAGAATGCTAACCACTCAACCACAGGATGTATTATACTATAATATAATTAAGGACGACGGTAAACAAAATGAAAAAAAAAGAAACTTATTATTAAAAATATATGCCAAAATATTTTTCATACTAATAAATGAAAATAAATGATACACTTCTTAAAAGAAAACGCAGAAAACAAGATTACACTTCGTTAGGTCAAAAACGATGTTGATTTTTTCGTATACCTGATAATATTATTCAAGAGAAATTAATTTTCGATCAACTTTTTCCAGGAGGTACAGTTGCCCACTTCCCCCTCCCCCGACGATACCCATGCGTATAATAAAATATCTCCTTAGCAGACATCTCTGGAAATGCGCTCTAATTTCTTCAATAACGTCACCTCATGCACCGATTTCTGAAGATTTGCAACAAAAATAGGTTGCCAAGTCTAGCAACTCAATCAACGACTTCCCATGAAAAGAACATCGTTATCGAGCCACTAAACTCTACAGCACATTTTTGATATATATATATATACAAGCATAGCTGGTCCTAAGTTTAATACTATTTTAAACCAAACATTAAAATTCTGAAATAGCTTTCAAACTAAAATATTTTATCGTATGATTTTTTTTTTGTATTTTTGGAATTTCCGTTTTTTAAACTATTGCGTTAATCGAAAAATTAATTAAATTACTACCGTTAAAATAACTAAATTGTAGATTTAATAACCGGCTGTTGATTGTTTCTTTTGAAATGTAAAATTTTTTTTTGCTGATAAATCTCAACAGAGTCATGAAACAATGGAAACTGCAACTTAAATGTTTCAATTATTCAGCCAAATAACATTGAGTACAATGTGCCACGAGATAAATCGCGAATGAATGGTTCAATGCAATGCCTTTCGACTTGCAATATAAGAGTCGATAAGTTAGTTCGATACCAGCCGCACTTAGTGTATTGAGCTGCAAATCAAAAAGGTATTCAAGCCCCGGAAGCTTCTTTGTGTTTTCTTTCTACTGAAGTCTCACCTTCCTCATATATCTTATCTAAGATATATTATACCAACAACAACAGTTTATTCAGCAAAAAGGCATACATTTACACGTGCATTTACTATTACATATCACATAAATTTATAGGATCTACGAATAAAACAAAAAGGAAATAAAATTCGGAGCACTAATATTACATAACTCCCTTTTGAGAAAGTACTCGCATGCTGGAGCAGTAAAGGGTAACAAACATACATGTACATACAAACATATTTGTACAAACATATTTGTACAAATACAAACATATTTGTACATCTCCACGTTAAGTCTTACCCACAGGGAATAAAAATATGTTTATATAGCGTGTAAGTTATGATGTTTCTTCTGTTGGTTCATTTTTTTTACATTCGAAATATCCAATTTTTAATAACTAAAGTAGAAAAGAATATTTAAAAATTCTCTGGGTAGTTGATTGAAGAGAAACGGATCACGTTATTTTTTATATTATTTCCGTAGTTATTTTTAATTTTCCGTATTTTATAGAAATTTTTATGCTTTTTTCGTGTACTAATTTCATGATCAATCAGATGTTTATGGTTATGTGAAAAATAATTTTCTATAATTATAAGGTAAAAATATAAATTTTTAACTTGAAGAATATTATGATGAAGAAATCTATTTTTACAATTTATAATATTTAGCTTTTTAATGCTGGGATCAATCGATTTTAAAATAGAGTCAGTTAATTATAGCAGTTAATTTGCTCAAATAATTTTTAAATGTATTCCCATAAATTGTTAAACCGTATCTTAAAACTGACCCGCAGTAGATTTATAGATTAGTAAACTGATGTACCTTGGGACTAAAACGTTTACAAAATAGATTTTGACTGCACAGTGTCTAAGCTTATCACATAACGTATATATGTTTATTCCATTTTAAATTAGTATCAACAATCATAACTAAGTATTTCATTTCATCTACTAGTTCTAAATGTGGACAAGAACATGGCAAGTTTGATATGTTTTTATTTTTTAGACAAAATGAGTCGTGAACAAAGAGCAATGGAGTTGAAGTGAATCTGCGTCCTGTAGAGTGAATATTCATTATTTTCTTTTTGTTAACATTTAAAATCAATTTATTAATATGAAACCATCTGGTGAGTGTATTAAAAACTTCTCGTAGTACCTTACACGCCTGATTTAAGTTTCTTTGACTACGTAATAAGATAATGTCGTCCTCATATAGGTATAAGATAACTTTAGCAATATCGTTAATAATAAAATAAATATAATAATAAATACTCCCTTCAAGCCGCTGCTTGTCACAGAGGTCTGACAGAAGCCTGTCAGTTTAATACGCCATAGTATAAATAAACATTTAAAATAACATTGGTCCCAATATTGAGCCTTGAGGAACACCGGGATCTAAAGTTGGGTTGGGTTGTTTTACCTCTGAGCAGCACTTTTTTACACACCATGGGCTAAATGGCCAGGTCACATGGACCCCGAAGGCTCAGAGAAAGTTGGGGGAGGGGACCCACTGGAACAGCTATTGGGAGACAGATGGTAGCCTCCCGCCAAGGCCATACAGCGTGTTCTTTAACGTGCACAGGGTATGGCTCTCCCGCCATACCCTCTCCGCCGGGGCCACGGCTTAACGTCCCATCCGACGGACGGCGGCCTTTCCAAGCCCATCGGTGTCCCCTACTGACCGTGGGCAGGGCGGTCGGGATCTAAAGAGTTAAGCTTTCTGTCGTTTTTACTGATTCTTGTTACAGTACAACAGTTAGTAACAAAATTTTTGAATCGGTAAAAAGAAGGTCGATGTATTATTGATTTTTGCAATTTTTGTAGGAGAATGTGGTGGTCCAAGATGTCGAAAGCTTTACTAAGGTCCGCAAATATAATTCAAGTGACCTTACCATCGTCCATATTTGCGTTGATTTCGCCTATAAAATTTTCCGATAGAAGGTAGTACTTTTTTTTTTGTTTGAAATTCGAAATGCTTTTCCAAGATCAGAACGTTTTTATTTAGAAATTTTCTTAAGTGATTGAAAACATGTCGCTCCATAATTTTCTCTATCGCTGGCAAAATTGCTATTAGTCTATAGTTAGAAATTTGTTTCTAGTCTCCTGATTTATATATTAGTCTTATGATAGAGGTCATTAACATTGGAAGCATAACAGCAGTAGTGTAAACAATATTCAAGAATTTTGCTAGAATTTTAAAGATATCATTATTTGAATATTTAATGTGGGTTGGGTTGTTTTACCTCTGAGCGGCACTTTTTTGCACACCATGGGCTAAATGGCCAGGTCACATGGACCCCGAAGGCTCAGAGAAGGTTGGGGGAGGGGACCCACTGGAACAGCTGTTGGGAAACAGATGGTAGCCTCCCGTCAAGGCCATCCAGCGTGTTCTTTAACGTGCACAGGGTATGGCTCTCCCGTACACGGGGTCACGGCTTAACGTCCCATCCGACGGACGGCGGCCTTTCCAAGCCCATCGGTGTCCCCTACTGACCGTGGGCAGGGCGGGGAATTTTTTCGGAGATAAATCTCAACGCTGACCCAGCTGGGTCTCGAACCTGGGAACTACAGATTACGAGCCTGGCGCGCTACCGACTGAGCCACCCCGCCCCATTTAATGTGGTAAATGTGTATATTTTTGATGCCGGGAAATTTTTTTTCTCTGATTTTATCGACTCTGCTGCGAATATTCATATCAGTAATTTCAGGTAAGTAAAAACTGTGAGAGCAACTGGAAACTACAGCATTAACATTATCTTCAAGAGTAACAGAATTTTATGGAAAAGGAAAGGGTCACTGAATTAGTCATTGAAGTTATTTGCTATTTGCTGAATCGTGAAATCAGAAATCATTTTTTAAATAATTTTTTATCAGAGCTAGATTTAGGATTGTTACCCACAATATGGTTGATATGCTGCCAAGACATTTTGGAGTTTTTACTGTTTTAATCAGTCTATTGGCACTATCCTTTCCTTAACATATAGATTTTTGTATATCATTAGGTTCCAGTCAGACCTCTCTAGCAAGCATCTGCTTGGGGAGTAATTCGTTTCATATTTATTTAATGTATGTATCTTCTCCCAATGAGATGTGACCACGGCCATGATTTCTTTTCAAATGTAGCTAAAGGATCATACCATTTGGGCCCATTGGGAAACGTTGCAATATATATTAGAATATTTATCATGGTTCACACACAAAAGTTTCGTTTGAAATGAAAATCTTTTTGTACTGATTTTATAAAAATTTTCATTACATTCATTACTATCAAAACTTATATATATGCTAATGACTTTGTTATATTCAATTATTTATAGATCTTGTAGGGGCGGAGGGGTGGGTTCAGCCGATAGCGCGCCAGGCAAGTTGTTTGAAAGGCTAACGTTTGCATCCTCACTTTGCCTACGGTGAAAGTTATCTCCTTTAACCCTCCCCCATCCCCTAGATGAGAAAGAGGGCTCTCATATTTAATAAGACCTCTGTCCATCGGATGGGATGTTAAGTCATGTTCCAAATGTTCAAGAGAGGCATCCCCTATGCACATTATAAAACTCTCTAGATGGCTTTGACTTTCATCTGTCTCCTAGCTGCCATCCAATGGGTCCCGTTCCGTTACTCAACTACGAACAGTTGGGTGCTTGAGAGCCGGAGATATTGCCCATTGTGTGCACAAAACTTGAAGTTGTTTGAAAGGCTAACGTTTGCATCCTCACTTTGTCTACGGTGAAAGTTATCTCCTTTAATCCTCCCCCATCCCCTAGATGAGAAAGAGGGCTCTCATATTTAATAAGACCTCTGTCCATCGGATGGGATGTTAAGTCATGTTCCAAATGTTCAAGAGAGGCATCCCCTATGCACATTATAAAACTCTCTAGATGGCTTTGACTTTCATCTGTCTCCTAGCTGCCATCCAATGGGTCCCGTTCCCTTACTCAACTACGAACAGTTGGGTGCTTGAGAGCCGGAGATATTGCCCATTGTGTGCACAAAACTTGAAGTTGTTTGAAAGGCTAACGTTTGCATCCTCACTTTGCCTACGGTGAAAGTTATCTCCTTTAATCCTCCCCCATCCCCTAGATGAGAAAGAGGGCTCTCATATTTAATAAGACCTCTGTCCATCGGATGGGATGTTAAGTCATGTTCCAAATGTTCAAGAGAGGCATCCCCTATGCACATTATAAAACTCTCTAGATGGCTTTGACTTTCATCTGTCTCCTAGCTGCCATCCAATGGGTCCCGTTCCCTTACTCAACTACGAACAGTTGGGTGCTTGAGAGCCGGAGATATTGCCCATTGTGTGCACAAAACTACTCCCAGCAGTTCTTGTATACTGGTAAAAAAATTTTTAGCCATCCATGTAGCAAAAATAAAAGTGCCAACTTTTTTTTTTGTTTCAAATTTCTACAGAGTGCAGTGTAAGCACTTTGGGCAAAAAAAAATCAGAAAAATCCATCGTCTTTTTTTCGCTTAACCTTCAACAACTTTATCAAAGTCTTGGTGCTGTTCGAAATTCGTTTAGAATTACGAATATGCGTGCTGCTCATGCTTCACTAACGCCAATTAAGAGTAATTTGCTCGGGAGATGGTATCTTCTTCCTTAATAAGAAAATCAGTAAAGGAAATCTTTCTAAGGAATAACCAAGGATCTGGTTTTTGTCCGCTCTAACAAGAATAGACAGCATTCTCCGCTTGCAGCGGAATAAGTTCGCAAAGCAGCTTTGAGAGGCTGTTGCACATTAAGGAAACCCCAAAATTTACATTAATGAGAAAGATGAAATGGGGCTAATTCTCTAAAGTGAGTGGCATTTTATTGCAGTAAGAAAAATAAATAAAGCCGAAATTGCGTCTTACTTAAACTATAATAATTTTATTGCTTTTAGAGCGTGCGAAAATGTGAGCATAGCGTACACTAAATCGAAAGTTTTGAATTGAGATTTGCAAACTCTACAGACAGACCTGCATGTAAAGAAATTTTAAAACATCACAAAAAGACAAAATATTCCACTTGCTGATGCTGTAACTTTCTCCCACTGCTAAACACCAGGGGGCCACTTCAGTAGCTTCTTAGATCAGATTTTAAAATAATATAATTGTTTCTTTTAATTAATAAATTGTCCATAGTTACGAATATTTTTATCAATGTAAAACATTAATAAGAAAATATTATATGTTTGTAATATAAACAAAAATTTGATGAATGCATTGGAGGGTGGGGGTGATTCTGATGGAAGCGCGCCAGAATGGTAAACTGCAGTTACCTTGTTCGAGTCCCACCTTGGCTAGCGTTGAGATTTATCTCCGCAAAACTCCCCGCCGTGCCCTCAGTCAGTAGAGGACACCGATGGGCTTGGAAACGCCGTCGTCGGTCGGAAGAAAAATACATTGTGCACGTTAAAGAACACACTGGATGGCCTTGACGGAAGGCTACTATCTGTCTCCTAACAAAGCTCTAGTTCATCCCCTTCCAACAACCTTTTCTGAGCCCTCAGGATCCTTGTGACCATGACCATTACCCAATGCGTGTGTAAAAAAGTTCCCCAGAGGTAAAACAGCCCAGCCCTATATAGCAGCGGCATACTGAGGGTTAGTGCACATTTAATCCTTTAATTGCTCAAAGCTAGTTAACCGTTTATTTTTATTAGGACTAACTAGACACTTTTCCATTTTTTAGTTTGAATTCCTCTTGTTTTATTAAGCAAAACTAAATGTTCCTATATTAGTTATGTAACACGATCTTTACATGCATATACATCAGTATTAAAGTATAAAATTCTAAAATTCAACCCTTTTTCCGCTGAAATTTTTTTTAAAATATTTGGCCACAATTACATGCATTTTGAGAAACTTAACACTTTAAAAGGAAACTCTCTTGTAAAATTGTGTTCTTAATAAGTCATTAGTTCATCATTTTAGAAAAAACAAAAAATTTTCAATTTTTTTTTTCAAACACTCCCTTTTCAAAACTCCTAGCTAACCCTGGCTATATCGCTGAGTGCATACTACAGTATGTACTACACCCATCCACCAATTTGACACAGTTTTGGTTTTACTCGGTGAAAAAAATTATACGGTTTACTTTATAATATAAAATACTTCTCAATTTGTATATAAATATAAATTGGTGTTTGTATGTAAATGTATTATGACGTAGTGGCATAATGTCAAGGGAGACCCTTAGACTATGTCTTTCCAAATAAAAATCAACTAAATATCGTAGTTTATATCCCTTATTTTTAAGAATAAATTGATATAGTTAATCTCTATATTTCTATATTCTTTCCCTAAAATTATATTATTTTCATTGTAATGCAATATGTCTCCTCACATCTTAATGAAATAAAACCTGATTTGGATCGGCAGCGAAATCTGACTCTTATGAACAGAATTTTTTTAGTCTAGTGAAAGCCGTGTTTTATCTCATTTTTACTAGCAAGTTTAATTTCGTATATTGTTATTTAGGCTACATACAGCTAATTCTTAACCGCACTGTTTCATAAATATCCCAAAATATTTTATTTTGTAAAATAAGTTTTAAAGTATTGATGCAAAAGATTAATTTCTAATCTAGATTCAGTTCAAACACATCCTTCTTTCAAATTGCATTTTCAAATTCACTGGTATACCTCTACGTTAACGATGGGTATTTTTCTTGATCAAAAAGAAAAACATAGTGTGATAAATTAATCTAAACTTATCTGAATTAATACAAATAAAATACAAAACAAATTTCAGTTCAACGGCATGAAATTTTTCCAAATAAAACTTTCAATGGAAGTTTTATTAATAACTAGGATATTCTTTGAGACCTATGCCCCTTTAATCCATAAGTTGTTGATTTCAATTTGTAAGATTTCGGTTTACGAAATGGTTTCCCGGAACCTATCTGTCGCGTAAATCGAGAGATAATGGTGTATTTATATAATTTATGTGAATTATACATGGTACACACTTACATTAATTAAAAAAAAAATAAATAAACGGCTACCAGTATTTTAATAATTGATTATCCTTTAAAATTTTAAGTGACAAATTGTGATGTTTATTAAAATTGTTATTAGTAAACCCGTATTCTTATTACGTACCAGTAAAGTATTGCACTTGTAAAAGTCATCAAAATAATGTAGTTTTTTTCTGTTTCAAAACTTTCTAGCTCGATTGCCGTTTTGTTATTCTTTCCGATTAGAGTTTGTGGACCTTTGTACCCAAACAGCCTCTGCAAGTGGTTCGCTTTTTTACCAATGCGCCTCAACAATCCACCAGTTCTACGTGACTTGAATTTTCAGCAGCTCCGTTGCTCGCTCCCACTACTAAAATCTGAAGGACGTTTGTGTGTCATGTCATCGGTACGCTTCGTAGACGAGGTCAAGGCTCATAATTATCCTTGTTGCTCCCTTTGTTTCTTGACTGATGCAGAGCCTAAGATTAAGACTCTTCCATCCGGAAAATGTGTGAAAATCGAGGTCATCACTTTTTTCGATTTTTCTAATGTATTTGTGGGTTGGGTTGTTTTACCTCTGAGTGGCACATTTTTGCACACCATGGGCTAAATGGCCAGGTCACAAGGACCCCGAAGGCTCAGAGAAGGTTGGGAGAGAGGACCCACTGGAACAGCTGTTGGGAGACAGATGGTAGCCTCCCGTCAAGGCCATCCAGCGTGTTCTTTAACGTGCACAGGGTATGTCTCTCCTGCACACGGGGCCACTGCTTAACGTCCCCTGTTCGAGTCCCAGCTGGGTCAGCGTTGAGATTTATCTCCGCAAAATTCCCCGCCCTGCCCACGGTCAGTAGGGGACACCGATGGGCTTGGAAAGGCCGCCGTCCGTCGGATGGGACGTTAAGCCGTGGCCCCGTGTGTGGGAGAGTCATACCCTGTGCACGTTAAAGAACACGCTGGATGGCCTTGACGGGAGGCTACCATCTGTCTCCCAACAGCTGTTCCAGTGGGTCCCCTCCCCCAACCTTCTCTGAGCCTTCGGGGTCCATGTGACCTGGCCATTTAGCCCATGGTGTGCAAAAAAGTGCCGCTCAGAGGTAAAACAACCCAACCCAACTTAACGTCCCATCCGACGGACGGCGGTCTTTCCAAGCCCATCGGTGTCCCCTACTGACCGTGGGCAGGGCGGGGAATTTTGCGGAGATAAATCTCGACGCTGACATAGCTGGGACTCGAACCTGGGAACTGCAGAATACGAGCCTGACGCGCTACCGACTGAGCCACCCCCGCCCAATGTATTTATGGAGTAATTACAAATCAGGAAAAATCCAGAAGCTGTGAGTTGTTCTCTCAATTGTGCAAGTAAACAAATATTTAATGAAATATGTTTTTAGGAATCAGATTATCAAATATGCTGAATTTTATTTCTGATAATTGAATGGTTAATAATTATTTTAGAACAGTGATTTATGTAAAGCTAAGGAAATTTTGTAAAGTCAGCGATCACCGGAAATTGTTTAAAATTTAAAATATCATTAACTGTTATATTTACCTGAGTCCTATTTATATTAGCCGTCCCGTGGCCGAGTGGTTAGCACGCTTGGCTACTGATCTAAGGGACCTGGGTTCGAGCCCCGGATTAGGCATGGATGTGTGTGTCGTTTTTCTGCTGAGGTCCTGCCATCCTCTCAGATCTCCTACTGTGGCATATAAACTGACAGGCTCCTGTCAGACCTCTGTGGCAAGCAGCTGCTTGAGGGGGTATTTATTTTTTTTTTATTTATTTATATTATCCAACATATATACTATTTTATGTTAGTAAAGACGCTTTGATAACTTTTTGCATTATTTTACTGATAATTATCGAAAGGAATTGTCACCAATTTTCACGAATCATAAATAATAATCTACATTCATACTGTAAGTAATCAGAAATTGCACAAATTGAACATTTTTTGTTCTTACTGTAATCAGATGTGGATTAAGAATTCTGAGCCCAGGAAATAAGAATTTTGACCGCATGTTAATACTTCATCGATTTATAGTAAAAAATTAAGAAGGAGCCCTGATTTGCTGTGATGCAGCAGATGCAAAAAAAAAAAACCTGTTGACTTTCATATAAAATATTTGACAACAAATTTTTAATTCGTCTTAATCTAAATGTTTATACAATTCAGCCCTGATTACTCCATATATGAATCTTAGATAACACTTTTTTTCATAAATGTTTCAAAACTTAATCTTATATAATGCTACTATTCCTTGCATAAATATCCCAAATGTGAATCTTAAATAACACTACTGCATATTCTGTTTTAATCTGTCAAGTTTTACCAGTGTTTAAATATCCGAGACCATACTTGTCCCTATATGACGTATTCCCCAATTAATTCAAAAAGTAGAAAGCTTCTAGTGAAAAATAATTATTAAATGTAATTACTGATGTATTACAAGATGCATTCGAGTGTCTAACTAATTGGGAAATATATCTAGTTTGGGTAAACAATTTCGACAAAAAATGTTTTTCACTTAATCGCATGCATGTTATTATGCTCATGCATTATTATTATGTAGTTGGAGTCGCGCATATAAAATTATTAATAATGCAACTAAATTAATAAAACTTATATTGCAACTTAAACAATATCCAAGAGGAAAAAATTGTATCGTAATCAATTTCCTCATGCCAATTTTTTTGGTATCGAAACAAAGACTAACAATAATAAAATGGGCGGTAGAATTGGTTTCACAATTTTGTTACTTCATCAATAACACGACTATTCATTCTTGTTACGAAACAAAAAACAGCAATTACTTTGAAAGCGATCATTGCTTTAGGCCTTTGTTGCAGTGTCTCTAGTTATTTTATTTTGTAAAGTTAAACAAGAAATGGCATTGGGAGTCAACGAATATAATAATTTGAAGCATACTACTGTAAAATATTAATGCTTTACATGGATAATTTAGAAACAAAAATTAGTAGATAATTATTTTTGTATAAAAATAAAAACCGATTGTTTAATAAATAATATTGTTTCCTAAGAAAATTAAATGGCAGAATTTAAATGTCAGAGATAGGTTGTTTTACCTCTGATCAGCACTGTTTTGCATACAATAAGCTTAAATGGCCAGGTCACAAAAACCCCTAGGACTCAGAGAAGGTTGGGGCAGTAGTTGGGAGAAGGGACCCAATGGACAGTTGTTGAGAAACAGATGGTAGTCTCCCGTCAAGTCCATCCAGTGTGTTCTTTAACGTGCACAGGGTATGGCCTTCCCACACGGGACCACAGCTTAACGTCCCATCCTACAGATGGCGACTTTTCCAAGCCCATCAGTATCCCCTACTGACCGGCAGGGTTGAGGTTTTGCGAAGAGATAAATATCAACGCTGTCCCAGGCGGGACGCAAACTTGGGAACTGCAGATTGCGAGCTTCGCGATGCCGACTGAGCCGCCTCCGCACCTTTAAATTTCAGAAATCATTACTCTAATAATCAAACTTCAGAACTGCTAAGATTTGAAATTATTTTTGATCCAGGGATAACCTTTTTATATTACATATAGTTACACGCTCTAACTCGAAATCAAGAATATACATCAACACTGCAAAAATGGCTCAGAACAGTGTTTACCAATTTAATTTGGTCGCGGAACACTGCAACAGGAGTTCGCCTTAGCTAGCCTTAGCTAACATATAACGAGCTCGGATAGTACATTAACAGAAGAATCGTTTTTTAAAAAAATAAAAGGAGAAAATGAAATTCTGAAACTTGGTTGGCCACTTGCTATCTTAATTAATATCTATATTAACAAGTGTTTAAATTAAAATCATATCTTTTAAAATTCCAGTGGTAGCTTTATATTTCTAAATTCTCTCGCTGTTTCAAAGTATTCATAAACAATTTAATAATAAATTATCACAGGAAAACGTCCTGTAGACAAAAAACACTTGAAATAAAGAGTTGAAAATAATTTGCTGTCCTGACTGGAAATCCACTCAGGACAACCAATCGATTTTTTTTTCAAATATTCATAAACATTTTAATAAAATTATAAAAATGAGAGTTCTTTATGGTGTTTAAAAATAAGTAGCTTGTAGTTTATAAAATTTAAGCCACTTAAAAACTTTATCTTTATTTAATTTTTCTCCTTTCTTTCCTTTTTGTTCAACTGTTGTCCAGGGCCGGTGTACCTAGGATTTAGGTGTCTCTGAGTAGCTCAGCCGATAGCGAGCCACGCACGTAATCTGCAGTTTCTAGGTTCGAGTCCCTCTTGTGCCAGAGAAGAAATTTATCTGAGCTAAACTTCCACCTTTCCCTGGGTCATAAAGGAGACTCCGATGGGCTTCATTTGCCTCTTAACAGCTGGCCAGTGGGTCCTCTTCCATCCAATCTCCCCTGAGCTCTTGGAGAGTTACCTGGCTATTTAGTTACCTATTTATTAGTTACCTGGCTATTTAGGTTATTGTGTGCAAAAAAAAGTGCCACTCAGAAGTAGATACGAAACCCTTAAAAAAATTCATAAAAAATGAAGCTGAAAACTAGACCACAAATCAATAAGGCCAATAATAAATATTACACAAGGATACGAGATCAACATATTATTTAATCGCATAAATTAAGAAAAGAAATCAGATTTCATGAATACGAAAAATGAATTACCTTTTTTTAAATTGTAATGAAATTTTCTTTCGGAGCCCTTATTTTCTTTAACATAACCCTGGGGTTCCGCGGAACACCATATGGGGAATACTAGTTCAGAGCATTTAAAGTGGTTGGAGGCGTTGGCGAGTAATGATGATCTTAAGCACTCTGCACGACTCTAGATGATGATATCTTTGGCAGCCATAGAGAGAAATAATCAGAGGAAAGATTTATTGTCCGTCACGACACGAATGGAAGCTGCGTGTTAAGTGTCACGTGGTCTGAGGACAGTACTAGGCTAAACAATGGGAGGAAAGGAAAACGATCTCGCACAATTGAACATCGTAGACAAAAGAAACATTTCAACCAATGAAGAGTAAGTAAAACGAATTTGAATTGTTACATAAAGTTAATGCAAATGCAGATATTGAAGCAGATTCCAGATAATTTTAACTTGGCGATGTGAAGTAGCTGATTCAATTTTACTTTTTTGAATAACTCTCGAACTGTGTTGAATAACTCAGCTGTGATGATAATTTGATTTTTTGTTAGATTGTTTGCTAGACACATCTCATATTCAACGATAAATCATAGCTGCCATTTTATTGCAAAGCAGCCATAATCGACCAAGCGCCATGCAACAAGTATAACATAATTGGATATTTAGAAATAGTTTTAAGCATCTCATATTCTGTGATTTTTTTTGTCCTTTCATCCGCTTACAGTGTCGAGTTCTTTATTAATTGCGCGACTTATCAACAGAGAGAAAATTCTGGATTGTAATTGGTCATGAATAAAAATATTTTATGATATTTTTATGTTGTACATGGTGGACATTTCAGATGCCAATTTCTTTAAGAACTGATCAAACTAAAACTGATCAAGCAACAATAACAGCATTCCGAGAGACTTAACAATAAAGTATTTGCAAAAGTAAAATTGGGCAAATTTTTTCCACTACCTGCTAATTACAGTGGAGAATACAAATGTATACAATAAAAAATTATGAGAAGTGAGCCTATTACAACCAAGGTAACTTGAATAGTTGTGTTATTTTACCTCTTTGTGTCCAAAAGCTCATTATGTGCAAAATAAACGTTTATTTGGTACAGTCGCTCAAAAAAGTATCCGAACACTACTGTTGATTACAGAATTCAGAAAAAATATCTGGCAACGATTTTTTTTAGAAATTAGTGATCTGGCAACCTTCGTGTCACGTGACACGAAGGTTCCCAGATCACTAATTTCTAAAAAAATCGTTGCCAGATATTTTTTCTGAATTCTGTAATCAACCGTAGTGTTCGGATACTTTTTTGAGCGACTGTACGTAATGAGATAAATGGCCTGGTCACAAGGACAACCGAGGGCTCAGAGCAGTTTGGCGAAAAGGGCACCACTGAACAGTAGTTAACAGACAGATAGTAGTATCCCGTCTCTTGCACATACGTCCACGGAGTAACGTACCGTCCGACGGATGGCAACCTTTCCACACCTATCGATTCCCCTTTCTCACTGAAGGCACCGGGGGGGATTAGGGAGATAAATCTCAACTCAGGCACAGTTAGGACTCGAACCTGGGAACTACAGATTACAAGCTGTCGAACTACCGACTGAGCTACCCCGAACCATAACTTGAGTGAAATAAAGCTCAATTAGTAGATAATAAGCAACTTAAATCAATTTCGCAGAAAAGCGGAGTGTGTCTCAAAATTAGTTAATGGGCTGCATTAAATGATGAAGAGGCGACATTGATTTAGATGTTGGGAAAATGACTTTGTGTGTTGTGTTAGCTCTAACTAAGGCAGTGGTCAGCAGTGACTTCGGTCTTAGTAGAGCATGTCCTTGTATGAGAAGGCCTGTATTAAGCTAGGAGTAGCTTCTAGGATTCTTCTCTGTCCTATATGTCGCAAATCAAAAAATCAAATGGGTATTGATGTGCACCACGTGACATGGGAATGTGAAAGGATCGCCTGGAATTCAACCAAGGTAAAATATTCCTCGGAAAGAAAGAAATCTTCTCTGAAGTGATAAATGAATCTACATTTTTACTTAATTATTTTTCGGCATACGAACAAAATTGCTGGTAGGAAGTTCAATCACAGTGCTAAGCCGAAGTTTAACCAAATTCTAATATTCACTGAAAATTCTGGAGAGAGTATTGAAAAATATTCAAAACGTCATTTTTTTTATTCTTCTAACCCAGTGATTCCCAACCTTTTGGAAGACACCACAGAATAGAAGAGATAAAAAGGTTGTCACAGAAAATTCCATTAAATTTATTTATTTGACCGCCCCTCTTGAGTGCCTCAACGCCCCCCATTTGCCTCTGGATCCGCTACCGCCCCCATGGAAGGCTCCAGCGCCCCCACTGGGGGGCGGTATCGCCCCCGTTGGGAATCTATGTACCCTTCAGTCCGCATGTACCAATATGGGAATGCTAACTGTAGCGTTACTTTAAATGAACATAAAAGCTTTATTTGAAGTACTTTTCTAAAGAATGTGCACAATGTTCAAAATGTGAAACATATTTGCAACTAAAAAAGCAATTTCAGTTTATTTTTTTCTTTTGTTTTTATTTTAATTTATTGCTAATTTCTCCAAAAGATATTGTTGCAAATTAAAATGAATGAGCACTGAGCGTGGGTATAAGTATGTATATTTTACAATAAATATTACAAAACAATGCAATTTATTACAAAAGCATGGGTGAAATTACTTATAAACAAACACTAAATTCTATCGTACAGTCGCTCAAAAAAGTATCCGTGTGTCACCTTCGTGTCACGTGACACGAAGGTTGCCAGATCACTAATTTCTAAAAAAATCGTTGCCAGATATGTTTTCTGAATTCTGTAATCGATAAATAGTGTTCGGATACTTTTTTGAGCGACTGTACATCAAGTAATAATCTTTTCCTACAGAACAGTTAAAACTAGCTCTGTCTACTCAATTGATCAACGTTTACCTCTTAATTTTTGTAGTCAATGTCCTTCTTTTTATCCATTACTTCAGGCGCAAACCTTTCTAATTTTCTATGTTAACTCATTAGGTTTTACACTAATAGAACTAATCAACCTCCCGTGCACTCAACATGTAAAATATTTCTTCTTTTGAAACACTTAACGCGTATATACTGAGACTTACTGCATCTCTTTCACATATCCACAACTCCAACATTACAATTATATCTTTGTATTTTTTTAGATCGGTTCTATGTTCCGATTCGTTGGTTAAAATAAATCTCACGCAGAAGCATACATTAGTGTTCATGTCACGTTTATCATAAACTCACTGCAGCACGTTCATCTGTCGTAACAATATATAATATATAATGGAGTTTACGATCCAATAACATTTATTTAATAGTGCCTCCTACACCATAGTATGGGACAGCAAATTAGCAATATCGTACCAATAGTATATACTATAATCGTACTACAGGTAACTTTCAGTTCTTTTGTAGTTGAGATTTGAGAATTGGTATCATTAGAGTATATAGTTTCCTATTTATTATGCAGCGCTTCATTTACTTTGCGGTGGAAAAAGATAAAACTCTAAATTCACTTTTGCAAAAACCCGAAAAGCCAATACACGAAGAGTTATTCGTGTGTTGGCTTTTCGGGCTTCTTTTTTGTATTGGCTTTTTGGCTTTCTTTTTTTTTATTATTTCTGCGAATTTTTTTAACAGATATACACGAAAACATCGAATAGATTCATCGTTAACAGAACTAATTTCGTATATATATCATATAATATCCAATGTGCAACACGCTAGCCCAAAATATTCTATGAAATTCCTATAATAAATTAATTTTTAATCAATTCTTCTTGTGCTTTATTAAAAATTTAAAAAAGAATTGTTTCAAGACCGTTACCAAGAACTTACGAGTTCAAATTAAGTTCGCAGAAGTTTTGACACATCAATGTTAATCGCTCGAAGTGTAACGAAAGTATAAATTTAAATTCGATTGCAACGCCTTAATTTCAAATTCGGTTTTCCGCCTGTAGAGATTTCAATCGGCCTCCGCCAAGGGTTAATTGTAACGAGCCTCCAGTGAATTAATTTCAGATAAAGCGACGAAATGCATTTGCCATGAGCTGCAATCTTAAGACACTTCGCTTGGTGTCCGTTCCCAGGCTAATTAAAATTATGTTAGAAGACCAAAGACATGGGAACACATTCAGATGAGACAGCATCCTCGTGGATGAGTGAAACGTTTTTCCTTATTTTATATCCTTTCCAGTTCGTACACGATTTTCTAATTTACAATCTTATTTGGATCACTTTTCAATTAGGAAAAAATTGAGTTAGGTTGCTTTATCTTTAGCTACCGCTTTTTCTTTTGCATATTAAAATTAATAATTTGCATTTAAAATTGTAACTTTAATTGTATTTTTTTACATATTCATATAAATTAAAAATCGGAGAGTAAAACAAACAATATTTTTCATTTTATTAGTTAATTCAGTTTCAATAAGGATGACCACAATATTTTCTCTACAAATTGTTTCGTTCTCTGTCTGCTGTGATTCTATTTTAAAGGTATTCTAATATATGGTCTGACTAAACTATGCAAGTGATACAGGACTTGTGAACTTTTCGTTCACTTTGATGAATCTTTATATAAAGCTTTGCGATTGGGATAACAGGAGCAATTCAGTCACAACAGCCCCATAAACACCGTTTTTTTCTGCTTCAGTGTTAAAAGCTAAAGTGAAAGGAATGCTAAGTGATTAATTTGAACGCTTGCCAGGATAGCAACCCAACTTCAAAACTCAAATGTGTCAGCATCCAGACTTAGTTGGCTTACTTTCACCCTCCTTTCAACAGAGACACGGTGGAATTAGAAAGGAAGACTAGTTTCGTAAACTCAGACTAACTTTAAAATATCTCATTCAATCACAAGAGTATCCAGAATCGATGCATTTGTGATCGAAACATTTAGTACATAAATCTATGACTTACGATTGTTTCGTTATAATGCTCATTGGAAAAAAGGTTAAGCATGATTGTTTCAATGGCCATCAACTGTAATAAAATGATTAGTTAATATATTGTTGTTGTTTTTTTATTTTTGCATTATACATTTTCCTTTAATGTTCGTTTTAAAAAAATGCAACCGACATTCCACTAGACAAATTGCACTATCGCAACTCCTAGTATGCATACGCTAGAAGCAAAAATCCTTTTTGCTAAGAAGCAAAAAGAATGACTCTTGAAGATTTTTCCATATACCGCTCTTCTAGGGCTTGCTATTATGTTTGATCACATCATTCACCAAATGAGCTATAAAAGAATTATATTTAATGGTAAATGGACCCAAAGTCATACAAAGAACTATTTCTAGTCTTGTTTCGTTATAACGTTTTATAACGAAACCTATTAAATCACCTTTTTAATTTACACCAGTTATTTGTGCTATCTGATCTGCCTTAAGCTTGATTTAATCCTCTCGTGAATCATAATCACATTTCAAAACGGGTGGATTTCCTCTTATTTTGTGTGATTAACAAAATGATGTTCCTAATTGCAGGGATGCTTCTTTTGGCTTTTAGGCAGAAAATTTTCAATAGATTTCAGTATGCTCAAATTCAGAGAATCACAATTATTACCAGTATATTTTTAAATGTTAATTCTTAGGTAGGAATAGCACGAAATATTTCCAAGGGATTTAAATACTTCGTGTATTAAAGAAAAAAGATAATTATTATTGTTTTAAAAATGGTTTTAACAAATTAAACATTACCACTATTATTTTAATAATACATACCTATATATGTATTTTTTGGTTCATGAAAAAAACATTTTTAAATATTCTCCCATCACTTAAACCGAAACAAGCACTTTATATTTTATTTTTTCCATTTCTTTCTTGTTATTCTTGGTTTGGTTAAATCTATCTCATCTGTTGAATAAAAAAGTTCAAAATAATCTCCACTTCACCGAACGTTTTTCGCCTCATGAAAATCTCCAGATTCCATGTTTACGTGATCGGAAAGCGAATTTTTTGCAAACTGCCATTTTTCTCGCTGAGCAGTCGATACATGCAGAATAGAGCGAAGTCTTCATTTACTCTGATAATCCAACTTCGTTTTTCTCTTTAATCCTCCAGGTAAAATAATTGCAAAATTATTTGGTTATGTATTTTATCATATAGAAAGAACAATGTTTATATTTTTCCATTGCAGTATATTTTTCCATTGCAGTATATTTTTCCATTCAAATATTCCTTAATTCATTCCTCAGTAAAATTAAGTAAATTTATGGATATTTTCCTCTCAACTCTGTTAAGATACACATAATCTAATACAATTTTTTTATTAATCTTCAATGAATTACCATTTCATAATTTAAAAATAAAATTATATATAACAAACGCAATAATGTATATCACTTTAAAATAGTGTGGACAAAATGCAGTTTTTGTCTTTTCCAAAAGACAATCTCAAATACTCTGCTATTAAATCTTTGCGATACGAGGAATCTTAAATACGTAACAATTGAGTGCGTATGATACTTATATTATTACGTCGAAATACATAAATATATTTAACAGCAGGAATAACGAACAAAAGTTTATTTATCTTCATCATCAGCAAAGCGATTGAGAGAGTTGTCCCAGTGATGCACAAGACATTCGATTACTACATGAATAAGCAAGACTCATTGTGTACACCTACCTATGTATTACAAATTCCTCAGTGGCTACGGAGGTCCAACCAGACTTGTGTAATTTTGATCTACAAACATGTCTGTCCTGGGCTACAGATGCGCATTGGCACCTATAGGCTAATTATAGCAAGGCCCAGTTTGACATAGTCTGCCTACCATATCCTAGGTTTCTTTTCCTGAGGCCTTTATGAACATTGTTCATAACCCTATTCTTTAAGCTATAATTATCCATACGGACAAGATGGCCAAACCTCTCTCTCTTCACAATATGATGCTCAAAAGAGATTGCTTATTCCTTTGCCTAACCTCATCACTATTAGTTGAACCACCTATTATCTTGTTCAAAAGAGTTCAAGTTTCACTACCATAACTAACCCTAGAAAGAAGCAAACTATTATACAAAATAATTTTAGCATTTAGGTGTATACGTCTATTTTCCACACTCTCCATAGAATCTTAAACGTCCCAGCAGCAATCTCTGATCTTCTGTTTATCTCATGCAGCACATCGTCAGTATCTGTTAAACAGGCTCTCAACGCAACTAAACTGAGATACTTGCTCAAGAGTGCAATCGTTCAAAGAAACTGAAGAACCATCTGCTTGACCAATTTTCATCACTTTGGTTTTCTCTATGTTTATCACTAAATCTACTTTATAACCAGTTTCATCACCAGCTCTAGATGAAAGAATTCACCTCATTAACATCATTAGCCAACAGGAGCATATCATCTGCATAATCAAAATCGGAAATTTTAAAATCTGTCGATCATTTAAGGCGAAAATCTTCCCCGTCCAGAGAATTCCGCATATCATAATCAATAACCAAACTAAAGAGAAAAGGAGACAAAAAGTATGTATGAATAGCCAAAAGCTACTACTTTAAGAATCACGCGAAAAAATTCTATAAATTTCGAAATAAGCTCAAAATGACCAAAGAAAATTAAGAGTCAGAAGAACATAAACCAGTGATTGTAAACTTTTATTTAAACTTTCTTTTATTTCCTACCAGGATAGAGGGTTTGAAAAGACTGTGGCATTCCAACGTCGGAGACTTATCATCATCATCATTCTCAAACAGCCATGAGCTAGAGATATTCAATCACACCGTGCAATTTCGTCTCCAAGCATATCTGTCTGAGCTACATCTGCTGCATCTGGTCACTGCATACCAATTCTAACAAGGTCTTGTTTGATATTGTCTGCCCACCACATCCTAGGTCTCCCCCTTTTTCTGAGGCCTTCAGGCACACTGTTCATAACCCTATTCGCTAATCTATAATCATCCATACAGGCAACATGGACAAAACCAACGGAGTCTCTCTATGCACAATATGCTGCTTAAAGGAGGTTGCCGATTCCTTTGCCTAGCCTCATCATTGCAAAGGTGAACCACTTAATGCCCAAGATAGTGAATAAATATCTACAATCAAAAGCATCAAATTTCTTATTATCTTGTTTACAACGCGTCTAAGTTTCACTATCATAACTAATCCTAGAAAGAACCAAACTATTATACAGCCAAATTTTAGTCTTTACGTATATACGCCTATTTCTTCACATTCTCCATAGATTCTTAAAAGTCCCGGCAGCAATCCCTATTCGTCTGTTAATCTTATGCCCCACATCACCAATATATGTTACATAACTCCCAAGATAATTAAACTGAGACACCTGCTAAAGAGTGGAACAATTCAGATTAACTGAACCACAGCCTGCTTGACCAATTTTCATCACTTTAGTTTTCTCTCTGTTTATCACCAAACCTACTCTACTACGGTCTCACCAACAGCTCGAATGAAAGATTTCACTCATCAACGTCATTTGCCAAAAGGACTAAATCACCAGCATAATCTAACAAAAAAAAACAGCACATTTCTGCTGTCACAGTTATCTCGTAGGAAATTTTTACCTTCAAAGTGTTTTCTCAATGGTGTGGTCAGGTGGATGTCACTAAGAGCAAATCCCAGGCTATGTGGAGGATAGTCGAGAAATGTCCAGCGAATCCGTTCCACGAGTTTCATGGACACACCTGCATAGAAATGTCTTCTTTTGAGCATCCTGCACCATTTCGACACATTTTGTACATTGTGAACCATAAACCGTTTACATATGGGCGCTATCACAGTGCGAACCTCCTTATGAGATTGTGTTTTGAAGTGAGTTTAATGTTCAACTGACATTGTCCCTTACCACGCTGCGTTTTAATGCCCAAAAAATCGCAAAATAATTAGGTCTAAATAAATTACTTTACTTTTGTATTCAAATTTTAATATACTTCCTCATTCACTATTGGATGTTTTTTTAACAACCCTCGCATTCGTGAAATAAAGATAATTTCCTTTGTAGATATTTATAAACTTGATAAACTTGTTTAAAATTACTCGTACAATACACTGACTACTTTGAAACGTCATTCATTTCCTATTTGAAATATTTATTGTAGCCTTCGCACTACCGGTTGTTAAATATTTTTTAAATTTTTCATATTTACATAATTTTTCGCTTTTGAGAATTTGAGAAAAATTTATACTTTATCAATATCATATTGGCGAATAATTTTAAAAGTTTCGCATTTGAGAAGAGAGAAAAATCTCTCTAAACCGCTACACCAAAATCTGAATTTTGATCCATTTTTAATACATCAAATGTAATCAGCCAAGAGTCCCTTATATATATATATCAAAAACAATTTTGATCAGACTACCGAAATGATCCGTTTATTTAATATAGGCAATTGACGTAGTTTCAAAATGCGAAACATTTGCTGCAATACATCATACTACTTCTTAAATAATTCCCCTTCGATATGCAATGCACTTAAGTCCCACGGCATAGCGACTCTGTAAAAGAATTCACTATTTCTGAAACGCCTTTTAACAGAAGTCTGCTTTATTTTCAAAGCAAACCCCGAGAGTAAGAATTCGACGGAATTAGTTCTGGTATTCATGTCGGAAATATCGTTTCCTCTGCTGAGTTTGCAAAGGAAACCTTTAATTTTTAAAATAAGATTTGGATGCAATAGACTGATTCAACACAAAAAAGTGTTCTATTTCCATTAATTAAAGCACTGAACTCAAAAGTGCTTTAAAAGTTTCCAGTTGTTTACAAATCTTTACAAATGCTTATTCTTTCATTTATAGATTTATATATAAATTACAAATACCTTCTGTTACGCTGAACTCCGACTGCCAAGCTGGGTGATTGTTATTTTATGCAGAAAACTGACCTATTTTCTTCGCTGCAGAATGTTCACACAGTAATCCGCCCTCATTAACAAGTAGTTAAGTACCTCTGATATTGACCTCAATTACTATGATTCTTATTTTGACCTTCTGTTTAGCTTCCTTTTTTTATTGTTTATTCCATCTGCTCTATCTACTGCCTTGAACTTAATTGAAAATATAATTACAAATATCATTTTTATAAACAAACTTATTTTAATATTTCAAATAAACCTACCACTACTTTATTAAAGTTTAAATTTAAAAAATAACCAATATATATATATTTATCAGTGATATAAAGTATATTTATTTTCTAAAAAAAAATGTTAAATAACTTTGAATTTATACCGGAGCATTCCACTTCGAAGTAATTCATTATATTACATAATACCACTCTCATCAAATGTATTTGAATTATTATTGAAATATCAAATATAATTGAATGTTTAAAATAGTAAGAATATATCACCTTAGGTAGCTCCAAATCAGAGAGGATTGAACAGACCGAAAACAAACAAATCTGTATTTTTTTAAAACTCATAAAAAGAAATCTAATAAATATCAGCCAGTTCTGGATTTAAAAAAAATAATGCTTTTCTGAGGTTTCGAAAGCAAAAATCTTTAAACCGTAACTCAATACACTGACTGACAACCTCTGCTGTAAAGTCCGATTTTCTACTGCAAATAAAATAGTAATATCCTTACAGATCCCCTTTTTTATCATTGAACTTATGAAACACCGAATTTAATTCCAAGCTTTTACATTTGCACAGAATTTATCCCTTTTCCTTCGTATAAGATCAATAGCCACCACTATCGCCAACACCACAGCACACATACACTTCCTCAGGCATTATCTTAAAAATTAAAAATGCATCTGGGCCTTTTAATTAAAGAGCTTTTAAGCGGAATAATCCTCTATTGCAAAATTGGTTAAGATTGAATTTCTTACTTTGAAAAATTAATTTTAAGGAATTTAATATCTGCGATGAAGAAAGAGAAATAGAATGAAAAGAATGTGATGTGAACATTATAACGGAACTTTCTATTTCGCAATTTTTTCAAATAAAAGATTTTCAGCAATTTACATTAATTCTAGTAAAATTCTTTTTTTCACAAAAACCCACTTAGCACGCAAATGCTCAATGAAATCAGTTTTATGTCTATTTTAGCATCTTTTTTTCAATTTAATTAAGCTTTAGAAGTGTAATTAAATTGAAACGTCATCAAGTAATACCATTTACTAATACCAGCAGTTTTGTGAAAATTTATGTATTAATACAAGTTATTTATGTCAGAAACTCCGTATATATAGTACGTTCTTATATTACATAGTATATTTTACCCGCTTAGCAAAATTTTATTAACACATTTGTATCAACCGGTAGTTTAATAATTATGTAAAATTATTTATTTTATTGTATGGTATTTCCATTATTTTTATTCTTCAACCATAGAGCCTATTGTGTGCTTTCAATGTACACAAATCGTAAGCATTTCTATTAAGTGGTAAGACGTTATTTTTCATGGGAAAATAAAATCCAAGAGAGTATTTCCGCTCCGCTATTTGCTAGAGCATTGTTTCGTAAGGCAACTTGTCTTTAACAACTTGAGATGTGAATCATACTCGAGCTCATTTCAATTTGTATTTATGAATGTGACAACTTCATCTCAAGGGCAAACACTCGGAAACATCACGAGACTTGTACACGCGCATTCGCGTGAAGGCGCCGTGAAAGTGACGTCATTTGCTGAATCGAACAATAGGAATTATAAAAGAGCGTTTTTATCAAGGCAGTATACAATAATATATAGTGGTTGCGATCATAACGATACAAAAAAAAACTCAGCGAAATTATTTCATTCCACTGAAGGAACTGAAACCCATGCTACGAGAGAAATTAATGGTCTTCAGGATTGTGAGAAAAACCTGAACAATTTTTTGTAATATAATTAGAGAAGGAAAATCCAGCGGTATTTCAATAAAAATATAATATTGAAATGTTTGAAGCAAATTATAAGCAATTATCAACCCAATATTTAGCCTTCATTCCATACTTTTTTGCTAAGTTGCGATAGGCCGATACTCTTTTAGATGTTCCATAATTCCACCTATGTTAATTTCCGATATAATTTTTTTATTTATATGTAAATAAAGTTTATCGATATTTATTTTAGTGTAAAATATTAATAGATACTGTATATGCGTTATAAATATATATTAACATACAGGGCCGGACCTAGAAAAAAAATTGATAGGGGGCCAAGTGACGCAGTCGAACCGAAAAATTCTAATAGACTGTATTTCCATGGCAGTGTAACATTTTCTCCTTCGCTTTCAGAGGTTTTAAAAAAAATCCTGTGAAATGTCCGCAAGTTTAATATTTTTTGTCTTCCATTACCCTTACTGGTATTACAGCTGTAATTACTCCTAGATCCGGCCCTGTTAGTATAATACATTATTATCAATGTTTCCATAAATCCGCTGCTTTTTAAATAATTTTTATTATTAATACAATCAAGGTGACTTTATTTGTGTTACTATTGGAGCTACTACTTATGTTGAGATTTCATTGCTGCGATATCAAATCCTTGTCTTGAATTCAAACAAAACCTCAAACCAAAATATCTACTCACCACCGACGAGTCCAATCCACAACAAAGTCACGACCACAATCGCTGACAATGGCGCAGACAGCAGCATCCCGCGACCTCTTGACCTCGCACGTGCTGCTGAAAGGAGTGATGCTATCAGTTGTCCCGTGTCCTCACCTGCCGATGGGCCAAGCCTCGTCCGAGTGGTTCATGTCCACCACCGGACGTCCACCAACACTAGCACACACAATCACTGAATCCGCACCGACTGACCGCTGCTCGTTGGCCGCCAAGTCCCAACGGCTGCTTTTGACTACCTCTTCTCCCGCCGTTTACTGAGCCTGTGCTGCACGCGGAGAGCGCGAGTTGTACCCGTTCGAGCCAAACACAGACTGCGCGAGCCAGTCTTCGGGCCCCGCGAGCTCTTTGATCCGCTCTGCCGCTCGTTGATCACTCACGTGCTGGCCCACGCACGGGACGAACACGCACGCGCCCCCTAGTGACGGCTCGGAGCATTTTTGCCCAGCCGAAGGAGATGATGAGGGTTAACTGGGATGAGGGCAGGATTCCAGAAGCGAGATCGAAGATAAGAAGATAGAGCGGACGGTCTGTGATTATCCCTTTCTTTCAATCTCTTTTTTGTTACAAGATTCGAATATCGTAAGTTTTATCGAATTTCTTTTTTCGTAGGGTTAAGTTGATTGATTTCTCTCTTTGGTTGCAAAAGACTAAAAGTACAAGTTACAAGAATCCCAAAGCTCAGAACAAAAATGGGGAAGAAAACTCATTAAGAACTAGGATCAGACTTATGAGTAATGGAGATCTTGATAGGAGATAATGGACATATAACTGTTTGGGCTGTTTTACCTCTGAAAACACAACGGGCTGTTTCCAGGTCACAAGGACACCAAGGGTGAAGAGATGGATAGGAACAGGGAATCCGCTGGACAGGTGATAGGAGACAATGAAAGTCTAAATGATTTTGTAAAAAAATTCTATCACGAGTTGAAAAATTACATCTAGAAATCTTAGATGTCTAAAGAAACATCCCATTCCCTGCCGTTGGGAATTTTTTATTTAATTTACTTAGTTTATTAATTTATTTAATTATGCAATATTTATTTCACATAAAAAGTTTGTTTGTTCATATTATTCATTGTTTTTTTAATTTTGTTTCAGTTTTCAGAAATAAGCAGTACTTACAAAAATTAATCTAATTTTATTGTATCGGTACCTTTCTTTAGTAAAATGCTTAGGCCGTAGAAGTAGATTATAACGGTTAAGAATGGAGACAAATAAGGGTAACTAGGTTTGCTTTAAGAGTAGTGCATAAAAGTCCTAAAAGTTAAGGAATGAATGTTAAAATACTACGAGTCAAAGTAAGAGCTTAAGAAATTCTAACAGTCGACAAAAAACGCAAAAGTTCGGGAACCCATGCATTGCGTCGTAAATTCATAATTCATATCTTCTGCTTAAACTTGAGTCAGGATGAAAGTTTCAGAAGTGATTACTTATTTTGGTAGATGATTATAATTTTTCACTATTTTTGATAGTAAAATATAGGTAGCTATTAAATTCTTCAGTTACTACACAACTTCAGTTACTTACAAGTTTTAAAAAACTTATAATAACTAAAGTTCATTTTTATTATTTTAAAGTTAGTCAAATGGCTGACTAACTTCATATCTTCTGCATAAACTTTTTTCCAGACTCAAGTTTATGCAAAAGATATAAATTTACGACTTAATGCATGGGTTCCCGAACTTTTGCGTTTTTTATCCACTGTTAATTTTTTTAGGCTCTTACTTTGACCCGTGGTATTTAAATATTCTTACTTAAAATAAATTTTTCTACACATAAATACCGGTGGCTTTTACTTTATGATCAATTCACCCATAACGCTTTTTTTTAGAAATTGTTAGCATCACGAATGCCAGACCATTAAAACTAGTTTCACCCATAGAAATTTGGCACACGGAAGAGGACGATTACAATTTGTACAATTTACAAAGATATGAAATAAAATAATATACTTATCATGATTATATAAAACTATCGAGTAATATAAAATTAATCACTCCTTTTTAAAATTAAATATTTAGCAGTTGAATTTTAAAATCGAAATTTATAATAATTGCGCCAGATTTATTTGCACCAGAAAAGAACGAAAGCTTTGAAAGCAGCTTATTTCTATGAAAGTTCATTTTTCTGACACTGTTAAGCTTCTTTACAAGAATTTGACATTGTGGAAATGGGATTTATCTGTATAGGGAGTTTTACCTTCAATATTCTGTGACTCCATCCATGGATGTCGGCAGGGAAACAAGGCATCATCCCTTCCGCTGGAATAATCCTATAAAACTATTACTGACTATTAAAATTACGATTTAATTCCAATCAACATTAGTAACTTTTTCCCCCCATCCACTTTAAAAATTCCTGCTGACGTCTATTACTCCACTCCACGTTATAGGAATTTTTCGGAAGTAATAAAGCTTCGGACAAATTCCGAAGCTTTATTACTTTTAAAATATGCGTTTATGGTAAATAATGACTGAATATATAGATATCAAAAAAATCTCTATTTTTCAACCGTTAAACAGGTAAATGGATGAAGGACCAAAGGACTCAAATTTTGGTGGGTAAAGGGATCAACTGGAGGAAACAGATTGAAGATTTGTGTCAAAACGATCCATCGTGGTTTTTTTAACGTGCACAGAGCATGGCTCTCCTGAACGCAGACGACGCCTCCTATGACATAAAGCCGTACAACTGCGTTATGATGTCAGTTCTGAAATCTATATTTCTTGTATATTTATTTATATTATTACTACTGGTAAATTTTAATTTTAATCTTTATAAAAAAAATAAATATTCCCTGAAACAGATGCTTGTCACAGATTTCTGACAGGAGCCAATCAATTTAATACGCCATAGAAAAGATCACGAGGAAGGCGAGAACTAAACAGAAAGGCAATACAAACATCCATGTGTTACCTGGGGCTCGAACCCAGGTTCCTTTGATTATTAGTCAAGAACGGTATTGTTTCTTATCTTTATATTAATGTTTATTTATAAATATGTTGAAACGGAATATACACATGCAGCAATGAAACGGGGACTGTGGTACTATGTGACACTCGAGATGGAGCAGGAAGTGTGAATTTCGTCTCTTACGCGTTCGAACATTATGAACTTTAAAAAAGAAGAGAATACAGTTGTAGTTTAGAAAAATTAGTGTGAAGGAGCAAGAGATGTCTCTTAGTCTGTGAGCATTACTCTAAAGAAGAAAGGTTTTCATCGGTGTGTGCGCGTTAGTCTAAAGAAGAAAAGTTTCATTGGTGTGTGTGCGTTAGTCTAAAGAAGAAAAGTTTTCATTTGTATGTGTGCGTTAATCTAAAGAAAAGTTTTCGTTGGTATGTATGCGCGTTAATCTAAAGAAGAAAAGTTTTCATTGGTGTGTGCGCGTTAGTCTAAAGAAGAAAGGTTTTCATTGGTGTGCACCCGTTAGTCTAAGGAAGAAAAGTTTTCATTAGTGTGTGCACTTTAGTCTAAAGAATAAAAGTTTTCATTGCTGTGTGCGGTTTAGTTTAAAGAAGAAAAGTTTTCATTAGTGCCTGTGCGTTAGACTAAGAAAGAAAAGTTTTCGTTGGTGTGTGTGCGTTAGTCTAAAGAAAAAAATTTTTCGTTGGTGTTTTCGTTAATCTAAAGAAGAAAAATTTTCATTGGTTTGCGTGCGGAAGTGTTAAAAGAAAATAAAGAAAGCGGAAGTAATTAAAAAAAAGTAGTAGAGAATTTTTCATGTGAAACAATTTAGTTTGTGTTTTGCGCGGTGATAACTTCTCGATATTGAAGGGGTAAGATTTATGCTTATATATTGATTTGTGAATCAGTTTCCAAATATGTTTGGTTTAAGAAATAGTTTAATAGTTATGATCATCAGGATCATTTAACGCTGATAGATAGTGTATTGGTGACTAGTTTAACGATTTGTTTATGATTTATGTCATTTTATTGGTTTATTTCTGAAATTTGTTCATTTATAATCTAATTTATTTCGAACTTACCCTCCGTTGCCAAATATTCAAAATACAATTAAAAATCAGTAACAATATATTACTTATTGCCGTCCCTGTGGCTCATTGGTTAGCGTGCTAGACTACTTATGCGAAGGACGGGTTCGAACTCTGCGTAAAGCATAGATGTTTGTGTTGCCTTTCTGCTGAGGTCTCACTTTCCTCACATATCTTCCCAATGGCGTATTAATCTGAGACGCTCCTATCAGATATCTGATGCAAGCATTTACTTAGGGGGTATTTTATTTTAATATTTATTAAAATACACTAGTAATGATAATAATAGTAATAAATATATAAGAAGGGTTTAGTACGCTTGGCTACTTAATCTTAGGGACCTGGGTTCGAACCCCGGGTAAGGTATGGATGTGGTGTTGTTTTTCTGCTGAGGTCCTGCCATCCTCACAGACCTTCTACTATGGCATATAAACTGACAGGCTCCTGTCACACCTCTGTGGCAAGCAGCTGCTTGAGGGGGTATTTTTTTAGTATTTAAAGAACTTAATTCCCAATGAGATTATTTCTTCTCTGATTCTTTACGATCAAACTGTTTTGAACAAGTACAACAGGCCTAAAACGGTAGCGTTCTCTGAGGAGACCTACCCGTTTTAGGTTTCTTATACAATTTTATTGCTATTTTTAGATTTTCTTATGTTTGCCCTTAGGGGCCCACCTAAGGGTGGTTTATTTATATATTTTGTTCTTACTCATGCCAAATAGGCATATCTTTATGATGGAGATGGTTTAGGGGTAAAATTATTACCCGGTACATCGAATATGATTATACGATCTACGATCTAAAAAACTTTAAATATCTCTTATCCTGCTAGGATTACTTTTACGTGATTTCATAACTTAGTTGCACGGCTTTCTGTTGACACGGAACAACGAAAACTCTCATCGGACGTAGAATCATTTCTACCTGGTGAGTGAAACTTCAACATCGGCTCAGAGTGTAATAGAATCTAGAAACATCAGGTTACGAGTCTAATCTGCAACTGACTGAGTCAACACTCAACCCCATTTCGCTGAGTAATTGAAAACATTACTTGCAGTCTCATAGCGTAACTAGCGAGGCTATGAGACTATGCAGTTGACGCCTCGACAATTCTCAGAGATTGATTGACATGGGATTGATAGGTCAATGACTACGAAAGCGTCAACTGCGCAATCTCAATCTCTGCAGTTGTCATTCACTTGAAAGCAAAGATTCTTATTACAAAGAGAATTCTTATTACAATTCGAACTTCAGCAGCTAATATTTCAATGAAATGTCCACAAAATCGCCTAAATCTATTTTTTTTTCCAATATGGTGTAAATGACTCTTAATATTTCGTGATGTAAGAGCATTTGGAATTCAGTCAAGACTGCTATTTAGTGAAAATTTCGAATTTTCAAATTTTCCAATAAATGACAGTTTTGGCTGAATCCCAACTGCTATTATTAAGCTGTATTCTACATTTCGTAGCTGATTTTTTCTCTCTGTCCTTTTATATCAACAAGTGCTACTGCATTCAATAATGGGCATGATTGAAAGACGTTAAAATAAGATTCTACATTCAATGGGAACAAAGTTGGTAGAAAAGGGTTTTGAATTTAATTCCATCAGACAGAAAATACAGTATAGTTATTTGTTCCATTTGTAGTTCGTTTTCGAAGAAACAACTATTGTTTTTACTTTCTCGTCTGTCTGTTGTCTGTCTGTAGACAATCATTTTTTTTTTAGAAATAAATGAAAAATTATTTTTGGATTGAATAAATACTAGTGAAATATAAGGATTCTCATATTTGAAATTTCCAAATAGTTATAACTTCCGCCGTTAGAAGGCGCTGAATTTGGAATGTGGCAAAAAATTTAAACGAATATTACAAACGTTCTATTTAAGCTTGTAATTTGAAATTTGGGTTTTAAATTATGATAGTGAAGTATACTGACAGCAGAGATTTTCCCCTCATCCCTAAAGAATAGAAAATGCTATTTTTTTTAATGAAAAGTTATTTTTGGATTCGACTAGTACTACGAAATATTACTATTCGCATTTCTGAATCATCAATTGGTTCAAATTTCCACCGTTAGAGGGTGCTAAAGTTGGGAAATGGAAAGCATTATTTTCTTCGGAAATAAGCATTTCACATTCACCAGATGCGATTTGTTGTTGCTCTAATTGTCTATTTGTCTAACAATATCATGCTCGAAGTTTGGCGAAATGTAATAGCGGCATAGCCTGAAGAAGGAGCTCCCAGAGTTGTCATGTAAATAAATAAATAAAATAATAGCGGCATTTTTAAATAATTTTCTCAGATTTAGAACCGGTAATGATCTATCATCATAATTTAATTATATTAACCACGACAATCTGAGTTTCAAATAGTGAAGAAAATTTGTTATTTCTCCTTAATCATGTTTAACGGTCATACTGAGATGTGGACTCCTAAAATTGGATTAAGTAGATCTCGGAGCGTCGACGGAACATTCTTAAAATGACACGTGCGGAGTTACTGCAAATCCAATTTGTGAAAGATGCCAGCAATATTGAAAGTGACGGCATTCAACAATTTCGGTTCCATTTCCAAACGGAGTAACCGACAGATATGTCCTAAGCAGAGTAGTAATGAACATTCGAATGGAAAGATTTTAACAAATATCATTTGGCTTTTGTCCAGTTGCTGAAATCTGCGTTCGGGAATTAAGCTACTTAATTTAACGAAACTAATTTAGGAGTCGTAATTTTGTTTATGATTTCACTGGGTAGACTCTAAGCATAATAATAATATATCTTTGTTATTAAATCCACCGCTATTAATATTAATACTGTAACATACTCATTATTTTGAATTTCTGCTTCGTTTGTCTTTAATTATAAGTTGCATTAAATTTCACTACCGTTAGTATTTTTAGCACTAATGCAAATTTATCTTTTCTCTTCAGAGTAAGAGTCGCTAATGATGTAAATTAAATTTATCCACATGTTCCTTATTCTCATTATTTATATTATTGAAAACGTAGTGACTTGAACACATTCATATATTCAATTTCACATATGATTTAAGGGTCGAGTTGGTTCAGTCGTAGCGTGCAAGCTCGTAATCTGCAAGTTCCCAGGATCGAATCCCAACTCCGCCAGAATTGAGTTTTGCTTCGTTAACCTTCATCGTGCCCTCAGTCAGAAAAGGGACACCGATCACCGATGGGCTTGTAAACGTCGACGTCCGTCGGATCTGACGTTAAACTGTGACTCTGTTACAGGTAAAACAAATGTAGTTAGATTATGGATAGATCTTATCTCTGTTATATTGTAGTGACTGTGACTCCCGAATGGGCTGAAGTTTTTAAAATACCAATGGATGAAACGGAGAGAAGATTGTTTCCTCCTTTCTTATTGCATTTCTGTGAAGTAAGAGTTCAGTTGTTTGACCTCTGAGCGGCACTTTTTTTGCACACAATGGGCTAAATGGACAGGTCACAAAGACCCCGAGGACTCAGAGAAGGCTGCGAGAAAAGGACTCGCTGATCAGCTGTAGGAGACAAATGGTAGCCTCCCGTCAAGGACATCCTGCGTGTTCTTTAACGTGCCAGGGTATGGCTCTCTAGCACACGAGACCATAGTTTAACCTCCCATCCGCTGGACGGCGGCCTTTCCAAGCCCATCAGTGTCTCCTACTGACCGAGCCAAGGACGAGGAGATTCGCAGAGATAAATCTCATCGCTTGCCCAGGTGGGACTTGAACCTTGGATCTGCTGATTACCAGTCTGGCGCTCTATCAACTGAGCTACTCACGCCCCATTTAGCGTGCAGATCTAGATCCATTCTCTCTCTGACAACGTACGTTAATAATACAGTCTCATTACCAACTAGTACGTTAATAATACAGGCTCGTTATAAAAGAACACCCATATTTTAGACAAAATTTTTACAAAAGTAATTGTGTATGCGAAGTGTCAAGAAGTTCTCAAATTTTCGTTCTATGTTCAACAGACTTCATTGTAAGTGCCATTGATGGTGTGATATTCAACTTCCATCCACACGCATTTCCTCATGTCGGGTGTGTAACACTTGCTGCAGCGATTCTTTCTTTTAGATGCTGCAAATTGCTAATTTTTTCGGGATAAACGATATTTTTAACAAAATTCCCTCTTCCTCCTCCTCCCCCCCCAAAAAAAAACAACCAATGTTTTTCAAATAGAGACTTCTCGGAGGCCACAAAATCGGTCCACCTCCCTGAATCCAGAGATTTCGAAATATGATATTTAAGACATTACCTGTTATACCAGTGACTATATTCGCCACAATGTGAGATTAACTTCACACTAACATATCAAGGGAACTTGGAGTTTCTTGACACTTTGGAAACACGATTATTTTTATTAGTTAATTATTTAATAAATTATAACACTTTAAAATATTGATACTCTCTTACATTGACCCTGTATTTTAGCATTAAATTCACAATGACGATATATATATAGCTATGAACCACATTCTAATACATTAGGAAATATTACGTTTTTTTTTGCAGAAAGATATATATAAAAGACAATCTTTTCCTAATTATTCGGATCGACGTATCTTCTAGATCCCATACTCTACTGATCTAAACCATTGCTATATGATCCATGAATATATATATCTATTTATATATATTATATCAGAGCTATGAATTCACCGCTACACAGACCTAGAGTCACTGCTACATAGATCTGGAATCATCACTACACACGCATACACAGATTTACTACTAAGTAAATCAAAATTCATCAATACATAGTTATGAATCAATCAAAACAGAGTTATATATATACAGATCTACAAATAAGTAGAAATAAATCCACCAATATAAAACAAATTGATACAAAATTACATAGATATAATAGATCCACCATTAGACAGATCTAGATTTCCCCATATATAAAATATATATAAATAAACCCGTTTAAAAAAACGTAGATCCAACATTAAATAGATGTAAATCTCCCACCACATAGATCTGATTTCATCATTACGCAGATCTAGATCTCCCACCACATAGATCTCAATTCATCACTAAGCAGATTTAGATTTCCCACCACATGAACTCAATTCATCACTACGCAGCTCTTGATCTCCCACCACATAGATCTCATTCACACTACGCAGCTCTAGATCTCCCACCACATAGATCTCAATTCATCACTACGAAGATCTAGTTCTCCCACCACATAGATCTCAATTCATCACTACGCAGATCTAGATCTCCCACCACATAGATCTCAATTCATCACTACGAAGATCTAATTCTCCCACCACATAGATCTCAATTCATCACTACGAAGGTCTAAATCTCCCACCATATAGATCTCAATTCATCACTACGAATAGCTAATTCTCCCACCACATAGATCTCAATTCATCACTACATAGGTCTAGATCTCCCACCACTTAGATCTCAATTCATCACTACGCAGATCTAGATCTCCCACCACATAAATCTGAATTCATCACTATGCAGATCTAGATATCTCACCACATAGATCTCAATTCATCACTATGCAGATCTAGATCTCCCACCATATAGATCTCAATTCATCACTACATAGGTCTAGATCTCCCACCACTTAGATCTGAATTCAACACTATGCAGATCTAGATCTCCCACCACATAGATTTCAATTCATCACCACGCAGATCTCGATCTCCCACCACCTAGATCTCAATTCATCACTACGCAGATCTAGATCTCCCACCACATAGATCTGAATTCATCACTATTGCAGATCTAGATATCTCACACATAGATCTGAATTCAACACTATGCAGATCTAGATCTCCCACCACACAGATTTCAATTCATCACTACGCAGATCTAGATCTCCCACCACACAGATTTCAATTCATCACTACGCAGATCTAGATCTCTCACCACCTAGATCTCAATTCATCACTGCGCAGATCTAGATCTCCCACCACCTAGATCTCAATTCATCACTACGCAGATCTAGATCTCCCACCACATAGATCTGAATTCATCACTATACAGATCTAGATATCTCACCACCTAGATCTCAATTCATCACTACGCAGATCTAGATCTCCTAACACATAGATATGAAGTCATCACTACGCAGATCTAGATCTCCCACCACATAGAACTCAATTCATCACTACGCAGGTCTTGATCTCCCACCACATAGATCTGAATTCATCACTACACAAATCTATTTCTCCCAACACATAGATCTGAATTCACACTACGCAGATCTAGATCTCCCACCACATAGATCTCAATTCATTACTACGCAGAACTAGATCTCCTACCACATAGATCTCAATTCGACACTACACAGATCTAGATATACACTCGCTACCAACAAAATATTCAAACATCAGAATTTTTTTCAAAACCTGAGCAAAAAAATTCTTTCTCAACTTCTAAACAATATGATCTCCTTTATTACTTAAAAAAACTGCTCTAGGGTGATATCCTGAACCCAGTCAACTAAGAGTTATTAGCATTGCATTCATCTCATTTCCTTTCCAAATCTGTACGCATAGCTTCAGGTCCCAACATTAAAGTTCAGCTCAGTTTTTTGATTTGGTAGCTTCGTCAATATTTCTCTTCTTCTCTTCGCCGGTAAAGCGTCGTTTTTATGCAGAGCCATTTTATGAAGAGCGCGGGCCTTGTTTCTAATGCTCTCGAACCGCGAGCGAATGACATGTGCATCCAATATCTGGTGGATTTAGCGCGGACGGTACGACTCAGCGAGTCCATCATGTACCTACCTCTGGTGGCAAACTTCGTCGAAGGAAGAAGAGGCGGGAAGCGAAGAACAACCGAGAGCAGCTCGTGTGCTCTTAGCACGGCCACACGAGACCATGAATATCATTTATGCATCCCGTGATTTCCACTACTTGCTCTTGCGCCGGTGATGATGCAGTTTATCTGAGTTGTGCCGCCGCCAATGTACGCACGTGTCTCACACGGGCACAAATTGATTAGAAGAGGCATTGAGGTTACAAGTCCGGAGGTGGACGCTTCTAAGAGGATTATTTGTGTGTGGGGGTGGAAGATGAGGCGATTCCATCGCCTGAGGGGATGCTAGTGAGTCAGACAGATGTTGAATATAAAAACGCATGATTGGACTTTTTTTGTGTGTTTTATCCACACAGCTGTTCTGTAAGTTTCCAGGCAAAAACGATGTCGAAAACATGTTTTTCCTAACTTTTTGCATTTTGTCTCTTTTGCGTTTTATTGGGGAGAAGTAGGTGGGGAGTTGTTCCTCAGAGAATTTTCTTTCCCAAATAGTTTTTCTTCCCTTAAGCAGCAGACGAGATAAATTCCTTACTGCTTGGTAACGCTGGATAAATCCACATTGTAAATTTTCATTAATCAGAGCACCAAATATATGGACAACTTCCTTTGAAACGAGCATATACCTCAATATCCTTTGATCATTTCTCGTGTAAATAAATTTGACATAAATTGATTTGTAATGATATAAATACATCAAATTTTAAAATTCAATTTCAAATTCAATTAAAAAATTTTTTTCAAAAAACTAGCAATTTTAAATTATAATATTTTTGTATAATCATGATAAATAAATTATTTTAATCACGACATATAAAACAATTTCCAAGGCACATTTATCGTGCCTTGGCATTTTAATTGGTATCGTGGCACATTTATTTGTCTATTACTCTGAACTGCGGGAGAGACTAATCAGAGCAACATGCAAGGAATTGAGTATAAACACTTCTTTGAAGTTGAATTTTGCTCGCATTTGCTGTTTTTCGTGATTTGAAATGTAATTGCTAGTTATAGTTTAAAAGCTATAAAATTATTTAAAACCAGTTTTATATAATGTTTAATCTCGATAAGTGAACGAAATTATTCTGTTTTAGTTATTTATGGGAGAATCTTAATTTAAGCTAAATTATACTGGCCATTAGAGGATTTCCTCAGTTTCAAGGATTCAGACCGCTTCCCATCTGAATCCTTGAACTCGATGAAGTTTAGCATCTAAGGCTGTCATTAATGCCCGAATAATTATACGAACTCTTTGCACAGACTCGTAACGACTGGACGTCGGACTGAGTTCATAGCTCGGTACGATCGTCAGCCTGGTTGTAAAGATCTAATGGATGAACGGTTTTCGCAAACACACTAATCGAGTCCGTGATAAACCGAAAAATGCCGAGAGAAATTTAATAAGAAGATACTGTTAAAGGTAATAGTTTGGTTCTTTCTAGGGTTAGTTATGGTAGTGAAACTTGGACACTTTGTAAACAAGGTAACAGGAAAATAGAATTTTTCTGATTCTAGATGCTTACGCAGAGTCTTGGGCATTAGGTGGTTCAACTTTGTATATTTAGGTGGTTCAACTTTGTAACAATTGTAACTTTTGTAACTAATGATGAGGTTAGGCACAGGAGTTTGCAACCTTCTTTAAGCAGCATATTGTGCAGAGAGAGACTCCGTTGGTTTGGCCATGTTGCCCGTATAATTAGGATTATGAACAGTGTGCCAAAAGGCATCAGAAAGAGGGGGAGACATAGTATGCGGTGGGCAGACAATGTCAAACAGGACCTTGTTAGAATTTGTGTGCAGTGGCCAGATGGAGTAGATGTAGCTCAGGACAGACTTGCTTGGAGAAATAAATTGCAAGGTCTGGTTGGACCTCCGTAGCCCATGGCTGCTTGAGGATGATGATGATGACTGATAAAGGTATTAAGAAGACAGGCAAAAAAGCATTACGAAGAAGTTAGAAACGAAATATTTCAGTAGCTTAGATGGAAAACAGCACTTTACATCAGGGAAACTGCTTTGGACTATTATAGCGAAAATTAACGGATTGAGGAGGATTCAATATAGGAATGAGTCTTTAGCTTAATTGCAAGAGAAATGCAATATATATGAAGTTGCAAAGAATCTTTGTTTAATTCAACACTTCGTAGGAAATATCTCTTCACTGGAACTATCAAACCCGCCCTGATTATTTCATTAACTGACAGATATAGTCAACTTTACATTCAGTTAAGGTTGTGATATTCAAAAACGGTGTACAATTGTTGATGCTTTATAGCCGATGTATATTAAGAAGATTGTGTATAAAATCTTCAAATTGCATAGTGAGTCATTTGTTGAGATGAAATTTCGTAAGCATGAACTGATCAGTAGAATAGTTTCGGGGACGAACTGACCACAGGAAGAGTCTTGAGGACGAACTGATCGATAGAAGAGCCTCTAGGATGAACTGACCAGAGGAAGAGCATCGGAACTAACTGATGGTAGAAGAGTCTTGGAAAGAACTGTCCAGTAGAACAGTCTCGGGACAAATGACCAGTAGAATAGATTCGGGGATGAACTGACTGGTAGAACAATCTCGGGAAGGTTGACCAATAGAACAATCTCGGGGATGAACTGACTGGAAGCACAATCTCGAGACGAATGACCAGTACAGTAGTCTCGGGAATGAACTGCCTGATAGAACAGTCTCGGGACGATTGACCAGTAGAACAGTCTCGGGGATGAACTGACAGGCAGAACAATCTCGGGGATGAACTGACTGGAAGAAAAATCTCGAGAGAATGACCAGTACAATAGTCTCGGGAATGAACTGACTGATAGAACAGTCTCTGAACGATTGACCAATAGAACAATCTCGGGGATCAACTGACTGGTAGGACAGTCTTTGGGGACTAACTGGTAGAATAATCTTGGGATGGATGACCAGTAGGACATCTCGGTAATGAGCCTATTAGTAGAACAATCTGCGGACGATGACCAGTAGGACATCTCGGTAATGAGCCTATTAGTAGAACAATCTGCGGACGAATGACCAGTACAACAGTCTCGGGAACGAACTGACCATTTTCTCCAAGAACTGAAGTCAGAAGGGATGTCCTAACATCAAGAGAGTTCCAATTTTTAAGAGGGACTTTTTACTTTTTAGAGAGAGGTAAAACGATAAATGAAAGTGATTAAATTGACAACAATATTCGGAAAATGGAAGTACTTCATCACTAAAGGGAAGGGGAACGGAATGCTCTTAAATAGCCCTACCTTTCCCTATTCCCCAGTGTCAACTTTCTGAAACAAAGTAGGATGTTTGGAAAATAGCTAGGAGGAGGAGAAGAGGGAAAACCTCAAATCCAACAAACTTAGATTTTTTGGGGTTATTTTACATCTAATTAGCACTTTTTCCCACACAACAGTCTAAATCGGTAGTTCCCAACAAGGGAGTTTTAGAAATTTGTGGGAACATTCAGTTTTCCAAACCAAACACGGGAAGAGAGGGGGGGGGGGTTGCTATCACAATCTAGTTGCACACTAGTTTTATATAACAAAAATTATTTTAATTCCCATGAAGGGAGTACCTAAAAATATTATGTATTTAGTAAATGGAGCAATGGGCTCAATAATGTTGGGATCACTTGTCTAAATGGCCAGGTCTCATAGACCCCAAGCGTTTAGAATTATTCAAGGAAGTGGATGATGAAAAGCGTTTAGGAAACAGATGGAAGGCTCCGATCCGTGTAATAGTCCACACAATAGCTCCGTTCTTAACGTGCTCAACGGCAGAGTTTCTCCTGTACAAGACGACAGATTTAATGTCCTATCCGAAGGACGGTGGCCTTCCCAAGACTCTTGGTGTTTCCTTTCTCACCAAGATCAGAGAGAATAATCAGAGAAAATTAATCTCGGACATTATGGGGACTCAAATCTGGGAACATCAGGTTAGTGGTCCAAACAAGGCCACATCGATACATCAGGCCTGGACAGCTGTTGCGCAAAAGGAGAGAAGAAAGAAGGAAAACTAATCCTGCAAAAAAAATTTAAGTGTATATTTTGCCTTAACTCTACCTAAAATATATTTATTTTAAACTATATACAATAATTTATTCATTACGACTTTAATTCTAAAATATCCTTTAATATTCTAGTAATTATCAAGTGTTTAAAAGCATTAACCAGTAAATTTTCAGAAAAAATTAAAATAAAAAATGATATTTCAAAATTAGTTTTTCCGTTATTGCATTGTCTAGGCCAGGTGTATCAAGGTAGACTTTAGTCTATCCCTCCACTGACTAAGCTAATCATGACCGCTAGAAAATTTAGGAACTGAAGTTATGGACCTGCGCTCTCTAGCAATTGGATCGTCAACTACCACACTGAAAGTTCCTTTGCAGGAATTCTTTTCATCGAGCGTTTCAAATTTCGACCTTTTCCATCCCCGTTAGCTCGCGACTCCGTAATACTAACGAAATCATTTACGTGTCACGCGACTTGCGTCGGTCTCGTGACCGAAAGGAGGGAAACAAAACGATTTTCCTGCCTCACTTAACTGAGGGGGATATCACGTGATCGACTGAAGCTCACACGAGTAACGAATTCTCGCCGAGTGAGTCATTTTTCAGCTTCCACGAGCCACGATCCTCTTTTCGTCACTAAATGTTGCACGCCACTTACACTCCCTTAGCCCCTCGTAATGCATGGCTTTAAGTCCATCCTCGAAGAGTGTGGCTTGGCTCAGTCCGTAGAGCGCCAAGCTCACATCTTTATGGTCATAATTTTAAGTCCCTACTTTGCCTGAGTTAAGGTTTTTTCCGCTTAACTCCGCTCTGACCTCGAAGCCGATAAACTTGGAAAGGACGTCATCCGTCGGATGAGACATTAAGTTGTGGCTCCATCGAAGGAGAACCTTGAATAATAGGAATTGAGGAGAACTGAAGTTCGTGTTTAGTAGTAAAAAAAGAACGTATTGTGTTGATGTCGTTAGGTTAGTGTTATATGATTCAGAGTAAAATGTTTGTTTATAGTTTATTCAAAATGAAGCTTAGTTCCACTGGTGATTATTTATTTATTTATTTGACATTACACGCCTCTTGGGTGTTTAGTTGAATATTTCTACCCCAAAGCAATTAAAAAAAATTAAATACTTAGAAAATGTTAATGCAATAATAACGTTACAAATACACTTAGAAAATACACAATGTAAAAAAAATCTTGTATATATATGTATATGACAAAAATATACCAAGGAAGAATATTGGTTTTATACCTTTGTAATAAATTGCTTCTCATATTTATGTTTGGTAAGCATACTTTCAACTCAGACTCAGCTTCCATCTATTAAATTTATAACAATACATTGAAAATAAAAACTAGACTTCCTTGCACAAATACTTCCACTGATCCTCATAGCTTTGCGATTACTCAATCAATCCTATTTCTCTCGGAATCTATAAAACCTGACTATAGCAGCCTTCCAAAAATGGCATACGTGAGGCTGAAAACAATCAATAATAAATAATTCACTTTTAATTTATAGACGAAAGGTAGTATTTTTAAAATAAATGCAAAATATAAAGTATATTTTTGTACTAACTGTAACGCATAAATTTTAGCCATGAATTAATATTTTAAATTTGTTTGAAATCTTTAAAGATACTTATACATTAATAATTAATAATATTTTTAATTTTTAATAACGTGACAGATGGAGTACGGAACACTTTATCTCTTACATGACAGAAAAGCGTCCCTCTGGAATATTTCAACGCAACCAACTGTTTCCGTTTTGCACTTTTCTCTGAATTTGGGTTGGATTGCTTTACCTCTGAGAGGCACTTTTTTGCACACCATGGGCTAAATGGCCAGGTCACATGGAACCCGAAGGCTCAGAGAAGGTTGGGGGAGGGGACCCACTGGAACAGCTGTTGGGAGACAGATGGTAGTCTCCCGTCAAGGCCATCCAGCGTGTTCTTTAACGTGCACAGGGTATGGCACTCCCACACACGGGGCCACGGCTTAACGTCCCATCCAACGGACGGCGGTCTTTCCAAGCCCATCGGTGTCCCCTACTGACCGTGGGCAGAGCGGGGAATTTTGCGGAGATAAATCTCAACGCTGACCCAGCTGGGACTCGAACCTGGGAATTACAGATTACGAGCCTGGCGCGCTACCGACTGAACCACCCCCGCCCCCTTTTCTCTGAAACATCACGAGATATTAGCATAGATTTCAGAGTCGCCATTATTCCAGATGCGTAACTTATTCGGCAATTATTTGGTTAAATAAAGATTCTGGGTTCTCAGTAATGTAAACTGAAGAGACAAATTAACCTTCGTTGATGACTGAGCTGATAATAGCAAACATTTCTACAACAAGCAGCCTTAGAAAGAGAAGGAGTAGAATTATGTTAAAAAAAAAAGGTCATTTTAAATACCTAGAAATCAAAAGTGCATAGAACCTTCGGCTGATTCAACCACAAGCGATCGGTGCAAAATCCTGGACTTCTTTTCCTTTCCGGAAACTGAGAAGACCAAGAGACGAAACGCAGAGTAAATAAAGAGAATTTTTTTTCATTATTATTGTTATTTCTTCACCGCTATTTGCTGCAAAATCAAGCTAGAGTTTTGTTTACTTGAATAAACACAGATTGCAACAAAGACTACCATTAGCTCTTCTGGCATTATTACTTCCCTCGCTTCATAATTAAATTTGAAATTTGTGCAAATATTGTCACGTTTCGGTCGGATTGTTTTAACTCACTTCAGCGATTAATGATAACAAGGGACTTTTAGAAAATTCCCTTTGAAGAAGTTTTCGGTCGAATTATTTTGCTCTTAATAAGACGATAAAAAAAAAACAAATTCGAGCCAGAGTTGAAATATTTAAAAAACATTAGATGCATAATATATAAATATATGAGATGGCTTTTGTTATTTCAGGACATTCTGGGTGACTTTAACATTGAAAGCACTTTTTTCTCTCATTCCTCTGTTAGCTTAATTACTAAATCTATTAAAAGCTTTAACGGTCGATCAAGCCAGGAAAGCAGAATGAACAATTAAGCATATTATAAAGCCTCATTTACCTGTTTGGTTTTTTGCCTATGGGTAGCACTATTTTGCACACAATAGGCTGGATGGATATCACTAGGTTCAAAGACAGATTAAATAGCTAGCACAGATAGAAGATTTCCACATATGTGTGCATTGTAACATAAAAGCGATCCTAGCACTCTTGGCGAGCAGTGGCTTAACTTTGTTTGAAATAAGCTATCATCTGTCTCCTAACAGATGTCCAGTGGGTCCTCTCCCCTCGACCTTCTCTTAGCTATCGGGGTCCTTGTGACTTGGCCATTAACACCATTCTGTGCAATAAAAGTGCCTCTCAGTGGCAAAACAAATCAACCCAATGGTGTTACTAACGTAAAGGAAAATATAACATAACACAAAACGGACTATCCCAACTAATTTCATTTAATTCTGCCATCGTCATCATCCTCAAGCAGCCATGGGCTACCGAGGTCCAACCATACCGTGCAATTTAGTTCTCCATGCATATCTGTCCTGAGCTATATCTGCTGCATCTCGCCTCTGCACAACAATTCTAACAAGGTCCTGTTTGACATTGTCTACCCATCGCATCCTAGGTCTCTACCTCTTTCTGAGGCCTTTAAGCACACTGTTCATAACTCTATTCGCTAATCTATAATCATCCATACAGGCAGCATGGACAAAACTAACGGAGTCTCTCTATGCTGCTCAAAGAAGGTTACCGATTCCTTTGCCTAGCCTCATCATTATTTACAAAGGTGAACCACCTAATGCCCAAGATAGTGCATAAGTATCTACAATCAAAAGCGTCAAGTTTCCTATTATCTTGTTTACAAAGCGCCTACGTTTCCCTACCATAACTAACAATAGAAAGAACCAAACTATTATACAGCCTAATTTTAGTCTTTACGTATGTACGCCTATTTCTCCACATTCTCCATAGATTCTTAAAAGTCCTGGCAGCAATCCATATTCGTCGTATATTCCACACATCACCAGTATCTATTACATACGATAATAATACATAATATATTAATGTAAATACACAAGATAATTAAACTGACCCACCTGCTCAAGAGTGGAACTGTTCAGATTAACTGAATCATAGCTTGCCTGACCAAATTTCATCACTTTAGTTTTATCTCAGTTTATCGCCAAACCTACTATCAGTCTCATCAACAGCTCGAATGAAAAAGTTCATCTCATCAACATCATTTGCAAAAAGGGTCAAATCATCAGCATAATCTAAATCAGAAATTTTCAGATCTCTACACCATTTAAGCCCAAAATCTTTTTCTTGCAGTGAATTTCCAATAACGTAATCATAACCAAACTAAAGAAGAATTTCCAGCTAATTATTTCCGTAGTAATTTCATCTACCCCTGGGATTTGTGTAGTTTAAGTTTAGAAATAGCCAAAATGACTTCAGATTGGTTATAGAGCCAAATATTAAAGCCAGTAAATGCATTTATCATCATTATAAACAATGGGAGTAGAACTAACAACATTGTTAAGAACATCACTCAAATGCTCATCCCACCTAGCCATGGCAGAATCCTCACCTTCTATTACCTTACCTTGTTTATCCTTCAATCCCTGTATACCTGTCCGTTTTCTACCAGACAAAACATTAACTATCTGGTACAGCTCTTTGCTGTTGTGCTGTCCTAACAGATCCCTCGGCTTTGTCAGCCAAGCCATCAAACCAAAGATTCTTATCAGCAGCTAATTGATCCTTTACACGTTTATTAAGCTCTCTGTAATCCTTTCTATTAGGACTAGTAGGGTATTGATTAAAGACATTCCTGCAGTTCATTCTTTCTTAAATAAGCTCAAGTGCCTTTCTCAAATAATCTGCTCCTTTTTTTCCTAAACGAGTACGGTTAGTGTCCAAAAAAGCCTGTTTAAAATGGTCCCATTCTTCCTCCACTTCAGCAGTAAGCAAACCTGACTGTCATAATGACTAAGCAACGTATCGTGGTAAGCTTTAGCTATAACTGAGTCTTTTAGAGATTCAGAATTAAAGGTAAATTTTTTAAATTTAGCACAACACTTTTTAAGTTTAAGTTGCAAGACACATTTAACAAGGAAATGGTCAGATCCAATTTCAGCTTCCTTACATGACCTGGTATTCCTAACAGAACTAGCCCATTTGCTGTAAATTAATATATATTCTATGATATTCTTATGCAGTCGTAATTCTATTACTAAAAATTCTTCTAGTAATTACTTACTTTTAAAATTTAGTAATTAATTCTTAAATATTCAATAATATTTTGATAATCATAATGTAGAAGCTTTGTTTCTTTATGCTGTTTTAAACTAAATATTTATAGTTAAATTTCAGACAAATTAAATCACTTAAAACTTTACCGATATTTAATTTTCCCTCTATTTTCCCGTTCTTTGGTCGGAAGGCTGTCGGGACCCGGTGTACATACATAGTCGTATCAGAATAATATGACCACCTCATCATCATCATCATCATCATCATCATCATCATCATCATCATCATCATCATCATCATCATCATCATCCTCAAGCAGTCATGGACTACGGAGGTCCAACCAGACCGTGCAATTTAGTTCTCCAAGCAAGTCTATCCTGAGCTACATCTACTGCATCAGGCCACTGCACACCAATTCTAACAAGGTCCTGTTTGACATTGTCTGCCCAACGCATCCTAGGTCTCCCCTTCTTTCTGAGGCCTTTAGGCACACTGTTCATAACCCTATTCGCCAATCTATAATTATCCATACGGGCAACATGGCCAAACCAACGGAGTCTCTCTCTGCACAATATGCTGCTTAAAGGAGGTTGCAAACTCCTTTGCCTAACCTCATCATTAGTTACAAAGTTGAACCACCTAATGCCCAAGATACTGCGTAAGCATCTGGAATCAAAAGCATCTAGTTTCCTGTTATCTTGTTTACAAAGTGTCCAAGTTTCACTACCATAACTAACCCTAGAAAGAACCAAACTATTATACAGTCTAATTTTAGTCTTTAGGTGTATACGCCTATTTCTCCACACTCTCCATAGAATCTTAAAAGTCCCGGCAGCAATCCCTATTCGTCTGTTAATCTCATGCCGCACATCACCATTATCTGTTACATAGCTCCCAAGATAATTAAACTGTGACACCTGCTCAAGACTACAACCATTCAGATTAACTGAATCACAGCCTGCTTGACCAATTTTCATCACTTTAGTTTTCTCTCTGTTTATAACCAAACCTACTCTACTACCTACTCTACTATCAAATATGATAGAATGAAAAGAGTATTCTTAAATCATATTTATATTCATTCTTATATCAATCATATTTTTATGCAGCCCATCGGGTGAAACCCATGTGTACTTATGTATGTCGCGGTGTTTGTAATAAGTGTTAGTTATTCTGAATCCATTGAGTTTACTTACCTGTAGGAGACGTTGCCCATTGCCATTGCAGCTACCAATACCAAAAGGGCCTATTACTCCTCCCCAAAGGTCAGAGTCAGTACCAACTTTGGCATTGAAGTCACCAAGAACAAGGCTAATATCTCCTTTCTTGACAGAATTGTAGTTGGTCATATTATTCTGATACGACTGTGTACAATGTAATGGACAGAAAAATTGAACATTCCGATGTTAGTCAATTATAGAATCAAATTCGAAAATCCGTAATTTCTACAATAAATATTTTACAGGAAAATAGGACTAGATAAATTAAAACATCATTCAGATCTCTCTAAATCTCGAGAAGCTTGAATATTTAACAAAAGTCAGTCCTAAGAGACTTGTGCAAAACTGACAATTATTGAAAATATTATTTGCAGAAAATTCTAAAACGTACACTTATGTTATTAAATAGTTTGAAATTATACTTTTCAGAAAACTTTAAATTCTTTTAAACTTAAATTCTTACGATTGACATCGCTGTCGTTCAAAATTCAAACTTCTGTAACCCTTTTAAGCAGTGGACGGATATTGTTCAAAATCGAGATTTAGAGAGATTGGAATGGGATTTCAATTTATCTAGTCCCATTTTCCTGTAAAATGCTCATTATAGAAATTACGAATCTTCGAATTTGATTCCCCATTCACTTAACATTGGTGTGTTTCCATCTCTCTATCCATTACCTGAAGGTGGTCCTGGCTATCCCCAATGCCAATCCTATCTTACTCCTATTAGTAATAAATAGTAGTAATGATGACGGAATAATAACAACAAAAGCAGCAAAAATTGTTATTAGAAATAAAGTAATTATGAAACTAGTATATATATATCGCCATTCTCTTTCATCGATGGTCCTTCCAAACTCTCCCTCCAATTCTGAAAAAACGAGAAAAAGTTCCCAGGTGGATCGAAAGTTTGCAAAATGTAAAGTTCGTTCTGTAACAGCATATTCAAATAAAACCTCTCAGGTCAGCACATGGGGGAAGGATGCCGACTTCTCTCTGCATAGTCCAAATAAAGTTTTCGTCGGAGATTCGTTGTGACAAAGATCGGGAAACGGACCCTTAAGCTATTAGTATTTCCGACATTCGCATTAGCCAATAGTTTCAGTTTTCCCGAAACTCAATTTATTACTCCACATTTCGGAGTTCGAGAGCTAAATAGTCGATAATTCTTAGCACCTTCTGTAAACAGAACTACTCCTGCAGCACATCCTAATTATATCAGTATGCTAATGACTTTGCGTCGTCAATCCAAATCCGGAATTAAATTTGAAAAGCCGCTATTCTCTCACCCACAGGGAATGATATCCGAGAGGGCAAAAAAATCCGTTTCTTCGTTGCATCGATGACTACAAGCGATTGAATATATATGAGTAAAAAGTAAAGGAGGGGGGAGGAAAATTGGGTTTGACTAGTGAAAACAGAATTATTTCTATCTTCAGAAATTTAAGAAATTTTTATTTCTCCATATAGCGCACTTTCAGTAACAAGAAAAGTAAAGGTTGAGTTGTTTTACCTCTGAGCGGCACATTTTTGCACACATTGGGCTAAATGGCCAGGTCACAATGACCCCGAGGGCTCAGAGAAGATTGGGAAGGAGGGGGACCAACTGGAAAGCTGTTGGGAGACAGATGGTAGCATGGGCGTCCTCAGAGAGGGGGGCAAACGGGGCACTTCCCCCCCCCCTCTGGGATCAAGTAAAAATTCTTCTTTCAATTAATTCTTACATCCTTTATATTGTAAATTTATATACATTATGTATGTGTTTTTGTATTTTGCAATACTGTATTCTATAATCTACTTGTGTAAAAAACATAATAGAATAATTAAATAAAAACTTATTGATATCATTATTTGTATCAAAGCTTTACCCCCCCCCCTCCCTTGAAAATTTTCTGCTGACGCCCATGGATGATAACCTCCGGTCAAGGCCACCCAACATGTTCTTTAAAGAGCACAGGGATTGCTCTCTCCGTAATAGTTAAAATAAATAGTTAATTAAAACCACTGATAATATTGTTATAAATTTAAAATGGATGAGTACTCAGCGTGGGTATAAGTACGTATTCCTTTTTTTACAATACAAATTACAAAACAATGCAGTTTATTACAAAAGCATGAATGAAATTACCTATAAACATATTAAATATTATCGTACATAAAATAATAATCTTTTCTTACAGAACAGTTAAAACTAGCTCTGTCTACTCAATTAATCAGCATTTACCTCTTAATTTCAATAAGCAATGTCCTTCATATCTTTAGAGATAAAAATGGGGCGGGGGTGGCTCAGTCGGTAGCGCGCCAGGCTCGTAATCTTTAGTTCCCAGGTTCGAGTCCCAGCTGGGTCAGCGTTGAGATTTATCTCCGCAAAATTTCTCCGCCCTGTCCACGGTCAGTAGGGGACACCAATGGGCTTGGAAAGACCGCCGTCCGTCGGATGGGACGTTTAAGCCGTGGCCCCGTGTGCGGGAGAGACATACCCTGTGCACGTTAAAGAACACGCTGGATGGCCTTGACGGGAGGCTACCATCTGTCTCCCAACAGCTGTTCCAGTGAGTCCCCTCCCCCAACCTTCTCTGAGCCTTCGGGGTCCATGTGACCTGAACATTTAGCCCATGGTGTGCAAAAAAGTGCCGCTCAGAGGTAAAACAACCCAACCCAACTTAGAGATAAAATGACTAAACGATTCTTTGTTTACCTTCGACAATTTTGCCTTCCATTTAAGCTCCTTCGCAGCTTTCTTGTTAGCTTTAACTTCCCCTTTGCATTTCACACCCACTAGGGCTGAACCGCTTTTCACAAATCCACAACTCTAACATTACAATTCTATCCTTCTAAAAATTCGTTTGTTGTTACATAAATCTTACGCAGAAGCATAGGCGAGTGTTCATGTCACGTTTTTCAAAACTCACTGCAGCACATTCATCTATCGAAACAAAATAATCTGTGTTCTCAAAACGATTCTCGAAATTCTGTTAAAACAGTTGTAAGATCCTTGGTGCCGGATAAGCTCAAACGGCCGAAGTTAATGGTTCTTGAGGACAGTGTATTTACACTCTTATGTAATCTACACTTTTGTTATGTTAGTTGTTTTTAACCTTTATACTTTTTCTGTTGTGTTTTAAGTAAACACCTTGTTTTTGCCCATTGGGGCCCTTCTGGGTTGTTTTCTTTTATTGTCATTGCCATTGGCGCTATATATGTATAATGATTTTAAGGTTAAGACCTAAGACCAGGAACTTAATAAATGTTAATTAAGATATCAGATTAAAACAGTTGAAGAATAGATTAAAACAGTTGAAGAACAGTTCACCCTGTATAATGAAGGTGACTCTGGAGGTGCATGCAAAATGTTCCAAAGAAGGAGTCACGAGTTAACGATGCAAAATCTTGTTTCTGGAAAATCAGTTATCTCCGATTTCGTGATACGCTTCTAGGAAACCACTCACACAAACACAAAAGGCTTGGAAAGCATCCTCTAACCAAAGAATGAATAAGAGATAAGAAGGGAGAGCGAAAAAAATCGTAAAGACTCCCTCTTGCAGCAAATTTTACTTGATGATTCAAACCGTATCGCAGAGAAGCTGACTTTCGGGGGCTCACATACAACATTAAGAAAATAAAAGTTCAAAATAAGTCACAAAATATTATATTATATTTTATTATTGTGAGATAATTAGTAGCAAGCTCAATTATACTCTTTTCAAATGTAATACATGCATCATCTTAAAATTACCTTCACTGATATTAGTTATATAGGTACAAAATATTTAAAATGCATTATTTTGCACAAATAATCAATAGCTATACTTTCTGATCTGTTTCATTGTATACTTGCAGATTATTCAATTTTTTTTCCAGCTAAAGGACAGGAAAGAAACTGTCAAAAGTTTGAAGGGGCTCCTTCTGTTAACCATTTTTACTTGATGGTTCAAACAGTTATGCAAAGAAGCAAACTTCCAGGACACGATCTTACATTAGTTCTATGGCACTGTCCCTTCTTTATGACGTATATGTTTTTTGCTCGAACTAAGAATTTATGTTTCAATATAGCAGAGCATCCTGTAATTAAAGCATCTATGCTTCATTTAAAGATTCCCGTTACATCGAATATTTGCATTTAATTACGCTTTTCAATTAACAAAAAAAAGCAATGTTGAGGGAATCTGAGAGCACAACCGCAGACTTGATTAATAATGCAAACGCACTACACCAAGCACAACTTTCTTAGACTCACATTAAAATCCGATATTCGCATTTATTGTAGAATAAACTCGTAACTGTGCACACTCGCGTTCGGAAGTTATAATGGAAGAACGTTTATCATACTCCAAAATATTTAAAGGGCAAGAAAGCGCAGATGTAAATTTTTATAATCTATGACACTCCTCACGTCACAAGCTTTTATTTGACAGATGATTCATCGAGATCGGTCATCGATTTGAGAAGTTATAGTGGTAGAACCGTTTTCAAAAACACCCAAACCAAAGAAGGAAATAACGTACGAAAATCAATAGGTTGATAATTGATAGCATTAAACGAGCACACTGCTATGGCTCTGTACTTGAACGTTTTATTCCAAAACCAGAAGACATTCGTCATTACTTTGAACACACATTTAAAACTCAACTTATTGATCAGTGGAATTCTTCTATATGGACATTCTTATATCCATATGTACCTAGATTTCCAAGACCATGATTACATATCTTCTGTACTAGTGCCTCAGAAGTTTTGATTACACGGCTTAGACTCAATTTTTGTTCCTTTAAATACATTTTTGATTCGTTGTCGCATTACTGACAATGAGAACTGCCCGATTTATGGAGAGCGTGTAAAAACGGAACATTACTTATTAAGATGTTCCAATATAGATCATGAATGGACTGCTTTATTAACAAAATTACACAGCACTCAATGGGCTAAATAAATGGCCAGGTCACAAGGATCCCGAGAGCTCATAGAAGGGTGTGGGGGTGACCCACTGAACAGCTGTTGGCCTTCAACAGTTTGCTCCATATTCCAGCATTGGCATATTCTCACTGCCATTATCAATTTTATACATGCTCTAGAATTTTATATTCAAAACTCTCGCAGATTTTAGACTTTAGAAGTGACTGTGTTTTCTTTATTTTTTAGCATTAAATGTGGACAATTTATCAGAGTAAAATAAATTTGTAAAGTTTTTTATTCGGATATATAACACACTTTGGCTAAACATCCCATCATTGACTTAGAAGAAGAAGAAGAAGTGAGAGCATTCTTCATTGCCTGATACTGGTTATAAGAATCTATAAATCCTTTATTCTGAGGCAATTATCTACTTTTCGTATGGAGTGCATTATTAATAGCAATTACCAAATTTATCTGTAGCTAAATATTAGATGGTCGTTTATTTTTATATTTTATTCCGACGAGCATTATATGAATGCAAGAAACGAAAAACCTGGATGTCTAGATTCAAAAATGTCACCAGAATTTATGTCATTTTTTCTGTGGCATATGGTATTTAAGCAATGCACCGACATACAAAATCTCAACAGAATGTTTAGGGAACTAATCCTCAAAGGACGTTACTGAACAAACTGCAGGTCCTGAATAGAATAAAACATTTTTCATAGTTTCCTATTCCCTAGAGTACTCAAGTATCTAAAACAACTCTTTATCTCGATCCTCATCCCCGCATCATCTCATCACTTCTCCTAAAGGAGAGAAAGAGTTGGGCAGATCCCCTTAATTAGAAATGCCATCACTCACCACACAACCCACAGTCAATGGTCACGCACCCACTGTGCCGTAATGTCATGTGTCGGTGCGTGCATGAGGGTATGTGTATAACCGGATGACCACCATTAGCACCCCGCCGCGGCAATTATCACATGAGGTCGACTAGAGGGGGAAGACAAAGATGTCGGAATCACGAACGTTGGTGGCAGATCTGCGGAATACCGGGAAGGCAGAAGTTTTTTCCGGAATGTAGCTATTCCCTCAGCTTTGGTTACTTCAAATGTAAATAGCAAGAGCCTTTTAATTTTATTTATTTTTTTTTAATTTTATGTCTATTAATAAATAAATAAAATACTGGTAGTTAAAGAATAATAATTTTTTATAATATTAATTTTGCTACATAACTGATACATATTAATAAATTATATTACATAATGAAATATAGACTAATATACGAATATTTTGGACTTTTTTTAGCAAATAATAAACGTATATTTTTATATGGTCCCTAACTGCATGAAACCACAGATCATAGCTATGTCATGTGGCCTTTTCTTGCTACTGTGTGATGTAATCGGATTCGTAAGGGACATGATCGGAATAAATAACATAAAATAATAAATCTCTCTCCAGGCAGTCTGCTTTAGGAAACCGAGAGGTGATGGGATCGAAACGGAGGTGGCTTATGTAATTGCCATTGGAGTTGTGAACACGAACAATGATGAAGTTCGGTAGCTTTATTTTATCCCTGACAGGGCATGTGTTAAATGGCTAGGCAATAGGCTTAAATTAGGAATATGTCATGCAATTAGATAACTGGACACCTGCTATGGGAACTGCTGTTCTTCCTATTCACGATTTTTCTAACAGTTTCATGTAGGAAGGTAAAACTTGATCAACCCGACGCACTTCCACAGCAAAAACTCTTACATGATCAGTTATGTTGTTTTACCACTGAGGACAATTTTTTGCACTCAATGGGATAAATAAATGGCCAGGTCACAAGGATCCTGAGGGCTCAGAGAAGAGTGTTGGGGGTGACCCACTGGCCAGCTGTTGGCAGACAGATAGTGGCGTCTCGTCAAGACAATCCAGTATGTTCTTTAACGTGCACAGGGTATGGCTCTCCCGCACACAGAACCACGGCTTAACGTCCTGTTCGACGGGCCGAAGGCAGGGTGGGAAGTTTTGCGGAGATAATCTGAACTCTGGCCCAGGTGGGACTCGAACCTGGGAAACGCAAATTAAGAGGCCTGGCTCGCTACCGACATGGCTACCCCTGCCCCTACACGATCAATATAAGGCAGAGAGTCTTAATACAATATTCCATATTACTCTTTTCCTCACAATCTTTGTATCAAACCTCATTTAGTGATTTTGAAATGGAACAATATGAAAAATATTCGTACTGCAATTGTTTTTTCAATTATCTATTTAGCAAAATCAGATTTACCACTCGAGTTAATATTCATCTGAGGGAATATAATGCTTACCTTTTAATAGTTTAATTCGCAATAACAATTAATAAAATAAATTTAATGTCATATTGGTTGAAGATTGTGTATGTAACAAAAAACTCAAGATCGATTATTTTTTACACGAAATAAAAAGTTCTTTTACAATTTATACATTTTGTATGAAAAGCCAAGCACAGTCTAAATTCATTACTAAGATAATGATAATATTACGAATAACATTTATATTAATTAATAAATTACATATATATATTAATGCCTTATATTCAAATATTGTTATTGATTTTTTTTCCAAAATGTCAGTATTTCAGTAATTAAAATATATTATTTTATTTTATATTTTTCCCAGTTTATCCACACTTTGCTATATGCAGAGCGCCACTAAATGCAAAATGCATAAAATATATTTGTCGCCGACACACTAAATAGGATTTTACAGTTATGACAAAAAAAAGGTGATGTAATGCAGGAAATAACATTCTGTGGTAGATATTTTCTTTCTCACGAGACGCTGGCTTAAGTTTACTGAAGTCAAGATGAGGATAAGGAGAGAAAATCTCAACGTTGGCATTGTTGGAATTTGAATCGAAGCTCCTGAAGTTATTATCTTAGAACGACTCTTATAGAATCAAATTAGAAGAACGCACATCGCCTCTGGCGCATATGAGAATCTCGTTTTCAAAAAAATAAAGTATTTCCTTTGCTTACTCTTTCATTCCTTAAAAATTTCAATTTGAGCTAGAGGATGATGGGAAAAATGCAAAGACTATTTGATTAGTAATTTTACAACGTAAAAGTATTCGTCTTTTAATTCTTAAATCTAAAAAGTTGCATTTGCTACACCTGAAAACTACACCAGAAAAATGGGTTGATTAATTCTATAAGATTAATTAAGTGATGGAAATCTCTTAAAAACTACCACTAATTTTTCAAATTTCTATTTTATATATATTATTTTTAAAATTTACACATTTACCATTTCATCGTTTCAAAAGATTCCATCATTTCAGTGATCAGTAAGATGTATATATTAAAATTACTAAGTACTTGAAAAATGCGAATTATATTACATTAGTACCGATCATATTAAAAAAAACTTTTCTAATTTCATTTTCATTGTTTCCATTGGAAACTTCATGACGTTCACATTCCAGCACCAAAATTTCATATTTCTTTCACTAATACATCGTTGCAATATTCGTTTGAAATTTTTGAATTTCCAATCTTTTTCACCGTTAGAGGGCGCAATTATAGTGTTCAAAAGATTCCGAAAGCGTGAATCACAATATTTTAAAAATTCCTATCTAACCCTAAAAAATGTCTTAATTTATCTCTAAATATAAACAATTATCTGTTGAAACAAAACATTGTGTTTTCCCGCCTCTTCTGAGTCTAAGAGATCAGTTCATTTTTGAAAATGGAAACATCATAGAGTTCACATTCAACCACCAAAATTTGAAATTTCTAGCTTAAATACGTCATTTGCAATATTTGTTTGAAATTTTGGAATTTGCAAATTTTTCCACCGCTAAAGGGCGCAATTATAGCTTTCCGATGATTTAATAGGTGTAAATAGCAATATTTTATTAATTCCTAACCCAAAAAGAATTTTTCATTCATCTCTAAAAAAACAATTATCCGCTAAAACTAAACAGGTCTGTTTTTCCACCCCCTCTGGTTCAAAGGGGTCAACTCATTGCTTGAAATGGAAACTTAGTGGCCTTCACATTCCACCACCAAAATTTAAAATTTATAGGATAAATAGGTCGTTTGCACTATTCTTTTGAAATTTTTGAATTTGGAACTTTTTCCACCGCTAGAGAGTGTAATAATAGCTTTAGAGAGATTCGGAAAGTGCATATCGTAATATTTCATCAATACCTATTCAACACAAAAGAAATTTTAATTCATCTCTGTAAACAAAAAAGTTCGATGTCTACAGACGACAAAAAAAAACTATTATCTCGTTTTCTTTGAAAACGAGATAAAAATGAAGCACTAGAACTGAAAAGCAAAGAAGTAACAAGATGAAATTATTGTTCCATGTATTGTTTTTTCACTTCCTTGCGAAAAATGGAAAATCTAACAGTTTTTGCTTTATAAATTCCAACATCATGTTTTTATAAGCTCGTAAATGTATTGATTCATTTTCGTTCGAAATAAACTCTTATTATATTTTATATATTTGTAAAAGAAATACTGGTAGTTTTTAGATAGATGTATTTATTGAAAATATTTTATAAGTATTTCGAACACATATAGTATATTTTGTCATAAAACCGAAGCAAAATAATTACAAGAGATCGTGAAATGTTAAAAATATGTGTTTTGTGAAGAGAAAACAGAAATCGTAATCTTCTTATCCTTAATTTCTAAACCTTTTTGTTGAAAAACATCAATCTGATAAGTCAGTTTCGTTTTGTCAAATTTCAGTTCAGTAAAATCTGTCTAAACCGTGTTATTTGAATACGTTCGTTCAGTATTTATGGAAACTGAAATATTCAACAGCAGCGTCGCTCGTCCGAAAACCAATTTCATCAAAATTGACGGAAACTGAAATCAGCCTCACACAGTTACAAATAAAAATAAAATGCACGCAATTTAGCAAGCGGTTTAAAGTTTTTATATTTTATTAAATTAAATTTTGAAACAAATTCTTATGTTTCGCAAACACTTCTATAAAATGCTTCTGTTTCCATGACCCTTTATATTATCAAGGAAATATTCCCGAAAAATCAAGAATTAAGTGCACCAGAAGTAAGTAAATGTTAGTCTTTGTTTAAGGCAAGCAACAAAGCAATGAAAAAGAAATAAATTCGACCTGGAACAACAAAAATACCAATCAAACTAAAAAATTCGAAATTACCCTTAATAAATCAAATTTATCAATTTGTTTCTAGTTTGATGCACAACACGAACACCCATCCATGTAAAGTTTAGCGAAGGAAAAAAAACCCTTTTTTCCCCTCGTATTAGTAGTAGGTTTTTTTTTTCTTTTTGAATATTTCTTTTATAGAAGCAAGAAAAAAATAGGTTGGGAGAAAAAAGAACCTAATTTTATTATAACTGAAATTTGTTATTCAGATGCAAAATATTGTATTAAAGAAAATTTTTGTTTCCCTTTTCGATCTATCTGAGGATTAAGAGCAAAGAAGAAAAGGAATGTTACTCCGCGGTCTCCATAATTTTATAATTATTGTTATTTAAATCATTAAAGTTGCTTTCAAAATTATTATTTTACCATCATTGTCGTCGTCTTCTCAAAATTATTGTTATCATTATTCTATTCAAAATTCTAATCATTTTTGTAGCAATTACTGTCATTTTCCGCAGAATCTTTATAATTGATATGGTCATTAGTGTTATCTTCTGTATGCAAAATATTTATTATTGCTTTTAATCATCATCATCATCGATTGAAAAATCTTTATTATTGCAATAATAAGAATCATCTTTATCATTGTCTGTAGAACCTTTTCTGTTGCTGTCATTATTATCACAGTCATTAAAATATTAATTATTCACATGGTGATGTTTTGTATATGTGTCGGTATCATGATTCGTTGTCTTTATCAGCTTTACTTATTCTTTTTGGTATCATCATCATCATCATCATCATCATCATCATCATCATCATCATCATCATCATCATCATCACTGTTATCATTACCATTGTTGTTGTATTGGTCATCATCATTAGTGTTGTTCACTGTAACAGCCGGCAGGACTCAAGAGTGTTCACCGATCTTTCAAATGGTACCTAAACAATTTTATTTAATTAAAATGGCAATCAATATTTACCTTCTTCAATTGCTGCAGGAATTTCTTTTCTGCAACATGCAACAGTAGTTAGGCGTACGACAGGAAATGTAAAATTTCTAATTCAAACAAAAATCAAAATTTTTCAGAATCTAAAACTTATAAACCCTAAAGTTTGATTTATTTTTAAAATAATAGGCATTTTTTTACTCCCATTTGAGTTGTTTAGATTCAAAATGCTGTGTAAATCATTTCTGAAATTTTACAATAAAACAGAAAACAAACTGGTAGAATTAAATTTTCGAGAAATCCTATCAGAAATCAAAAACAGGACTTTAAGTCAAAAAATATTTTAACGAATTTTTCCTATATTGAGTACCACATTCGGACAAAGCTTCAAGTATTGAATAAAATAACATTCTTATCCAAATTTTGATATAACGTTTTAGTTCAATAAACGTTTTAAATTTTGACAGTCTGCCTATCTCAATCCTCCGACTCCCTTCTACTTTTTCCATTCCGCTGGAGAGCATCTCTTAGATTAACGATCTCCCACTATCCGAAATCACAGTGATGGTCTGCGAATTTCCGCAGTGTGGACATCACCCTATCAAAGGCGTCTGAGAGCTAATTTTACCCTTTCCCATCGAATGGACTATTATGGGATGGCTTGCTCTTATCCATCACTTGAGATAAAGGGGATTGAGCCTCTCTGATAGATGAGAGATGTCTGTAAGTCGTAGAAGTGTTGCCCGTCTCCCACACTCACTGCCTCGTACGCAGAAACAGAATTCCTCTTCTCCCTTTACAGAGCCCATTCCTTTGCCGCTTATACCTTCAACTGATTTTTTCCCTTCACTTTGCGTAGCGTACAATAAAAGTCAATCTTTTATAGTTCTAACAATAAAGTTTATAGCGGTGGTTTAAGCAAGTATACCTAAGAATTGCTAGACATCTAGGTCGAGGCAGCAGAGTCTTTCAAGGTCAAACAGATGCGCAGTGGAAGCGGAATCAACGATTGGCTCGTCGGCCGCCGACACGGGTTATGAATGTAGAAGAGTTTCGCATCGCTGCAGAGAAAATTCAGTCTCCGCAGAAAGAAATCTGTTTATGCTGCTTTGATGTTTGCCTTTTTCGGATATTTTAATCATTTATATTGATTCAAATATTTCTTTGCTTATCATTTTTATTTCGGTTACAATTTTTACATATTCTGTCTTATTTATTTGAAAACCTGACCTATAAGCATACACAGAAAATTGAAAATAAGCAAAGGCTACTGCTGCGATATTTGCAAAAAAACTATAATGTTATTCTTCAAAATGGTTCAGACCACTTTTTTTTTCAGGTTTACTAGGTTGTGTGCCGTTTTGTCCACATCGATCATAACAACAGCAGCTGCATTTGCCCACTATAAACCAATTTTATTGAGATCCGCTTTTACAATGTCCACCCATCTCATTCTAGGCGTGCATTATTTTCTTTAAACATACTGTTCATAACTTGATTCAGGACCGAATTAAGTATTTTTGGGCCCCAGCGAAATCGGAAAATGAACCTACATCACCTCGATCAGTGCTAAGTTAACCAATAGCTAAATAGATAAATAATAAAATAAAGACTAATAGAGGGACAAATTTGGTGCAATAAGCACCCACACAAACGCAATATCCTTAAAATATTCATAATACATCAGGGATTATCATTAGATATCCTTTAGCCATTTCAGATCTCAGATAATATTTGGTGGAAAATGTGGTTGTGTGGGATAAGAAAATGAATTTTTTTAATAGATAGAGAAAGAGATTTAAACGATTTCACAAGTGTAATATTTTTCTTATTATTATTTATTTTTAACTTTTTTAAAAATTTTATCTCGAATTTCACCCAAGAATTGCAAAAGCCAAATATATATTTTTATATGGTTAAAAAATATTAATCAAGCTAAAAGGAGTTACACATGTTTTGAAGCTAGGCCTATTTACGTTTGCACAAATAGGAAAATAATATTAGGTATCTTACAAAGATAAGATAGATGCGGGAAGATAGCAGTTTATGGTCATGACAGCTATATTTCTCTCCGTCGGCAAGCAAGAGGTCCACAGGCACAACTACAGCGTAAACATCTTCCTTGCCTTTGTTGTAGCCTGGAAAAAAAAACTCATGAGATGTCATGAGAGGGGAGGGGGACAAGATGAGATAATAGTAGCTGAGCCCGAGCAGCACAGAATCGAAGTAAATACACTCACCGGCCACTGAATTAGAAACCTTTATTCAATACCGAGTTGGACCTCCTTTAGCCTGAATTACAGCACGTATGCGGTTTGGCATAGATTCCACAAAGTGTTCGAGTGCTTTTACATCTACAGAGTACCAGGCGTTCACCAGACAGTCCTTTAACTGACTCAGATTTGACGGAAGAGGACTTTGCCCCCCAGATTTGTTTTTCTAACATGTCCCATACATTCTCAATGGGGTTCAGATCCGGGCTTTGTGGTGGCCAGGAAAGATGGTGGAAGTCACTGTCATGCTCGCTGAACCACTGCTGAACACATCTTGCACGATGGACAGTAGCATTTTCATCCATGAAACAGCCGTCACCTGCTGGATAAAAAAACAACATTGCAGGATGGACTTCATCGGTAACAATGTTCAGATAATCCTTGGAGGACACCCGACCTTCCAGCAATATCAGGGACATTTTTCGTACCAACCGAACCTGCCCCACACCATGACACCACCTCCGGATCCTTGAATTGTGTTTACAAGCAAGCTGGTTCCATTTGCTTCATGGGCTCCCGCCAAACTCTTTTCCTACCGTCGATACAGAACAAGGTGTACCGCGACTGATCAGACCACATGACATTTTTCCAGTCTTCCAGTGTCCAGTTACGGTGTTCCTGACTCCACTGTAGACGAACTTTCCGGTTCTTCGCAGAAACCAGTGGTTTTCGTATAGGCATGCGACTGCTAATACCGATCCTCTTCAATTCCCTGCGCATAGTTCGCTGAGATATGGATCCGGAACAGCCTTCATTGAATGCTTCAGTCAGGTTGCTCACACAGGAAGTTCTGTTTTATCTGTACAAGCCTTCTCAGACGACAGCGATCTCGTTCCTGACAGATTGTCGTCATGCCACATTTACGCCTCATAGACAAGCAATGTGGGTTATTTTTCCACTGATTAAAGATACGAGATATCTTACCTTTCGAGAAACCAGTCAGCTCTGCTGTTTTTAAAAATCGTCTCTCCAGCCAGACGGGCACCCACAATAAGCTCTTTACCGAACCCCGAAAGATCCTTTGCTTTTCCCATTGCGATCAACACTACTCACGATTACTGACGAGCAACAGTCTTAAATAGTTGCCCGGATCACGTGGTGAGTCACGTGACCACGTATTTTGCATATACCCTGCGCAAGTGACATTTACGCAATCTGCACAAAGGTTTCTAATTCAGTGGCCTGTGTAAGTATCAAAGAGTGTGTACTGTGAATAAAGTACACACGGAGAGACGATCCCATCCAGTTAGCCATCAAGGAAGTCCAGGCAGTGAAGCTACTATTAACGAAATAAATCCCCACATCCTCACCTATAGTGCAGGCAAAGTCATTAGCTGCTACCCACCCCTTTGGTGAAAAACGCCACTAATCGGACACGAACGTCATAGTATGTTCGACCAGTTGGCCCTCAGCATTCATTACCTTCAAAAATTTTATTCTGTCCTTTCTTCTCCTGGGGCGGGGGTGGCTCAGTCGGTAGCGCGCCAGGCTCGTAATCTGTAGTTCCCAGGTTCGAGTTCCAGCTGGGTCAGCGTTGAGATTTATCTCCGCAAAAATCCCCGCCCTGCCCACGGTCAATAGGGGATACCGATGGGCTTGGAAAGGCCACCGTCCGTCGGATGGGACGTTAAGCCGTGGCTCCGTGTGCGGGAGAGCCATACCCTGTGCACGTTAAAGAACACGCTGGATGGCCTTGACAGGAGGCTACCATCTGTCTCCCAACAGCTGTTCCAGTGGGTCCCCTCCCCCAACCTTCTCTGAGCCTTTGGGGTCCATGTGACCTGGCCATTTAGCCCATGTGTGCAAAAAAAGTGCCGCTCAGAGGTAAAACAACCAAACGTTGAAGAACACACTGGATGGCCTTGACGGGAGGCTACCATCTGTCTCCCAACAGCTGTTCCAGTGGGTCCCCTCCCCAATCTTCTCTGAGCCTTTGGGGTCCATGTGACCTGGCCATTTAGCCCATGGTGTGCAAAAAAGTGCCGCTCAGAGGTGAAACAACCCAACCTTTTCTTCTCCGATGGGCTCCACTCCCTCTTCCTCCCTGCTCTACGAGAGAAGCAGACCTCACGTCACGGCATCCTACTGTGCGCCTTTCCGAGTTACGTAGGTCAGTAAACAATTTTTCTTTGACAATTTTTACAAGTTTCCAAAAAATGTTTCCTTCACTGTTTATGATATCCAGCTAATCCTTGACAACCCTACTGGGCATCTTCACAGCAAGATTCCAGAACCGAACTGTCAATGTCATGACTATTATCATCGCCCTTCTCCAAACTTCAAAATAAATTTAATTTTTCTTACCTCTCCTAAACTTTGTCTCTGTGGGGCACAGACTAGTGCAACTGAAAGTGTTCGCAGACAATCTGTTTGACAAAAGCCTCCCAAGGTTGAAATATTATCATCATCATCATCATCATCATCTGCGTCACATATGGTTTCGTCTAATACACCCATACATCGGAGAAGCAACGGTAAAGCCAGAATGGGAACATCCTTGACACTGTTTCTTACTCTCTTTCATTGGAATCTTTCTCAAAAATTTTAAATATTTCCCTCCTTAAAACTGAAGTTGAAAGATGTGGCCCCAGGATTGGATTGGATTGTTTTACCTCTGAGCGGCACTTTTTTGCCCACCATGGGCTAAATGGCCAGGCCACAAGGACCCCAAAGGCTCAGAGAAGGTTGGGGGAGGGGACCCACTGGAACAGCTGTTGGGAGACAGATGGTAGCCTCCCGTCAAGGCCATGCCAGCGTGTTCTTTAATGTGCACAGGGTATGGTTCTCCCGCACACGGGGCCACGGCTTAACGTCCCATCCGACGGACGGCGGCCTTTTCAAGCCCATCGGTGTCCCCTACTGACCGTGGGCAGGGCGGGGAAATTTTGCGGAGATAAACCTCAACGCTGACCCAGCTGGGACTCGAACCTGGGAACTACAGATTACGAGCATGGCGCGCTACCGACTGAGCCAACCCCGCCCCTGTGGCCCCAGGCCATGGCCAGGTTGGTCATCATATTAATCCAGTCTTGACTTTTGCACCAAGTATGCATGTCCAAACTAGCTCACTCCCTGCGCATGATGTGCTCAAAGGCGATCGATGGCTCCTTCTGTTCCACTCAGAATCATATCTAGTGCACCTTGAGTGCGATCTTCTATCTCCTGCCTCGATCGTCACCACTTTTTCCTTCTCCTCGCTATCCTTTATTGTTTTGCTTGAATCACAAGAAGAAACAGCAACGAAAAGGTCTCTGACGAGAAAAATAAGTTTCCGAAATTAATGAGGGGCTGAAGAGCATAGGATTATCCACAGTGCATGTTAGATTCTGAACTGGATCGATTTATTCAGGGACGAAATAACATTATGAACTGCTAGATAAATATGCTGATACATATAAGCAGGGCCGGATCTAGGGGTGGAGCGCTAGAGGTCATTGCCCCTCCCCTTGAGAATACTAATGAATATAACATATATGCATAATAGAGCCAAAAAATTATTAAACTTATGCATATTTCATGCATTTTTAAAGACATTTTTAAAGAAGTGTAAAAACAGGGGGGGGGATGTTAATCTGCAATGGAAAACCAGTCTCTTGCTCCCCCATCCCCCTTTTACCAGCTCGATTGTGTTTCTTGCACCATCCCTTTTATGTTTTTCTCTAGATCCGTACCTGCATGAACATACTGTATCTTTTGAATACGAATACTGGAAAGTACAGTCGCTCTAAAAAGTATCCGAACACCATGGTTGATTACAGACTTGAGAAAAAATATCTGGCAACGATTTTTTTTAGAAATTAGTGATCTGGCAACCTTCGTGACGCGTGACACGAAGGTTGCCAGATCACTAATTTCTAAAAAATTCGTTGCCAGATATTTTTTCTGAAGTCTGTAATCAACCATGGTGTTCGGATACTTTTTTGAGCGACTGTACATCGTGACCCAAGCACTCTGCCTAAGTTTAGGAAACTAATCCAGACAAAAAAGTGAGAGCATGATGAGAACATGGCAATTTATGGCTATGTCAGCTGTATCTCTGTCCGGTGGACAAGCAAGAGGTTCACAGGCCCAATTACAGCGTTACCCCTTCCTGGCCTTTGATCTAGCCAATACAGGATGGTGAAAAACTCATGTGATGTCGCAAGGGGCAAGTTGACGTACAGTCGCTCAAAAAAGTATCAGAACACTACGGTTGATTACAGAATTCAGAAAAAAATTCTGGCAACGATTTTTTTAGAAATTAGTGATCTGGCAATCTTCGTGTCACGTGACACTTTTTTGAGCGACTGTACTAGTGGCCGAGCCAAAGCAGCACAGAATAGAATCAGGGGAGATCGCAAAGAGTGTGTACGTCGAGGAGACACCAAGAGTCCATCCAGTTAGCCATCAGCAAACCTTAGGCAGTGCAATCACGATCAATGGACCAAATCCTCAAATCTCACCACGACCACTAGTAAAAACCATATGCTGCTATCCAACCCCTTTGGAGTAAAAGACCGCTAATCGAACACGAATGTCATTAGTGTATTCGACAACAATAGGTAATCAGAAAAAACCACATCCAAAGGAATGTGTAGTAAAATGCATATCCTGGGTGCAGCCTCAGCTCTGACCTTTTTTGACACGCACACCACCTAATTAAATCATCCGCTCTTTGCTCAAGTGTAAGAGGTAACAGGTAGAGAAAATATGTCCAAATCCCTTTTCTTAAATTTGTGGCATGGTTATTACTCACCATTGTGTCATGTGCATTCCCAATGTCACAGAAATATTTATTGAAACTTTAGCTGATGAACTTTGGTTCTATGTCAATTCATCGCAGCGCAATTCATCGCGACGTCAATTCACCGCAGCGTCAATTCATCGCGATTTCAATTCATCGCAGCGTCAATTTATCGCAGTTAGAGATGTGTTTTAATGACTTTCTGCATCTGTGGATTGTTCAAATGAGTTCCGAAGACAATAATTCAGACTTTGTAAGGTTAAAAATGCGCTTAACCTTTCAAAAAGTTAATGTCTTTTTTTTTGCGAAAGAATTTACCTCAGAAATTATTTAAAACTTAAATAACAAGTATTTTACAAATTATTTAATGAAATATGCGTTTAAAAAGTTTGAGTAATGATTCTTTTAATATTAGGCAATCATTAATGATTTTTATGAAAATAATTTATTGTTAAATATTCCTACTTCCATAACTCTTTAAATACGGAACAAATATTGTTGAAAAATCGAGTTTTAAACAGATTTGACTATGAATTTTAATTTATTTTCAGTCACACATTACCATTAAATGCATATTTTAGAATTGATAGAGCTTCGAAGTTATATTCCCATTGACATAACATGAAATTCTATTATGTATAGTAATAATTATGGGAATCATTAACTTAAACTTAAATGAATTTCAAGCAGTCGCTGGTTCTAGTGATAGCTGATAATGCGAAGTATTATCAGTTATATTTCTCCACGCCATTTGTGCAGCGATATCTTCCTTTGGATTGGGTTTTTTACCTCTAGTGGCATTTTATGTCCACAATGGGCTAAATAGAGAGGTCACAAGGACCCCAAGAGTTCAGAGAAGGTTGGGGAGGGGACCCACTAGATATGCTTTAGGAGATATATGGAGCCTCTCGTCAAGACCATTAGAACACAGAGTATGGCTCTCTAGTACGTAAGCGTACTGAGCGTACTACAGTAGTACGTTAACGTAAGTTTATGTTAGTAACGCAAAGTCGTGGGACACGGCTATATGTCCAATCTGAAGGGTTGGGTTAGTTGTTTTGCCTGTGAGCGGCACTTTTTTGCACACAATGGGCTAAATAGCCAGGTCACAAGGACCCCGAAGGTTCAGAGAAGCTTGGGGAAGGGACCCACTGAAACAGCTGTTGGGAGACAGAGGGTAGCCTCCCGTCAAGGCCATCCAGCGTGTTCTTTAACGTGCACAGGGTATGGCTCTCTCCCGCACACAGTACCATGGCTTAACGTCCCATCCGACGGACGGCAACCTTTCCAAGCCCATCGGTGTCCCCTACTGACCGAGAACAGGACGGGAGGCAACCCTCTGTCTCCCAACAGCTGTTCCAGTGGATCCCTTCCCCAACCTTCTCTGAACCTTCGGGGTCCTTGTGACCTGGCTATTTAGCCCATTGTGTGCAAAAAAGTGCCGCTCACAGGTAAAACAACTAACCCAACCATTCTGATGGGCTTTGCAGAGATTAATCTCAATGCTGGCTTAGGTGGAACTCGAACCTTAGAACTGCAGATTACGAGCCTGGTGCGCTAACGGCTGAGCCATCCCTCCCTGGCTACACCTTACTGATGGGCAGCGTAGAAGTCGACAATGCAAGCCCCTAACGTTCTCATTTGGCCCCTGTTCATCCTATTCATTCTCTGGGAGCATGCAACACTTAATCTAATCTCATCATTACTTGCATACTCAAAGGATCTGATGTCCAATTGTTTAAAGTAAAACTGCTTAAGTATCTGGCGTTAGAAGCACCAATTTTCGTGCTACCATGCTTACACAAAGCCCAAGTTCCACCATTTTACCAAACGTTAGAAAGAATCAAATTAGTGCAATCATAAAATATCACAATAAGATTGACATGTCATTAGGAGGTCGTGGGTTCGAATTCCACCTGACTGAACACATTTTTTTCCTGTACTCCGATTCACTGATACCTAAACAAAGGAGTTCCTAGGCTAAGTTCTAACCTAGCAAGAGGTTGGGTTGTTGGGTTGTTTCACCTCTGAGTTGCACTTTTTTGCATACCATGGGCTAAATGGCCAGGTCACATGGACCCCGAAGTCTCAGAAAAGGTTGGGGGAGGGGACCCACTGGAACAGCTGTTGGGAGACAGATGGTAGCCTCCCGTCAAGGTCATCCAGCGTGTTCTTTAACGTGCACAGAGTATGGCTCTCCCACACACGGAGCCACGGCTTAGCGTCCCATCCGACGGACGGCGGCCATCGGTGTACCTACTGACCGTGGGCAGGGCGGGGAATTTTGCAGAGATAAATCTCAACGCTGACCCAGCTGGGACTCGAACCTGGGAACTACAGATTACGAGTCTGGCGCGCTACCGACTGAGCCACCCCCGCCTCCCTAGCAAGAGACCAGATGGACAAGTTTAGATATAAAGGATTAAATATATATTTTTCTGGATGTAATAATAGCAAACACCTACAAGGTGTAGCTTTGCTGATCAGCAGGAATACCAGTGATGCTCTTTTAGGATGAGATGATCTTTAAAGACCTGAGTGTTACTTATTGATATTCCCCTATCGAGGACTCTGATGAGAACGATAAGGAAAGGTTTTATGGACAACATCAGGATATTTTGAATCCTGTCCAGAAATGAGACATTGCTTCGTTGTATAAGAATATGATAGTTTATGTGTTAATTAGCAGGAAATGGTGCTAATCTTTTAAGAACACTATATCATCTATGAGAACTGAAATTAAATCTAAACTTTTAAGAATCTAGGAAGATTGTGGAAAAGTAGGCTTATACATCTAAACATTATAATTAATCTATGTAAGAATTAGACCTATTTCAGAGTTTGTTATAGTAATGAAACTTAGAAGGAGTCAACGATTACCTTTAAGCAGTATATTGTGCAGGGAGAGACTATTGGTTTGGTCAAGTAGAACTAGAGATCATCGAAGAGTTATAAAGAGCATACCCATAGATCCCAGAAGAATGGGAAAACCTGGAATACAGAGGGAGACCATGCCAAACAGATTATTGTTATAATTGCCATGCAGTAGTCAAATGCAACAGTTGCAGCTACACATTACAGGATAGATGTTGATAGATGTGGATCACGTGAATCAGATGTATGGAGAACTGAATTGCCCAGTTTAGTTGGACCTCTGTAAGACACAGCAGCTTGAGTCGGTCTGTCTCTAACTCATTAATTAATTTTTAAATTGCAGGATTATATTCATTTCACTCAGTATTTCTTTCGCCCAGTATTTCTGTTTTCAGCATCGCCATCATCCTAATCCCTACCATCCCCATAGTCATAAACACGCCAATGAATAAAAAACCATCACCCTCATCATTATGCCACAATCAAAACAGTAGTTTCCTCAAAAAACTATTAGTAAATGTCACAGTTCCTTGAAATCCTACATCTCTATCAAATTTAAAATTAATCCATCTCGTCTTCCATGAACAACAAACTTCGAAAACTCCCATTTCTCCGAAGATGCGAATCGATCCTGACGCATGCCTTCGTATAAAGTGATTAAAAAATGGCGTACATCTAGAACTAAGCCATGCAAACTGAAAGTCTTCCAGTGAATCAACTTTCCTACATAATATTTTGGATTTTTATTTATAATAAAGCAGATACGAAGAAAGGCTAGAAGTGATCTTGCCCTTTCTTCCATGGTAGCCCATTTATTAATTAAATTGCTTTTTGTTGTGCTTTCCACCAAATGTTGCGGTAGCCAATGAAACGTATTTGAGAGAAGCATGAAGATTGAAATGTGGCTTAAAAAAAGTGCAAGTTCTTTTTCTCTTAATAATCTAACGGTTGCCTTTCATTCTACATTCTTTTCAGCCTTTTCCTCGTATTCTAAAATAAATTTTTTTGGACAAATTCAAATTTCAGTTTTTGTTTTGGGTTAAAGTAAACTACTTGAAGTTGTTGTTAATTTCTTTTACTATTTAAACGGTTTAGTGTGGTTTTTATATCTTTTACATAGTTCGGTCAAAATAAATAATGTATTTTTGTCTAGGTTGTGTATTAAAAGAGAATAATTTTACACCCAAGTAATTAAGAGAGCACAATTGTTAGCAATTATAACAAGAAGTGGGTAAAATATTACGAAGTTTTAAAAGGACGTGCAATTATATTATCCATCTATCCTTCAAACATATGAAAAGAAAAACAGAATAACCGACTCTAAAATAATTGAAAAAGTAATCGAACGAGTTCATATTCTGTCTTCCTGTCTGTTCGCCCACTCGGAAACAGAACTAAGCATGAACAGGAAGAGCCAACAATCCAATAGAGACACGCCCTGTCTCGTCACTTCCGACAACCTCGTGATCGTCGACGCGTGACTTCATCACGTCACAGAGGAAAGTTCTACTAATCCTTTGGTTAAGGATGCTCTCTTGAGAGCCCGTGATGCAATTAAGACTGGCTTTTGCTTGCTTCCGATATTTTTATTGACTATCAAAACTTTGTCCTCGTTTACTTTTTGTACGCCTTGTGGGAATTTCAGTGGTGGAAACGAAATTGTGTTTTGCCAGCGAAATGCAGTTGGTAAGTAATCCTGCTGTAAACTGTTGCTGAAGTTATGATTTAAAAACTATATAATAATAGAAAGTGAAAATAAATTTGGAAATTAAAGCTACCGTATTAAATATTAAAAATAATTTTAAATGCTGTAAGTGTTCGTTACACAAACAATTTTTGGTTCTATAATTTAATCTTTTTGAACAATCTCTAAGATACACCGAGTAGCAAAAAATATAATAATGTTTACAAACATAACTGTTACTAAAATAGGAATGTTATTATTATATATTTAACTACATCTATATTATAATATATAAAATTCAATATATATAATATACATTAATTATTAATAATTAAATATATATTTAAGCATTTCTTATAAAGTTTGTTTTTTGAAACTACGGTAACTCTTTAAAAAAACACTTTAAGAATAGTATTAACCCTAATCACGCATACACATGGGAAAACTGTAAAACTTTCCGTAATCTGGTCAACAGTAGTATTAAAAATGCCAAGCGTTTATATTTTCTTAATCGACTTTCCATTATTAATCCAAATGATAATGAAATATTTTGAATTTTTGATTCTATTACTGGTAACTTAAGAAACCAAATCAAAATTAGTAAGATCGTTTAGAATGGCAATTCCTTTTATGATCCTAAAGACATTGCTAATGTTTTGAATAATGTAAATGTTAGGAATTCTGTAAATCCTTCACTTCTACAGAAAATCATGCAAACGCAAATGAGTCCTTTTCCTATTCCAATAAATCATTTAATAATTTGGAAACCTTTAAGCTCAAAACTGCTACCGAAATTGAAGTTCTTAACATTATAAATTCGCTAAAAAACACTCGCAGTTTCGAACCACACGGAATCCCTGTCTTTATTCTAAAAGTTCTTTCCCCATTAATTTCTGCACCCCGTTGTGATCTAATTAATTGCTCATTTAACTCTAATAAATTTCAGTGTAGAAAAGTCAGATTTCGATTCATTTCTTCCAGATATCACGAGACAGATTGAATTACAATGGCCAGAATATAATTTTAGCGGAAGAATGTAAAGATATCTTGTTACAGATGACGATTTTATTAATATAGGAATTTACAATTATATATTTATTCTTCAAAATAAATGATATCAATTAAAATTATTTAGTTGATTTTTACTTTGGGATGACAGTCTAATGATCTCCCTTGATTCTCTACCATTGTTACTTCATAACATATATTTTATCTGAATCATTAAAAAAACTCGATCCGTACGGTGGATAAAATCGTGTAAACTAAAACTGGTCACCTTGTCATGGCCGTGTAAAACCGAGTTTATTACTGTATAAATCGGAACTGGTTGCATTTTTTTACCGTGTTAAACCGAAACCATGTAAATCAAGGGATAAGTGTATAATCCAAAAAATAATTATATATTTTTTCATTTATATTTTAAGAAGAAAAATTTAAATATCTACAGACCGGCGGACGACAAAAGCGAAAACAAGAGCTCATTTTTGGAAGCAAGTTAAAAATTGATTTTCCTACATAGAGGAAAAAAATTTTAGACTCAATTTTATTTTTTTCCTCGAATCACTACGCATTTTAACAATTTCCCCCCCAAAATTCTCATTCTATTGAAGAAAAACTTTATCGTAACTGAAAAAAAAGTTCAGCCTTCAAAACAGGTTTGGTTTCGTTTTCATGTTTTGAATTCAACGAAAGGAGTTTCTGATATATGAGAATTCGTTATGGCATATACCGTATTTGAAATATAACGAAATCCCACAATATTATAATGACTCACCCAGATTCAAATATAAGTACTAGAAATGAGATCGGGCTCAAATTTTCGAGGCCGATTCCGAACCATTCGATCATTACTCAGCCCGAACCCTATTTAGGGAAGAAAAATATCTGGCGCATCGTCAAACATAGGTATGTAAATACATGCAGCTAAAACTTAATTCATTCTTCATATTTTAGGCTATTTCAAAATTTAAAACACCATATTAAAATCTTATTATTTGGAGAAAAGTACCAGAATTTATTTGTAGAACATAATATTCTTTATGTACGCCATACAAATGCTTGAGTGTTTGACTAATGAAAAAGGGGAATATATAAAAAGACACCGAAGACTGAAGGATGATCATTCTTAATTGCTGAAGACTGATTATTAAAAAGCTAAAATTATAATCAAAATAAATTATTTTGTATTATTTTGCTTATTTTTCTTATAATTACAAGAAAATTAGAAATTTAAATTATGATCGAGCCTGAAGCCGTCAGTCTCGGCAAAACCAGGGTTCAAGTTCATCTCTAGTAAGTACTAAAATGAACAAAAGCCAAATTTAAGCGAATTTTTCTTTAGCTTTTCTACTATTTCACATTAGTTGTGCTACTACTTCTCCCCATTACCGTCGAAAACCTACTGTGCCTATGAATTTCTTTATGGTCTCACGTGGGTCAGCCCTTAAAGTCGCCGCCACCACTAAAGTCCAAATAACTAATGAAAAAATGTGTGAGACAAATTCAAGTTGTATTCAGACTTTTCACAAAACATTAAATTCGTGTTATCTTTCTGGTGAGATCCCGCCATCCTCAAAGATCTTCGACTATGGCATATTAAACTGATAGGTTCCTGTCAGATCTCTGTGGTAAGCAGCTGCTTGAGGGGGTATTTTTTAATTTATTAAACATTGAAACTGGTTCACGTGCATCAATCGAAGCGTGAATACCAGGAAAAAAATGAGCATTTAAAAGGATTTTGAGTTGTGTACAGTGTGCGATGTCTGCTTATATTGTCGTGGTTTGATTATTAGTACTTTTTATCTGAAACGGAGCATCTTTGGTTGCTTTTGAGAATATCGTTCACGATAAACATTTTATATAGTTAATAAAAAAAGATAATTGATAAAAACTGATTCTATGATTTGTTAAGTAGAATACTTTTAATTCAGCATTCCAGTATTAAATTCTTTTAATATTTGATATTTAATGAAGGTCAATATTAATTTGTCATTGTAGTTAATCTATTTATATATCAAGTAATGAATGCTTCAGGTTCTACTTATTACTTGTAAATTGATTCCTTTATTTATTAAATCAGTTCATTTATTATCCGTTTGGTTATTTCGAATTCACGAGCGTTGTTGTCAAACAAAAGTTGCTAAAAAATTTCTAACAATATTAAAAAGACTGTTTTTCGACACTAAGTTTCAACGTTCTTTCTAGAGGAGGAGGCATGGGCTTGGTGGGGGGGGGGGGGGGTTACTCTTAAAGCAGAACCAATGGCCCTGATTGAAGCATCGCTGATCTTATTCATAAATCACAACTTCAAAGGATCGTAGTATCGCTGGCAGCCAAAGCCGGGAGCATGTGCCTGACATATTATAATTTGTTCATTTCATTAGCTTTGCATTAAGCCAAAAGTTTAGTAATACAGGCAATAGGTCAAGGGCTTACGGATATTCATGTTGGCAATTGAATCGAAAACTGCGAATTACGAGTTGCCTTTGTGAGCTTTTGACGCAATTTTCCGATGCGGTTTACGGCAGGGCAGTGGCCAGCGACAGACAGCTGCCTTGTTGATTGAGTCCAATTTAATAAGCTGGCTTATTATTGTGCGCGTGATTTGCAGCCGGCGCTGCAACACAGTGTTGCGTTGAGTAGACACGTCACTAAGAATTGCAGTGAGCTCTGACATTGATGACGGATCCAGCAGATGAGTTGGAAGGAAACTTGATACTGAAGATCACTTACAGAAATTAATGATGTGTCAACCGAAAACCATCAAGTCAGAATGTCAATTAGATTACAGGTAAAGTCAGATTTCCAGAAATTAGCTAAAGCAGTCGCAAGTTTCTCCTCTATTCAAATAACTACCGCTAGTATCTTAAGTAACATTAATATTTTTTCTTTACTTATGTAGGAATATAAAAATTATTAAAAAATTTCTTGCATTAAGCGATCAATACGTATACTGTTAACCTTTACTTAAATTATACTAATTAAGCTTTATAACTGTGGGATTAATGTTTACGTGACAAAACCCAAAGGACTCAAAGTTGAGTATCTTTTTTGTTACTTTTGCAGAAAATAGAGATTACAATAATTTCCCGTTTTATGACGATTTTCAATTATAACCAATGCCCATTTGTACGACGACGCATTCGCTCAAACGACGATTTTAGCGACATGAAGTTGCCGTGAATCAACCAAAGCTCTGGAAGTGGGCCAAATATAATTAAATAATTCTGAAAAGGATTCACAATTTTAGAGAGCATCAAGACTATCACAGAAAAATGGAATGAAGTAAAAGAGTCTGCACTTAAAGGTGTATGGAAACAGTTGTGTCCGCAATACATTGATGATTTTGAAGGATTTGAAAATCCTGTTTAGAAAGTTAATGCAAATATTATAAACATGTCAAGGCAGTTAGAACTAGAAGTGGAGCCTGAACATATTACTAATCTGCTTGAATCTCATTCCCAGCCCCTAACTAACGAAGGTCTTCTTAAACTTGAAGAGCATAGGAGGATGAAGAAGAGTCCCATCCTGAAGATATATTGAGCCCAGTGCCTAAAGAAGTAACTGGTAAAGAAACTTTCAGACATTTAGAAATTATCCTGTCCATTTTTCAAAAGGTGGATCCCGTTTTCGCTGTAGGTGTTGTTAATTTTAGTTACCGTAAATCTATTTGATAAGAAGCGTTGAAACCAGTGTAATGCAGTTCCTATAATTGCATACTTTTCTAATTTCTGTAGAAGAATGTCATGATCCAAAGTGGCAAAGGCTTTCTGTAAATCTAAAAACACTGAACCGCACTGCCACATCTATTTAGTGCCATATAGGCTAAAAGCAGTAAATTTCGTTATAAATATTCACGGTACTTTTCCCCTTTTGGAACCCATATTGATTTTCACTGAGAATATTATGTTTACTAAGAAATTTATATAGGGTATTGTAAACATTTTTTTCCAATATTTTATGTACAGAAGATAAAATAGCAATGGGCTTGTAATTAGTTATAATATTTGTTCTTCCTTTGAATATTGATCGCAGAATTGCCGTTTTAAGCTCAGTTGGTATTGCACCAGTTGAAATACTTTCGTCAACTATTTCTTTTATGACATCAGCTAATACCTCGATACTGTTTTTAATGTGTTTGATTTGTATATTGTCATATCCAGGAGATTTGTTATCATTTAAATTTTGCTTATATTCAAAATACCTGTCGTATTTTCAGGAGGTATATAAATTGAGTTTTGTTTGTAGTGTTATTGTTTGTTTCAAATTCAACATCAGGTTCTTGGTTGATTTCTCTTATATGTAAAATTAACGAGCAATATCCACTGTTAAATTTATTTGCAATTTGTAAAGGTGTTAAACTTTTACACATATTCTTAATGATAGTTTCGTCAATAGATCTTGTTTTTATTTTTATCCTCCAGTGATTGATGGATTAATTCCCATGTGTGTGTCATATCATTTCCTTTTAACGTTAATTGTTCTTTATAAAAAAATTTTGTTTCTGATTTCTGATTTTAGCTGTAACTAAATTGAGCAAAGGTTTATACTCATTTTCATACCTATCACTTTTTGTGTTATTTTTATATTGATAATATCCACTATGATTATTGATAATATCCACGCTCCATTAAATTGATAATATCCACTGTGAACTACTGCTTGGTAACATTACGGTTATTCAGATGTTCTAAATTTTTATCGTTTTTTATTTTTCTCTAAAATTTCATTGTATTTGTTTTTTTAAAAATTATAATAATCGGTATTTTTGTTTGTGTTCGATGAGTTTTTGTTACATTTAGACCAGTCCGTTAAGATTATTTTCCTTTCGATATTTTTATGGTCATAATACCAGTTAATATCCGTTGTTTTGATGTCGGTTGAGACCTTTCCATACAGTTTCTCATCTTTTAATCGAAATATAGCTGCAATGAGAAAATGATCAGTGATCTTACTCAGTGAAATCTTAGTTTCAGACATAATTTTTCCATCTAATTTTACCTTTATGTGGTCGATACTTGTGCGGCATAAATTGTTACTTACTACTTCTTCTCTAGTTACGTCATTAATTAAGAGATAATATCTCATCTCAGCTAAAATATTTACATACAACATTATACCATGTTTAATCACGCTCATGATTAAAATCTCCTACTAATATATGATTATGTGTTTTAACACTATGTTCTAAAAATTCATGGAAATTAATTAAGAAATGGGTTTTATCTGTGCTTGGTGACCTGTATAAGGTTATTATATTATAAATTGTTTCGCCTTTTATAACTATCAGATACAGCGTTTCTGCAGGCAGAATATTAACACTCGTTTTCTCAACCAATGTTGTGTTTCTGTAGTAAGAAATTATTCCCCGTTTCCCTTTCTTGAGAGTATCATCAGAAATTTGCTCAAAGTTGTTTAATTTATAGAAATTTTTTTCATCGTTAGTAACGTTGTTTCGGTTAAAATTATTATGTCCAGGTACTGTATGAATTCTACAATATTAACGCTAAAGACATCCCAGTGTTTTCTTAAACTCCGTATGTTAGCATGTATTAAACCCAGATGGTTGCTGTTTTTAATTTTTTTTTGTTTGTAACCAATTTTCTGCTTCAATGATATTGTTAACGTATACATTTCCTTTAGTATCTAAATCAAGGTAATTAGTTTACTAAACATAACGGATCAAAAGAAATATAACTAAATAATTTAATAAAAGAAATTATAACATATCAAAATCAGTTAACATATTTAGATGAATTACTTTCGCTCCTTCATCTGCCCTCAGCACGATCTTATCATTTGTACACCACGCATATTTGTAGTTTTTGCCTTTGCCAGTGTTTTCGTCTTCCACAAAATTTCCCTGTTAGGTTTTCGTTCACACAAATTGGAGATTCCGATCGTCTATGTCAGCGTTCGTAGTTGTGAATTTATTTCTTCGTTTGGCCATCCACTCATCTCGTTGGACCCTTGATTCGAATTGGGCTATGATGACTGGGATTTTTGTCCTATTTCTTAATCGCAATCTGTGTATGGCTTCAAAGCTTTGCTCATTGAATTGTTCAATTTTCGAGGTTCGTGATATTTTTGTCATTAATTCCTTTAGAGAATTGCCGTCTTCTTGATTTTGTACAGGAATGCCAATGTTTCGATTTCTTCCACACTGATCAAAATCGTTTATGTGTTGTTTCATTTGCATTACTTCCTTAGCCAGCTATGTGTGCAAATTCTGAGTAGCCGTAAGCATTTTTGTTAATTCTGTTTGTTCTCCTGGTCTTCCAGTTTGTTTAAAATTAGATGATTCGCTATAGAACGAAATTCACTATACTACGGTTATCCGGAACCTAACGTGTTGTTTGACAGGGGTATGCCTGTATTTAAAATTTCCTTGCATTAACTGATCAATTTTACTGTCAAAAGCAAGTAGTATAATTAAGAATTAAGAATTATTATTAGTAGAAAATAGTATTAAATTAAATTAAAATTAAGAATTATTAGTTAATAAGAATTAAGAATTATTTATTTACTATACTATATTATTTATTATTATTTATTTACTATACTATTATTATATACTAATTAAGAATCATTTATTTAATTTAATAAAATCTTAATTTTAATTAAGATTTTATTAAATTAAAATTAAGAATTATTAGTATTAAATTAAGAATTATTATTAGTAGAAAAGCAAGTAGTATCATTAAGTAAAGGTTTAACTGTTAGACCTCTAGAATTGGATTTTTTTCCTCTGGGTAGCACTTTTTGTGCACAAAATGGTATTAATGTTTAAGTGACAAGCCCCAAAGAGCTCAAAGTTGAATACGGAAATGTAATCTGCTGAACAGCTGGTAGGACACGATTGATGCGCTCTCAAGGTCATTCAGCATGTTCTTTAACGTGCAGAACGATGACTAAATCGTTCACTGAGACGAGGCTTAGCATTCTATTCCTTTAGCCTCGTCGTTGGTCTTTCCAAACCTATGGGTCTTCTTTCTCACTGAAGGCAAATGGGGGTTAGCGGAGTTCTCAATGCAGGCACAGTGGAAACTCAAACTTAGGAACATTGGGATATGATCCTGCCAATCCTAAACTCTAAAGAGAGCCAGAAAATTCACATTTGGAATGCTATTAGCTTTCCATATTTCACTAATGAAAGGAAATGTGAAACAAATGTAATTAGTCCGTTGTAATTTAGAAGAGCAATTCTTAAAGTTTTTTTTTACAATAAAAATGAACCTTTGGCTAAAACTTAAGAGCGGTTTTAAAAGTGACTAGGTGTAGCTTATTTGCCCAGAGAGTTGAGTGTTTTGCCTCTAAGAGATCTTTTGCGCACACTATAGGCAAACACCCCGCCCTTCCCCTCAGTTAGTAAGGGACACCGACGGGCTTGAAAAAGGCGTGGTCCGTCGGTTGGGGCGTAAAACCGTGGCGCCGTGTGCGAAAGAGCCATATCCTGTGCACGTTAAAGAGCACAATGAGTGGCGTTGACGAGAGGCTATCAGTTGTCCAGTGGGTTACCTCCCCCAAACCTTATCTGAGCCCTCGGTATCTTTGTGGCCTGACCATTTAGCCCATTTTGTGTAAAAAAGTGCCGATCAGAGGTGAAACAACCCAGCCTACAATGGGAAAAATGGTCAAATCACATGGACCCCAATGACTCAGAATGTTGAGGAAGAGACACCCATGGACAGCTGTTAAGAGACAGACTGAAGTTTTTCTTCAAGGGACTCTAGCGAGTTATTTAATGCCCACAGGATATAGATCTCCTATATTGCCTACGAGGCACAATACACAATATACACACTTTCTCATTTGTTACATCATTAATAAACACATTATTTTATCAGAAAAGGGGAAGAAACTTCTCCCGTACTTGGGAGATAACTTATGAGCTCTGTCGCGCTTTTCCTGGCTTCTCATAAAACATACAAACACATACACAAACACACAACCATGCCATCCTGGGACTCCAACCGAGGATGACATGGTTGTGTGTTTGGCCCGTGGTGATACATCAGCTGCAGTACCACCACTAGCCAATGCGATATCACTGCGCCACAGAGGCGACAGGGCTCAGAGCTTAGGCTTTTGCTAAGCCGTCGAAACAGGAGATCTCTAATGGCTGAGCCGATGATGTTGTCCCCTAATGTGCAAGATTACAAAAATTCCGATTTAATAGCTTGAGCTATCCCGTAGCGGAGTGGTTAGCACGCTTGGCTACTGATCAAAGGCCTGGGTTCGAGCCCCCGGTAAGGCATGGATGCTTGTTGTTGTCGTCTTTCTGCTGAGATCCCGCCATCCTCACAGACGTGTTGGCGTATTAAACTGATGGCAATGGAAACTTCTATGGCGTATTAAACTGACAGGCTACTGTCAGACCTCTGTGGCAAGCAGCTGCTTGAGGGGGTATTTATTTATTTTATATTTATTATTTTCACAGGCAGAGAGATAGTCGGACGAATAAACGGACACATATTGCAAAAAAAAAAACTTTTTTCCCAGTTCTGCTGCATCTGAAGTTTAGGAATGGGTTTTGTCTCCTTCGCTAGCGCTGCAATCTCATAATCTCATGTTTCATGGTCCGAGATCCAACTAAGCCTACCTCGAAGTTATTTCCTTTAACCGTCTCTGACGGTGGGAAGGAAACACCGATCGGTTTGAAAAAGAAACAATCTCTTGAATGGGAAGTTAAGTCGTAGTGGCATGTCCAGGATAATTATATCCTGTTCTCGCAAAAAAAACTACTGGAGATTTACAATTATCTCCTACAGATGTCCAGTGGATGACTTTCCCTACCTCACTGAGACCTTAGGATCCTTGTGACCTGGCCATTTAGCCCACTGTGTACAAAACAAAGTGCCACTCAGAGGTAAAACAACCTAACATCCGCAAAATTTCTTTCTGATCTTGTAACTGAAAGAAAAAACTGTCGATTGATATAGTTACTTAAATAAAAACTCTTTAGAACATTAATTCGATTTTAATATTATTATCGCAGATTGTTCAGAAGAAAAAAAATCGCCCAACTTTCAATAACTTCATCGAATGAAAAACAAGCGAAAAGGCTCAGAAGAAATTCCATCCACAGCATTGATGGGGAAAGAGACAATTCCTCGAAAGAGGCAAGTAAATGTGATGATTCTAATCTTGCATAAAAGATGGTACATTTATTATTGTACCGGTCTTACAGGAGGTGTTCGAAATGACCCCCCCCCCCCCCCCCACCTTTTCTTCCATCTGTATGGAGACAGCGAACGATTGAGGAACGTCCATTGCACGCACAGGACAATCGCGATCGAATAAAAAAGTTTCTTGCCATTATCATATCCTCAATACAGCTTACATGGTCCTCATCTTGATAAGAGATAATTGGATGATAGCTTGGCTTTTTGATCCCAATCTGTCGAAACTGACATGACCAATCCCGTCCTCCTACTTAGAGAAAAAAAATCTGTTTCCGTTGTCACTGATAGCTAACGTATTCTCTTGCCAATTCCTTTCTTTTAATGGTTTCAGTATGATGCAGATTTGCACAGCAAATAATTTGTAAATGAAGAGTCTTTCAGTGTTTCAAAGTTGTCTTTCTTGTTTGCATCGCTGGTGGCATTCTGTTATTTATCTATTTATTTATGCACCTAACATTTGTGATGTTAGGGCCATGCCCTTCTACACCAAATGGTATTCTGTTAATATTGGACGGTTATACCAAGGAGTGTCTAAGGGAGAAGAGAGCTAGCTTCCATAGACGTAATGTAAACTTTTCGATCGCCCTCTAAACATGGCAAATTCGTGTATTGCAGTGAAGCCACCTAGCCATGGAGAGGAGCCAGTTCCTTGCGTTATTTTTCCACCGCCCAGCTAGGTTTTCAATAGCTTATACCACGTGACTAATTTTACATACACTTTGAATCTGTTCAAAGTGTTCATTTCTTAAATTTTATCATTATGATTTTCGTTTCACAAGGATTAGTTAAAATTATTTTCCTTAATAAAATCCCATTTTGTAAAACAAGTAGTAGCTATGCTCAACATAAAAATTTTAATATTTTGAACATTCTACTATATTTAATATATTATAATAAATTGAAATTTATGGCTTAATTCGAGATAACATGTTTTGTTTAATTATATTTTATAGAATTTAGGATATTTTCAATTAAAGTCACGTCGAGTTTCTTACTTATATAAACTGTCAATAGATGGCAGCAGGCACTTCTCGTATCAACCATAAAAAAAATTACTATTAGAACAAACTACAGACACCTATATATGTCGATATGCTCCAGGGAACACAAAACTGCAACATACATTGACTAACATGTTCGCAAGATGATTAAATGTATTAATTTACATATTAATTTTAAAAATTCTGCAAAATTACTCAAAATAAACATACAACGGCTTTTCCAGGTATCGTAAAATGTACTCCTGAACGGGATAAAACACTCACTGAATAACTTTAGGGTCAGCTATCACTATGCCAAACAGCCATGGCTGTTAGACAGGTTGAAACACTGATTAAATCGCAATAAATATACCAAGAGTAAGACAAACCACAGCTGCACTGGACTAAAAATGATTGCACTGCGCATGCGCAGATCGCCCCTTACAGTTGTTTTTGTGCATGAACATTAATTTGCCACGTTCAGCTTCGATAAAATTCCGCAGAACGGCGCCACTTACGTGCGAAGCTAGCCTTGTTCTCCTTAGACCTTCTTTGGTTATACTACGTCAAATATCTTAGATATCACTAATTTATATTATTTTCTTTTTGAATAAATGTCGGTGGTTGTAGCTAAAAAATTTTCATTTTCGTTTCTGTTATATTTCTTTCCACTAGTAGAAGAACTGCTTGAAATTGCAACTAATTTTGGTTCATGTAGAAAGTAGATCTCAAAATATCGTGCTTCATTTCTAATATTTCTTTAAATTCATTAATTATGGTTCCAAATTATAAATGCATCAGAGATTGGCTTAGTCAAGTAACGCGCCAGCTTCATAACCTGCAGTTTTCAGGTTGGAGTTCCAACTGTGCCTGGAGTCAGAATTTCTTTCGCTAACTTTAGTTTTGTCCTCGGGAAGAAAGGAGACATCTGTAGGCTTACAAAGGCCGCCGTCCGTCGGATGGAATGTTAATTCGTGATTCCGTGTGCGAGACACCGTACCCTGTTAGGTTAAGAACATGTTGAATGGTATTTACGAAAGGCGCCTGTCAGCTGTTTAGTAATTAACCTTCCCCAACCTGCTCTGCACTCTTGGATACTTTGTGACCTGATCACTTTAACCCATTAATGCATAAAAAAGTGCCATTCGGAGGTAAAACAACCCAAAATATAAACTTCAAATTATTCTTTTTAAAAATTACTCTACATTTGCAATAAATAAATTTGTTTTTCAAAGTGTTGATGAGTTTGGGATATCGGTGTTAAATATATTATTTATGTATGATGTTAAAGTTTAAAAAAAAAATGATACACAGTCGTATCAGAATAATATGACCACCTACCATAGTATATGTATGGTAGGTTATCATATTATTCTGATACGACTGTCTATGATAAAAATACAAAATACTTTATTTAAAATTATTAGCAGGTATTTGGAGCCTTCTATTAGCCTAATTCCTTCCCCGTTAGCAGTCCGTGGTAATTATGCTGCCTCTCTTTAGAGTTATTCATCTAAAACTTTTAAGCAAATCATAAATGGAACTCAGGCTCTACCTTATTCAAGTTATAAAAAATAAATAAATACCCCCTCAAGCAGCTGCTTGCCACAGAGGTCTGACAGGAGACTGTCAGTTTATATGCCAGAGTAGAAGGTCTGAGAGGATGGCAGGACCTCAGCAGAAAAACGACACATACATCTATGCTTTATCCGGGGTTCGAAACCAGGTCCCATTAGATCAGAAGCCAAGCGCGCTTATCATACTTTAATACAATTAAAATATTAATGAACAATTTTAAATTAGTTATTAGTTTTTTTAAATAATTATTCACCACTTTTGTTTTAAAATATAGGATTTTAATTTAATTTTATTATTGTAACTGCATACTTTTTCGTTAAAAAGTTGTACCGCTTCCTCAAAAACTGTTATAATCTTTATTATAACAGTTTTTCATACACAATCTACCCTTGTGGTATGATTTTTGGGAGAAGCTTTTTTCCCCATAAACTAAATGGCCAGTCATAAGACCTCAAGAACACGAATTTAGTAGAAGATCTATTGTCAGTTTCTAGGAGACAAATGGAGACCTCCCTTCAAAGCCATCATATTGTTGAATTGTGCTCAGCCTATTCCTTTCATACATAAGATTATATTTTAGAATACCATCCAATGGAGAGCAGACTTTCCAAGTCCATTGGTGTCTTTTGTCATCGAGGTCAGGAAAAAATCCCAGCGAGGTTTTTTCCTGATTCAGGCGGCTGGGGACAGTCACGTACCCGAGGGGGGGAGGGGTGGTGGTCCTGATTTTCAGCTGAGGTTTCTCCACAGTGAGGACTTGACCCTACGAACTTATTATGGTTATGAGCATGGCATGCCTCGACTGTGTAAACTCCTGCGCCATGCCACAAAGCTTTAATCGTTAGCCAATGTGTTGAAATTGCTGAAACGTCATTCGCACTGTAGTTGAAATTCTAAGGAATATTCAGACTTCATCCTCTCCGACCAGACTCGGATTGGAAACATAATTAAGGGGAAAAGCAATCGAGCAGTATAAAGGTGGAGAGGAGGGCAAGAAACTGGGTTTCCAATGCAGTGTATATTCTCCCCCCCCCCCTCTTTTCAGAGGTTTTAAAACAAAAAAAATCCCCTGAAATGCGTGATATATGCAAAAGGTTAATCATTTTTGGTTTCCATTCATCCAATACCCTTATTGGGTTTTCAAAGGGGACTGGTCCCCTTGGTCCGCTTCCCAGATCCGGTCCCGCTTCCGACAACTCATTCCTCCACCCCCCCTGAGCAACCAAACTTTAACTCACCCATCGTCTCTCGCTTTATTGCAGTAAGTGTTGCCACAAGGCGAAACTCCAAGAAAGGAAATAATTCTTTTTTCTTATAATTTCTCCTTCATCGGTGAATTATTGTTTTTAGCATTCCGTATTACACGACAAAATTAGGATTTCTTAATTTGTTACTGTTATATATACACACTTTACATTTTCACTGAAAAAAAACATAATTTTTTTTCTCTTTTCACGTTTGCTGACACTCTGGTAAATGAGACTTGTAGATTATCCTAACTTACGTCTTATGGAGTCCATAAAACACGTGTAGATACTAAAAGTGAAATTCTTGAAACGCATTAGGTATTTAGTCGTGTTTCGTGTCATAGTAGCCATCCTAAATGAGCGATATACTATTTATCTGAAGAAGAACTTTATGTACGTCGTAATGCATCGTAATAGCATCACGTTTATATTTGCATATTTTTCATATTTTCACCGTGAACAACTTATTAAATTATGCGCAACATAAATTCTACAGCTGGAAGTACAAAGTTTTTATCGAAGTCATGCCACTGAATTGGATTGTTTTACAATTGATTGACATTTTTGTTCATACAATGAGCTAAATGACCAGGTCACTAGGACCCCAAGGGCTCAGAGAAAATTGTGGAAACGGTAACCATTGTTAGGAGACAGCTGATAATCTCCCGTCAAGGACATCTAGCGTGTTCTTTAACGTGCACAGGGTATGGCTCTCCTGCACACGAAGCCACGGCTTAATGTCCCATCCGACGGACAGCTCCGAAGTTCTCTAAGTCCATCGGTGTCCCCTACTGAACGAGGGCAGGGAGGGGAGTTTCGTTGGAACTATATGGAAGTATTTAACGTGCATTCTCTTTCTGTACATGGCCATGACTTAACATCTCATCCAGTGGATAGCTGCCTTTCTAAGTCTATCTGCGCCTCTTTCTTAAAGAGAGTTGTTGTGGGTTGGGTTGTTTTACCTCTGAGCGGCACTTTTTGCACACCATGGGCTAAATGGCCAGGTCACATGGACCCCGAAGACTCAGAGAAGGTTGGGGGAGGGGACCCACTGGAACAGCTGTTGGGAGACAGATGGTAGCCTCCCGTCAAGGCCATCCAGCATGTTCTTTAACGTGCACAGGGTATGGCTCTCCCGCACACGGGGTCACGGCTTAACGTCCCATCCAACGGACGGCGGCCTTTCCAAGCCCATCGGTGTCCCCTACTGACCGTGGGCAGGGCGGAGAGTTTGGCGGAGATAAATATCAACGCTGACCTAGCTGGGACTCGAACCTGGGAACTACAGATTACGAGTCTGACGCGCTACCGACTGAGCCACCCCCGCCCCAGCTTAAAGAGAACAAGGTGGTTAACGGAGACAATTCTCAATGTAGGCAAAGGCTGGGCTGAAACCTGGGAACTGCAAATTGAGAACATAGTACGCTATCGACTTAGTTATTCTCATTTCCCTCCCTCCCATCTTCAAAGTAATATACCTTTATGATCGTGTTTTGAAAAATTATTTCAAAAAATATATGGTAAAATTTAAAACTTTTGTCCACTGTTTTAAATTTTAAAGAATTTTAAATTTTATACTTGTTTTGATTCACATTCAGTGATTTTCGAAGTATTGAAAATCTGAGATATTCTAAATCTAAGCGGCTGGGGACAGACACGTACCCGGGGGTTGGGGGGGATGGGGGGCGATAATTTTATTTTGGAGGTCTGAGAATTCAGATTCGGCAAGACTCCGGGAATTTAATTTCAGGAGGTGAGGGTTTGAGCATAAGACTTAAGTAGGATTTCCCATTTATTAAAATATTCCACTGGACAGGAAACATTAGAATGGCATTTTATATGGAATTAGGTTTTCGGATGTTTTATAATTATATATTTTTCGTATCGTAGATTAAATATGGACTAAAATAAAATTATACAAAGACAACTATTTTGGATTTCAAAGCAGGTAGACAAGTGTGAGATTTAATATAAGACGATCGAATTTTTGGGGTATTCCTGCTATGGACAAAGCCAGAACAACTATCGTAACGAACTTTGCAATGCACTAACAAAAAGTTTATTTTTATTAATAGGATTATAATTATAAATTTTTGTTTTAAAATTCAACAGGAAGGTATTAATTTTTAAAAATAGTTAATGTTTTAGAAATAAAGTCGTATTAAATAATTTTATGCTATTTGTCATGTTCACTAATTTGCTTCATTTTCTTATTTATTTTTATTGTATATATCTATGTTATGAAATAATTTCTAAGAAAGATTTGTAGACTTGGTGTAAAAATATTAAAACTGAAGTAACTATGAATATGAAAAAAGAATTGAAAGAGGTTGTGAAATCATTACAATTTAAGTCAGAAAATATATCAGACCTTGTGAAAGAATTAAAAGCTTTGAATTTTGCCGTTAAAAGAACGAAATGTTCATTTAATTAAAGAATCAACAGATTTAAAAATTGCAGTTCAAGAAAAGCAACTCAGGGAAAATGAATTAGAAAATTATTCTCACAGAAATCGACATAGAAATCAGTGGTATCCCGGAATCCTCAGAAGAAAAGTGAAATGAAAATGTAAGTAATATTTCAAAAGCATAAAAAACAAATAATAAGGATATTGTCACTGTGCGTAGAATACTAACTACGAAAGGTAAAAACTAGGCCAATGATCGTTCAGTTTAGAAATAGAGCAAAAAGCTTTTAAACTGAAGAGAACAGTTCCTGCTAATAAAATAGAAAAAAGATCTGGAACCTCCAAAATTTTCATAAATAAGAATATTTGTAGATTTTACAAGGTATTATTTTTTTAATTAAACAGATAAAAATAAAAGAATTATAAAATTTTATGGCTCAAAAATGGTAAGATTTTCTTGAGAAAGACCAACAGTTCGAATATTAAATGAGAAAGACTTGATCTTTCATAACGGAAGATTTTGAAATTGAAAAATTAGTGTGTGTGAAAAGGTTCAGGATTTTCAAGTATTATTAGAATTTTACTCTGGTAACTTGATAGACAGTAATGATGGATTAAATAATAACTTGAATTTATTTAATGTTGATATAAGCAGTATGTGTAGAAATTTTGATCAAGTTCTTATAATTACTATCTAATATGAATTATGCTTCTGATATTGCTGTTCTTAGTGAAACATGGATTAATAATTATGAAATGAATAACTTTTAAATATTTGGAAATAACTCTTTTATTAATCGGAGAGAATAAAATAAATCAGGTGATAACATAATTTACTTTAAAAATAATTTATCAATGAATGAATATTACCTTAGCCGAAAATTTAACCCTGATGAGATTTTAGAGGTATATAATAAACTGAATAATTTATGCTTCATTTCCGTATATATGTCTCTTAAATACACTGTAAAAGCTTTCCTAGAAAAATTATAATGTTATTTAGACGAAGTAAAATATACGAATGTTTATATAATTGGCGATTGAGTCTACGTTTGAATAGTAATAATAATGAAGTTCACAGATATTTAAATATAGTGTCCAACTATGGGTTTATATTTTACTAGCTGAAGTGTACTCGGCGCTGCCCGAATCTCCCTTTCAAGACGAAATCGGTGTATTCATATTTTCACTATATTACAGGTTAGTTTTATTAATACCACGCCCTGTTACAACCTCAAAACCATAGCACAGATTCAACACATATAATTCCTTATTGTCGATGACATATCCAGATATTCCTAATTATTGATGACAGATATCTTCTAGAGTTAATGCATTTCACATATGCTTTGTACATATGTATTTTTAAAATATATATGTATGAAATGCAATTTATATGACAATAAAATGTTTAGACTTCTATTCTAAGGTAGACAATGAAACGCATTCCATATTGAGTTATGAATTCACGCATGTTAAAATTAAACAGTTTCTTTATTTATAAACTTGCAGTAAATAAAGCTCCTTAAGCACTACAAAAGCATTTTCCTTGAAATACATGAATGTAGCAAAACTCTCATTCAACTAATAAGTTCATAATACTTCTTTATAAACTACGTTAGTCGTCTTTCCATTAGGCGCTAAAATACACAAATGTATTTTATTCCCCATTCTGGAACATCCCACATAAAGTTGCCCATGACCAAAGCATGGAACTCTTAGATCCAGTCCAACCACCTTTAATGATTGACCTTGAGCTCTATTAATTGTCATTGCGAAACTGAGCCGAATCGGAAACTAGTCTTTTAAATCGAAACGGGAAATCTGTTAGTATTACAGGGATTCTAGATAAGAACACATCTTGTCCAGCAGCATGGCATGTAAATTACTGTGGCTACAATTACAAAATTAGTTGTTTTACAACTAGTTTTGTTCCACTGCAAATTATTGGTGGATATAAATTTCTGATACAAATAATTGCGGCACCTACTTTGAGTTTCAATAGATGAGGTGGTAATCCTGATGTTTCTAAAGAATTCAAAAATTCGGTAGGATAATTAGCACCTTCATCATCTTCTGCCATTGCATCTACGGATTTATAATCTTTTTCAATTCCTGGAATTTTTGCCAGTAGCTCTTTATTCATTTCTGCGACACCAGGTCATAAATCGATCTAGGAACTAAAATGGTCCTATGGTATAACCACGTTGGATTGGAAGAATTTTTTGCTATATGAGAAAATACAGATTTCTGAAAATCCTGTAAATTCCTCATTATATTGATATGCTTCCCAAATCGATATATCCATCTTCGTCCGGACTAATGGTTCCGTTTGCTATGCTTAAAAGATCTTCTGCAAACTCACCAACTGAGAAGTCATTAAAAAGTCTTACGCGCATATTTGTTGTCAAGCATCGTTTTTTGACTCTATCCCAGATGTGGGAAGATTCGATACATGCGTGCAATTCATCGGCTTTCGTTCCTTCAGGAATGATAGGAAGTGTTTGTAGGAAGTCACCAGCTAATGCAACTGTGACTCCTCCTCCCAGTAATAAATTATTCTTTTTTTTTTAAATCTTCAAAGTCCGATCACCGCCGTCCCATGGCCGAATGGTTAGCACGCTTGGCTGCTGATCTAAGGGACCGGGGTTCGAGCCCCGGGTAAGGCATGGTTGTGTGTGTTGTTTTTCTGCTGAGGTCCTGCCATCCTCTCAGATCTCCTACTATGGCATATAAACTGACAGGCTCCTGTCAGACCTCTGTGGCAAGCAGCTGCTTGAGGGGGTATTTATTTTATTATTATTTTTATTTATTAAAGTCCGATCTAAAGCTTTTAGGGCATTCTTGTGGGACATAGTACATTCGTCCCACACTATGAGCTTGATTTGCTGCAAAAGTTTAGCTTTGGCAGTACCTCTGGCTATATTGCAAGTTCGTTGGTCGGTTGATGACATATTTAATAGCAGTTTCAATGTGGAATGCGTGGTCTTTCTCTTTCCAACAGAGTCGCAGCAATTCCCGATGATGCAATAGCAAATGCAATCATTCCATTTTGTCGAACTTTGGCCGAGAATAAATTTATCAGAAATGTTTTTCCGGTTCCCCCCAGTGCACCTATAAAATATACACCTCCTTTATTATTGAAAATGGCATCCGTAACCTCCTCAAAAATAGTCCTTTGTTCCTCTATTAATTTTGGTTCGTTTTGCTCCATGAATGCTTTAAATTGGTCAGTTTTATACGCTACCTATACCATATACTCGCATGTGAGCGCATAATTTTCACCCCTCAATGGCTCAGGGAGAATAAATGTTTTCAGTTCAGCTCCATCTGAAGCTAGAATGTTGTTTTCAATCAATAAAAGTGTTCTATTAAAAATCGCATCATTGTAAGTAATTTCCATGTTTGGACTTTCAATTTTTGCTTGATGTAAAATATCCACCGAAATATTTTCTTTTAAGTTTCCCATAATCGTTTGGAATTAGAAATGGAACAGACCTGAAGCATAACAGCAAAAAGGTTCCTAAGCATTTTAGCAGACTGCACAGTTGATGCTTCCTGTAAAGCTTTATTCCAATGAGAATCATCCTCTAGAAGTATCTCCGCAAAACTCCCCGCCCTGCCCACGGTCAGTAGGGGACACCGATGGGCTTGGAAAGGACGCCGTCCGTCGGATGGGACGTTAAGCTGTGCCCCCCGTGTGCGGAAGAGCCATACTCTATGCACGTTAAAGAATACGCTTAATGGCCTTGACGGGAGGCTACCATCCGTCTCCCAATAGCTGTTCCAGTGGGTCCCCTCCCCCAACCTTCTCTGAACCTTTGGGGTCCTTGTGACACCCAAACAAAGGTCCTTGTGACGTCTGTTTGTTGTTTGAAAAAAACAAAGATCCTTGTGACCCATTGTTCTTTGCACATCCATGGTGTGCAAAAAAGTGCCGTTCAGAGGTAAAACAACCCAACCCAATCATCTAGAAGACCTCTTAATTGACAGGTATGTCTATAGGTTTCGCACACTGTTGCATTTACTGTGCGCAAATCACCAAAAGATGTCGGACCTACTACGTCATGAAGGAGTAACCTTAAGTAAAAGCACTCAAAATTTTTCGGATGCACGGTGTAAACCCGACCGAGAGCATTACTGGTCCTAATTCCAGGATGATTGGTACTTTGCTACTAGTTTTGCGACGATTCCATTTTTTGTCATGACGATTCCGTTTTTTGTTTTTTCAATAGGTACCGACCTATTCCAGGTGAAATAAGTCGGTACCTATTGAAAAAAGGTTTTTGCGAAATTATCTTGCTTGCAAAGATCGAATATTGCTCCAAAATATCTGCTACGTGTACGTATGCTGTATTTTTCACCTACGTTCCACTTTTTTAATACTATCCGGGGAAGCGAATATGTCCCATTGCCCCCCCCCCCCCCCCTATGATTCGCTCCTCACCCTAAAGAACCGATCTAGGTCACAAGATGCCACTGCACAATTTAAATCTCTGGTTTGTCCGTACCCACCGCCATTTGTCTCAGTTATCGTCTTCGTGCAGACTCTTTTCCAATCAGCTCTGTACTTTATGCGAATCGACGACGGCATTTCCAGGTCAAGTGCCTGCAGTAGAGAGAGTTCGGTCATTTGCGTTTTCGACCTCCTTTTCACCCCCTCCCCCCTCCATCTTCCACCCCCTACCTTACACTCACTGAAAGCCAACATCGAAGTCGATAAAAATTCCGCTCCGAGGTACGAGAGGACGACAGAGTGAACAATCAATGAGCGCGCGGCACGCGATCCAATAATTGTGACATCTGTGAAACGGCGGCGCGTGAGAAAACGCCAATTAAATTGTCATTTCCATCCGAGTGGCCGATAAGCATCCGTCCTCCTCCCCCTCCACCCCCTCCTCCTCCTCCTCGTCCGTCAGGAATGAGGAGAGAAACCGGCCGGTGCGGAGGTTCATCACATCCGCGATGATTAGCCTCATTAAGTCTGCCGCCCGTCAGACAACACGAATGAAAACTAAATGCAAACACAGAATGCTCGAAATTTCTCCCTCATGAAGACGAACAGATGTTGGACACAAATGGATCTTCGTTAATGATCTAAAAAAGCAAACGGTTTCCTTCACAATTAAAAATTCAAATCGTCGAAGAGGAGATAGTTTGGTTAATGACGGAATATTAATAAAGAGAAGAAAAATATTCTTTTGAGTTGTAATATTTAAATTCTTTTGCTGCAGATATTATTTTTGCATCCCTTAATTTTTTGAACTGAGAAATTATTTACTGGTAGGGATTATTTCAGTAATTAGGTGATAAAGTGAAAAAGCTGTACCTCTCATAGACCTCACGTTATTATTAATAAATATATAATTTTCCTCTGAATGTACAAACAGCGGCTTATGAAAAACTTTTAAGTACTTGGCAAAATAGAGTAAACATATCATTTGTAATAGAAAAAGCAATATTATTTTTTTAGAAAAATATAATTTTTATTCATAAGAGCAAAGAATACAAATATATTTACAATTTGACCCGTAAAGCTAAATAGCTTATCTGCAGGAAAATGAATAAATTATACTAACATAAGTCATTCAGCCACAAAAATGGTGTACATCAAATAAATCCACAAAACACAACACATAAAAATCAGCTAACTAGAAAATACCAAATAATTTTTTAATTCCATTTTAAGTCTTCTAAAAGTATCTATATTTAGTAATTCTTTTGGAATAGCATTAAATATAAGTGGTACTTGATATTCGGAGGTATGTTTCCCGTAATTATTTCGAAAATTTGGCAATTTGTAATAACCTTGGTTTTGAAGTCTTGTTGTTGAATTTTTAGTTTGTAAGTTTCGTCGAAAAAGTTTTTAATTATTACATTATATTTATATAAATTGCTGTAGGATAAAAGATTTAAAATTTTTAATCTATCGGTGGAAGTTTTATAAAATTTTTGCAAATGAAACGTAATAATAGTTTTAGCTCTTATAGACTGCAGTTTTTCTATTTTATTTATGTTAGTTAAGTTAGTTGTTCCATGCACAATTATTCCATAATTTAAAATAGATTCGCATATTGCTTTATAAAATATTACACAGGTTTCCATATTTAATACGTATTTCAATTTTTGAATTTTTATCGCCGATATTCTCAAGCTTTCACATATGTGGGATATTTGGGCATTTCACCTAAAATATTCATCAAAAATGATTCCTAAGTAATTTATTTTATTTACTTGCTCAACAAGTGGGCAACTACATAAAGATTCATAATTTGAGGCATCCTTTTTTCTGCAAATTATTTTATGAGTTTTGATAAAGAGGTTTTGATGAATATGAAATCCTGGTGAATGAATAATCATCAATTTTGTTTTTTTCTCATTTAAACAGATTTTATTATGATTTAACCACCTAATAATATTATTGTAATCTGTTTGAACCTCTGAAATGCTATTATTTAAATATTTCTGACTGTTTATTAAAACAATGTCGTCAGCATATAGATAAATAGCAGTATTTAATTTTGTATTGAACAAATCATTTATGTATACTAAGAACAGTAAAGGACCTAAAATTGAGCCTTGGGGAATTCCATATCGTGTAATTACTTTTCTGCTGTAGCAGTTTTTTATTTTAGTAATTGTATATCTGTCTGATAAATAATTTCTAAACCAATCTAACACTATACCGCGAATACCGTAATTTTCCAGTTTATTTAGTGAAATGCTATGATCTATTGTATCGAAGGCTTTCTTTAAGTCTAAGATCATAGTTACAATTTTTTCCCTATTATTCAATGATTTATTAATATTATTTGCAATTTTAGAAATTAGTTGAATTGTGTTTTTTCCTTTTTGAAAGCCAAATTATTTTCATTAATTATGTTGTGTTTAAGTAAAAAGTTAAAAACATTATTATAAATATATTTTTCCATTATTTTCGAAAAAATAGGCAGAATTGTTATTGGTCGATAGTTAGAAAAATCCTCCTTAATACCACCTTTAAAAATAGGTCTTAAAATACATGTTTTGAGTTCATTAGGTATGTTCCCAGTAAATATAATCTGATTTATAATTTTTGATGTAATATTAAGTAGTGTCTCTTTATAAAATTTTATATGTTTAATGCAAACATTATCGTAACCAGGTGATTTATTGGTGTCTAATGAAGTAATTATGCTGTTTCAACAACCAGTTTTTCAACAATAAAAGCACTTCAAACAATTTTCTATTAACAATGATAGTATTTCAATAAGAATGCTTTCCAAGCATAATATTAATAATACTTTTTTTTTCATAAGAATGCTTCCTAATAATGTTTTTAGCGCTCTCTTCAGTAACAATGTTTTTAGCGCTCTCTTCAGTAACAATGTTTTTAGCGCTCTCTTCAGTAACAATGTTTTTAGCGCTCTCTTCAGTAACAATGTTTTTGGCGCTCTCTTCAGTAACAATGTTTTTGGCGCTCTCTTCAGTAACAATGTTTTTGGCGCTCTCTTCAGTAACAATGTTTTTGGCGCTCTCTTCAGTAACAATGTTTTTGGCGCTCTCTTCAGTAACAATGTTTTTGGCGCTCTCTTCAGTAACAATGTTTTTGGCGCTCTCTTCAGTAACAATGTTTTTCGCGCTCTCTTCAGTAACAATGTTTTTAGCGCTCTCTTCAGTAACAATGTTTTTAGCGCTCTCTTCAGTAACAATGTTTTTAGCGCTCTCTTCAATAATAATGCTTCTTCCGAATAATATATTATTTTTAGAAAGAAAAAGGTATTAAGAAAGGTATAAAACTTTCCATCAATGCCACATCCAGCGCGTTCTTTAAACGCACAGAAAATATGGCTGTCTGCGCACAGAACCAAGGCTTAACATCTCATCCGACGGTGTCCCCTGTACTGATGATATCCATGTCAATAACTCATAGATTTGCGCCCCGACAAATGTTTGACTAAGCGAAGTGAAGCCTCTAATTTTATTAATTTTTAATTTTCAATTTATAACTTTGTTTTGCATTAATCAAACGATTGTGTTATATATATATATATACTATATTATATATATATACTATATTCTATCTTATACTATATTCTATGCTGTAATGTACCTCAAAAATTCAAACGTAAAGTAATAATTCTTATGAAACAGAAAAAAACAACCAAGATCGTTCAAGGTCTTCGCATAAAAGTAATTAATAATTAAACAACAAATTTTCTCAATTACATTTTTCACAATATTGTTTCATTGCATTTCATACATATTTCACTTTATCATCAATTTTAATCATGTAGTTTAATCATCCACATAATGTAACTTTCCGTGATATTTCTATACATAGAGTGCATTGCTGTGAACGTGTAGTATGCACAGTCTACAACTTTCTCGACATTCCAAAGCATAATGCAATGTTAGATATTTCTATGACTCAAATCCCTTCACCCCATTTAAAATGAATTTTTAAAGTACCTGATTTCTTTTCAGAAAAGTTGAGTTATTTTGCCTTTCAGAGGTACTTTTTTTTTGCACAATGTGCTCTAAATGGTGAGATCACAAGGATCCTAAAGACTCAGAGATGAGAAGGAAATCCACTGTACACTTTTAGGAGATAGATCTTCGGTCAAGGCCATGCAGCGTGTTCTTTAACGTGCACAGGGTATGGCTCTCCCGCACACGCAGCCACGGCTTAACGTCCAATCCGATGGACGGTGGCCTTTCCAAGCCAATCGGTGTCCCCTACTAAGTTTTGCGGAGATAAATCTCAACGCTGACCAAACTGTAACTCAAACCTGGGAACTGCAGATTACGAGCCTAACGCGCTACCGATTGAGTCACCCCTGCCCCTCACCGAAGGGTAGGGTAGAGATTAGCGGAGATAAATCTCAACGCTGACCCAACTGTAACTCAAACCTGGGAACTGCAGATTACGAGCCTAGCGCACTACCGATTGAGTCATCCCTGCCCCTCACCGAAGGGTAGGGTAGAGATTAGCGAAGATAAATCTCAACGCTGACCCAACTGTAACTCAAACCTGGGAACTGCAGATTACGAGCCTAGCGCACTACCGATTGAGTCATCCCTGCCCCTCACCGAAGGGTAGGGTAGAGATTAGCGAAAATAAATCTCAACGCTGTCCCAACTGTAACTCAAACCTGGGAACTGCAGATTACGAGCCTAGCGCGCTACCGATTGAGTCATCCCTGCCCCTCACCGAAGGGTAGGGTAGAGATTAGCGAAGATAAATCTCAACGCTGACCCAACTGTAACTCAAACCTGGGAACTGCAGATTACGAGCCTAGCGCGCTACCGATTGAGTCACCCCTGCCCCTCACCGAAGGGTAGGGTAGAGATTAGCGGAGATAAATCTCAACGCTGACCCAGGTGGAACTCGAAACTGTGAACTGCAGATTACGAACTTCGCGTTCTACCGTCTGAGAAAACCCTCGCCCCCATCGTTAGGTGGTGGTGGGCTCCAATTCCACCCGACTCAAAACATTTCAGGGTTTGGGAGTTTGATCAGTTGGCACTGTGTCCCGCTCGCAACATAATGAGTCCAGGTTCGAGTCCACATTGCGCCTAGGTTGAGCTCGATGACCTCGATGGAAAAGATGACAGCTATGAATTTGAAAAGATCATCTCCCATTAGATGGCGAAGTAACCAACGTTCCCCATATGCAGGAGAGCCAAGTTAAAGAACAAGTTGGACAGTATTTGATCTGTGGGACTCTCTTCCCTACCCAGCTCCGAGTCTTTTGGAGTCCTGGTAACCTGGTCAATTAGTCCAATTTGCGGAAAAGAATGTCACAAAAAGAGATATTAATTTAATTCAATAGTTTCCCAGACAATGCGCTTTCACTAGTTATAGGCCTGTCCAAATTCGAATTAGCAACTCTGCAAGAAAACATGACCTGACTCTAAAGCTTCAGTTCTCATTAAAACAACTAATGTTCCTTTTTAATCTGTACAATGACTTTACATACAATCAGTCGTAAACAAATGCCGAGATTGTTTTTTTTTTCTGGGGGGTGACAGTAGCTCAGCATTCAGCAATGCAGGATGATGACGACACCATAGCGTGACAGTTGATAAAATCACTTCGACCTTCTTTAGATTCAAAAATCGTGACCAATTGTGTATTGACCTGTAACCATTCTTGCATTTTTTAAATAAGCACATTGTTTAATAATCTACAATTTATATAACAATGTGATCTACTGTACAGTTTGCCCTGATTGTTTTATGCAATGATGTCAGGAAAATTAAATAACGTTAACATTTGGTATTATTTCACAATTATATTTCTTTTTTTTTTTGACAAAGCAAAATGTATTAATCTAAACGTTACTAGAGTTTAAAACATCATAAAATGTCGAAATTAATGTTTCTTTTCAGAAATCAGCAGTTAGATTTTATATTTAGGCATTACGAGCAATGCAAAATATAATTTAAAATTGCTTATTGAGTCAAACAACGTATAACAAAAAATTCATCTTCGACGAACTGTAGTGGCGACCTCTATCAAGGTTTCGATTCGTCTCGTGCGTTTCATATAGCAGGAAAACAAGCAATAAGGAGCAAATGGGTTGGGTTGTTTTACCACTGAGCGGCACTTTTTTGCACACCATGGGCTAAATGGCCAGGTCACATGGACCCCGAAGGCTCAGAGAAGGTTGGAGGAGGGGACCCACTGGAATACCTGTTGGGAGACAGATGGTAGCCTCCCGTCAAGGCCATTCAGCGTGTTCTTTAACGTGCACAGGGTATGGCTCTCCCGCACACGGAGCCACGGCTTAACGTCCCATACGACGGGCGGCGGCCTTTCCAAGCCCATCTGTGTCCCCTACTGACAGTGGGCAGGGCGGGGAATTTTGCGGAGATAAATCTCAACGCTGACCCAGCTGGGACTCGAACCTGGGAACTACAGATTACGAGCCTGGCGCGCTACCGACTGAGCCACCCCCGCCCCACTCCCAGTACATCCTTTGAATGTCTAAACTACTTTGTGAGTTTTCGTTCAGTGTTATCACGCAAAGGTATAAATTTAAACTAGAAAAATAACACATCATTTCCGGTGAATATAAGCTGCTCGTTTTCAAAATGAGGATTGCTCTCTTCCTTTAGCCCTCTAGCAGTGGAAATTTGGACTAATGGATGATTGAAAAATTACCGATAAAATATTTCATTAGGTCTTATAAAAACGAAAAGAATTTACTAAATACTTAATCACTTATTAAGCTGTTTAATTCACAGAATGAACATGGCTGTAGAGGAAAATTTGCCTTGGTTCGGGTTGATCTGGGTTGGGTTGGGTTGTTTTACCTCTGAGCGGCACTTTTTTGCACACCATGGACTAAATGGCCAGGTCACATGGACCCCGAAGGCTCAGAGAAGGTTGGGGGAGGGGACCCACTAGAACAGCTGTTGGGAGACAGATGGTAACCTCCCGTCAAGACCATCCAGCGTGTTCTTTAACGTGCACAGTGTATGTCTCTCCCGCACACGGGGCCACGGCTTAACGTCCCATCCGACGGACGGCGTGCCTTTCCAAGCCCATTGTTGTCCCCTACTGACCGTGGGCAGGGCGAGGGTTGGTCTGAAGGCACAAACTCTTGATGAATAGTGATTATATTATTAAATAAGCTGTGGATTCATTTGAAAAACGAATTACTCTTTTATATCAAAACAAAAAAATGTGTCCCCCTGTCGTGTTGAAAACGAATGGTCCCCGAACTTCCTTTTAATTTCTCCGTTAATTAATTACTCCAATTAATTCATCTTCACTCGTTATTCTGGGTGAAATCACAGATCGGCTGGTTTTTTACATCCGTGCTCAGTTGTGCGTCAAACGTCCTGTGACTTCAATAAAAGAAATAAATGTCCAATGCACTAAGGACGACGTGGGCCTTAGCTGTACTCATCACTTCAGTGGATGAAATGGCTTTATTGATGCTCCTTGGAGACTTTCCCCAATCAGCTAAATATAATTTGAACGCTGCTTTGCCTTTCCAGGCATTCACTTAATGAGGTGAAAATCTGTACATTCCTCGTACAGTCGCCAAAAAAAGTATCCGAACACTATGGTTGATTACAGAATTCAGAAAAAATATCTGGCAACGATTTCTTTAGAAATTAGTGATCTGGCAACCTTCGTGTCATGTGATTACAGAATTCAGGAAAAATATCTGGAGCGTGTACAGCAACTGTACACGCTCCAGTTACCGTTCACAGCAAACTGGAGCATGTGCAGTTACTGCACACGCTCCAGTTTGCTGTGAACGGTAACTGCACACGCTCAATATTTCCGTGAGTGAGCCCACACGATCTAGTATCAAAATAATATGACCACCTATAGTCGCTCAAAAATGTATCCAAACACTATGGTTAATCACAGATTTCAGAAAAAATATCTGGCAGCGATTTTTTTAGAAATTAGTGATCTGGCAACCTTCGTGCCACGTGACACGAAGATTGCCAGATAAACAACCAAACCCTACCGACCGAGGACAGGAGGGGGTTTACTTTATCCCTCTTTTACCAAATTTCAACGCATAGGTGAGACTCGAACCTGGGTATTACAGATTAAGAGCCTGGCGCGCTACCGTCTGTGCCAATCCCCACTCCAATAAGCTATAACCAATTTCACTCGCTAACTTAAAATTATTTATATTTTTAACCTCAATGAAAACTATATATTTAAGTTGTTGTGACTACAATAACTGAAATCAAATGTTTTCTCTTTTGCATCCTTTGGACGAATCAGCCTCCTTTAAGAGGTCGTCCTTCTGCGAATTAGAGAATTCCAGCCGGGTGAAGTACCCAAGGGGTTCGATTCCCCCCGAAAATCCTGTCGTCTAATGCGAAATTTCAAACTTTTCTACCAGCTTAGAAATCTTAAACAGGTGTTTTTTGCATAATTTTATTTGAGTTCCATAGCATATTTTTGACGCTAAAAATAGATTAAAAAAAGTATAAAATTCTATTCTGTATAGAATATCGTTTTAACCTTTCTTGTTAGGTGGAATATTTTGGTAATTGGGAAACCCTAGTCAAGTCTTATTTCAGACACCTTTCTTCCACCCCCATCTGTAGTTCCCAGGTTCGAGGCCCACCTGGGTCAGCGTTGAGATTTATCTCCGCAAAACTCACCTCCCTGCCCACGGTCAGTAGGGGACACCGATGGGCTTGGAATGGTAGCCTTCCGTTGGATGGGACGTTAAGCCGTGGCTCCGTGTGCGGGAGAGCCATTACCCTGTGCACGTTAAAGAAACGCTGAATGGCCTTGACGGGAGGCTACCATCTGTCTCCCAACAGCTGTTCCAGTGGGTCCCCTCCCCCAACCTTCTCTGAGCCTTCGGGGTCCATGTGACCTGGCCATTTAGCCCATGGTGTGCAAAAAAGTGCCGCTCAGAGGTAAAACAACCCAACGTTAAAGAACACGCTGGATGGCCTTGACGGGAGGCCACCTCTGTCTCCCAACAGCTGTTCCAGTGGGTCCCCTCCCCCAACCTTCTCTGAGCCTTCGGGGTCCATGTGACCTGGCCATTTAGCCCATGGTGTGCAAAAAAGTGCCTCTCAGAGGTAAAACAACCCAACCCACCCCCCACCACCCTCCCACCCGAAAAAAAATCTTATTACGTCCCTGATTCCAGCTGAAGTAAAATCAGAGTGTTTCAATTGTTAACGAAAAGTCCGTGCGTAACGATTTCCATTCACGGGAAACGAACTGTCTGTTGCAGCAAAATCTCCCGAGTAACAATGTTGTAACAACAAAGTGACGTCGTTGCTGTCCCCAGAGCATTATCGCAGCGAATCCTCCAAGAGAGGAACTTTATCTTCCGCGTTTTTAAATACATTTATATATTTTTGTTCCGATTTTCGAAGCGAAACCCTTTCTCATAACGCCAGGAAAATAACTTCAAAATCGGCGACCGTAAATCTTAGCGCTGTGTCGAAATGAACAAAGTGGACACTTGACAATAGGTTTGCTAGCGCAGATGTTGACTCCCGCACCGTACGCATCGCTGAGGTGGGGGGGGGAGACTTTTTTTGCTTTGGAAACAGATGCCAAGTCTTCGTCTTCGCGAAGGTGCAATAAAGTCCGTTGGAAAAAAGATCGAGAGCTAGGATACCAAAGGAAGGAAGTTGTTTCGCTCGAAACAGTCTTCTTTGCTCTTGGAAACATTAAACTTCAAGCTTTCGGTCTTGAAGTTGGCGCAGCGGGGAACGCTATAAATGCGAGCCCTTTATCGTCTTCGGGATGCCCCTAGAGAATGACGATCGCCCGCATCGGACGTCATTTCCTCTCGCATCCGAGACAGCGAACTAGCGGGGGGGGGAGGAGGTCAGGTGAAGTTACATTCTCATCTGTCATTGGTTATTTATCGCTGTTTCTATGGCGACGCTCATTCGGAGTTACAGAAGTAACAATTATTGAGGGAGCTTGGGATTTGTTCGCTCCGGATGCGGGAAGGGGTTGTGATGGGAAGTAATAAATTTATTAAATCAAGTCGAGAAAGAAAAAGAAACTGGTTTATTAGGTAAAAAAAATTGAGGGTGTCTTTCTGCTGAAACAGTGGATTAAAGCTCGGTGATCAACTTTTTATAGCGGAGAGATATTTTTTCAATGAAGCGGCTGATCATAAGAATTTACCTCAAACAATTAATTGAAACGCAAAATAATTAATGTTACTAGCAACTTTCCCGTTGAAATTCAACGGAAAATGGAAGTTCAGATATAGAAGTGATTTTAAACTCGAACACGGGTTCTATATTATACAGACAAAGTCTCGATATTTTAATGCAACATGAGGTTGTAAAGTTCTACCTACGAGATAAATTTCGAATCTAGCTATCAAATTGAAACTTAAGATTTTACCTTTTTTTAGTTGTTTTACTGTTTCTGAGCGGCACTTTTTTTCTGGGCTTTTTTGTTTCCTCAGCGGAAGTTTTTGCACTCAAAAGGCTAAATAGTTAGGTGACAAATACTCGATGGCTCAGAGAAGGTTGGAGGAAGGGGATCAACTGGGGAGCTGCTAGTAGACAGATGGTAGCCTCCCGTTAAAGCCATCCAGAGTGTTTTTTAACGTGCATAGGGTACGGCTCTCCTGCACATGATGCCACTGCTTAACCTTCCATTCGACGGACGGAGACCTTTCGTGGCTCATCAGTCTTCCCTTTCTAACCGAGGGTTTAAATAGGATTAGCAGAGAAAATTCTCAGCCTTCGCCTAATTGAGTTGAAATGCTTTACTTCTGAGCGGCACGTTTTTGCGCACAATGGGCTAAATAGCCAGATCACCAGGACCCCGAGGGCTCAGAAAAGGCTGGGGAGAGGGGACCCATGATCAGTTGTTAGGAGACAGATGGCAGCCTCCCATGAATGCCATACAGAGTGTTCTTTAAAGCGCACAGGGTACGGCTCTCCTGCACATGATGCCACTGCTTAACCTTCCATTCGACGGACAGAGACCTTTCGCAACTCATCAGTCTTCCCTTTCTAACCGAGGGTTTAAATGGGATCTGATTATGAGCCTGGCGCACAGTATATGTTCGCCCACCAGCCAATTCGAACACGGCTGTCATTAGATAGGGAAGGGAGTGGCTCAGTCGGTAACGCGCCAGGTTCGTAATCTGCAGTTCACAGGTTCGAATCCCACCTGGGCCAGCGTTGAGATCCCTCTGTCATAGGAGACATCGATGGGCTTGGAAAGGCCGCCATCCGTCGGATAGGATGGAATCTTAAGTTGTGGCCACGTGTGCGGGAGAGCCATTACCCTGTGCACGTTAAAGAACATGCTGGATGGCCTTGACGAGAGACTACAATCTGTCTCCTAATAGCTGTCCAGTGGGTTCTCTCCTCCCAACTTTCTCTGAGTCTTGGGGTCCCTCTGGCAATTTAGCCCATTATGTGGAAAAAAGAGCCGCTCAGAAGTAAAATAACCCAACCGGACACTGCCATGTTATGTGAATAGAAAGCCACATTCAAAGCTTCCTAACTTTGAAATTAATTCGCTTTTACAAAAAAAAGTCCTGGAGATATATTGACGATCTCGCTGAAATCTGTTTTCAAAAATTCTGTGTTTAATATTTGACGTGTTATTAAAAATGAAACGCTTCAAAACAGGCGCTGCTACTTTTTCCCTAAACACTTTTCCCATAATTGGAAAAGATTAAAATAACCAGCTATCATTTTTTTTTAATTTCATTTATTTCAGTAAACGATTATTTGTGTTTTAATAAAAACTTTTGAGGTAAATTATTATTTACAATGCTACTATTAAATATTTCGCTTAAATTTTCAATAATTTTAAAAGTTATGGAAATTTCTTAAGTAAGTTCGATGAGGTCATTTCTCTACACCTTTTTTTAAATATATGTAACAGTTAAAGAGCTTTGAATGTGGCTCTTCATTTACATACATGAAAGTGTCCCTATTAAACGTTGGAGAATAATGCATAGTTAATAGCTACCGGCATTTTAATAAAGTATTTTTTTAACCTAACATGTATCACTTTTACAATTTCCTCTAACGCACTCTTTTACAACTCTTTTTTCACACATACGTGACTGTGACACGTGCGCACTAATGAAAAATAGAAAGATGTCGCTGTCCTGTTGACGTCAGATATCGACGTCAGCAAGCCACACTTTCTTTTTAAAGTTGACCAGGAATCGCATGAATCCTCAAATCAATGGAAATGATCTGCGCGGCTGATGATCCTTTAGTCAAAGAATGACGCAAGCGGAGCCGACAAATCAGATTCTTACGCAACCGCAATTTGAATATTTTCACGTTCTGAGAATAGCGAATGCTCCAGGTGAATGACTATAAATGCATTGAAATGAGAACCATTATTGTTGGCCGTGAAATGAAATAAGCACTCTACTATGAAAATGACATGCCTGCTGAAATTAGTTCCCCCATTTTGATTAACAAATTATCGTTAAAATACAAGTAACATCAATATTTATTACAATGTTTATTTTCTGCTTGCTATTTATTCAATGTGTGCGACAGTGTTTTTTTTTAACTAGATTTTTTAGATAGATACTTTTCAAACTATGTGCCGCGACCACCCAAGAGACTGAAGTTTCGCTGGAGAGCAGCCGCAAAACTTCTATCATAATTTCATGTTAGAGAACATTAAAAATATTATTTTTATTTTGACAGAGTCACCGTATTTTATAATAGGAAAGAAATACAGAAAAGTTAGGAGTGGTTGAGGGACCCCAAACAGAAATGTTTCAGAGACATTATAAATAAAATTAATATAAATATTCCTCAAGCAGCTGCTTGCCACATAGGTCTGACGGTAGCCTCTCAGTTTATACATCATAAATATCTGTGAGGAAGGAGAAACCTCAGCAGAAAAGCAACACAAACATCCATGTCTTACCCGGAGTTCGAACCCAGGTCCTTTTGGTCAGTAGCCAAACGGGAAGAAAACACATTAAATACGAAAAAATAAAACAGCATAGACAGTAGCTACGAATTTAAATCGCCTGGATTCAAACCAATAATTATATTAGCATTGAGATTTTGTCTACTCGTCTACCTCTGGTTAGCTACATAGTGAGTAGCGCTCAGTGTTCGTAATCTGCAATTCCCGGGTTCCAGTCCCAACTGGGCCTACGATTGATACATCAACTGGGCCTGAACAGGGTAGCGTATCTCAGCTAACCCCCATTCTTCCCTCAATCAGAAAGGGGACACTATTGGGCGTCGAAAACCGCCAACCATCGGATGGAACCTTGGACCCGCATTCAGGAAACATTACATTCGAGCTCTTGTCTGGATTTTTCTGCATCTTCTAAACCATCTCTGCATTATGTATAGTCACTCTTGCAATATCATAGTAATAAACTTCGGATGTTTTTTACGAAATAATTAAATGCTAAAATTTGAATTTGGAAATATACCACCAAGATTTATTACACAACAGTAAAAGAACTTTCACACTCTCACAACAGTGTGAAATCAAATATTTAACTCGTTTAGAAACAAAAATCACTCTCCAACGGAATTCACCTCGTCGGTACACTCCGTAAGCTGCTCTTTATCTTTCCCAAGATGCACCTGGAGACGTATAGAAGTCTCTTCGCAAGGCTCGTGGGTGGTCATGGCAAACTAGAGCAGACCAGAATGAATGAAGCAGATATCAGTTATATTTAGGTATCAGTGTTAGTAGACGGGTAACAGCAAGAAAAGGAAATCTTATAAAAACCGAGAACATTTCTTCAGCTATCCAAGCTTCAAGTATTCGGTGTCCGACACTTTGTCTTCATTATCGGTCTCGTGGGAAGTGGAGAGAGTTGGTTACTGCTTTTTTCTTCTCTCCTTTCTAAGTTTCTGTTCATTTTTTTCTTTCCCATGATGAAGATTTAGAGGTTGAAATCATTTGTCGCTTTTAGTGTAAACAGGAGAATAGTTCTTTAAATGTAATAAAACCTTCGCAATGAAAAGATCCAAACATATTTAGTTGTAGCTATTAGGTACTTAGAATGCTAGAGGGCTTTGGGTAAAGTTGTTCCACATTTAAGCGGCACATTTGTGCCGAAAATGGGCTATATAAGCAGGTCACATTGACCTCAAATGTTGAAGTGAGGAGCATCCACTGAAAAGCTGTTAGAAGAGAGATGAGAGCCTCTCATTAAGGCCATCCAACGCGTTCCTTAATGAAGTGTTTCTCAGGGTTAGTCATCTCGTGTCCCAGCAACAACTGTGCACTCCCCCTCCCCCGCCCTCGTGCTTTCTCTTATTACAAGTACATAAAAGAAACTGAAGTTGGTTTACTTTATGAAATTTAAATATTTAAAATGAAGTACAGCATTGGTTTCTACTTCACTGATTCAATTCCTGTGCATAAATCTTTACGAAATTTTGATTTTTAGAATGAAGTGTCATACATCATACAGGCCGGATCTAGGAGAAGAGCAAGGGTAATGCCCCATTTGAGAATGCAAGTAAGGATGGGGCGGGGGTGTCTCAGTCGGTAGCGCGCCAGGCTCGTAATCTGTAGTTCCCAGGTTCGAGTCCCAGCTGGGTCAGCGTTGAGATTTATCTCCGCAAAATTCCCCGCCCTGCCCACGGTCAGTAGGGGACACCGATGGGCTTGGAAAGGCCGTCGTCCGTCGGATGGGACGTTAAGCCGTGGACCCGTGTGCGGGAGAGCCATACCCTGTGCACGTTAAAGAACACGCTGGATGGCCTTGACGGGAGGCTACCATCTGTCTCCCAACAGCTGTTCCAGTGGGTCCCCTCCCCCAACCTTCTCTGAGTCTTCGGGGTCCTTGTGATCTGGCCATTTAGCCCATGGTGTGCAAAAAAGTGCCGCTCAGAGGTAAAACAACCCAACAACCCAACGCAAGTAAGGATAATGGTGATCGAAAATTATTAAACCTGTTCATATTAGATGGCGTTTTTCGTCAAATATTTTGAAAACCTTTAAAGCGAAGGGGAAAATGTTACACTGCAATAAAAAACCAGTCTATACCCCCCCACCTCCCCTTTTTTTACCTTTTTTCTGCTATTGAATCCTCAAGCTGCCAGGTGTTACGGAGATCCAATCAATCTACGTAACTTTCGTTTTCTGTTCCTTTGTTTCAATTCTTCTGATGATTACTTCCGAAATTTTGATTTAAGAATGAAGTACAGCATTTATTTTCCCCTTCGATTCAGTTACTCTATTAATTCAATACAAATATCAATAATATAACAATATTTTGAAAAATTGTTCCTAATAATGTAATAATTAGTAAATAATCTAATAATATAGGTAATCTTAATTCTTTTTTCTGCCATTAGTGCCATGTCACTGTGTCACGGCCCTGTGATTAGGGAGCATTGATTTAATGTGAAAAAATAATGGTTCTCCTGAACACAGTTCACGTCTCAACACTCCATACGATGGATGGCGTCCTTTGCGGTCCCCCCGATGAAACGACTGGGCCTTGGTGAAGTTGAGGGCTCCGCTGACTGGTATTGGGGGTACCTAGGTCGGACGGGGCCCCGTTGGAGAGGCCTGGTAAGGCCTAACTAACAGTTCCCACCACGGGAGCCGAGGCAACTTGGATCTATATATCCTTGTTTGTGGCTAATCGGGGCGCAGTTTAAATTTAGGTTTTGAACGATGGATGAACTTTACGTCTATAATACTGTTCGCCATAGGTAGTCGTGGGGTGAGCTGCATCTACATGGTGTTGTCTTGCCCTCGACATAGGTAGTGGAGATTTGGCATTATCCCTAAAGATGTAGTGCAGTCCATGTATTGCGGAGCATCTGGGTTTTGTCATCATTGCAAATTTCCTGTAAGAATTCATAATTAGAATTCCTCCCTAAAACTTCCACTGTGTCACTATGAAGATTTCTCCTCTACTTAATTTTTTCTTCCCAAAACAACAGGTTCATAAGTCCATCATGTATTGAATGAAATATGCAAATCGTGATGTAGATCGTAGATCGTGTATGAATATGCGATGTTCCAGATAAAACATTACCCGTTTCCATCTTCATCTGAGAATATGCCAAGTTGGCATAAGTAAAAACATATAACAAAAAAACACCGGTGGGTGGGCCCCTAGAGAGTAACATACAACACAAGCTAAAAATAGTATATATCACGCACAAAAACGAGTAGCTTTCCTCAGAGAAAGCCATCATTTTAGGCCTCTTGTACTTATTAAGAACATTATAATCACAATTAAGCAAAGAAGAAATGATCTCATTAGGATTATTTTAGCAGCCTCAAAAAACCTTTTTGAGATGCATTTAATATGAGTATATATGTGGTCGATGCCCAAGTGTTTATGAAGTTACAATCTGTTAGTAAAAAATCAAGAGGCATCGACCGCAGATCTCAATATTTTGTTTTGCAAAACCTGAATCTTGCGTACATTCGAGGAGGTGCTAATCGCCCATATAGGAGAAGCATAAATTATTATCGGAGGAATGACCATGTTGTACAATAATAATTTATGATCAATCATCAAGATAGCATTTCTCCGAAGGAGAGGTCCTAGTTGACATCTCACTGCGTTGACTATAATTATAATATCGTGAATATGAGGGTCCCATTTGAGCTTTTGATGTGGGGTTATACCCAAATCACGATGTAGATCCTAGATCGTGCATGGATATGCTATGCTCCAGGTAATACTTTACCCATTATCTCCACCTGAGAATATGCCCAGTTGGCCTAAGTAAAAACATATAACAAATAAACCACCCGTAGGTGGGCCCCTAGAGACTATTGATAATGTAATAGAACTGAAAATTATTAGAAAGATTAATTTTCATTTTGCTACTGGTTGTTTAAAGGTTCTGTATGAAATTTAAGTATAAGTACATAACTGATATAAATTGTAAGCAAGTGACTTTGAGTTTGATGAATTTAGCTCTTTCAACAAATGATGGGCCTATGAATAACTGTTTCATTAAAGTTATTCATGAAGTTGTTAACAGGTAGTTTTGGTGATAAATCAAGGAAAACTAAAGTGATTAAATCTAGTCATGTGCGTGATGTTAGAGTTCTTTCTAATCGATGTTCTCTTGAGCAAGTTTCTCACTTTAATTATCTCTAAAACTCTATGACATTTAGTAAAGGTGTGATACATCGGATAAACAGAAAAATTAGCATGCTACTGGAACTTTTAAGAATTTGTGAAGAGTGATAGAAAACATGCAACTATGCATAAACGTAAGCTTTCCAAAGTCTTTTTGGTAATATAAAGGAACACTTTTATAATAAAATCAAAAAGTTTGATGTTGTTGATTCTAGATTGCTAAGTAGAATCTTGGATTTAAAGTATTTTGATTATGTAAGCATTGATGAGAGCAGATGAAAAGTCATCAACGGTCTTTAACTAGCATCTTGGGTATCATGTATTTTGAATATGTAAGTATTGATGAAAGTAGATGAAAAGTCATCAACAGCCTTTAAACAGCATCTTGGGTATCAAGTATTTTGAATATGTAAGTATTGATGAAAGTAGATGAAAAGTCATCAACGGCCATTAAGCAGCATCTTGGATATCAAGTATTTTGAATGTGTAAGTATTGATAAGAGTAGATGAAAAGTCATCAACGGCCTTTAAGCAGCATCTTTGGTGTCAGATGTTTCGAATATGTAAGTATTGATGAAAGTAGATGAAAAGTCATCAACGGCCATTAAGCAGCATCTTGGATATCAAGTATTTTGAATGTGTAAATATTGATGAGAGTAGATGAAAAGTCATCAACGGACTTTAAGCAGTATCTTTGGTGTCAGATATTTTGATTATATAAATACTGATGAGAATAGTGCCGCTCAGAGGTAAATCAGCCCAACTCAACCAAAAACCCAAAATCTGATCGCTCCCATGGAAATATATTTTTTGACTGCTGAATTTTGCAGCTGAAACTGAACTAAGAAAATCTGTCTAAAATCAGAATGAACTGAACTAGAATAAGAATTATGTGTTTAATTTTAACAGAATTCAAAGTCAGGTTTAAGAGAGATTGAGTAACATCGTGCATGCGACGATACGGAAAGAAATAACTGCAAATGTTAATGCATGTGCATTGTTTAACATATCGAATAATTTGATCATTAACGACTCTATTTAAGGTATTGTAGACATAAAAAATGCGTTGCTTTTTTGTATCGTTCAGGAACTTCCTAACAAACAGACGTTGGACGGCGGCGTCTGCAAAGGTATCAAAAACTCACGTCGCCTTGGAAACCGTCAATCCACATCCTTTGTGCAGCTAAATCAGATTTATTGATGACTAGGCGTTTTCAATATGGCGCCCACATGCGAAAGGCGGTTTTTCTAGAAATTTATTCCAACAGTTCAAAGACGTATAAAATTTTACATATTTTTTAACGGAAAAAAATGACGTGGTTTGTAGTATATGTGGAATTTTTCACGCATTCAATCTCGACCGTTCCAATAGATTGTTTCTAAAATGAAATTTTCGATGAGAAAAAAATGGTATCAAATTCAAATATGGAAGCATCATTCTTTTAGAAATAAAAAAAATAATGGGAATGATTATACAAGGGTAAGTCAGAAAGTAAAGTTCCCAATTTGTTCCTCGCCAAACTAACAAATATCTGGGACTGTGCCACTACCATTAATTAGTACAGTCGCTCAAAAAAATATCCGAACACTATGGATTACAGAATTCAGAAAAAATATCTGGCAACGATTTTTTTTAGAAATTAGTGATCTGGCAACCTTCGTGTCACGTGGCACAAAGGTTGCGAGATCCCTAATTTCTAAAAAAAATCGTTGCCAGATATTTTTTCTGAATTCTGTAATCAACCATAAAAAAATAAAATAAATAAATACCCCCTCAAGCAGCTGCTTGACACAGAGGTCTGACAGGACCCTGTCAGTTTATATGCCATAATAGAAGGTCTGTGAGGATAGCAGGTCCTCAATAAAAAAACGACACATACATCCATGCCTTACCCAGGGCTCGAACCCAGGTCCCTTAGATCAGTAGCCAAGCGCGCTAACTACTCGGCCATGTGTTCGGATATTTTTTTGAGCGACTGTACATATGGGAACTTTTCCTGTATATCGTCTTCGGTGTAATTTCCTTCACTCCTCAGAAATTAAATAGGAAATCTTATTCTCTAGCACCTTCAAAATTATGTATGCTAATACGAGAATTTCGACTGGGTTGTTTTACTTCTGAGTGGCACTTCTTTTACACGTAATGAGCTAAATGGGCAAGGTCATAATGTCCCAGAGATGGGAGAGGAAGGAATTTATATATAAGAATTTGTGAAAAATCTCCCATAGATTTATAAAACGTCTTCGTTGGAAACCACCGAGGTAAAACGGGGCGGGGGACTCAGTCGGTAACGCGCCAGGCTCGTAATTTGTAGTTCCCAGGTTCGAGTCCCAGCTGGGTCAGCGTTGAGATTTATCTCCGCAAAATTCCCCGCACTGCCCATGATCAGTAGGGGACACCGATGAACTTGGAAAGGCCGCCGTCCGTCGGATGGGACGTTAAGCCGTGGCCCCGTGTGCGGGAGAGCCATTCACTGTGCACGTTAAAGAACACGCTGGATGGCCTTGACGGGAGGCTACCATCTGTCTCCCAACAGCTGTTCCAGTGGGACCCCTCCCCCAACCTTCTCTGAGCCTTCGGGGTCCATGTGACCTGGCCATTAAGCCCATGGTGTGCAAAAAAGTGCCGCTCAGAGGTAAAACAACCCAACCCAACTGAGGTAAAGGACAAAAAAAGAAGTCGTCAAAAGTTTAAAGGGCCCTCTCTTTTGGTCATTTTCACTTCAAGGTTTAAACAGGAAACAAACTTTCATGCAGGCCCCGATCTAGAAAAGAGACGGGGGAAGGGAGGGGGGGGCAAGAAACACAATCGAGTCATAAAAATGTAAAAGGGGGGTGCAGAGAGACTGCATTTCCAATGATTGTTCATTTTCACCTCCGTTTTACAAGTCTATAAATTTTTTTAAAAAAGCATGAAATGTAAATATATTTAATAAGGTTTCTACTTCTATTACCTTTAATAACATTCTTAAAGAAGGGGGGAGGGTCATGGCACTGCTTCTATGGGATCACTTACATTAATTCTTTGGAGCAATCCCCTCCTTTTGTCTTATACAAAAGGAGGGGATTGCAGTTGAGAATGGGCCCTTTAGTGCTTCAGGCTCGCAATCTGTTCGAGTCCCGCTGGGACAGGAGTGGAGATTTATCTCCACAAAACTTCCCTCCCTGCGCTTCTCAGCAGGTGACACCGATGGGCTTGAAAATCGCCGTCCGTCGGATGGGACGTTAAGCCGTAGCCCAGTGTGCAGAAGAGCCACACCCTGTGCGTTAAAGAACACGCTGAATGGCCTTGACGGGAAGCTATCCTCTCTCCCCCATTGGCTGTCCAATGGGTTCCTTCCCCCAACCTTTTCTGAGCCCTCGGAATCCTCGTGACCTGGCTATTTAGCCCATTGTGTGGGAAAAAGTGACGCTTAGAGGTAAAACAACGCAACCTAATTGAGTTGGGTTGGGTTGTTTTACCTCTGAGCGGCACGTTTTTGCACACCATGGGCTAAATGGCCAGGTCACATGGACCCCGAAGGCTCAGAGAAGGTTGGGGGAGGGGACCCATTGGAACAGCTGTTGGGAGACAGATGGTAGCCTCCCGTCAAGGCCATCCAGTGTGTTCTTTAACGTGCACAGGGTATGGCTCTCCCGCACACGGGGCCATGACTTAACGTCCCATCCGACAGACGGCGGCCTTTCCAAGCCCATCGGTGTCCCCTACTGACCGTAGGCAGGGCAGGGAATTTTGCGGAGATAAATCTCAACGCTGACCCAGCTGGGACTCGAACCTGGGAACTACAGATTACGACCTAATTGAGAACCACACTTTTAAACCATTCAGGCTCTGTAGACCAGTACAAATAGACAGTGTGATAAAAGAAAAAGAATATCTTCTTCGAGTTCAAGGGCTGTTGAAATACATCACTAACAGAACAACCCAAAATAGAGTTTTTATTTTATTTTTTGCGATCACACTATTTTCTCCATATAACTGATGTGTAATAGAGCATTAACGAAGAGAAATCCTAAATATTGGTGTCCTTTTTCGGCGAGAAGAGCCGAAGCGACAGCGTTACGGCTAACGCACCATGGCTGATCACCACGTAATGCTCTAATGACTGTGACTCATTGGCTCGGCTTCCATGCGAAACGGACTGCAATTGGCCATAAGAGGTGGGGGGGGGGGAGATCGAGAGCGCCGCAGCCTGCTATAATTAAGCAGCTGATGCTCTATTGGAAATTAACGATGTCCGGCGAGACTTTATTGTTTCATCGTAAGTGCAACAGGAGGGAGGCGAGAAAAAAAAAAACTTCTGCAAGGTTCTTTTTTTTGTATCTTTTGCATTTCACTGAGTTTGTCCTGTAGAAAGAATGTTCAGAAACTTTATCTCAGAGTTGTTTGTGTTATTGCGACCTTTTTATAAGGCGCAATATGTTAGGTTGTTTCACTCTGAGCAGCACTTTTGTGCTCACAACGGACAAAATGGACAGGTTACAACCAACAGAGCCACAATATCCATAAAATATCCGAAAGATATCTAAGATGATTAATGAATATCAATTTTTCATCAGATAATATGTGGACATTTTCTGGATATTGTGGTTATGTTAGAAGGACCCGAGGGCTCTGAAAAGGTTGAAATTTTCGAAACTTTTCACTGTCAGAGGACGCGATTACAGCTTTTTGGGAGATTCTGAATGTGTGAATCATAACATTTTATCAATATTTATGCAATTCAAAAATAATTTTCAATTAATCTCTAAAAAACAAACAATTTTCTCTTAAGACACAAAAATTTCCTTCCCACCTCAGAGGGTAAAAGTGAAAATCATGGTTGTCAGTGCAAACATCATGACATTCACAATCAAAAAATTGAAATTTCTAACCTATTGCATCGCTTGCAATATTAGTTTGAAATTTTTGCAATTATTTTACCTTTCCCCCGTTAGAAGACGCTTTTCCCCCGTTAGACCGCTGGGCTTTCCAAGCCCATCAGTGTCCCCTACTGACCGTGGGCAGGGAGTTTTGCGGAGATAAATCTCAACGCTGACCCAGCTGGGACTCGAACCTGGGAACTACAGATTATGAGCCTGGCGCGCTACCGACTGAGCCACCCCCGCCACCCCTTGAGCAAGAGAATCATAAATATTCCTATCATTGAACCAGGACTCAGCCACCTAGATTCACTAAGTCAGGGCAGCCGTTGACCAATAGGAAGGAAGAAAGGAAAATAATTAATCAGGCATAAAGATTTAAGTAGCTTAATAAATCTGAGTTTATTCATTACGACTTTAATGAAAAAATTAATAATTCAATAAATATAAAAAAAATTTAAAATTTTTGCATGTTTTCTAATAATTGCAAACTTTTTAAAAAATTTAAATATTTCATAATTATTTACAAAATTTTTAAAAAAATTTAATATTTTATACTAAATTATAAAATTTTAAAAAATTTAGAACTGCTAGGTGAATTTTAAACACTAAAATTTTATTTTAATAGCTATATATTTGAAAATTAATTCTGTTTCTGCATTGTCTGGACTAGATATGAGTTAAGAGGCTATGATCGCCTATATACCACGAGACAGTTCAAAGGTTGAACAAAAGCACTAAAAAAGAGGGAAATGAAATATGTTTAAAGAACCGTGATTTAATTTGTCTAAAAGTAAATTCCAAGCTATTTACTTTTGAGTAGCATAATATAATTTAATTTTTACTAATTTATTAAAATATTTATGAATATTTCAAATTAATTAACGAATTTTTAAAAGTAAATATCTACCAATTGAATTTTAAAGGAATATTTTTCATTAATTTGGTTTAATATATTTACATTGAGGGGCAAATAACAAGAGGATAATTTGAAATTAATTCTTTTTCTAGAGTGAACACACTGAATGATATTAATAGGAAGCTCCCATCTGTCTTCTAACAGTTGCAGAGTTAATTTCCTTCCTTTCTCTAGCTCTATGTAACCATTTATCTGGGGCGGGGGTGGCTCAGTCGGTAGCGCGCCAGGCTCGTAATCTGTAGTTCCCAGGTTCGAGTCCCAGCTGTGTCAGCGTTGAGATTTATCTCCGCAAAATTCCCTGCCCACGGTCAGTAGGGGACACCGATGGGCTTGGAAAGACCGCCGTCCGTCGGATGGGACATTAAGCCGTGGCCCCGTGTGCGGGAGAGCCATACCCTGTGCACGTTAAAGAATACGCTGGATGGCCTTGACGGGAGGCTACCATCTGTCTCCCAACAGCTGTTCCCGTGGGTCCCCTCCCCCAACCTTCTCTGAGCCTTCGGGGTCCATGTGACCTGGCCATTTAGACCATGGTGTGCAAAAAAGTGCCGCTCATAGGTAAAACACCCCGACTCTAGCTCTATGTAACCATTTATCTTCTTATGTGCACAAGAACTGTCCGTCAGATGCAAAACAACCCAACTAACTCCATATTTAGGTTGTTTAAACTACGTTTAATTCACTTTTTATTCACTTTCAGTGCATTATAGATTAACAAAATGCTTTGAGATATAGTTAATAAATAAGAATATTAGATTTTAAAAATTTACCTTAATAAAGATTTTGCAGTTTTGCTACAATAAAATTTATTTTCCACAACTAAAAGTCTAAATCCTTTCCAAAACGTGACTCTTCATTCGTAAAATTGCCACTGCTCAACGACCACCCCTTTTCAACCGCAAAAATGGTTTTAGGCTGATGAATGGTTCCTATCTCTTCCCGAACATCTGCTCTGTGGATTTCCTTCCCCAAGCGTCGATTAAGCCTTGGCATCCTCTTCCCCATCCCTACCATACCCATTGTGAAGCAGGAAAGACCCTGCTAAGGGGTAAAACAATCCAATACAGACGCTCTTCATACGAATGAATAGACTTCGCGCAGCTTCATTGATTTATGTAAATTATTTCCCATTCATTGATTACTTAAATTACTTTTGAATCCCTCGACGTGCTTTTATTGCCCACCAATCAACTAGCACCAAGTAGTCAGAAAAGCTGATGTCGTATCAGAGCAATGCCTTAAGAATGTACATCATATAGTCAAAAATATTCGGACTCTTTCATGTGAAGTGAGTGCACAGCGACATTAAAAGCTCCTTTAATTTTGAAAATAAACTTTTTTTACGAAAAAACATTGCTAGACATAAATTAAAGTTCTAACTCAAATCTCACAAAATCTCGTTTTTAAACAATTTTGTTTAGCAGTTAAAGATTTATGGTTGGGTTGGGTTGTTTTACTTCTGAGCGGCACTTTTTTGCACAGCATGGGCTAAATGGCCAGGTCACATAGACCCCGAAGGCTCAGAGATGATTGGGGGAGGGGACCCACTGGAACAGCTGTTGGGAGACAGTTGGTAGCCTCCCGTCAAGGCCATCCAGCGTGTTCTTTAACGTGCACAGGGTATGGCTCTCCCGCACACGGGGCCACCGCTTAACGTCCCATACGACGGACGGCAGCCTTTCCAAGCCCATCGGTGTCCCCTACTGACCGTGGGCAGGGCGGGGATTTTTTACGGAGATAAATCAAAGATTTATAAAAGCTGAAACATTTAGCAGAAGCATTGATAGTCTTAAGATTTTAACATCAAAGTTAATAAGAAAGCAAATAATAATTGCTATAACAAATCATCAGCTAATATAAGGGTTGGGTTGTTTTACCTCTAAGCTGCACTTTTTTGCACACACTGGTCCAAGTCACAAGGACCCCGTGGGTTCAGAGAAGGTTGGGGGGGGGGGGGGTGCGCATTTTTGCTACACAGTCGTCCCGCTTTACTCTTTCCCAGCTTTGATATAAATACAACAATCGTTAAAGTTCTAAATTCCTAAATCTCATCCACCTCACTTGATTTGCATACAAAATACTGTAGAATCAAGAACTCCATATGTAAATCAGATGAATTTGCAACCTCACATCATGGAAATCTTTTTTTGTTTCCATGATGCACTCACTAGACAGCTGTTAGGAGACAGATGGTATCCTACCGTCAAGGCCATCCAGCGTGTTCTTTAACATGCACATGCTGTGGCTCTCCCATACAGGGGACCACAGCTTTACGTCTCATCTTACGAAAGGCAGAACCCTCCCGTCAAGGCCATCCAGTGTGTTCTGTAACATGCACATGCTGTGGCTCTCCCATACAGGGGACCACAGCTTTACGTCTCATCTTACGAAAGGCAGAACCCTCCCGTCAAGGCCATCCAGTGTGTTCTGTAACATGCACAGGCTATGGTTCTCCCGCACAGGTGTCCTGCTTTATGTCTCATCCGACGGACTTCCACGGGCGCTTCTAATCTCTTGGTGTCCTTATGACCTGGTAATTTACCCCATTGTGTATGCAACAACTGTCTCTCAGATATAAAACAACCCAACGTATTTTTTCCCGACACCCGTAAGACTTTGTTATTTCCCCTTCGTCATCTTCCTCTGCCCATTAACCCGTCCGCATCAGCGGCGCCGAGTGATTGAGAAGGAAAGAACGATGGCGACGAAGAACAGAAGAGGGAAACCGAGTATTAAATCAGCGACGACGAAACCTTGTCAATGACAGCGAACATGAACAGAGAATTGAAGTCTCTCTGCTCCGGAATTGGCCAATAAAAGAGTTGTCCAAAGTTCTTACTTAGCCTTCAGAATGTTGCGAGAAAAGATCATTGTTCTCTAACTCTGTCAAATCAGGGTAAATACTAAGAGAAAAATGTAGCTCGTTTCATAAGAGTTGGGTTGTTTTACCTCTGAGTGGCACTTTTTTGCACACAATGGGCTAAATGGCCAGGTCACACTGACCCCGAAGGCTCAGAGAAGGTTGGGGGAGGGAACCCACTGGAACAGCTGTTGGGAGACAGATGGTAGCCTCCCGTCAAGGCCATCCAGCGTGTTCTTTAACGTGCACAGGGTCTGGCTCTCCCGCACACGGAGCCACGGCTTAACGTCCAATCCGACGGACGGCGGCCTTTCCAAGCCCATCGGTGTCCCCTACTGACCGTGGGCAGGGCGTGGAAATTTGCGGAGATAAATCTCAACGCTGACCCAGCTAGGACTCGAACCTGGGAACTACAGATTACGAGCCTGGCGCGCTACCGACTGAGCCACCCCCGCCCTTCATTTCATAAGACATTGGGGGAAAATTCAGACATTGTATAGTAAGCCCTCGTTGTTTCGCTAATTCGTTGCGGTGTTGCCCTGTCTCTTTAAACATATACATGATGATTACCAGATATTATTAATAACAATGTCAAATTCAATCTTTGCTGGGGATTTGAAGTTTGGTCAGAAGCAAAACAGTTCAAAAAGTTGAAAAGAACAACCTTCAATAAAAAAATCTAAAATTATGTTATGACAAATGGCACTTGAAAATTTATAATGAAAATGTCTTTATTTATGCCACTTTTGTCAGACCTAAAGTTATTATAACTCCATTTAAATATTATTATAATTGATGAAAAACTGCTAGCTAAATATCTTGGAGTAACTTTAGACTCCGAACTCAAATATAACTTGTGTTTTATATCATTTTTATTCAATGCCATATACATATGCCTGCAATGCATACAGTGTCCTAAAAATAATTGCGGAATTTCGAGGACCAATATTGATGAAAATAATATGCATATTCAAGACAGTAATAGTTTAAATGAAAGTGTACTTCAAATAACTTTAAACATAATTAATGAATAATACCATTCGTGACTCTGCATATGTCACATCGGTATTTAATTTTTTGCAATATACGCTGCAACAAACACATTCGTATCAGAATAATATGACCAGCCACGGAATCACAATGTACCTTCCCAGGCGCGTCACAGAGTGCACATGAGAAGGTTGGGTTGGGTTGTTTTACCTCTGAGCGGCACTTCTTTTGCACACAATGGGCTAAATGGCCAGGTCACATGGACCCCGAAGGCTCAGAGAAGGTTGGGGGAGGGGACCCACTGGAACAGCTGTTGGGAGACAGATGGTAGCCTCCCGTCAAGGCCATGCCAGCGTGTTCTTTAACGTGCACAGGGTATGGCTCTCCCGCATACGGGGGCACGGCTTAACGTCCCATCCGTGGGACGGCGGCCTTTCCAAGCCCATCGGTGTCCCCTACTGACCGTGGGTAGGGCGGGGAATTTTGCGGAGATAAATCTCAACGCTGACTGGGACTCGAACCTGGGAACTACATATTACGAGCCTGGCGCGCTACCGACTGAGCCACCCCGCCCCCACATGAGAAGGTCTACCACATGGAGATATAAGCTGCCTTCCAGTACAGATGAGCCATAGTGCGTAACGCGAGAACAATGGGCACAGGTATTGATTTGACGGACGTTCACAAAGGAATGATCATCGGCTACCGCTCCAAGGGTGGAAACATCTCGGAAACAGCAGACTTCGTGGGCTGTTTGCGAGGTGCTGTAATAAGGGTGTACCAAGAATGGACCGCTGGCACACCGAGTACTTCCAGACATCATAACTGTGGAGCCCCAAAGGCCATTGACCCCAGAGGAGAACGTCGTCTCCGTCGACTGGTAAAGTGCAACAGTGCAGCAATTGACCACTCAAATGAACGCTAGGGCACGCAGGTACGTATCCCTGATAATAGTAGAGCGAACCCTGTTACACATGGATCTCCGGAGTCGACGCTGCGTAAAGGCGCCCATGTTAACCGAGGTCCATCGGAAACGACGCCTGCATTTAGCACGGGACAACCGTCATTGGACAGTGGAAGAGTGGAAAAAGGTTGTCTTCTCCGACGAATCGAGGTTTCTACTCCACAGAAGTGACGGGCGGTGGTGGATACGGCGTCAGACACACGAGAACCAACACCCAGACACGTTTGTCGGTCAAATACAGGCCGGCGGTGGCAGTGTGCATGTCTGGGGGATGTTTTCCTGGTATGACCTGGGACTGCTGGTACCACAATGGATGGATCCCTGAACGCCAATGGCTACCTGTCCATCCTCGCTGACCACATGCATCCCTTCATTTTGGACGTTCGGTGTGCGGAACCACAACCACGTCATCTCCAGAACCTCCGTGCTCTGCTGGAGTCCGAAAGAACACGTGTGCCTCTGGCAATCTTCCATTGCGTCCATGCCATGCGGTCTTGCCGCTGTCATCCGGGCCAAAGATAGTTATTCCAATTATTAGGTAGGTGGTCATATTATTCTGATACGACTGTGTATCTATTGCTACTTGCTCAGTTGTTTCTCTTATTGTAGCTTTTCAAATGATTCAGATCTAGAATTTTGTCCATATTAACATAATTCTTTACAAAGCCCCACAAGAAAAAAATCGAGAGGTGTTAAATCAGAGCTCCTTACTGGCCATATAATTGGATCACCCCTGCCAATTCATTTGTTAGGAAACATTTTCCCTAAGCATTCCGCAACATCTCGTGAGAAATGTGATGGTGCGTCGTCTTGTGTAATGGCCGCCAGTGAAACTGGTTGATACGGAAATGTATACACGTACAACATTCAGTGTGACGTCTTTTGTTTTTTTGGGGACAGTATATACCTTATATTATTTGTCGGACTCCCTGTATATACTTACATTATGTATCACATTAATGGTAAGTCGGCCCAGTTGTTTGCCGTTTCGTTGTTAGTAGCGTTTTTGAGAACGTAATCCCGAAGAACAATGAGGACTTACTATATTTAAAAAAATATTTAGTTTAGTTTTCGTCATTTAGGCAAACCCTTGATCTATATCGTACTTTTCGATTTTGAAATATATTAATAAACTGGTTCTCTAACACCACTCAAAGCACCCTAATTTTAAAGTTCTTGGACTGACTATTATTGCCTTACCAAGTGGCGATGGGCACTGCCCCCCCCTCCCCCCACTACCATCACCACCAGAAAAAAATATATCTACGAATGAGATTTAAAAAAAAAAATCAATATGAAGTTAAAAACTGAGATTTAAAAAATCAATAAGTTAGTTAAAACATTGCTAAAAGGTTAAATTAGTTATATTTCAGCAAGAGAAAATCTGGGGGTCAAAGGCTCAGGCACCCTCCCCACATCTGAAAAAATGCTAGTAAGAATAATGGAGGCAAAACATTATTAATCTTATGCATATTTTCAACCATTGCTCAAGAAATTTTAAAGATCTCTAAAATGGAAAGGAAAATATTTTACTGCATTGGAAATCCAGTCTCTTTCCTCCCCCCTCCCCCTACCTCTTTATTTTTTTCTAGATTGTGATATCTGTGTTTAAGGACTAAGTGACATTTACAAAATTTAGAAATGATTTCCTCTAGTGTGGTATTATGACATTCCCAAGGCAGGGGCGGGGGTGGCTCAGACACCGATGGACTTGGAAAGACCGCCGTCCGTCGGATGGGACGTTAAGCCGTGACCCAATGTGCGCGAGAGCCATACCCTGCGCACGTTAAACAACACGCTGGATGGCCTTGACGGGTGGCTACCATCTATCTCCCAACAGCTGTTCCAGTGGTTCTCCCCCCCCCCCCCACAAACTTCTCTGAGTATTCGGGTCCATATGACCTGGCCATTTAGCCCATGGTGTGCAAAAAAGTGCCGTTCAGAGGTAACCCAACCCAGTCATGCACACGGAGCCACGGCTTAACGTCCCATCTGACGGACGGCGACTTTTCCTAGCCCAAAGGTGTCTCCTTTCTCACCGAGGGCACGATAGGGTTAGAGAGATTAATCTCAACTCTAGCACCGTTGGGCGCGCACCTGCGAATATTAAGAGCCTGGCGCGCTACTGACTGCGCTAATATTGACTCTTCTCAAGGAGGTAGAAAACAGAGTAGTTGAGAAAATACAAATTCTGATAAGTCATAATGGGGCCTTCTGAATCACAGGTTAACGAGTGTGACACGTGATCAATTACGCTTCCTAAAAAAAGAAAAGATTAACAGTCTCGTGCAGCATCTTCCAACAGAGAACTGTCCCATTGTCGTGTTCGCAGCCCAAGAGATAAGCAAGATTCGTCCTTGGAGACGAGACCTAGTTGCGATGCCCTCTGCCATCGTCACGTGAGCGGGTGATTGGTTAATGACGAAGTAGCTCGAGTGTTCAGTGATGGAGAGGATCTTCAGCCGGCCACACCCTGGTCGCTCGCGGCAGATGTCTGGATCAACAATGCCGCAACGATTGGAGAGAGATGCCAGATGCAACTCGTAGTTACGTTGGGTCTGGCAATTTTATCTTGTTCGCTCCGAAAAAGAAAAAAGAAGTAGAAAGGAGGCAGATAGGGGGGGAGGGGGTGTAAGTGCACAAAAAGATAGAAAAGGAACAAATAAATAAAAATAAAGGAAAAACACAGAGTTGGTTTTTTTTGTGTATTTTTTTATTCTGTCTAAAGGGGAAAATTGATTTAGCTGCTCAGTCTTTGGTTCTGGGATGCAACGTAGTAGGGAGGGGGAGAGAGAAGAAAGGGGGAACGTAATTTTTCGTGAAACGCCAAAAGCACAAGAAATCCCAATAAGAACAAAAATTAAAAGAGCCATTAAAGGAGTTGGAAAGCTGCCAGAAAGAAATTGGCAGGATTCTTTACCAGAACCAAAAGAACACTTCCCGTATTTTTTTTCCCCTTATTCCAAAGTGTCGATGGTGACCCGGAAATGGAAGCCAGCAGGTAAAGGATGAAAAGCAGAAGAGAGTCTAGATTCGTAGACGTCTGACGTTTCGTACAATGGCGTCTGCAATACCATTCGTCACGGAGCTTTCACAGAGCATCGATGTGTCAGGTCTCTGCTCAATAAGCATCTCGGAGGAGTAAACAACTTTTTTTCTTCGAGATGTGTGACAAAAATATGTTGTCTGTAGAGCTGAAAAACATGGTCGAAGTGGAATTTTTCGCATGTACACTGTCCGAATAAAAGTATTGTAATATGTTCTTGTTATCTGTGGCATCATTTCATTAGGGACTGCCACGGCTCAGCCAACATCGCCTAGAATATAAGGCCATTCGACGGAGTTATGACGTCAGCATTAGTGGACCTAATCATCTACAAATTTCTTATATATTTATTTCTGCTATTTCTACTGGTAAGTTTTGAAATTAATTTTTACACTAATATATATTTACAAATATATATTATTCAGAAAAGAAATATTTGAATAATAAGCGTTATCATAATGCTAATACATGAAAATATTTTTTCTGAATAATGTAATTTATAAATATAAATCAGTATTAAGTTTAATTTTAAAACTTACCAGTAGAAATAACAGTAATAAATATGTAAGAAATTTGTAGATGTTTAGGTCTACTAATACTGACGTCATAACTCAATGGAATGGCCTTCTGTTCCAGGTGGTTTTGGTTCAGCCAAGGTCACTTCTATGGTTAACACCATGGTAGTAATTTTCATAGAGTAAAGAAATACAGAGAATACACTCACCTACTTTTCTGGCAATTATTTGTGCCACCAACATTAGACTATGGAACTAGTTTTATCTGTCGTAATCTTGCGCAGAATCACAGACTGCTATATTACGTAGAGTTAGAAATCAGTATAAAATAGAAGCATTTATTTATCATGATTATATACATATAATATCGAATAATCTGAAAGTATTTACTTGTTTTTAAGAAAGCAATAATTAGTAGCATAATTTCAAAACAAATAAATATATTTAATTATTTACGCCAGATTTTTTGGTATGCGAAATTAATAAAGGAATTGCTATCGAATTTGTTTTTCTGAGACTTAGTTCACTAGTCCGCCACAAGGGCGCTGCTCTATGAGAGTTTAATATTGTGGAAATGTTCAGATTAGTGGTATAGGAAGTGGAACCTCTTTACCCTTCTTATCCTATGGTAGTTTTTATAAATTTAGTATAATATCGTATCGTAAAACTTAACAGCTCACTGAGAGGTCCGCTTCCGGCTTTCTCAAAGCTCCAATCAAAATAGAGAAATATTTTTAAGATGTTTGAAGAGTGATAAAATATGTGTTAAAATGTAGATAAACTTTAAGATTTTATATTTTTTTCCATAATTCAGCTTCTTGAAGAAATTGTCCAACTAGAGTGAAACTTTTTTCCTTATATTTAAATTTGAATAATTTAGAATATTAAAAATCGTAAATTCGTTAATACCAAGTGATTCTAGTTCTTTGAAAAAAGTTTGACATGCCAAAGCATATTTTAGACAGTTTAATATTACATGATTAATAGTTTCCAGAACATGACAAACAGTACAATTTGGAGACGCAATCTTATTAATTGAATATAAGTACTGATTAAGCATTAGATATTATTGGAACAATTTCTTTTTATTACATTAGATATTATTGATAACAATTTCTTTTTCTGCACTGAAAAGAATTCGATAAATGTATAATGTTATTGGAGACAACTTATTTGATTAGAGAACACCAAGCAGGATTTAATATTACAAAAATAGCAAACATATAGCGTTTTTAGGAAGACGATAGCGCTGAACTTTCAATAAACTTGAAAGCTCAACGGAAAGCTGTTACTAGCACAACGGCCACTCCAAAAGTGAGATCAAATGCTCCTTTTTTGGTGATTAGTTAGCCTGGTAAAAAAGCCTCGCTACAAGCATGCGCAGTGATTGGAATCATTCAGGCGTTAAATGCATCTCTTTGAATGCAATCTCCCATTAATGTAATAATGGGACTTATTACATTAACTTATTTTTGCGTTATTTCTTTAATAATAATAATTTTTGGAGTGGCCGTTGTGCTGTAAATCTAGTCACTTTTGGAGTGGCCTTTTAAACTAAGAACAGGAGCTTGGTAGCTCCTGTTCTTAGTTTAAAATTTTTATTAATAATGATCTAGGTAAATCAAAATTACAAGTAAATTGAATGTTAGAAGAAAGGCCATAACTAAAATTATTATTTAAATTACCATTAATTTTAAAATAAATGTTAGTTAAGTAAAATTCATGAGAATTAATAATTTTTTTGAATTGAAAATAGAAATATAAAGTTTGTGTGAGATTAGGCAGAGTAATTGCATGTTTCGCGAGTTCATCAGCTTTTTCATTTCGTTCAATATTACAGTGAGCAGGTACCCACTGCAATGAAATGTGATTTTTTTAGGTATCTTACATTGAAGTCTGTTAATATTAAGAGTTGATATATAAATTGAGAATAGTCTGTATAATATAGATCTTGTTTTAAAATATCTAATGTACATTTAGAATCTGTATAAAAAATAAAAAAAATTTATGAAAATTTTGTGTTATGTAAATAAAAGCTTCTAATATAGCTATAAGTTCAGCTTGAGTGATTGATATTATGGAAGGTAATTTATAAGATTTAGAAAGATTAATTTCTGGAATGTAAAAAGCAGCCGAAGCTGCATTATAATTTTTTTTGAAGAGACCCATCAGTATATATACTGATGTGTTTACTATACTTTATATCACAAAAAGAATTTGTAAGTATTTTTAAAGTATTTGTTGAATATTCTTTTTTAAAGAAAATGCCGGGTAAATCAGTTTGAATATTTGGGCGATGAAAGCTCCAATCAGCTATGGTATTATATATTTCTCCTGAAGTGGATAGATTTAAAATAACTTTTAATAAAATGTCTTCGTCAAGTTTATTATGATATTTTTGGAATATTTTTGGATTATTAAGAAAATTATGAATAAAACGATGCGTAGGAATTTTTAAGAAAAGTTAGTTAAATATTTAATTAAAAGAATTTTGATTCTGATTTGGAATGGGGCAATAGCTGTTTCTCCTATTAGAGCAATAGTTGAAGTTCTTTTATGAAGGCCTAAAGCAGACTTAATAAATTGGTTTTGAAGAACATTAATTTTTTTTAATTTTAGATCACTAGTTCCGACTGTAAATTCTAGGCCATATTCTAGCTTTGAGCGAATAAGATTTTTATAATGATAAATTAAATAGTTGGGAGGACGTCCCCAGTTTGAAACTGATAAGCATTTAAAAAAATTTAATAGCTTGCATCCTTTGCTATGTTGTTGTAACAAATGGGTATTCCAGTTAAGCCACGAATCTAATGTATGCCCAGATACTTGACCGAATTAACCTAGTATAATATTACTACAGGTAGTTTAAGAATATTCCTAACAAATAAATATAGTATTAAATAAATTACTTTTAAAGAAATAACGCAAAAATAAAAAAAATTAATTTATATATATATATTTATTTCTACTTTAAATATTTTTATTAATTATTGTTTTATTCATTTATTAAAAATATCCTTAAACAACCTACAATAATATTATACTTAATTTTTTAAATAATATTACTGTACTAATTGACTGAATTTTTGTCATGGCCTCAATTTCGATTGAGCCCGATAACACTTAAAGGCGCCGCACTAACGTTTATTACATTAATGGGAGATTGCATTCAAAGAGAAGCATCTAACGCCTGAATGATTCCAATCACTGCGCATGCTTGTAGCGAGGCTTTTTTACCAGGCTAACTAATCACCAAAAAAGGAGCATTTGATCTCACTTTTGGAGTGGCCGTTGTGCTAGTAACAGCTTTCCGTTGAGCTTTCAAGTTTATTGAAAGTTCAGCGCTATCGTCTTCCTAAAAACGCTATATGTTTGCTATTTTTGTAATATTAAATCCTGCTTGGTGTTCTCTAATCAAATTAGTTGTCTCCAATAACATTATACATTTATCGGATTCTTTTCAGTGCAGAAAAAGAAATTGTTATTTAGCTATATGCTGCATTAGAAATAGTAGGGCTGTCGGATGAGATAATATATCCTTTGGAGCTTTTTTCAGTGCGGAACGAATATTTGTTGTTTATCGATACGGTAGAGTTAAAATAGTTATGTCCGATGAGATTATTTTTGGCGGGGACTTTATTTGAGTGCGGAACGAAAATTTGCTGTTTAGCGATATGCTCGATTCAATATAGTTCTGTTCGATGATAATATCACTTTTTTGGAGCTTTTTTTAAGCTCCGGAAAGGACATTTATTGGTTAGTTCTATACGTTGGTGAAAGAAATGGTTTTGTTTGGCATGTTCAAGTCTGTAAGGTGACGTGACGTTCGTTATTTAGTGATATGCTCAGTTAAGTACCAAATAGATTAGATTCATGAAATAATAAGCTGAAAAAGAATTGGTGGGATTTGAACCCAAGTCTCCAGGAAACATGCCTGTTATGCTACCACTACACCACCAATGGTTAACCTTTTCTCAGCTTGTGTGACCTTATAAACTTTACGGATTTTTTTATTTGATTCGCACAGTGGCGCCATCTATCCGGGAAGTGGACAACTCTGTTGCCTCATACAGATGGAATTAATATTTGTCACTCACGCTCATGGCGTTAAATCAATAAATCAGTAGTAAACAATCACAGGATATGTCCTTGTTTCATGAGTTCCATGCTTACAGGGTTGGGTTGGGTTGTTTTACCTCTGAGCGGCACTTTTTTTGCACACAGTGGTCTAAATGGCCAGGTCACGAAGATCCTAAAGGCTCAGAGAAGGTTGAGAGAGATCCACTGGAACGGCTGTTGGGAGGCAGATGGAAATCTCCCGTCAAGGCCATCCAGAGTGTTCGTTAGAGTGCACAGGGTATGGCTCTCCCGCACACGGGGCCACGACTTAACGTCCCATCCGACGGACGGCGGCCTTTCCAAGCCCATTGATGTCCCCTATTGACCATGGGCAGGGCGGAAAGTTTTTCAGAGATAAATTTCAACGCTGACTAGCTGCGACTCGAATTTGTGAACTGCAGATTACGAGCCTAGCGCCCTACCGATTGAACCACCCCTGTCCCGAAGTAACCTGATTCGCGAAGTAAATGCTATTATTGTCTACGTAACACGGCAGCTAATGACTGCAAAACGAATATGAAAATGACATATTGATTTAGATGTAATAAATATTGAATACTAAATCTGAAATTCTTTCAGTATTCTTTTGTGCTTATTTTTGATGGGGCAGTGCGCCAGGTGCCAAAAGGACGAGCCGCCACTGTACGATATTAAAATATCAGAATTTTACACAAAAGAAAGGTTTAAATTTCTTTTTTATCCTGACGTCATGAAGACAAAACAACTGGACCGCTCAACACTTCCTACCACAGAAGGCCGGTGGGTTAACTTATGACGTCAGCATAGGTAATCCTATAACCCTGATACTTCTTTATATATTTATTTCTGTTACTATTAATAATGTCCTTATTTACTAATTTTTATACTGAAAAAAGTATTTACAATTATATTTAAGCAAGTCATCTTTTTAACAAAATCCGATATCCCACTCCTCTGTGGGATAATAAAACTAATATTAAGAGTTATAAATATACCTTATTTAAAAGGAAAATTATTCGTATTTATTAGTGCGAATAATTTTCCTTCTAAATAACGTATATTTAAAAATAACATTAGTATTGGCATTAGTATAAAAGTACACCAGTAATAATAATAAAAATAAACAAATAAGGTTATCTCAATTACAGTGTTAACCGTGACCAGCTAGAGAATAGCAGGCTATGATATTACCTATATGACATCATAACGTGTTCTACAGACAGTCTTGTTTCTATTACAGACATTCCTCAATTGTAAATGCTTTTTACTTCGAGAACTCCTTAGTGAGGTTCCATAGGTTGGTATCAAATACACTTAATTTACAACAACCAAATGTGACGTCATTAAAGGTCTTTTGAACTGTAAAATTTACCATTTCTGGACTCCTTTTACATTGCTCGTAACTTATCTGGAATAAAAGAAATTTCTGCCCAGTTTCCCTCCGTGGTGATAAGATTGGCTGGTTGATAGCGCCATTGCTTTTTAACTCCCTTATCATATTAGCAAAGCTTTTCGATTAGCGCGGCCATCGCAGAGAGTAATTTTCGATTTAGTACAATTAGATTAGGTTCAGGTAATTAGTCATGATATGGACTCTTCAGTGAGTCGCAGTTCCAATGTTCGCAGTGACTTCAATAGCGTAACTGAAGGCAAAAGAATAACTTACAAGGAGTAGCTTGTAGAGTTTCTAAGCAGACTTGGTTGGACGTGAGTTTTCTTTTTTTTCCATCAACACCAAGTAACAGCAAACGCACTAAAGCCGATTCTTCAACAACTGCTGGGTTGGGTTGTTTTACCTCTGAGCGGCACTTTTTTTGCACACCATGGGCTAAATGGCCATGGTCACATGGACCCCGTAGGCTCAGAGAAGGTTGGGGGAGGGGACCCACTGGAACAGCTGTTGGGAGACAGATGGTAACCTCCCATCAAGGCTATTCAGCGTGTTCTTTAACGTGCACATGGTTTGGCTCTCCCGCACACGGGGCCACGGCTTAACGTCCCATCCGACGGACGGCGGCCTTTCCAAGTCCATCGGTGTCCCCTACTGACCGTGGGCAGGGCGGGAAATTTTGCGGAGATAAATCTCAACGCTGACCCAGCTGGGACTCGAACCTGGGAACTACAGATTACGAGCCTGGCGCGCTACCGACTGAGCCACCCCCGCCCCTCAACAACTGCTGGAGTGTTCATTATTGACAGGAGATAGTTACAGGATCCCTTCCCTACCTTACCCTCAGCAATTCAACCTGAACCCTTCTTCCCTTCAGAAATTCGTGCTAATCCTGACTATGTCCTGAATTGTTACTAAAATGGCGATGTATACACATAATCATCGCGAATGTAAAATGTGTCTAATCAGGCCCCGATCTAGAAAAAAAAATCGAGGGTGGGGGCAAGAAACACAATCGAGCCGGAAAGATCAGTGGTTCACAACCTGGGGTTCCCGTACTCTTGGGTGTTCGCGAAGGTAGTAATGGAGATTCCGTGAGTTAGTTTTGATATTTCAGAAAGATCTAACAGAAATCGTACATTTACAGCATCATCTAGAACAATAGACCATTCCATTGAGTTATATGACATCAACATTAGTGAACCTTAACATATACAATTTCCTTATATATGTATTTCTGTTATTTCTACTGATATGTTTTAAAATTAATCTTTATACTGATTTATATTTATAAATATATATTATTTAGAAAAAAATATTCGTATGTATTAGCATTATATAAATGCTTATCTATATATATGAATAGAGATAATACAGAGTAAAATATTCTTTTCTAGTGCTTTACTACAAGTTTGAAGAATACGTCAGTTTTAAATGTTAAACGTCAGTCAAGAAATCAGAGGATGGATTGGTTCAAAAACTGGCAGGCCATGCCAAAGCAACCCCTCCTATAACAGAAGGCCGGTGGCAACAGAAAGTTACGGCTCAGCACGTGAGACAAGACGGTCTAATCCTATAATCTAGACCAGTGGTTCCCAGCGTTTTTAGTTTCGCGAACTCCTTTCAACCAATAAAATTTGAAGCGAACCCACAGGGTAATAATGACTAAAAAAAGCTCCAAATTAATATTAACATTATATAATTATAATTATCAAATATAAAATTTTACTACCTTTAATTATGAACCTCTAAAATTTAGAGTCTGGAGGAAATATATATTTGTAACGTAATGGGACAATTCTTTACTGCTTAAGGCTACTTTAATTTAAACTGCAATTACAGAATTTTTAGAGTAACACCTTGGACTATCGTCGCGAACCACCAAATGGGAACCACTGATCTATATTATCTTAATAAACATTTATCTATCAAAGCGCCAAGTCTCACTACCATAACTAACCCTAGAAAGAACCCAAACTATTATACAGTCTAATTTTAGTCTTTAGGTGTATACGCCAATTTCTCCACACTCTCCATAAATTCCTAAAAGTCCCAGAGGCAATCCCTATTTCGTCTGTACTCATTCTAACAGAGCATCACTAGCGTGTCTACTGAGAAGCAGACCTACACCTTGGATATGTTTATTATCTTCCCTCCCTGAAAAGAGAAATTTAAGATTATTTTTCAGAATTTGACCTTTATCTCTCTATCTGGTCTCTTGAAAGCCAAGAATATCTAAATTATAATGGTGGAATTCTTGTGTGAGAACATCAAGAGAATAAGCTCTGTGCAGAGTCCTCATTCGAACTACCTATGGAGAGAAAATGGTTAGTAGGATGCTTAAAGAAACTATGTTTATTGAGAGAGGTAATGCTGACAATAACAAACAGCCCCCTAATCGCATGCATGGGTCAAAGACCCGTTCCTCCACCACTAAAGGCTGAAGCCATCTACACTGGAAAACTTCCTCTGTAGAATTTGTACGATGCCAGTAGAAACAAAGAGTTCAAGTGCCTGCGATTACCTCTGCTCAGGATTATCCACCAGCTGATAAAACATGCCCTGTGAATCTATTCACTTGGAGCTGTCAACCAACAAACAAACAAAAACACAGCGGCAGATTTTCCCTCCACAGAAGCCGACTAGTGCAGAAAATTCAGGATCCATAATCAAGTTAAGAGCTTTAATCCAGTCCAGTAAGTTTATATGGTCAGCACCAGAACCCTGTGTGGTTAATCACTTCTCAGCAGAGTAGAAAAAAAATATAAAAATGAACATAGTTGTCCATATTAGTAGGCAACACTAATCTGGCAGCCCTTCTTCTCCGTTCACTTCCACAAAAAAGTACCTCTTTCGAAAGGTACTAGCGGAAAGCGGAAGGCGCCACGGGAAGACGGGGTCGGACATTAGGTGCCAGGCCTGGCCGGTTCTATGCATCATCACAGGGGATTGGTGCATAGCTCTCCTTCCAGTGACTACCTAGCTATCATTTACAAACCATTTACATTGCAAAATAATATTCAAATTAGAAAAGTATTTTTTTTTCTCCCAGTGTTTTAAAATTGAAAATTCTTAAAAAATATTGAATTTTTTTAATACAGTCGGAGTGGGAAAGTTTTGATATGCATGTCCAAGATTAGTTCATTCTAAAAAGAATAAAAACACGTTTAGAAGTGAACCATAGAATCAGTTATTAAGGTTACGTTGACTGCACAGAATAACTAGCTAACACAGATGGATGACCCAATACCACTGCTTGTAGCGTCACCTTAGCTTCCGGCTGTAATTCTGATTTTCCCACTAATTTTCAAAGTGTGTGGATATTTTTTCTGTCTAATTATTATTTTTTTAATTACCTTTTATAAAATATATTAGATAAAAACTTTATTAAGATTATATCAGAAAATTATCAAAAATTCTAAAATTAACTTTTTTGCTTATTAAAAACCTACCTGTAGAATTTTAAAATATATTATTATATTAATATTTGAAACAAAAATGATTAAAATCAGTCATCTGCTGCTGAACAGGAGTACTTAGCCAAAGAAGGTTTAGACACTCCTTGGATTAGCATCGGTTTTTGACTATAATGGAGATATAAGGAAGTCACATATGTGTGCTAGATACTTAATCTGTGCATTGACTGTAGCGTATAAGTTTTTTTCTATTCATGGATTACGCTCATTGGTTTTCTAGTCTGTGCTTAGTCAGCAACTGTTGAATAGGAATCATTCATATTCATCCTTCTCATCCTGTCTATGAAAAAAAAAATTTAATCCCAATTAATTCAGGAAATAAAAAAAAGACTACTGTGGACTTAGCAGAAACCATCCTGCACAAAACCTGCATAAAAATTAAATATAGATTCAAAACCGCAAAGCTCATACGCTTTTCGTTGTGTAGAATAGCATCAGAATTTCAGGTGAGATTATAAGTCTGATAAAAGAAATACCCATAAAAAAGATTACAGAAGCGCTTTCTGATTGTATCGTGAATATCTCTAACTTCACCCCCAACCAAAATTTTCTGTCCTATCGGTGAAGAATAGACGAGCTTCATTCATTCTGTCACTGGGGCAAAATAGATGTTCAATATTTTTTTCCAAAGCAAAATCACAATTTTAAACCAGTCTTAAAATAATCATTTTTACCTATTTGATTTTTCGAAAAATAAAATGACTTGGTTCGATTCCCATTATAAGGCTCCTTTTTGATATACACTATATTATCTTATATATTGGACACTTGTTGAATAACTGTAATACTGATTAAGTAAATTGGAATCCACATTCAAAGTTTTTAGTTCCAATCAAAAGCATTTTACAAAAAAAATACTGCTAGTAAATTGATCTTAATGAATTCTATATAAATCTCGAGTTTCGACAATATTCGTTTAATTATTTAAAGAACTGTGAAAACCAAAACATTTAAAAATAATGTTGCTAGTCGCAGGATTTTAACACAAGAGTTCTTTCTCACAAATTGTTTACTAAAATAAATATAATTTTCTAAGTCTCTTTAAAGAATCTTTCACTTTTGGTTAATTTTGAAGAAAAGTGTTTAAGACGAACAAAGCATCTTCTGTTGTTCAATGTTCCAATTCCATAATTTTAAATATTACGGCAATTTTACTGAAAATTTCAGATTTCGATCAATTTGGATTTTCGATTTATACTGTCATATTTTTACATAAAAATCATATTTTTAAAGTTAGAGTGCTTGGAATGTTGTTTTCCATTCACATAACAAGGAAGTTACTGAATACTTTGGTCACATAGTATATATTGTCTTTCTGCTGAGGTCTCACCTTCCTCACAGATTCACTATAGTATATATTTACACTGAAGAGCCAAAACATTATGACCAGTGCGTCTTTATGCAAATCAAAGCAACTGCAGGTAAACGACGGCGCGTGTGAAAGTCATGAAACGGTTAGTACCTTTAAACCCTGGTCCGAGGAGGGAAAAACCACGAACCACCAGCAAAGTGTGGGACGACCACGGCTCATCGATGCTAGAGGTGAGCGAAGGCTATCCTGTATGGTACGAGCCAACAGAAGAGATACTGTGGTGTAACTCGCCCGAATTTGAATGCTGGTGACGGGACTAATGTGTCGCAACACAGAGTAGATCGATCCCTACTGAAAATGGGCTGCATAGCCGCAGGCCGCTCCAAGTACTCTTGCTAACCTCGGTTCACCGTCGAAAACACCTACAATGGGCACGCGAGCATCAAAACTGGACCTTGAATGATTGGAAGAAGGTCGCCTAGTCCGATGAATCTCGTTTCCTGTTGCATCATACGGACGGCTGGGTATGTGTGTGTTGTTTACCTGGGGAAATTTTGTCACCAGGATGCACCATGGGATGAAAACAAGCCGGTGGAGGATGTATATGCTTTGGGCACTGTTCTGCTGGGAAACCCTGAGTCCAGTCATTCATGTGCAAGAAATTATGACGTCTACCACCTACCTAAACATCATTGCAGACCAGGTACATCCTTTCATGTTAAAGGTATACCCATCTAGTAGTGCCTTCTTTCAGCAGGATAATGTGCCATGCCACACTGCCCGGATTGTTCGAGAATGATTCGCGGAACATGAGGAAGACTTCCAGGTATTGCTCTGACCTCCAAATTCCTCAGACATCACTCCAATCGAGCATCTGTGGTTTGTGTTGGAACAGCACATGCGATCTGCGACGGCCCAATCCCGTAACTTACAAGAGCTAAAGGATTTGCTGGTAACGTATTGGTACCAGATACCATAAGACACCTTTAGAAATCTTGTAACGTCCATGCCTCGCCGGGTAAGAGCTGTTTTGGAGGCACGTGGAGGACTAACATTATATTAGGCAGGTGGTCATAATGTTTTGACTCTTCGGTATAGCATTTCGTACACTTCTGTAGCAAACAGGATGCTTGAGGAGTAATTTATTTTTCGTCTGTGATAAAAATATGAGCTGTGAACTTCAAAAACCTGAAATTGTCCATATCAGTACCGCCAAAACTAGGCTGAAATAGCTCAGTAAAGTAAGAAGGAAAATTTAAATGTATCGTAGATCGTATATGGATATGCGATGTTCCAGGTAAAACATTACCCATCACCATCTGAGAATGAGCCCAGTTGGCATAAGTAAAAACATAAAATAAGTAAACCACCCGTGGGTGGGCCCCTAGAGGCTAACATAAAATACAAGCTAAAAATTTCAATAATCATGCACAAGAGACCTAAAACTTGTAGCTTTCTTCAGAGAAAGCCATCATTTTAGGCCTCTTGTACTTATTAAGAACATTATTTCTTCTTTGCTTAATTATGATTATAATCTTATTTGGATTATTTTTAACAGCCTCAAAAAACCTTTTTGAGATGCCTTTAGTATGAATATATATATATGGTCGATGCCCAAGTCTTTATGAAGTTGTCTGTTAGTAAAAAATCAAAGGACATCGACCGCAGATCTCAATATTTTGTTTTGCAAGACCTGAATCTTTCGTATATTGGTGGAGGTGGTGTTCGCCCATATAGGGGAAGCATAAGTTATTATCGGACGAAAGGCCATGTTATACAAAAATAATTTATGGTCAATCATCAAGGTAGCATTTCTCCAAATGAGAAGTCCTAGTTGACATCTCACTGCATTGACTTTAGTGATAATATCATGAATATGAGGGTCTCATTTGATGTAGGGTCATACCCAAGTATTTGATGTCTTTTGCCTTTCAGTTGGTTTATTTAAAAATTTAAACGTTTTGGGTTTTTAATACGTTTTCCACTGAAGAGGATGACAAACATATAAACCAAACTGGGTTTCGGGCAAGACAGGGTGCAGGAAGAGAAAATCATACAATCTGGTCCGAATCATTCGCTCAAACAGCTTGCCCAAGCAAGAGAGCAAGCTGATTGGGCGATAACTCAGAGGAAATGTTGGGTTCTTTCCCGGCTTGTCGATAAGCCGAACAAAAGCATTTTTCCAAATAGCAGGAAAAGTATGGTTTATAAGTATGTTAAAAATAGAACAAAGCTGGGTTATGGCTTTCTCAGGAAAATGCCTCAACATCCTGTTCGATATTTTGTCAGGACCAGTAGCTTTATTTAATTTAAGCTTCTTGATAGCCTGAATCAATTCCTGAGGAGAGGTAAATAAAATTTTTGATCTTTGTGTCTGATCAAAAAATAAAAGTTCATCCTGTACCTCCTCGCAGGTTTCATGGTCGGAAAGGTCTAAATTCTCCTGAAATTATAGATCAAGAGCATCTGCAAACGCCTCAGATTAATCTTCTTCACTACAACATATTCCTGATTCCCCATGAATTCAAGTGAGGGTTTTTCGGTACCCTCATCAACTTTCAAATGGAGTTATTTTGCATAGAGAGTGAAGAGACCTTTTTATTCCAGGAAATACTTTTATGTTCCTGGAGTTTTTGTCTCACCTCTGTCTTGAGGGAGTAAAAAGCTCTTTATCAGAATTATTCCGAGTTCTTTGCCATGCATGTCGGGCTCTGTTCTTCTCTTTGGCGAGAAAGGAGAGATGAGATGGAAGAATGTAAAAATCTTTCTTGAGTGTTATTTCAGTACTGGCTTCAATTCTTGAGTTATGCCACAGATCAGAAAGTTCGAAATGGAATCATTAATATATCTGAATGTAAGAGGGGTGAACAATAAGTCCTTTCTTGGTAGAATAATCTAGCAGCAATCTGCCGCTCTTGTTGCACATTCTAGAGTGCCAAGCTACGTTCTTGGCATTTAAATCTCCTGCCAGAACAGTAGAAATTCTTGTATCAAAAATGGAAATAAAATCATCACATACAAAATCAGAATTCGGGGGCTTGTATTCAGCTATAAAATTGATAGTGCCAAGATTGGCATCTGTAACTGCGATTTCAGTAGCTTCCAAACTATTGAGATTAGGAGTGTATATTAAATGATGTTTTATGGATCGCTTGACAACAACAGCAGTACCCCTTCCACTGTTGTGCGACTGATCCGTCCTATATACTTCAAAATTAGGAAATTTAAATGCATCAGAATCACAGAGGTGTGTCTCGCCCAATAGGGCTATGTCAGCCTGAGAATCTGTTAAAAAGCAACAGAACTCAGGGAGATCAGTAAGAATACCGTGACTATTCCATGCAAAGATCTTAAGATAATTTTTCTGAATAGCATTATCCATCAACGTTTAGAGTACGTAGATATTAAATAGTCGAAAGCCTTTAAAGCCAACTGTTAGCTTCCCCATTAAGCCGTTAGCTTTTTGATACTCTGCAATGAGAGTTTTAAAAGTGAGCAGAATTTTAAAAACATTCTTAATAATCTGAAATATCTCCTTTAGATCACTTAAAATATTAGTATCAAAATGATCACCAGTAGGAGGTGTTTCATTTGAAGGTTTTTTTTTTACGATTATTTAAAATGTGTTTTTCTTTTAAAAATTTAGTTGCTGATTATTTATTTTCAGAAAGTTATTCAATAATATTTAATACGGTTATAATAAATAAATTATTTCATTTAATATCATTTTTAAATTAACATATTTTATTAAATTCTGAGCAAATTGAATTGCTTTTAAATTTCAATTCATTTTTTTTCCAATACAATATCTTTCTTTCCTCTTATTCGCGACCTGTCAGGACCCATTCTTATCTAGTTGGCCTTGACCAAATCCATTCTTTTAATATTCTTCCGACTCTCCTTTCGTAATCAGAGGTTAATGTGGATGTTTCTTCTCTTCCTTTGTTTCACAAACATTAATCTTTCATATCAAGCGAATTTTTTAATAGCCAAATTATTTACGAAGACATATCATCAAACCTAATCCATGTTAGCTTCCAAAAAAATTCCTCTTTCAAACCTAGATATAAAAAGTTCCTCTTAACATCTTTTTCCCCCTCGTTTCTTCGAAGGTTTTCAAAAAAGTACAATACGGAAGTGTAGTCAGTGAATGTGTAACTTCTTCCGTAATGGAGAGAACAACACAAGTTCCATGTCTCTGGTGAGCGAATGATAAACGAACTCGAAAAAAAAACAAGAAGTAACAAAATGAAATATTCATTAATAAAGTCATTCTTTGCGCATTATCTCAGTTGGATAATTTCGAGCTTGGGGAGAGAGGGCAACCCAAAAAAATTCTCCCATGCCTTACGCATGAATGGCAATTGTATTTTTAAGCAGGACTTCTTACTCTTTGGATCTTTTTCGTGTAGAGGTTGCGCTGATCACAAATTGATGATTCACGTGATGCCAGATGAAGCTTGTTTCTTTTCGGTAATTCTTTTTTCGCGTTCTTACTGCCATAGGCTTGGAAATAAGTAACGCAGAGAACAATAGCGAAGCCCAGAAAGCGTTGGTCCATGAGTAGTGGGGTTTGTTAGACCTGTCATGCTTTCCATATCTCTAAGGAAATGATGTGAATAGACTCTGCTTAACATTTAAGATGTTCACAGAGACAAACTATTACTTACTGTTTTTCTTTTATCATACGTTACTGAGAGTGTCATTATTCTTTTCTGTTGAAAGCAGCAGTGGAATTTTTAATGTTTATAAATTTAAATTGTTCGATCTAATGCTTTAGATTCAATTTTGAGAAAATATCTTTATTTCGCACTCATTATTAATACAGCACCTAGAACGGAATTAACCTATCAGTATTCCTCAAATGTCAGTCACCCACCCCTAAAATTGGATAATTTCTATATTATTCTAGTGGAAAGTTAAATCCGACGTTCGAAAACTTTAAAACAAGCATTTTATCTAAATATCTACTGAACATAAATCAAAGATCTGCATCAAGTAATCTATTTACTCTCTATTTTCAACAATATTCACTCGGTATTTAAAGAGATATAGAAATTTGAATATTTAGCAACAATAATGGGTCATAAGAATTTACATCAGGACGTAAAATTATAAATATTATATAATAAATGTATATTTCAGAAGTTTGTGTAAATAATTATTTCAATAGTGGCCAATTTTTGTACAAATTTATTAGGACTCATTGCTGAATTTAAAAGTTTCCATGATCCACAAACACTTGCACTAACAATTTGTCACTAGTGCTTAAAGACCTATCATTCACAACCACGTGCTCTAACCGTTTGATCACCGGGCACAAAGTCCCATGATCCACAGCCACATCCACTAACCACCGGGCACAAATTGCTATGATCCACAGCCACCTGCCTTAATTATCCGGCCACGAAATCCAGTGATTCACAGCCGTGCGCTAACCACTCGTCCATCGTGCATAAAGTCTCATGATCCACAGCCACATCCACTAACCACCGGGGCACAAATTGCTATGATCCACAGCCACGTGTCTTAACCATCCGGCCACGAAATCCAGTGATTCACAGCCGTGCGCTAACCACTCGTCCATCGTGCACAAAGTCCCATGATCCACAGCCATATCCACAGCCCTAACCACCGGGGCACAAATTGCTATGATCCACAGCCACGTGCCTTAACCACTCGGCCACTGGGTCACAAAGTCCTTCGATTCATAGCGAAGTGCGCTAACTACTCGCTCACTGGGGAACAAAACCTCATGATACTCTCATGCACTCTCGCTGTGCCATTTGTGTATTCATATCAATCGTTGGAGTTCGGTTGGGTTGTTTTACCTCTGAGCGGCACCATGGGCTAAATGGTCACGTACACCATGGGTACATGTACCTGACCACCATGGGTGCATGTATCTGACCATTGTACACCATGGGCTAAATGGCCAGGTCACATGGACCCCGAAGGCTCAGAGAAGGTTGGGGGAGGGGACCAACTGGAATAGCTGTTGGGAGACAGATGGTAGCCTCCCGTCAAGGCCATCCAGCGTGTTCTTTAATGTGCACAGGATATGGCTCTCCCGCATACGGGGCCACGGCTTAACGTTCCATCCGACGGACGGCGGCCTTTCCAAGCCCATCGGTGTCCCCTACTGACCGTGGGCAGGGCGGGGAATTTTGCAGAAATCGTTGGAGCATACAGTTTATATACCTACCTATTCCCCCCCGATAGGGGACCACCTTGTCGTGGTGGGGGGGCCTAGGGCCCAGCAACCCGGCTGAAGGCTGTGCCGACCGGATTGGTTCACCGGTGGGACATGGCTAAGGCCAACCGAGGTTGAAGACGCTGCTGGCCGGCTTGATTGCCGGTCGGATGGTGACGGCGTCGGAGACCTCACCTCTCAGGAGACCTGTGTGGTCTGTTCGACGGCTCTGCCGAAAGGTTTCCCTCTGCCTAGTAGGCACGAGCTGTCCAAAAAGTCTGGGTCTTACTAAGAGTCTCCACCCCGGGTGCCGATCGAGCTTGGATCTTTATATCCTTGCACATTTGCAAACCGGGGAATAGATTAAAGTAAGGTTTCTTCCGGTGGTTAGCTTTCCTTCTATAGGACTGCTGCCATGTGAGGCTGGGGTTGAGGTGCGCCTATAGGGCGTATTCCTTGCCCCCGGCTCTAGATGGTCATGGCTTTTCTTAACCAGGTAGTGCTGTCAGGCGGAACCGGGAATTGCCGTGGTTGCATAAGATCGCAACAAAGAGATTCATACCTATTGGGATCCTTAGTTTACTTTAATTTATAAGATGCCATGCGGTGCCTATGGTTGTTATTAACCGCTGCAGTAAGAAAATTGCAGGAATAACTTTTCACGGATGAATTTTTAATATTGCTCAATTTCGTGAACATCAAAAATATACATTGCCCTAGATTATATTTTATTGTTTATGATTCCTTGTATTATCCATTAAAAAATACATATAAACTAACCTCAATATTTTTAAAATATTCCAGGATACACAGATTAATAGACCTAAATTTCCATAAATAAATATGTGACGTAAAAAATTTGAAAATTGAGCCTTGTTTGCATTTAGGTTGACTTCTGTAGTAATACAAATAAGCTTATAAAAGTGTAATTTGTCTAGTTTTTTATACAGTAATTTAGCTGGATTTCTCGTAAACCCCAATTCAATTTTATTATTGAGAGCAACTCCAGGTTTGCTTTCAGATATCTGCAGTGATAAAAATATTTTCATTACAATAGTAACTATTACTTTTCTGCTGAGGTCTCGCCTCCTCACAGACCTATCGCATGTAAACTGACAGGCTCCTCAGACACAGACAGGGGGCGGGGGTGGCTCAGTCGGTAGCGCGCCAGGCTCGTAATCTGTAGTTCCCAGGTTCGAGTCCCAGCTGGGTCAGCGTTGAGATTTATCTCCGCAAAATTCCCCGCCCTGCACACGGTCAGTAGGGGACACCGATGGGCTTGGAAAGGCCGCCGTCTGTCGGATGGGACGTTAAGCCGTGGCCCCGTGTGCGGGAGAGCCATACCCTGTGCACGTTAAAGAACACGCTGGATGGCCTTGACGGGAGGCTACCATCTGTCTCCTAACAGCTGTTCCAGTGGGTCCCCTCCCCCAACCTTCTCTGAGCCTTCGGGGTCCATGTGACCTGGCCATTTAGCCCATGGTGTGCAAAAAAGTGCCGCTCAGAGGTAAAACAACCCAACCTTCTCTGAGCCTTCGGGGTATATGTGAGCCCATGGTGTGCAAAAAATTGCCGCTCAGAGGTAAAACAACCCAGACACAGACATCTGTGGTAAGCAGCTGCTTGAGGGAGGTATTCTACATTTTATACCATCATTCCTACCACCATGAATAGTACAGGAATGCCAAACTCATAATGACTATGAAATGGTTTGTTATGTGAAATTTTTATAAATGAAATATTTCAAATTGTAGTATAAAAATTTGGGGGAAGAAAAAAGAATGCAGAAAAAAATATTTTTCGTATCTGAGTGAAAGATTTTTATTCCCAATTCTTGGTTAACATATTTTGGAATATATGCCATCCGTATTTTAAAAAAATTATTCCAGTTTACGTAAAATAGTCTTACCAATGTGGCTCACCAAAAAACAGTTTGCAAGATTGACACTTCCGAAATTTCTAGGGGGAGGGGATGGCTCAGTCGGCTATCGTAATCTGAAGTTCCCAGTTCGAGTCGCAGCTGCGTCAGCATTGAGATTTATCTCCACAAAACTCCCCACCCTTCCCACGATCTGAAGGGTATCCCCGATGGGCTTGGAAAGACCACCGTCCGTCGGATGGGATGTTAAGCCGTTTCCCCGTGTGCGAGAGAGTCATACCCTGTGCACGTTAAAGAACACGATGGATTGGCCTTGACGGGAGGCTACCTGTCTCCCAACAGCTGTTACAGTGCAACCAAAGATCTAATCTAGATTTATTAAAATATCAATTCTCAACAATATTTGCTCAATATTTAAAAGTTCAGAGTTTAAATATTGAGCATCAGTACTGTATAATTAAAATTTTCAAAGGTTAATAAAAAGCATCTTGTATTAAACCATTTACATGAATAAAAATATTTTCTGAAAAAACAGCTAAGTAATTGGAATAATTGTATTTTTCTAGTTTCAAGTATTATTGTCCTAAATAGTTTATCAGAAGAGAATATTCTGAATAAAATCAAATAAAACTAGATACCTAACAAATATTGGAAGATATCAAAAATATAAAATTAATGAAATTTTTCCTTCATATCCTTTCCATTGACTACATTAATTCGAAACAAAGTAGAATCCCTATCACATATGTATAAAAAAGTAATGTTGCAACAGTTCGATGAAAATACCAAAAAGAAATGTATTTTATAAAAAAATTGATTTTATTTACAGTATCTGTGAGGTATATGTACGCTACTATGAAGAATGAAATGTAATTTTATATTCCATACGACATATGTGATTTCTAACTGAAATGCAGAACATCTCTAGTGAACGAAACGCAATCGTTGTGAAACCTTTCTTGGACACCAAAGGGGGCGTGGCACCTCCGCAGTTGGCGTCAGCGTCTAGTACGGGAAACGGCTCACATGCTTCCTCCTTTTCTTCCTACCTCCATGCTCTAACTACTCAACCACCGGGGCAGTATTTAAGACAATGTGGTCAAGTATTGGCTACAGCTGCTTTAATATTGAATAAATTAAGCACATAAAATTTAAGAATCCGATATAAAAAGTGGATCAAAAAGAGTTTTAATAATTATAGACCATCAATCAATCAATCAATATCAATTTTTGATAAGATAATAGAAAAATACCTTAGATATCGCCAGCAAAATTTTTTTAAATGAATTTTCTGTCAAGTCAGTAATTTGGGTTTCATAAAGGTATTTGAACGTAAAGCCTTTTAAAAGATCTTATTAAAAATATAAATATTAATTGCGGTACTTAATGAACTTAAATAAAGCATTTGATCCCGTTGACATTGACATCTTGCTACAGAAATTATATTTACTTGGTATTAGAGGGAATATTTTTGAATGGTTTAAAAGCTACTTATTACATAGATAAATAGTTACGAAAATAAATGATAATTAGAGTGATAAATTTCAGATCAATTTTGGAATTCCCCAAGGACCTATTATCGGCCCTATGCTATTTCAAATATACATAAATGATTTGGCTAATATTAATTTCAATATCAAATTATATATGTATGTTGATGATACAGTACTAATTAACTTCCACTCAGATTTAGAATATTCTATCAATCTACAAAATGATTTTAATAAAGCAGTTAAATGGTTTGCTCTTAACAAACTGAGTGTAAACCAGAAATAAAATTAAATTTATGTGTATTGGTGCAGAACAGTTTTCAACATCCTACACTTAATAGAAGTATTACTAAACATAGAATCAGTTGTTCTATGATGGGTGGTTTTATTACCTGATATATGCAATTGTCCTAAAATAGAAGAAGTAAATGAAATAATTTAACTAGGCTTGAAAACGTATTCGAAAATGAAATGGAATAAACGTATTGACTGGATGTGTTCAAGACTACGATTTGTAGCATTTAAAATTAGGAAGCTTAACTTGTTTGTTGATATACATATAACTATTTTAGTATATAAAGCACTTTTTGAATCTATAATTAGATATGGAATAACAGTTTATTGGACAGCCTACAAGACAGAATTAAATAAAATTAAAAGAATACGAAGTATTCTACTAAAAGGATTGTGTAATTCAGAAGTTAAAAATTCCCTTACAACAAATGATGATATATTTAGTTTGTTCAAAATTTTACCTATTAAAAGTTCATATGTGTTTGTTTGTGTCATCAATAATTTCTTTAATAATACCTATATGCAAAATGTTTCCCACAATAAGTTTACTAGAAAAAAGGCTAAGGGTTTTGTGAAACAACCAAAATTTTATAATGCTTAAGGACGAAATTTCGAAGAATATCAAATTCCCTACCTATTTAACTTGCTTCCTAGAGAAATTTTTAACTTAAGTTAAAAAAAAGTAAGTTAAGTTTTTTAACTTAATGTTAAAGAAAAATTATTTCAGTGGTTGATCAAAAAGTGATGTTTTTATTCGGAATCATTTATCACTTTATTGGTTTTCTTTTTATTCCTCCTTCATTGAATGTCTTGATATCGATGTAATCTAGATCATACCTGTCAAAACCATATACATTCCCACTGATAAGCTTCGACTTAGTGGGATTTTTTATGCAAAATAATTATAGATAATACTTATTGAAAAATAAATTTGAATTTGGAGTAAATTTTGATATTATTTTAAATAACGGTGATTTTTAGGAAAACTTTCTTATTAATATATAATTAATTAATATTGCTGAAGAATTTAACATATTAAACTTACATAAAGAAAGAACAATATTAATGTATTTAAATATAATGTACACTGGTGAACAAAAGTAGGTTATAATTCTTGCCAGTCAATCTAAATCGTGGTGTTCAAAAATATTCGTTTGGTAATAAAATAATCATGGAAGTTTTAACATTTAGCAAAAGCACTTTTCCTGCCAAAATATTTCCTCAACTGTTAATTAAAGCACAATTAATAACTATTAAATTAAACCGTTTATGAAAATAAAGAGTAAGAGTTAGAATAACAGTTCTCTCAATTTTGATCAATTTTGAAGAAATTGTTTACGGTAAATGGAATAACAACGTCTGGTGTTCTATTTTGTAACTTCCGTTAATTTTTAATAGTGAATATTTTTTAAGTAGTTAATTAATTTTGTTGAAAATAATAAATAGTGAATTAATAATGAATTAATTTTGTTGAAAATAATAAATAGTGAATTAATAATGAATTAATATTGTTGAAAAAAATCAAGATTTACGATAGATTTCAAGATCTTTACCATTTTTTACAATTTTTTTGGAGGTTCGAATTTAACTTCCTGTTGACTTAACATGGATTGTAATGTAACTTGTATACATTTTCAATATATATATATCTGTGTGTTTATTAAAATATAAATTACATAACTACTAGTACCGTTTTATTAACTAAATATTATAATTGTTTGATTATATTATTGAATGTGTAGTCATCACCAACTTAGAAATTTCAGATTAGGATCACGTTGCAGTTTTCAATGAGCGCTTTAAGGATGAAAAATCAACGGATGTTGCAGTTGAAGAGTGGGGCAATGCACCGCACGCGATACAGATTAGATTGCCTTTATTTGGATAATGGTAATCGATGACTCGTGTGTAGCAAACTATTGAGTTATTGAAATGTGATAGGAGAACTTTCATGCGCAGAAATGAAGATTATGCAGATTGGGATTCGTAATGGAGTGAGGGCGAATCTCTGTGTCTTGATGATGCATGAGGAATTGACTTTGAGATATAGATATATATCTCGTTGGTTCAATACTTGTGGAACTATTCCTCTCGCTGATTTCCTTTCCAGAGAATCTATCGTTATGCACATCAGCGAAACTCAAACTCCACAGAATAATCTAAACGTAAATTTATTATAAAAAATAACTATCCTTCTCATAGCTTCACTTTGATCATGCTTCTCTTGGATGATGATCCCGCACAGTTCATTCATTGATATTCGTTCATACAATTTAAAAACAAAATGAAACAGAACTTTTATCAAGTCGTATTTCAGCTTCATAACTAATTTCTGTTTTCTATAACTGCTGAATCAATTTTTGAATGAACATAAATGAGGAACTGAATGAATAATTGTAACTGTTGAACCTGTAGCTGAAAGGACATCTGATACTGCTTAATATGTAACTGAACAGACATCTGATATTGCCTTAATCTGCAACTGAAAGGACATCTAATGATGCTTAATCTGCAACTGAAGGGGCATCTAATGATGCTTAATCTGCAACTGAAGGGGCATCTAATGATGCTTAATCTGCAACTGAAGGGGCATCTAATGATGCTTAATCTGCAACTGAAGGGGCATCTAATGATGCTTAATCTGCAACTGAAGGAACATCTAATGATGCTTAATCTGTAGCTGAAAGGACATTTGATGCTGCGTAATCTCTAGCTGAAAGGTCATTTGATACTCATTAGTCTGTAGCTGAAAGGACATCTAATACTGCTTAATCCAGGACTGTACCCCATCCACCTGCTGACATTCTTTCCATGTTCCGATCTTTCGGTTCCTTGTGATTTAATCATTAGATCCATTGCACCTCAGAGGAGTGGGTTAGCTCAGCCGACATCGCGCCAGGCTCGTAATCTGCAGTTCCCCGATTTCAGTCCCAACTCTTTCAGCGTTGAGACTTGTTTCCGCTAAGCCCCCCACCCCCTGCTATCGGGCAGAAAGACATCGAGGAACTTGGAAAGGTTGTCGTCCTTCGTGTGGGACTTTTAGTCGTGGTCCGTGTGCCAGAAAGTCATACCTTATGCACGTTAAAGAACACGCTGGATAGTCTTCACTAGGCTTCCGTCTGTCGCCTAACAGCCTTCCTCAACCTTCTCTGAACTTTTGGGATCTTTGCGACATGGCCATTTAGCCCACTGTGTGCAAAAAGTTCCACTCAGAGTAAAACAAATCAAAACTAACCTCTGAATAATTGGGGTGAGAAGTGGATCCCGAAGGACCCACCTCCCATGGGGAAAAGCTCGTATTCCGCCTTTCGACACTACACGAGCTGGCGGGAGAAGCCTGGAAGTAGAAGATGAAATTTGTCTCAGAGGAGACCAGTAGGTGCGGAGCACAACCCGGGTAGAAAATGGAAATTGAGTAAAAGAGCGAAAGCAGCTCCAGTCTCAAAGTAGTGAGTCCCGTAGCCAGCAGACGAGCCAGTCCATGTCCTCAGGTGCGCCCTAATTCGAGCACTCCTGATGGACACTGTGACCGCTCCGACTGCTACCTCGCTAATCGCCTGGGAGCTTCTGAGTTCGTTAGCGAACTCTTCCGTGATCGAGCACCGGAGGATGTAGTGCCCGACGTCTGCATCTGGAGCCCCACAACCGCAGTTACTGTGGGCAGCGATCTTAAAACGCTCCAGATATGCTGGAAAACTCCCATGTCCCGTCAGTATCTGCGTGAGATAGTGGTGTGAGGACATCAGTGATAGACCGACCTTTTGCAAGAATGTCTTTGTTTGAAGACCATTCTCGGTCGTATCCCAGAGCTTCTGCCACTCGTCCATTATTTGTTGGCTTAGAGTAGACTTCAGGGTATTTTTAGAAGTCTTTACCGCTATCTCAGGTTGGGTATCAGTACCTGCTGAGTCTGCCGGCTCATTCCCTTCATGACCTACATGTGCCTTGATCCAGGAGAAGGTCACTCTGGGCTTGTTCTGATTGTCCAAGAGGCACTATCAAAACCAACCATAAAATTAAACAGTTTGATTAAACAAATAAAGTACCCCTCAAGATACCCCCCAGATATCTGATAGGAGTCTATCAGTATAATATGCCATAGACAAGGTCTGTGAGGAAAGCCATACCTCAGTATGAAAACATGTTTATTCGGGACTCCAATCCAATCCCTTGTGCTTGGTTGCTAATCCCTTGGATCGGAAATCAAGCACAGTAACTGCTTGGTAGCCGGCATGGGATAAAAATAAATTATACTTCAAGCAGCTCTTTCCCACAGAAATCTGAAAGGAAACTGTCTGTATAATGCACCACAGAGATCAGTGAGGAAGGCGATACCTCAGAAGAAAAACAACACATGGAAAAAACACCTGTGCCCTCCTTATACGGGCTCGACACTTTACATTCGCTGAAATTCAAAACTGAGACGTGATTCGGATTTTTTCTGCCACAACAGCAACGTCCCACTAAAATCATTTCTAGTATACCAATATTAGTTGATTACCAAAAAAAAAATTACAATTTTACATTCTTAATTTAATTATTTATTTACTGGTAGGTAGAATACTCAATTCTTCGACATGGTCATTGAAGTCTTATATGCGCTACTGACTTTGTTCCTTCCTCTGTTATCCGCAGTTCCTTTCATAAAATTATAATATTTTATCAATTAATCTTGTATACAGGTGGATTAACTGAAATATTCATTTGTCTAATATTCCTTTGTTCTACAATCATGTTACATGAAATAAGAACGAGGCCCAGAATAACAACGGCTGATTAATGATAATAAATAATTATCCTCCAAACAATTAGGCCAATTTAAAAGTCTAAACGAAACAAAAATATTCAACAAACTATCCAAAAGAAAAATTTAATAGTTTAGAAAATAATTCGGAATGAGTAAAAAAATACATCATTAATTTAACCAGCAATATTTTTGCTCACTCCCTTTTCAAATAATTAAAATCTATAATAAATAATTTACTATTAATTAAGCGATTGCCTTGATTATTTGAAAGACAGACAGGTATGACAAGTCCCAAGAACAACCCTGAGCCTTTCGCTTCTGGCAGTCGGCCACGTGCTTCGTCCATGTGTAGAGGTATCTACGCAGAAAGGGCCGCGCGCAATGCTTCGCCATTTGTGGCCATAAAACGTTCTACGCCCTCGTGTCAAGGTTAAGTTCACTGTTCCACTGACAAGACCATGCTTTCCTCTGTTTTATCACAAACCGACGAGAGAAAAAAACACACGCACAAAAACTATTACTTCTTCGTTCTGCTCCATGCGCAGACATTTCATTGCCATCATTCATAAAGGGGAGAAAATTTCGGCTATCTTAAACGCTAATTTCCACTTGATTAATAGACTCTAACAATATATCTGCAATTCCAACATCAACCCACCACCCCGCTCTTCCATCTTTAAAGCAATTTCAGGATTTGCATCCATCATAGCCCACGTGACAGCTGAAATCGCCGTTATTCCAAGAGGCATGAAGTCTGCCTTTCATCAATCCACCAGGCGTCTCTAGCGCGCGATCGTGAGCGCAGCGAAGAGCGAGATCTGCCCAGTGTTTATGATGTTGTTCCCCAGCATAACCCTCACTCCCCAAACAAACACCAAAAACCTCTCTCCCACTCTCCTTTCGTCTGCTTACTACTAATCAATTCACATTTACAAGATGATGAGGGGGGGGGGGGAAAACAGAAATTACAAATAAATGATCTCAGGAAAAATGCACTGAATTCCTTTGATGAGTAGAAGTCATTATAAAAAGGCATTAAAACGTTGATGAATGTGTATACAGGGTGTCCCTGAATTCATGGCCCAAACGTGAGGGGATGGTAATACACACCGAACCCACCAATATTCGTCATAGAATATGCGGCCGCTAACGCAGCCCGGTGCCGGTAGGGGGCGCAGACGAGGCGGCACGACTTAAATGCGCTGGAACGGCCAAACCCCAGCATTCTCAGCCGCCGATGTGCGCGACAAGCCCGGTGTTTACGAGCAGGTACGCCGATCGCTACTCCGCTGTTGTGCCTCCTGTATCAACAGGGGCGGGGGTGGCTCAGTAGGTAGCGCGTCAGGCTCGTAATCTGTAGTTCACAGGTTCGAGTCCCAGCTGGGTCAGCGTTGAGATTTATCTCCGCAAAATTCCCCCCCCCCCCTGCCCACGGTCAGTAGGGGACACCGATGGGCTTGGAAAGGCAGCCGTCCGTTGGATGGGACGTTAAGCCGTGGCCCCGTGTGCGGGAGAGCCATACCCTGTGCACGTTAAAGAACACTCTGGATGGCCTTGACGGGAGGCTACCATCTGTCTCCCAACAGCTATTCCAGTGGGTCCCCTCCCCCAACCTTCTCTGAGCCTTCGGGGTCCATGTGACCTGGCCATTTAGCCCATGGTGTGCAGAAAAGTGCCGCTCAGAGGTAAAATAACCCAACCCTGTATCAACGTTTATGGGCGGACGTTTGAGCATTTGTTGTAATGATCTCCAATAAATGTCACTCTGGAAACCTCTGTGTCTGTCCTTCATTTCCGACTCCTCACTGCGTTTTGCGGCCGCATATTCTATGACAAATATTGGTGGTTCGGTGTGTACTACCATCTCCTCACGTTTGGGCCATGAATTCAAGGACACCCTGTATTTCTCTTCTACTGTTAAAGGGTCCTAAGTTGTTAGTGTCCCAAGTTCCAATCAACTATGAGATACCTTACTGCGATACAGGCCAAGATCTAGAAAAAAAATCGAGGGAGAAGTCATTAAAAGAAACACAATCGAGCTAAAAAATATAAAAGGGGGAGCCAAGACACTGGATTTCCAATGCAGTATAGCATTTCCCTTCCATTTTACATGTCTTCAAATTTTTCTTGAAATTTCAAAATTTCTTGAAAAATGCATCAATTATAAATAAGTTTAATAATATTTGCCTTCAAAAATTCAATTTACTGAAATTCTGAAGGGGGTCATAGCCTCCTTGGGGCTATGACCCCTTTCAGAAAATTGCAGATATATTGTTAGAGTCTAAAAATCAAGGGAAATCTTATGACTACCCCCTAAATACCGCCCTACTGAGATACTATACTCGTACTACACTGAGATACTAGATATACTCGTATACTATACTCTTACTCTACTGAGAAATGATACTATAACATTTAGCCCTACAAGGGACACCGAAATAGGAACGGGCTTGGACAGTTTACTAACAAAATTCAAATATTATTTTACAGGTTTAAAATTTAGCTCATTAAAATTAACCTAATTACTACATATTTTAAAAAGATCTAAGAAATTTTCAAAATAAAACAACTAAGAAACATTAATAAGTATTATTAAATTACCTCTCAGCTCTTTACCACTTGCTACTGTAAATAAATAAAAATAAATAAATACCTCCTCAAGCAACTGCTTACAACAGAGGTCTGACAAGTTTATTTCATTTGTTACTTTATATTCTGTGATCTATAGTTATGATGTTTCTAATTTTTTTCACTGTAATCATGTAATTAATTAATGAGTTTTAAGTTGCAATTTAATAAAATAGTCACATTTATTTTCATTTCCCAGATATGCGCATTCATTGAAATTTGGAATACATCAATACGTAATTTAAAAAATACTGTACGTGTTGAAGATTTTTTACACAGCCATATTTGAATTCATCACCCCAAAATTAGTTAGAAACATCCTATTTGACCAATGTTATAAAAAAAAGTTTCAATTTGTTGTCTAGTTAAAAAAAGACTGAAAAATGTAATCGAACCAGATTGATAACAATCTGGTTCGATTACATTTTAATTTCGGTTCCTTATTAAAACCTTAAAATAGATTACCCTAGAATATTAATTTCTGAATTTTTAACACAGCATTAGCATTGTAGGATTTAAATAATATCAATCAAATGTACATGAATAGGAAATATTTCAAGGGTAATGCAATGTTTTTTTTATTTCTACAGTATTATGCTTTTCTGCGCTCTTTCCTTTCCCACGGTGTTACGAGAGTTTTTAAAACAACCGGTTTCTTTTCTTACAAATTTTATTAGAAGAATGCCACCTCAGCTCACTTATCTCGTTTCCTCGCAATTTCTTGGCAAATGCCGAAGAGTCAGGAGGATGAAGAGGGAAAACGATTTTGTCTCCTGAGCTCTCGCTCTCTGGAGCAAAATGTTAAGTGGTAGCTAAAGGAAAGCAAAAATATGAAGGAGAACTGAAGTGGCCGGGATCAAAATTGAAGTCGGATATTTTGACGTAGAATAAAAGAGAAATTACGTCGATGACAGATGGGAGGGTAATAATGCCCTAGCCGATGCCCCACGTCTCGTCAGGGGTCTCGCCCACGTCGCAGCACGTGATGATTTATGGACGAATTCGGGGAGCCAATTCGATGCTGAAGAGAAGAAAGGGGGAATCGGGTTGCTGACAAATCTCCGCTGTTGGGGACACACATCTGGTGGCTGTCTATTGCCATGGTTATGGAGACTGCAAATACGCACTTGCTGCTTTAAGTCACGTGCATTAAAAACAAGAAGATAAAGGAAAAAATACGGAATGCATATGGAAAAGAAAATAATCGTTATGTGGGATGGTTCGTCAATTTTCTCTAGAAAATTTTAAAAAGTATTATTAAAATTAAACCAAATGAATGATAGCTCAGTATAAATGTGGAAGTTTGTTTTCAAATCATACATTTAAATCGAAAAAATTATCTCTGTTACAATGTTTCATGACGATTTAATAAGCACAAAAAATCATATTTTCGATCTAAATGGTTCACAATAGTTATGACATGAAATCGAATTACATTTTTGATGATCTGGAATGTGCGCTACTGATACTACGTGATTGATGACACGTCTGTGATGGATTAAGGCAACAATACATTTGGTAGGTTTGTTGGGAATTGGATTGTAGCTATCGGGTGATGGATAATACTTACTTTTATGATGAAAGTATCAACAGAATTTTTGATATCATTGGTAGGCATCTGCTTTCTCTTATTGGCAGATTAATAATGTTGTTATGAGAACATTCACAGAGAAATCTGGCGTCTTCATTTCCCATGCTATTGCTATCACGTGATTGATCCGGATAATTTTTATTTCTTGCATAACAGTAACCATAGATTGTTGTTAGAAAGATCTAGTGTCCATTGTCAGAGTGATAATGTTTTTATGATGATGTTTATAGAGACAGTCTCATTGCTATCAAATAGTACGAAGGAAATGAAGAGTGTGGAGAAATAAGCGTATACACTAAATTAGGTTGTAATGGACTAAAATTAGGCTGCCTAACAGTTTGGTCCTTCCTGAAGTTTGTTATGTTAGTAATACTTGGACCCTTTGTAAGCAAGATAACAAGAAACTTGATGTCTTTGATTCTAAATGTTTAATCAGTATCTTGGGCATTAGGCGGTTTGACTTTGTAAGAAATGATGAGGTTAGGTGAAGGAGTCGGCAATCACCTTTGAGCGAAATATTATGCAGATAGAGACTGCAATGGTTTCGCCATGTTTCCCGTATGCATAGCTGCGGATTGGCGAATAGGGTGTGTCTAAAGCAGTGTCTCGCAAACGTTTTTACTCTGCGGCACAGTCTAATTTTTTTCCGCGGCACACTGAATCTAATTTTTTTTCCGCGGCACACCTAAAAAAGAATTTTTGATTTTTACGTAAAAAGAGAAAAATTGAAGTTTCGTTAAATGCATTTTATTTAAAATAAATATAATTAATCATAACTCGGTGTTTGTTTTAAATAATTGTTCATTCTATGGCTTGAAATAATCAAAAATTAATACCAAAATTTGGAAAAAGTTTGATGAATATTTACAAGATCCCAGTTGATAAATAATGAAAGATTTTTATTAAAGCACGTCGATAGCACGTCGATATTAAAGCACGTCGATAACACAAGTCAAGTCAAAATGAAATCTTTGGAATATCTAGTGTCAATTTTAAAATCTCTCGCGGCACACCTGGAATCTCTCGCGGCACACAATTTGCGAGACACTGGTCTAAAGTATGCCTAAGCCTTCACGAAAAGGAAGAGACTTAGACAATGAGACGATGTCAAACAGGACCTTGCTAGAAATGGCCTATGGTCGTCAAATGCTGCAGCTGTAGCTCAGGACATAAGTGTGTGGAGGACCAAATTGCGCAGGTTCCCTAGCAGTAAGCATTTTTAGGTGCATAACTTAAAAATTTACTATTTATGAGGTGTACGATTTTACCAATTCATGTTATTCATTAAAAAATGTATATTGTTGTTTTTTAATCAAGATTTTTTTATTTTTTTCCCTTCAATTCATCACTTATTAGAAATATATGATTTCGCTATTAAGTAGAGAATTTTTCTCGTTACCCTTTAAAAACCAAATAAAAAATCCCCTCAAGTAGTTGTTTGTTACAGAGGTCTTACAGGAATGTCAGTTTCATATGCCATAAGCAAGATGTGAGGAAGGCGAGACAGACAACAAAAAACACCCATGCCTTATCCGGGCACGAACCCAGGTTTCTTTGATCACTAGCCAATTACCCTAACCACTCTGCTACATGACTTTTCACTAAGTTTAGGTTGGCCACTCTTGCTCTAAATTCACATCACTTAATTATTTCAAAATATAGATTATTAATTTTGATAGGGATATGACTTGCCAAAAAATAATTGTATTAGGACTACTTGTGAAATGACCACTGAAAAAAAAACAACTTCATTAGATAGTTAGTACGCTTCACTGAAGATACCAAAACTGATAAGTGCTCTACATGTTAAGCACGAGGATAAGAAGTTAAGCATAGAGCACACAAAAATTTTACAGTACATTTTATAAATAAAAAAACTACTTATATTAATAAATATTTCTTTATTAATTTATATGTATATATAAACTGCCTGGTCAAATTGTTATGAACCACTACCTAACACTTAGTCGTATGTATCATACTACATTTCCCAAATTTCAAAGTTTTCAATTCTGTGTGCATGATTCTCGTTGAAGTGGGTTTTAAAGTACTGCTAGCGGCCATCTGTCTCAGCTGATGAACTATAACAGTCTGTTTTGCCGTACAATTCGTACCAATATACACCTGTCCCTGTCTGTCAAACCTTTTCCCTTCCTCATTTGCCACGATTAGCGACGGTTTTTTGAACCCGTTGTCATTCTCCATACATTTGGGATATTGTGCCCCGTGATTTTCCGGCGAGTTTCATCATCTCCGTTACGGATACTCCTGTCCATCGAGTTCCATCAAATAAGCCCCTTTCAAAGTCAGTCAGAATGGCCTTTTTTTTATCCATGTCGCACTTGACTTGCTTTCCGTCATGCCTTTAAGACGTCTTAGCGACGTTGAATACTTACGTCAGTAAGAAATTTTGCTTACATTGGCATGTTTCGTAGTACTTGTGTAATTCATTACATGTTGGGGCGGGGGTGGCTCAGTCGGTAGAGCGCCAGGCTCCTAATCTGTAGTTCCCAGGTTCGAGTCCCAACTGGGTCAGCGTTGAGATTTATATCCGCAAAAATTCCCCGCCTTGCCCACGGTCAGTAGGGGACACCGATGGGCTTGGAAAGGCCGCTGTCCGTCGGATGGGACGTTAAGCCGTGGTCCCGTGTGCGGGAGAGCCATACCCTGTGCACGTTAAAGAACACGCTGGATGGCCTTGACGGGAGGCTACCATCTGTCTCCCAACAGCTGTTCCAGTGGGTCCCCTCCCCCAACCTTCTTTGAGCCTTCGGGGTCCATGTGACCTGGCCATTTAGCCCATGGTGTGCAAAAAAGTGCCGCTCAGAGGTAAAACAACCCAACGCAACCGTACTTCGCGGACGATATAGTTTGATTTAATTCATTATTTATTACGAGCACGCAGTGTGCATTACAATTTGGCCAGGCAGTATATATATTTAATGATTTAACAGTTAGAAAATATTTTAGTGCTATAGAGAAAATTCTGCATTGAGGTAACAGATTAAAACCATAGTTTATAGGTTATAACAAATTTCATGTTCAAATAAATCAATATACTATAAAAAGAATTAAAACAGTGATATTTTTCATTTTTTAGTTGAAGTAAAACTTATCATTCGTCTGAACTCTTCTCAGTTGTTAAATAGTCAAGTATGTTATGAAAAATATTTTGGATCTACATCACCAACCTTTGGAAGCAAGTGCGATCTCTCTTTCTATCTGCGTTGAGATTTTTCTCCACTCTCTTCCCTCTGCTCCTGGTGAAAGATAAACTCTGATGAATTTGGGCAGACTACTGTACTTTAGGTGGGATGTTAAGCAGTGGATCCATGTGCAAGAAAGTCGTATCCAGCACATCATGCCAAGGCGAACTCGATCAAGGCTACCTAAAAGGTTAGGTCCATGACAGCTACTTTTGATGACGGCACATCATCATCATAAATAATAAATAAATGCCCCCTCAAGCAGCTGCTTGCCACAGAGGTCTGACAGGAGCCTGTCAGTTTATATGCCATAGTAGGAGATCTGAGAGGATGGCAGGACCTCAGCAGAAAAACGACACACACATCCATGCCTAATCCGGGGCTCGAACCCAGGTCCCTTAGATCAGTAGCCAAGCGTGCTAACCACTCGGCCACGGGACATAAAGAATTAATATATGGAGGAGACATTTTGCATAATTTTACTGCAATATTACTGCAGGTACTTTCAGAATATCCTAACAAATGAATATAATACACTTGCTCACAAATATTAGGGGATATTTCAAAACGAATATGAAGCGATAAAAAAAGAAGCATTTGATTTTTTTTTTATTAAACAAGAACATCAGAAAAGCAAACGACAAGTCAAAGAAAGTTGTTCGATTATGCAAATGAGATGCAAACTCAATTGTCGTGATTGAGTAGCAAGTGACATATTGGTGGGGGTGAACAGAAGCATGTCAAACTGGACGAGAGTGCCACACGTTGACTAATCAGTAGGGTGTATGGTCGCCCAAGACTGCCAAAACACACTGACAGCGATGGGGCATGGACAGGATCAGAATGTCCAGCAGATCTTGTGGGATCCTCTGCCACTCTTGCTCCAGGGCATCTTCCAGCTCAATAAGTGTTGTGGGAGGCACTGGACGGTTTGTCAGACGTCTTTCCAGTGCATCCCGAGCATGTTCAATGGGATTCAGGTCTGGAGAACGTGAAGGCCAGTCCATGCGTTCGATTCCTGCCTCCTGAAGCATGTTGTTGACGAGATGCGCATGGTGGGGCCTTGCATTATCGTCCATGAAAAGAAAGTTGTTTCCAACTGCTCCAGCATAGCGTACCATTATAGTGTGTAGGACCTCATCTCGATATCTGACAGCAGTCAGCGATCCGTTTCTGATGACGTGGAGGTCGGTACGACCACCAATGCTGATGCCAGCCCACACCATGATTCCACCACCACCGAAGGAGTCCCTTTCTCACATGAAACGTGGATTCTCCTGTGTTCTTCGTTCACGCCAAATCAGGACACGATGATTGTCAGACTGCAGACTGAACCGTGACTCATCAGAGAAGAGGACAGTTGACCACTCATCACGGGTGCAATGACGATGCTCATTGGCCCACCTTCTACGAGTTCTACGGTGTTCATCAGATAACGGAATGCATACCATTGGTCGCCGGTCATGCAGTCCAACACAATGGAACCGATTTCGTATGGTCTGGGTGCATATCCGTCGTCTAGTGGCAGCAAGAAACTGTCCCCGCAGCTCTGTTACATTGCTGCGCCTGTTCGTTCTTGCCAATAAGGTCAAGTAGCGGTCATCTCTTGCTGTTGTGGCAGATGGGCGACCCTGTCCTCGTCTTCTCCGTACTGTGCCAGTCTCTTGAAAGCGATTCCACAGTCTGCTAATCACGCTTTGGGATGTTCCAAATGACGTTGCCACTGTCGTCTGTGTTTGACCAGCTTCAAGACGTCTTATGGCTCTCCACGCTTCGCATTCGGGCAAATCGTGTTGCAGGGGCATTGCAAGGGCTGGGAAATTGCAGGATGTTCTCTTTCAAAATCAGGGAACGTGCAGATACTCCAGTACTTTCAGCCTTTTGTATAGTGCATTTTCACCAATGAAATAAAAGTTGGTTTTGCATCTCATTTGCATAATCGAACAACTTTCTTTGACTTGTCGTTTGCTTTTCTGATGTTTTTGTTTAATAAAAAAAAAATGAAATGCTTCTTTTTTTATCGCTTCACATTCATTTTGAAATATCCCCTAATTTTTGTGAGCAGTATATTATTAAACATATTATTTCTCCAGCAATAGTAAAAAAAGAAAAAAAAACAGATATTTTATATAAGTATATATATATAATAATTTTACGTTAATTATGGATAAAATAAATATAAAATAAATAAATACCCCCTCAAGCAGCTGCTTGCCACAGAGGTCTGACAGGAGCCTGTCAGTTTATATGCCATAGTAGAAGGTCTGAGAGGATGGCAGGACCTCAGCAGAAAAACGACACAAACAGTAATAATAAAAATTTATTATATATACCTTACCCGGGGCTCGAACCCAGGTCCCTTAGATTAGTAGTCAAGCGCGCTAACAATAATTATTATTTTATTCATTTGTTAGATATGTCTTCACATCCTGTGATAATACTACACCATAATCTATTTTAAGATTTCCCTCCATACCTGTATAAAAAATAAAATAAATACCTCCTCAAGCAGCTGCTTGCCACAGAGGTCTGACAGGAGCCTGTCAGTTTATATACCACAGTAGAAGAGCTGAGAGGATGGCAGGACCTCAGCAGGACATCATCAAAATAGCTGTCATGACCTTCATTGTCAAAATGGCCTTGCCTGGATGCACGAGGCCTGGACAGCAGTTGAGCAAAAGAGGAAAAAATAGAAGAGATATTAAATAAATATTCATAAAAATTTAAGGAATTTATTTTATCTAAAATTAAACCAAAATCTATTAATTTAAACTGCAAAATAAATTACCATCTCTTTAATTTGCAGTAACGGAGTTACTGTACGTAATAGAGTTACTGTAATTTACTTTTTCATACAAATGGTAAAATAAATTTATTCATTATGAATATATTAAAATATTTAAGAATATTTTAAAATTGGCTACTAGATTTTTAAATTAGTTGCTATCAGTTGAAAATTTATTTAAATTATTTATATATATATTAAAAATCAATTATTTTGTTAGTGTACTGTCCAAACTTGATACGTATAATCGGCTTTCACCAGGCCCGGACAAGCTGTCAGACAAAGACGGATAAAGGCTGAAAATTAACTATGTTTAAAGTCTTGTGTCATTTAATTTCTTTTAAAATTCAATAGCATGCTATTTATTTTAAAAAATATAAAGTATTTTTTTCATTTTGATTTAAAATATTATTGAAATTTTAAAATTAATTCTTAACTTTTCTTAAATTAATATCACTAATCGAATTTTATTACGTATACCTTCATTAAAACACCTATATGTTTAAAATTTTCCTATTAAGTTGTCCAGGCCCGGTCGTATCTAGAAGGCTTTGACTCTAACCTAGCTTCTGTGCAGCTACTTACCTCATATTCTCATTTTTTTTCGCACATTTTCCCTCTTTTTTTCCAAAATTCAGCACCGATGGGCTTGGAAAGGCCGCCGTCCGTCGGATGGGACGTTAAGCCGTGGCCCCGTGTGAGGGAGAGCCATACCCTGTGCACGTTAAAGAACACGCTGGATGGCCTTGACGGGAGGCTACCATCTGTCTCCCAACAGCTTTTCCAATGGGTCCCCTCCCCCAACCTTCTCTGAGCCTTCGGGGTCCATGTGAGGTAAAACAACCCAACCCAAATCCAAAATCCAGTTAAGTCAGGATTTGCTATTACTGCCTTTGCAACGAGATCTCGCTTCCCTGTAGCGATTTCACTCACACAGAATGCTACATTTGGGCAAAGGGACTGAAAGATATATCGTTTATTTGAATCGTAAACATTCCTCTAATGAAGAATTGAAAACATCACCGAAAACAAATGCAATTATTCTTCGGCCCCCAATGTTTAATAGTTTTTTCCTCCAACCACCCTTTACATTTATTAATATCCACTCCCACTTCCTGTTTTCCAGGTGCTTAGGCTTATTTTCCATTCCGTTTGGTGAAATGGCATATTATTTCCAGCTCATCAGCTATGGGCTCAAGCCATCGTGCCCCATTAACTCCCGGGGGATCCTTGACCGTTTAAATGAAAAATTACAGTTTTTAGGGGCTTCAAAGACGACGCTTCGCCAATGATGAGTGGAGCAGCCTTAGGAAAGACGCAAAAAAGATGAGGCGTCGGGAACAAGTCATCATTAGAGCTCCTCAGCTGTCAACAAAAGCCGCCATGACTCACGTGCGACCGAACCATTGTTGCACTGCATAAGAGAGACGGGAGGCATCACGTGACCAACGTGCGCTCTTTCTCTCTTGATTATCCGCTCGTTGGATGCTCAGCAATGGCATTGGCGCGCGACCGATCATGCACGGTGACGCAATCGCAACGCAATGTTGGGCAGTGCGGGATTACGTGTATTACGTGTAAATGTTGGATCACCATCCGGTCCAGTGAACTTAGGAACATAATCTTCGATGCAGGCTATCACCGGGGAAACAGGCTCTTTGAAAAGAGGATGGAACTATGTTTATGATGGCTGACGATAGAGCTTTATATGCATGAAAATTGGGTTTTTTTTTCCTCCTTTGTTCTCTTTTTGAATTAATTGGGTGAAAACTTGGACATAAATCTGTGTTCTATTTCAAAGCATTTTAATGTTTTTGTTATTATTAAAATGTAAAAAATAGGAACTTAATCAGGCTCGGATCTAGAAAACAATTAAGGGGTGGGGGAGAGATCGAGCACGAATGAACCAGAACGCCGTTCCAGTATAAATTATTTCCCTAGGTTTTAGTGGATTTAACAAACTTCTTAATAAATACAGATAATTTATATATGCCTCATATTTTTTCCATTTCCGTCCCGGTTATTAGCATTCTCAAGGGGGTTACGACCCCCTTTGTCTCCCCTCCCCTCTAGATCCTACCTTGGACTTAGTAATGTTGATATTGACGTCATCGTTCCGGAACATAAAATTCAGATTGTTAGCACTTAGGTCAATGTGTTTCACTTGATGTTCTATGGACTTGTAGCATGTATTCCGCGAAATATTTTATTTTTTCACTAAAAGTGCCGTAAATTTCACGAATATCTTATAAAATATGACGAGTTATTTCAAGCAACTTATGTATATCTCAAATACTGTAAAATCTAAAGTTGATTACATTCGATAGTTTCTTAATGTTTTAACAAGTTTTGTTTTTTATAGCTTGTCAATTAATATTTTCATTTCTGACTATAGATATGTGATAAAAATAAATAAATACCCCCTCAAGCAGCTGCATGCCACAGAGGTCTGACAGGAGCCTGTCAATTTATATGCCAAAGTAGAAGGTCTGAGAGGATGGCAGGACCTCAGCAGAAAAACGACACATACATCCATGTCTTATCCGGGGTTCGAACCCAGGTCCCGTAGATCAGTAGCCAAGCGTGCTAACCACTCGGCCACGGGATTACATTTATTTGCTTTCTGGCTTTGTGAACTATGTAACCATATGATTCTGCTATCCTTCAGTTTAATTTTACGTTTATGGGTTTATTTTTTAATTATTTTTTTCCTCAAATTTTTAATCTAAATAAATATTGTAACTGTTATATTTCCTGCAGCCAAGCTGTGTAGCTTTGTGAGACAACTGTATATCGTTCTGTAACGCAATATTATAAGAAAATAAAGATTCATTTATTATTTAAAAAAATGTGTCATGCTAACACTTTGGCTAAAATTTTCGTTATTATGTGTTTCGTCAATAAAGGAAGTTTGAAAAACATTGCATTAGGCCATACCTGGTTATGTTTGGATTGGATTGTTTTACCTCTGAGCGGCACATTTTTGCACACCATGGGCTAAATGGCCAGGTCACAAGGACCCCGAAGGCTCAGAGAACGTTGGGGGAGGGGACCCACTGGAACAGCTGTTGGGAGACAGATGGTAGCCTCCCGTCAAGGCCATCCAGCGTGTTCTTTAACGTGCACAGAGTATGGCTCTCCCGCACACGGAGCCACGGCTTAACGTCCCATCCGACGGACGGCGGCCTTTCCAAGCCCATCGGTGTCCCCTACTGACCGTGGACAGGGCGGGGAAATTTTGCGGAGATAAATCTCAACGCTGACCCAGCTGGGACTCGAACCTGGGAACTACATATTACGAGCCTGGCGCGCTACCGACTGAGCCACCCCCGCCCCCTCCTGGTTATGTAAAGAGGGTTTAGAATTAGGTAGTAAATGAGCAATTTTGTTATCGAACACAAATTCTTTAAATTGTTAGGTGAAATTTATTGAATTGAATTTTTTCTTTTACCGACTTGACACTGAGTTATGCCAATAGCCTGTCTTTAATGCACCTTAGCGATGTTCTAATAGGAAGGTGATCTGATGGCAACAATTAAATTTTTATTTTTGTTGTTTCTTTCGTTATTGTTTTCCTTCCTAATCTGCACAGTAAACACCTACCACAAAGTATTTAATACAATTTATGATATAATCTCTGAATTTTAAAACTGTGATCGTGAATCTTGTAAAATTTTTTGGAGTTGAAACATCTTGGACACCAACTGCGAAATACCTTGGTGTCATTCTACATGAAAAAATTTGCTGGAATGCACATGTTGATCATGTGCTCTCAAAGGCTCAAATCATCAGATATAAACTGCACCCTGATAGGGTGGAGCTCGAAACTGCCTCCAGAAAAGAAATTATTTCTTTATAAGACTCTCCTGTGGCCAGTCCTGACATATGCCTCACCAGTGTGGGGTAATACTACCAACACCAATGTCAGGAGGCTTCAGAGCTTCCAAAATAAAATCCTCAGATCTGTGGTCAGTATTCCCTGGTTTGTAAAAAAAGAAGACCATTCACACTGATCACATATACACCCATACTCGGAAGCTCGCGCAAACCTTTTTCGAGGCAGTGGGAGATATCTTTATGATATTAATCAGATCTTTGATTATGATCCATTGGTTTCGAACCAGTTCAAGCGTCCTAAAATTGTGGTATATGACACCCGCATGCTTAACTTTTAGTTGTGATTCTTCAGCAAGTTTGTTTTACCCGTGTATCCCCTTTGAGGTTTATGTATTTTACTATTTTTATTGCCAATCAGGCACTATTTTAGATTTCGAGATATAAGCCCTAGGCTTGGAGCTCTTAATATTAATTAAAGATATCAGATATCACTGTGATTATGACGCTATCCGGTAAATTTCCTACCCAACTCCGAGGCGTTGAGTTCTTTGTGACTTGGTCATTTAACCAATTCTGTGTACAAAAGTTCCCTTTTGAAGTAACCCAACCAAGCTAATGTCTGATTGAAATCAATTTGGCTTTAAAGTGAGTCGCTACAATTAACATTTAAGATTCATATTTAGTTTCCGAATCACACGCCTTTTTCTACGAAATTTAAAAAGCAGTGTTTGAAAAAAAAATTCAATTACCAACATAATTCTGAAAATAAATCGGTTCAGGGAACCAGTATGGTTGACATTAAAGCCTTTTTTACATAAATAAATATTACGCGGAACAACTGAGAATTGCTTGTGGGCAACCGATAGAAAAGCATTGCTCTAGAACAGAGGTATCGTAACCTGGGGTGACCCCCCTCCCCCACGCACCCACATCCCAGTAGGTGGGGCAACTGGGTTCAGACACGGTGTGAGAGGAGCATTGGGAAATCGTAATTTTCTTCATTTTATTTATTTTTAAAAATAAACCGAGCAAGGAGACCTGTAAATGGAGGTGCGAGAAGAATTGATGGCGATAATCCATCGCTGCAAGGGATGCGGGACCTGAAAAAAAATTAAGAACTCCTGTTCTAGACTATGACATCCAGCGGTGTGCCACATAAAACGATCTTTCAACTCTGCAGTCACTAAAATATCCCACCACCAATTCTGCAGAGGAAATCAGATCTCCAATCAAAACAACCGCGAGTCAGACAGTAAAATGAAATAAGGCATCTTTCCCACCAGTGACATCATCAAAATCTTCCTACTTTATCCCTCCCCTTTCTCCTAACTTGCCGCTAACTTTCCCTTGTAACTCTTTCTTCACCATCCCCCCCCCTCTCTCTCCGCCTCTCCCATTCCCACTCTCTCTCATTCATCATTGTAAAAATGCTCTCTCGGGAATCGGGAATCTTTCCCATTTCCTGATCTATTCCATCCCCCCCCCCCCGAGAATCACCCATTCTTCCCTCCCGCCTGCCTCTGCCTCCTCGAGCCTGCTAAGGAGTAAACTCTCTCCTCGTGCTCTTCTTCTCGCTCCATCGCTCCGGCCAGGTGCGATATGAATAATTCACGAGTGTCACGCGCTAGGGATTAGGTGAGGTGGCAACGGCAGGGTGTGGCCGGCCACCAGTAAAGAAGGGGGGGGAGGGGAGGAAGGGAATGCAAAGCGCCACTTGCCGTCCTTCATGCAAGAACAACAAGCGCCCAACTTTTCTCCTTCCTTAGCTCCAATTGCGTGCTCTTTAACCGCACAATGTCATCCAATCATTTTTCGCTTCTTTTTTGCTCCCCTTTCTTTCCCCCCCCCCCCCTTCGGCCTCCCCCAAAAAATTTAGTGGCAGTTGCTTGAACATTTGCTTAGGTGAAGTTTAAAAAAAACAAACTAATTACAAATACCGCAGTGTAAATATTTCTAAAAACATCATTTTAAATCATTAGCAAAGATTTGTACACAAATTATGAGTTAGTATATTATTTTAATGCCTTTTTGGAAAATCATATTTTATATTTGTATTTTACATAAATAATATCTTATCACCACAGCGATTAATATTAAATTTTAGCCTCACGTAAAAAAGTGATAAATTACCGTTATTCTTTTGCCGTATCTTTAAACCAGGTGCTTTAAAGATTTGCCCTTTTTGCTAGCAGTGATGCATCAAACCCATTCTCCCCATTTTTGACCATAAATAAAGCGCCAATATTCGGTAAGAAGACCGACCCTCGTGCGTGCCGATCGCAAGCAGACCTAATATAAAACCCGAAATTTGTCTGGGTCCATAAAAGAGGGTGGTCTCGGCGCTGGCGTGGCGTGCGCCTTGGCTGATATGCTGCTCAATTATTGATGTCTAAACTGCTGACTTCACTTAGCCCAAGCGACGGCGGCTGGCAAGGTGAGGCTATTATTAGCTCGGGCTATCTTTTGGTTTTGGTCCCCGAGGCTGATTGGTCGCCCAAGCTTTTCGTCATCAGAGATGAGAATAATAAGGAGAGGGGAGGGGGAATATGGCTGTGAGAGGAAGAGGAGGATTCTTTTCAAAACTAGAGCAAAGGTAGAAAATGTCAGGATAAAGGAGAAGATAGGTGAGGTTCCGATGGCTGTCACAAGTGCACAAAAGATTGATGATAATAAGAGCGAAGCTTAGAGTCGATCACAGTAATTATCTAAGCATCATCTTTCGTGAAAATTTAATCGCTTTGTTGGAACTATCATCCGCCCTTTTGAAGTATGTCTCTTCTATGTTAGGCCTAATTCATCTTCTCTTAGACAAGAAAAAGCATTTGATTCCGACGCAATGATCAGCACTTAGAAACGGCTTTTATTGTTGCAATGTACAATATGAAACTGATGCAGAAGGAAAGTGACCGACGAGCTAATAGCTTATCTGTATACGAATAATAGCTTAAGAAATTAGCCTTTCTGTCTTAGTAGTGGTTGCAGAACGATTAGTAAGCCAATACACATACATGTATCGGTAATGTACAGTTATACGTTGTACAGTCGCTCCAAAAAGTATCCGAACACCACGGTGGATTACAAAATTCAGAAAAAATATCTGGCAACTATTTTTTAGAAATTAGTGATCTGGCAAACTTCGTGTCACGTGACACGAAGGTTGTCAGATCGCTAATTTCTAAAAGAATCGTTGCCAGATATTTTTTCTAAATTCTGTAATCAGCCATAGTGTTCGGATACTTTTTTGAGCGACTGTACAAGGATAAGCCTGTAGAGCTTTACTTTATCTCCGTGGGTGAGGATGGCTCAGTAGTTAGCGCCCCAGGCTCGTCATTTGCAGTTTCCAAGTTTGAGTTCCAACTTTGCTCATTGAGATTTATCATCACTGACCCTCTCCCTGCCCTCAGTTTTTTTCCACACAATGTACTAAATGACCAGGTCACAAGGACCCCAGGGATTCAAAAAAGGAACCCATTGGATAGCTGTTAGGAGACGGTAGCCTCCCGTAATAGTCATCCAACGTGTTCTCTTAAATACACATAAGGTAATAATTTTTCCTGCACACGGCGCAACGGCTTTACGTCCCTATGACGGATGGCGACCTTTTTCAAGTATTACCTACTTAGAAAACCTCCCACACACACGCACATAGATCCTCTCATCCAATGAGAAATTCACATTTAACTCTAATAAAGGCGTATTAAAGTATTGTCAACTCTAGTCATTTATAGACCTCAAAAATCTTTCGATGTTAACAGTGCTTTAAACGAACTGAGGACTTGGCAATATCGGCCTATTTCCTGAATTGCCCGCATTTGACGTATGGGGCGGGAAGTAACTGCTTACATATGCTTCTCACATCCTGGAAACTTTCCCGTTCGCCCCAAGTGTTTACCAACAAAGCCAAAGGCGTGTGATGTAGAATTTGTGGTGTTTCCTCATTGGGGATGCTGTCGGCAGTCTCCTTTGTCAATTATGTATCTTGGCCAAGGTTGAAGATAGATCAGACAGGCCATGAAATGATCTGATAAGATGACTAGGGCTGGGAAGTGTCTTACAATCCTTATCTTTATTCAGGAAGTTTTGATAAATTCCTTCTTTTCCCTTTGACTAGCACTGTAAAGAGTTTAAATGTTGTTAAAGACGTGTATTGATTGGCGAATGGCCATATTATGATGAATGTATAATTCTTCTTCTCTCCTGCAGATAAGCAGATGCTTTGCGGGTCATTTGTTTAAACATTTGTATAACTAACATGAATATGAACAAAGATTATTATTTATTATTAAAAAAGGAGTGATAATAACTTTGGAAGTTTTATGGCGAAGCAAACTTAATAAATATATATTTCTTTTAATTAATAAAAGGCTGGTAGTTTTTAAAGTACTTAGTAATATAAATAGTGATGCAGAAAGCTGCAAAAACTCACAATTAGGAATTCTTAAAAACCGGGATTCGCATCTACAATCGGACTTCACCCTAGCTGATCTAGTGGTTAGCGTACCTGACTACTAAGCCAGCGGGCATGCCCTTGTTTATGGGGAGGTGGGGGGGGGGGGAGTTCAGTCGCACACCAGGTTCGTAATCTGCAGTTACCAGGTTCGAATCCCACCTAGCCCAGCATTGAAATTTATCTCTACAAAACTCCCATCCCTGCCCTCGGTCAGTTTACTGAAATATATATCCACCAATACTTAGGCAAGATTCCTACCCCTCAGGAGCGGGGGTGACTCAGTCGATAGTGTGCCAGGCTCGTAATCTGCAGTTACCAGGTTCGAACCCCAGATGTTCAGCGTTGAGATATATGTCCGCAAAACTCTCAGCCCTGCCCTCAGTCAGTAGAGGACACCAGTGGTCTTGGAAAGACCGCCGTCCGTCGGATGGGACGTTAAGCCGTGTGCCGCATGCGGGAGAGCCATACCCTGTTCACATTAAAGAAACGCTGAATGGCCTTGACTGGAGGCTACCACCTGTATCCCAACAACTGTCCAGTGGGTCCCCTCCCCCAATCTTCTCTGAGCCCTAGGGGTTCTTGTGACCTGGCCATTTAGTCCATTACGTGCAAAAAAAGTGCCTCTCAGAGGTAAACCACCAACCAACTACCCCATCCTTCATGTATGAAGAGTAATTTCGATTTGTTTGTCATCAATTGTTGTTTATATTTATAACCACTAGCACTATGCTTTTTTCATTATTAAACCCTTACAGAGGTAAAACAAGTTCAATTGTTACTGCCTAATATTCACTGAAATGTACTTCTCCAAAGCTGCTTCACCATTTAGTGGTAAAAAAACCTCAAGTAGCTGCTTGTCAAAGACATCTGACAGGAGCACGTTAGTTTATACGCCATACAGCAAATATGTGAGGATGGAGAGACCTCAGCAGAAAGACAACACAAACATCCGTGCCTTCCCTGAACTGGAACTGGAATCTAGGTTCCTTTCATCAATAACCAAGTACACTAACCACTCGGCCACGGAACGGCTCAACGATAGGAATACCTTTGCAAAATCCGAAAATTTTAAACTACAGCACCTCTCAGTCCCTAAAGGAAACGGATTTTAGTATTTATGGTTATTGATCTTATTAAAAATTAGTCATATAATACTAATAGGTAATATTTATATATATGTGAGTGTGTGTGTGTGCTTTCATGTTAAAAAAGTTTTAATAACTATCAAAGAGTTAGTAATTAAATTAAGTTAATAATTAATTTTTAATTAATTAAGTTAGTAATTAAATTCTACTAACTTTTTTTCCTTTTTCTTGATATTCTCTTGAGAAAATGCTGAAATTTTTATTTAGTGAAAGCTTGATTGTTTTGCCTCTGAGCGACACTTTTTTTATAGACAATGAGCTCAATGGCCAGGTCACAAGGACTCCGAAGTCTCAGAGGAGGTTTTTTTGAAAGGAACCACTTGGACAGCTGTTAGGAGGCAGATGGTCAAGACCATTCAGCGTGTTCGTTAGCATGCACGGGTGTGTCTCTCCTGCATACGGGCTAAATGTTCCATCCTGTAGACGGTAGCATTTCGAAACCCGTCGGTGTCCCCTACTGGTCGAATGCAAGGCAGAGAGTTTTGCGGAGAAAAATCTTAACGGTGGCCCAGATGGGACTCGAACCTGGGAACTGCAAATTACGAGCCTGGCGTGCTACTGATTGGGCAATCCCTGCCGCCTTTTGCTGAAAGTTAAAAAGTCTCAAAACAAATCTTAGCAGATGCTTAGCTTATTATTATTAGATTTTTTTTCTAGCTCTACAACTCAAAGCAAATCTCAGCAAATGTTTAACATTTATTCCAATATTTTTTCTAGCTCTCCAATTCGAAACAAATCTGAGCAGATGTTTAACTTACTATTCTAATATTTTTCAGCTGTCCAACTCGAGAGAAATCTGAGCAGATGCTTAACTTATTATTCCAATTTTTTTCCTAGCTCTCCAACTTGAAACAAATCTGAGCAAATATTTAACTTATTATTCCAAGATTTTCATTTCTTTGCTCTCCAACTCAAAACACATCTCATCAGATGTGTAACTTATTATTCAAAGATTTTTTTCCTATCTCTCCATCTGACTTTCAGCAATGGTAATCGTCCTGAAAGGAAAGTAACATAAAGTTCATGAACACTGGTGCGCAAACGTCACATTCCATTTTATGTCAATGGAAAATTAGTTTCAAACTCTGCAACTTCTAAAATAAACCTTTTACGGCAAAATCCGACTGAAGGTAAATTAAAGATCTCAATCAAATCTATATAAATTTCTATTTTCAGCACTATTATCTAGTATTTAAAGAGCTGGAATTAATTTAACATCAGTAATGCACTGCTACGAACCTCATACATATATAATATGACGAATATATGAAGATTTACTGACATACTTCTAACATTTACTGTCATGCTTATTTTATTAAACGTCCCAACACGATACTTATTATTTAATTTTTTAATTCACCTTTGGTGAAATCTTATGACTGTCATTGCTATTGTTAATAATAATAATAATTGTATGTTTCACCAGCCAATCATACAATTAGCCTCGAAAAAACAAAAAAATACACGCGTGATGAAAAAAAAGGGTTAGCAACACAAGCTAATAGCTTTCCTTAGGGTTGGGTTGTTTTTCCTCTGAGCGGCACTTTTTCGCACACCATGGGCTAAATGGCCAGGCCACAAGGACCCCGAAGGCTCAGAGAAGGTTGGGGGAGGGGACCCACTGGAACAGCTGTTGGGAGACAGATGGTAGCCTCCCGTCAAGGCCATCCAGCGTGTTCTTTAACGTTGGGTTGTTTTACCTCTGAGCGGCACTTTTTTGCACACCATGGGCTAAATGGCCAGGCCACAAGGACCCCGAAGGCTCAGAGAAGGTTGGGGGAGGGGACCCACTGGAACAGCTGTTGGGAGACAGATGGTAACCTCCCGTCAAGGCCATCCAGCGTGTTCTTTAACGTGCACAGGGTATGGCTCTCCCGCACACGGGGCCAGGGCCTAACGTCCCATCCGACGGACGGCGGCCTTTCCAAGCCCATCGGTGTCCCCTACTGACCATGGGCAGGGCGGGGAATTTTTGCGGAGATAAATCTCAACGCTGACCCAGCTGGGAATCAAACCTGGGAACTACAGATTACGAGCCTGGATGCGCTACCGACTGAGCCACCCCGCCCTAATAGCTTTCCTTATGCTCCCTTATTAACATTACATGAATAGCAACATACAATTATGTTATAAGCCAAACTTCAATAACTCTTTAAATATTTAACGAATATTGCTGGATTTTGATATTTGGATAGTTTGATTGAGATCGTTAATTTATCCTCACAGATTTTACCGTAGAAGGTTTATTTTAGAAGTTACAAAGTTTCGAAATTGGTTTCCTGTTGACATAAAATGGTGTTGTAGCTTAACTTTTGTGCACCTGTGTATATGCAAACAGCATTAATAAGAAAAGCAATTCCTCCTGGAGGGCAATGGGAAACGAAACGAGGCAAAGGGTAGCTTGCGAAAGAGCGCGTCGGGCTAGAAATTCAAAGATTCGTGGTTTCATCTTTGAATGAGTATCACGAAATGTAAAAGCGAAAGTTGCGATACGTTGAACAGAGTAGCCTCATATAAAGGCGTAGGAAATGTTCTGAAAATGTTATTGACTTAGATTATTAATATTTTTAATTGCGAATCATTTTTACATATATATCTAATACACATAAGATGATTTTGGGTGATTTGATCACTGACTGGCGGTTTGCAGTGGATCATGCTAATTCTATCTATGATGCAGAAAGGGTTGGGTTGGGTTGTTTTACCGCTGAGCGGCACTTTTTTGCACACCATGGGCTAAATGGCCAGGTCACATGGACCCCGAAGGCTCAGAGAAGGTTGGGGGAGGAGACCCACTGGAATAGCTGTTGGTAGACAGATGGTAGCCTCCCGTCAAGGTCATCCAGCGTGTTCTTTAACATCCGCAGGGTATGGCTCTCCCGCACACGGGGCCACGGCTTAACATCCCATCCGACGGACGGCGGCCTTTCCAAGCCCATCGGTGTCCCCTACTGACCGTGGGCAGGGCGGGGAATTTTGCGGAGATAAATCTCAACGCTGACCCAGCTGGGAATCGAACCTGTGAACTACAGATTACGAGCCTGACGCGCTACCGACTGATCCACCCCCGCCCCCTGATGCAGAAATGGTGGAGCTCTGAAAATTTTCACCTAGGGGTAATTCGAGTCGTTAATCTGGGGAAAAATCCGAAAGTCAACTTCAAGGTCAAATGAGGTTCACGTAACCATGATCTACGAGTGTTAGAAACGTGAAAATTGCTGTCTGGGGGTGTTTCTAGATGTAGAAAACGTTACTGATCCGGAGTTTAGTAGATGTAGTAAAGAAAAAAAAAGTTTAGTAGATGTAGTAAAAGAAAAGATGTAGTAAAGAGTAGATGTAGAAAAAGTTTCTGATCCGGAGGGTTCTTCGAGGTCAAAGGTCAAATTTATATATATCAGTGCTAGAGAGCTAAATAGCTTTTTCCGAATATATTTTAAAGTCGTAGATCTCAAAAATTTTGCCAAATTTTGGATGCGAGGTGTCCTTCTAGGGTGAAAGGTCAAATTCGATTATGCTGGTACTTGAGAGCTAAATATTGGTGAAATTCCAGTGCGTAGAACTCAGAAACAAAGATTAATTTTCAGATCAGGTGTCGCATTCAATGTCGAAGGCATCGATTGATTTGTAGTATATATATATACTGCTCACAAAAATTATTTTTATCGCTTCATATTCATTTTGAAATATCCTCTAATTTTTGTGAGCAGTATATATATAAAATAAATGTGTGAGCAGTATATATATATATAAAAAATTAGAGGATATTTTTATCGCTTCATATTCATTTTGAAATATTCCCTAATTTTTGTGAGCAGTATATATATAAAATAAATACCCCCTCAAGCAGCTGCTTGCCACAGAGGTCTGACAGGAGCCTGTGAGTTTGTATGCCATAGTAGAAGATCTGAGAGGATGGCAGGACCTCAGCAGAAAACAACACATACATCCATGCCTTACCCGGGGCTCGAACCCAGGTCCCTTAGATCAGTAGTCAAGCGCGCGCTAACCACTCGGTCATAGGACGGATATATATTGCTTGCTTTAAATTACAAATCACTATATTATGGTGCAAAATGTAAATCTCCCATTTAACTGTTTTTCAAAAGTAAATTAATGCGTTTCAATTAAATTTTAATAATATCTCAAGGAAATTCCTGACAGGAGCCTTCAAATATATGCCACAGAGGAGATTCATGAGAAAGGCGAATGAAAAATGCGAACAGAAAGACAAGTCTCTTTGTCAGTCGCTATTGTTACGATTCGCACCCTCTGCATCTTCCAATGACTTTAATAGCGTCCTGTTGCGTTAGAAAAGTCTAATATTTTGAACAAATAGTACAAAATTACTGACATACTTCCAATCATTGCCATTTATACTGGGGCGGGGGTGACTCAGTCGGTAGCGTGCCAGGCTCGTAATCTTGTAGTTCCCAGGTTCGAACCCCAGCTGGGTCAGCGTTGAGATCTATCTCCGCAAAATTCCCCGTCCTGCCCACGGTCAGTAGGGGACACCGATGGGCTTGGAAAGGCCATCGGGACGTTAAGCCGTGGCCCCGTGTGCGGGAGAGCCATACCCTGTGCACGTTAAAGAACACGCTGGATGGCCTTGACGAGAGGCTACCATCTGTCTCCCAACAGCTGTTCCAGTGGGTCCCTAACCTTCTCTGAGCCTTCGGGGTCCTTGTGGCCTGGCCATTTAGTCCATGGTGTGCAAAAAAGTGCCGCTCAGAGGTAAAACAATCCAATTATTGCCATTTATACTGATTACCATTTATGCAAGAAATCTGAAATTTTGGTAGTAGTCATTATAGTCCAATGGGGTGGTAAAACGCAATTAGTTTTAAGAGAGATGAATGATTTTTTTTTTTTTTTGTTTTATAGGAACTACTAAAATATTACCATTTTCATTTTCTCAATCATCCATTAATTCGAACTTCCACTCTGTAAGAGGCTTTAAAAGGCGGAAAGGAAAAACTCGTTTTCTGTATAAAATACAGTAAAAACTCGATTACCCAGACCCCGATTATCCGGAATGTTTGGCACATTTTGAAAAATCGTTCACCATGCATTTATTTGAAACATTTCAAAAAAAAATTGCAACAAAAATCATTTCTGATCGACAGTCAATGCAGATCGAGTTTTCAAGGTCCTAGCACAGCACCACTAGCACTCGATACGTGGCAATTGAATTGCATGTAATATCTCCCATTTAAAAATTGTTTTAATTTTGTATGTGATTTTTCATTTTATTTGTATAATTACCCAAAATTTAATTATTGAAATGATTAATGAATTAATTAATTATCCATCGGATGGAACGTAAAGCCGTTTCCCGTATTCGGGAGAGTCATACTCTGTCCACTTTAAAGAACACACTTGATGGAAGGCTACTATTTGCCTCCTAATGCTGTCCAGTGGGTCCCCGCCACCAAACTTTCTCTGAGCCCTCGGGGTCCTTGTGACCTGGCTATTTAGCCTACTTTGTGCAAAAAAAGGGCCGCGCAGAGTTGAAACAAGGAGTTGGGTTGTTTTACCTCTGAGCGGCACTTTTTTGCACACCATGGGCTAAATGGCCAGGTCACATGGACCCCGAAGGCTCAGAGAAGGTTGGGGGAGGGGACCCACTGGAACAGCTGTTGGGAGACAGATGGTAGCCTCCAGCGTGTTCTTTAAGGCCATCCAGCGTGTTCTTTAACGTGCACAGGGTATGGCTCTCCCACACACGGGGCCACGGCTTAACGTCCCGTCCGACGGACGGCGGCCTTTCCAAGCCCATCGGTGTCCCTTACTGACCGTGGGCAAGGCGGGGAATTTTGCGGAGATAAATCTCAACGCTGACCCAGCTGGGACTCGAACCTGGGAACTACAGATTACGAGCCTGGCGCGCTACCGACTGAGCCACCCCCGCCCCTGAGTTGAAACAATCCAATCCAACTGAGAACTACCTACATCCCCAATTAATTCGAATAATCTAGAGTTCCTACATTTTCAATTCATAAAGTAATTCTTGTATTTTTATTGTTGTTGCTAATATACACAATTTAATCTCCCCCCCCCCCCATAGTAAATGTTATAACAGATTGATTTAGTTTACATATATTCCACATTTGCAGAAATGTTAAATTAATGAATTTCTGCAAATACGTATTTTACTAGTGGTAAATAAATATACGAACTACAAGAAACTTTATGACTTATAACTGCAGAATATCATTAACATAGGAAAACAATAAACTTCCTTACAGGATATAAAAAAGATTGCATTTTAACCCTTTCACGACTAAGGGAAACATTTTTCCCCGTTTTAAAATTGGTGATTGTTGTATTTAATTATAACCTTATCTGCATTTTTTATACAGAATGTCAAAATAGAACGTATGCCGAACGCAATTACGTAAACGGGAACGTTTAGAAAACAATAACAGAACTGTCAGGACGCATAATATATGTACTATGTGCAATGTCCATCTTTGCCTCACTACCAAAAGAAATTGCTTCGCAGAATATCATAATTAGCACATCATTTTTTATAGTAATTTTATTTCATAATTTTGTATTATTTTAGTTAACATTTTGTTCTAATAAACCAATAAATAAAAGACATTGCATAATAAGCCTAACTATAATTTGTGTTACCTTTATAGTCCATTGGGAAAAATATTTCCCATAAAATTCCCAAAAAACTACACATTGTTATGTATTTTTCTTATGATTTTTATTTATTTTACGTCTAAACAAACTAAAATAAACAGTTACATACTAATATTTACTCTTAGAAACCTTATGGTCCTGAAAGGGTTAAACATTTTCCAGAATGTTTTTTCTAATGATCGTGTTGATTGCAGTTTTAGTTTTCTTCTTTGTAAATCCAATAGAATCAAATCTCAGAAAGATTTACTTTCCACTTCACTTCTGGGACTTAGTGGAACAAAACTGGAGCTTTAAGTCAATGCACGAGATTCGACATCAGCGTGCGAGTAAGATTTAGAGGAGCATCGTGGCCAACCCAGCCTCCTCCTCTTGTTGGAATGGCTCTCCGGAGCGATGCTACTATTTCTTCCAGTTCTTCTCTTTCCCCCCACCCCCACCCCAATCCAGTGCTCCTCGCCTGCACCGGCCATCCAATATTCTCGAGCCTCCAGACGCAAGTAGCAGTAGCAGCTCACGCGCCAACTTTGCCAACTCCTGACGCTAATTGGTCCGTGGTGGCGGGAACAACAGCAACTCTGGCGGTCTACCTGATCAAGATTGGAGACTTGACTCAATAGCGGAAATAGAGGCTGTGCGTGCCACGACTTGGAATGCGAGGTTGACTGACTGAAGTTGGCAGGGTTGGGATCATCTTGGGGATGAGGAAGGATGATGCTGATACTCAGAGTTGGAGCTGAAAATTTTTCCGTTAGCTTCCATTTCCTCTTCTTTCCTTCTCATTAAGCGGCGCTTCGCATGTAGAAGAAACAGGCTAAATCCGTGTTTAGTTTACTCTTATAAACTTTAACTACTTCAATCATTTGGTCTCATTTGCATGCATTAAGGTTTAAGCGCACACATACACTCAATGGCCACTTTATTAGGAACAAATCCACGTTTGTCAAAAGGTATTCCGATCCAGGTCTCTGTAACATCTATTTATTGAAAAACAAGTTTGAAGTAAAATATTTTAACTAAATCTAGGTAACATTTTTTTTTCTTTTTTTATAATTTAGATGATGAGACTTATAGCTAATATTCACTTCATGTGCCAATATCAGAACATCGATTTTTATGGCATATTTATTTATTTATTTATTTCAGATAATGTTTTACAGCATACAAAAGCTTTTGAGGTCTCATAAGAGTAGGCTCTCGTTCGTGAGATCTGCATACAGAAACAATTTCAATTGAAAACATCTGTCGTCACATTGAATATAATACACAAAAAAGGAAACAACTCAAAACAAAAAAATTTCTAGTAATCCAGAAGTGTAAAAGTCAGAAAGGAAGAAACATTCAATATCTATGTTACATATAAACAATTCCAGTAGTTTAATGCAAAAAAAAGTTCCCACATCATCCAGTTGCAAAATGTAATTCTTGAGATAAACAAATGATAATTCGTGATATTTTTCATGCTGACCGAGGAAGAGGAAAGAAATTTCGGTGCTAAGTACAAATAATAGTGCCTAAACATTTCCTTATGTAATGCAGGAATTTCATCATTTATGTTTTTATCTCGTCTTAATTGATAATTATTGGTATCAGTTTTAATGCTTTCATTTCTAACATAAAAGTATTTAATAATTTCAAAAAAAAAAATAATCATAATGTAAAGGCAAAATTCCTGCTTCTCGAAACAAAGGAAATGAAGATTGCGTTTCTGGGCTTTTAGTTGATAAGCGAATACATCTCTTTTGCAACACTAAAAGATGTTTAAAATTATTGAAATACTTCCCCCCCTCCAAGTTAATTGAGAACGAATTAATGCATAATAACATAAGTTTAAATGTAACTAAGTGTCTTACGAGATATAAGCGGGTAAGGTTACGGATATCTTCTTTTTTATCCATTGTTACATGCAGGTTCCAAGTTTAGTACGTATCAATCCAAATACCTAAATATTTCACTGACGGCACAAAAGAAATTTGAGGACAATTACAACGACTTTTCGATGAACAATTACTATCATGATATTTCAATTTGTTACGATGCAAAATATCTGTAACAGAACTATTTGTTTTAAAAGTAGAAATAAACTGCATTTGTCTTTTTCAGATTTATTGCTAAAAAATTACTTATGATCCAGTTTCTAATTAATTCTAGATCATTATTTTCTTGTTTAAAAATAATCGAAGAATCAGAACCAGTATATGTCAAGCTAGTGTTGTCAGCAAAAATAGTTAATTTAACTGTTAGGTTAATGGAATCTAAATCATTAATGTAAATAATAAATAATAAGGGACCCAGAACAGAACCCTGGGGCACTCCGTATTCAACTTTAGTCTAAGCATTTTTACCTTTTGCATTCTGTTAGCTAAATAACTGCGAACCCAATTCAATGCCACTCCTCTAACTCCAGCAGCTTGTAATTTTTGCATTAAATTTTGATAATTTACCGTATCGAATGCTTTTTTAATGTCCAGAAAGATTTTTAATGAATGATCACTGTTATTCATAGCTGTGTAAATCGTATTTATTACCTGCAATAATGCATCATCCGTACCCATTTTTTCTCTAAACCCAAACTGATTGCTACTGAGAAAACATTTCTTTTCCAGATATTCATATAATTTATTTTTCACTGTTTTTTTCAAAATTTCAGATATTACAGAGAGTAATGCAATAGGTCTATAATTCCCTAATTCCTTTGGGTCACCGTCTTTAAAAATAGGAAAACTAATAGCTTTTTTCAAAACATCAGGAAAACTTCCTTGCTCAATGGATAGATTAAATAGATTTACAAGTATTTCAATAAATTTTCCTCCCAGTAGATGAATTATGTCTGCGGTTAAGCCATCAAAACCTGGAGATTTATTTTTTGGTAGAAGTATAATTTGAGTCCTAATATCTTTAGCAATTACTGGCGTTAAGAAGAAAGAACTTACCGCAGTTGATGATTTTCCGTCTCCCTCCCAATCAGCATTAGTTTGAACCAAACCTTTGTTAAAATTCCGTGCAATTCCGGCAAAATAATCGTTGAACAAATTTACTTTACAAATTTTCAAGTGTCATCATTATATTTAATTAACTCGTTTTTACCTTTAATTTTTTCGGGGGCAGTTTTCTTTCTCTTTAAAGTTACCACATATTTCATTTATTACATTTCACTGCTTTTTCAGGTTTTCACCTGCTTTGGAAAATTTATTAGTAAAATATTGTGTTTTTGTTTCCCTTATGGCACTAGTGACAAAATTTCTATATCGGAAAATGACTGTTCAAGCGATATATCAAAGGATTTTTCTTCATTTCTTTACACAGAGTGTTACGATAATTTATTACATAAAAAATAAATAATATATATAAATATCCCCTCAAGCAGCTGCTTGCCACAGAGGTCTGACAGGAGCCTGTCAGTTTATATGCCATAGTAGAAGGTCTGAGAGGATGGCAGGACCTCAGCAGAATAACGACACAAACAGCCATGCCTTACCCGGGTTTTAAAATTACTAATTAATTTTTCATCCACGGTTTAATTTTCCTAAAACGTTTTTTTTTTCTTTATTTTCATTGAATCATCAATTAAATGCCTTAGCGTATTAATTAAATTTTTAAAAGAAGCATTAACAGAGCTGTCAATATATATGTCATCCCATTTTACATTTGCAATTAAATTCGTTAATATTTTTAAATTCACCATTTTTATTTCATCAATATTTATTTTTGTTCAATTTTAATATCTAAATTAGCCTTAACTAAGTTGTGGTCTGTAATTCCAATGTCATCCAGAAATATATTTCAATTATATAAATCTTTGGTTCTAAGAAATACATGATCATTTACATGTAGACGAATTCTCCGTAATTCTGGTTGGCTCTTCTATCATATTAAGTAAACCATTTCCTGCTAATAGCCTAGATCAGGGGTATCAAACTCAATCTTGTAAAGTGTCAATTTTTCTTTCAAAATATATCAGCAGGCCGAGATTCAATTAAACACTAATTTTATGTAAAAAAAACTTTTATTTAAATTTAAAGCATATATCAAAATTAAAATGGCATTAAGTCATAACGGTTAAAAAACAGCGCATTATTTCGAAGATCCAGATACTTGACATCTTTTCAGCTTCATTATGTCAACGATGTTTGGGGTCAAAGCGTTTGTACTGATTTTGAGAATTGACTGAAGATGCTCATCTGTAAGTCTTGAACGATATTGAGACTTATTAATTTTCATTGTTGAAAACAGCTGTTCACACGAATATGAACTTCCGAAAATACTTAAAATACGAGCAGCATGGTTCTTCTGTTGGGATAGTTGCTATGACTTTTAAAATATTTTGTATAGAAAGTTAAAATATCAACTTCATTAAATTTTTCTTTTAAAACAATATCACATTGCAAATAGATTAATTCCATTTGCATGTTAGTTGGTGCCTTTTCAACCTCGATTTATTAATTAAGGTCGCGGGCTGCATCTAAATGCCCCGGGGGCTGTATCTTTGACATGCCTGGCCTAGATATTCATCAGTGTTTGTGTTGTCATTTAATAAGTTAATATTAATATCTCCAAGGTAGAGACTATCAAGAGTATCAAATGATTCTAGGATTCCGTTTAACTCGAAAATAAAATTAATTACATTGTCAGAAGGAAATCAGTATATTCAGCCATTAATGTCCACTCTTTGTTATCAATTTCGAGTTTTAAAACCGCAATGTCTGCGCAATTTATTCTGATTGGTTGCTGTTTAGCATCGATGTCACAGCTAACATAAATTAATACTCCACCTGATCTGTATTCATCCCTACATAATGAGAAGCACTTGTAACCGTCTATTTTGTACAGTGAAACTTCCCAGGAGTAGATCCAAATTTCGGTCAACATAATTAATCTGGGTCTTTGCTCAAAAGACCCCAAGTACGTCAAAAATTCATCGAAATGTGCTCTAGCACTGCATATATTTAACTGACAGAAATGATATTTATCGCATATTTATGTGATGCATTTATTAATAATATAATGCTATGTATTAATTACTTATTATTTTCCACAAAATTCTCCGCCCTGTCCACGGTCAGTAGGGGCCACCGATGGGCTCGGAAAGGCCGCCGTCCGTCGGGTGGGACGTTAAGCCGTGGTCCCGTGTGCGGGAGAGACATACTCTGTGCACGTTAAAGAACACGCTGGATGGCCTTGACGGGAGGCTACCATCTATCTCCCAACAGCTATTCCAGTGGTTCACCTCCCCCAGCCTTCTCTGAGTCCTCGGGGTCCTTGTGACCCAGCCATTTAGCCCATTGTATGCAAAAAAAGTACCGCTCAGAGGTAAAGCAACCCAACGCAGCTTATTATTTTTAAGACATATTTAGAATTTTTTATTGAGGGACAATCAGAATATATATGACAGAATAAACAACCTGCTACACCGGGACTCAAACCCGGACCCCAGCAATCGCAGTGTCACTGCAAGTCATCGCGCTACCACTGAACCACCAATCCATTGAACAGCTGTTAGAAAGATGAGCTATTCAATAAGATCCAGTATGCTTTTAATGTTCACAGGATATGGCTTACGGCCAAATTAATTAATGTTTACATAACTAGCTCAAAGCAACAGGGGAGTTTTTGCATTTTCAGGGGGGAATTATCAAAGAATTTTTATGAAAATGAGTATTGGAAATGCGAGCCTACGACAAAGTGTGAGCAGAAGCAAATTTTTGCGTCGATTATCCCAAACGTTAAGCAATCTTTTCAAAATAGGTAAAAAGTTTCAAAAATTCATATAGACTGAAAAGCTTGCTACAGGGAGCTCATGGACTTAGAAGGAGAGACTGAGCAAAGCCTGCTATAATTGAAAACCATACAACTAAGTTATGACGTCAGCATAGGAGTCAGAAAAATAATGTCTAGACATTTCTTATATGTTTATTCCTGTTATTGTTACTGGTAAATTTTAGGGGCGGGGATGGCTCAGTCGGTAGCGCGCCAGGCTCGTAATCTGTAGTTCCCAGGTTCGAGTCCCAGCTGGGTCAGCGTTGAGATTTATCTCCGCAAAATTTCCCCGCCCTGTCCACGGTCAGTAGGGGACACCGATGGGCTTGGAAAGGCCGCCGTCCGTCGGATGGGATGTTAAGCCGTGGCTCCGTGTGCGGGAGAGCCATACCCTGTGCACGTTAAAGAACACGCTGGATGGCCTTGACGGGAGGCTACCATCTGTCTCCCAACAGCTGTTCCAGTGGGTCCCTCCCCCAACCTTCTCTGAGCCTTCGGGGTCCATGTGACCTGGCCATTTAGCCCATGGTGTGCAAAAAAGTGCCGCTCAGAGGTAAAACAACCCAACAACTGGTAAATTTTAATATTAATCTTTACACTAATGTTTATTTAAAAATTTACATTATTTAGAAAAAAATATTCGTATGTATTAGTGTTATGTCTCTTCTAAAAAAAGGTATATTTGTAAATAGACATTAATATAAAGATCAGTACTAAAAATTTACTCTAAATAATAAAAGAAATAAATGTATAAGAAATGTTTAGATTTTTGGGACTACCAATGCTAATGTCATAACTTAGTTGTACGATACTTCTATTTATAAAGAGGTGTCGCCTTATTTATATTAGGCCTGGACAGTCGTTTTGCTAAAGGAGGGAAGTGAAATATGAATAAAATTTATCTAAAATTTAATCGAAATGCATATGATTAAATTTTAGTTTATTCGTTATTTTATTCGTTATGATTATATTATAAATTTATTAATATTTAAAAACTGGTTACCATTTTTAAATAAATAATTACTAGTTTAATTTTCAAATAAATTAATAATTAACAGTATTTTAATGTCATTAGTACTTTTTGTTACACTGTCCAGTCTTAGAATGATGCAGGAGGCTTTTGCTTAGCCCTTGCTCCTTATATATGGCTCTCCAGCACACGAGCCCACAGCTTAAAACGTCTCATCCGCCGTTCTGCCACTGGCTGGCCATGTTTCGGAGTGGGATGGGGGTTGCTTCAGCTCAAAGATATGTGTAAAGTTAAAATGAGTAGCAACTATGCAATTGTAAACTTCATTTCCTACTGTCTAATTCTTCTCTTTTGAACAGCCAAACAAAACAAAGTCAACAATCGTTTTCTCCTGCCCCTTTCAGTTCACCCACGATATCATCTCATCCCGTCTTTTAGAGACCAAAATCACAACCCATTGTACTGCAATTAAAATGGTTGGGGCCCCAACTACATATTTAATTATCTCCACATCTCCCTACCGATATATATGTCATTCAAACCTTGATTTTAATTCCTGACCCACCCAATCGCTTTTTACTGACGTTCCAACTCCCATAATGCGAGTAATCAGCGGATTCCCTAAGGTGAGGTACAACCATAAACCCTCCCTACTAAGCAACTTAGTAACAATAATAATAGCACATAAAGAATAGTCACCTTTCAAGTCATGAACTCCAGACCCCCCCCCCCCCGCACTCTTTGTCCCATTAGCAGACGCATTCCTAGGGACGTCTTATGCATTCATGTGGCAATCCCGTTTCCCGTGACAATTTTGGCGACGATTGCAGTCCATTAGCGTACGGCTGCATAGAAATCGGTTTCAGATGTTTAGCGTTAAGAACATTTCAAAATTTTCTGGCTCATTAAAACAAAAAAAAATCACCAACAACAAAGGTCGCCTCGCAGAAAACTGGAGGGTGCACAGGAACAGTGCACTCTGCAGTTTGGTGCGATGATACCTCCATCGGTTGGTAATGGTTCTGTTTTTAAGACGGAACAAAATTTCGAGATGTTCATGAAGCTAAATATCTCGAATCGCTTTCTGTGTACACGTATGCTTACATCGTCCGAAACGAGGTCGCAGTGTTCTTGCGCAGCGCGTGTCGCGCGGCCATCATGGCCGGCAGGAAACAGACAGTGGGCGGGGCCAGCGGCGCTAATGACGTAGGGCGGAAAGGTTGCCTCTAATCTGGGATAGGGCGGCCTGTCATTTTCTGTTCCCATCCATACTCCACTTTTATTTGCCTCTCAGACATTTGCCGCAGATTAGCGAAGATATTAACGATTTGCTAAGTAAGGACGTAATGTCGGGCATTTGCATAGAAATGTACTGCGCGTCTTGGAAGAGAAGTGATTCCAGTGAAGAAAAAAATTCAAAGGCTTTCATTCGGACATATATGTCTGCTATGAATTAGTTGTGGGTTATTTTACCTCTGAGCAGCACTTTTTTTTCGCACACAATGGGGTAAATGACCAGGCCACAAGGACCCCGAGAGGTCAGAGAATGTTGGAGGAGAGGGATTCACTGGATAGCAGTTAGGAGATGTATGATAGCCTCTCGTCGAGGCATCCAGAGTGGTTTTTTAATTTGCGCACGATATGGCTCTCTCGCACACAGACCACAGCTTAACGTCGCATACGACGGACGGAGGACTTTCCAAGCCCATCGATGTCCCCTACTGACCGAGTGCAAGGCAATGAGTTTTGCGGAAATAAATTTCAATGCTGGCTCAGGTGAGACTCGAACTTGGAAACTATCGATTATGAGCCTAGCGCTCTACCGACTCAGCCACCCCTGCCCTTAGTTGTGTGTTGGCTTCTCCTCCATACGGGATTATCTCTGTCTCCCCTTTGCACTGTTTGACATTAAATAAATAAAAAATAAATACCCCCTCAAGCAGCTGCTTGCCACAGAGGTCTGACAGGAGCCTGTCAGTTTATATGCCACAGTAGGAGATCTGAGAGGATGGCAGGACCTCAGCAGAAAAACGACACACACACACACACACATGCCTAATCCGGGGCTAGAACCCAGGTCCCTTAGATCAGTAGCCAAGCGTGCTAACCACTCGGCACCGAACTTTATTCCTTTGAACTGTTTAACACTAATGTTTGACTCTATCCCTTTGATCTTAATGCAAACTTTATCCCTTTGCACTTTTTGACCTCAATGCAGACTCTATCCCTTTGCACTGTTTGACATTAATGAAAATGAATGGCCAGGTCACAAGGCCCTACAGATAGGGAAATAATATGCACTGGGCAGCTTTCAAGAGGGAGTCTAACCAAAAGTTTCTCTCACAGAAATTGATCTTCTTCATTAATTATGCAAATGCTTCCTTCCCCACATGAATCTAGAATAGGCATGGCCATACTGCAGCCCATGAGAAGTTCATCTGATCAAGGTGACTTCAGATTTTTTAAAAACAAATTCTCACATTACGAGAATAAATTGCTTATTATCGCGAGTAGACCCTACCTGGTCTAATGATTGGCGTATCTGACTGCTAACAGGTATTTCCTTGTGTAAGTGTTTGTATGTTGTAAGAGAAACCAAGATAAGCCTTATATAGCTTCAAAGTTATCTCTATCCCTTATGTAGGAAAGTATCTCCTTCCTTTTTAGGAATATAAAAATAATTAATATTTTTTATTAAAAATATTAATTTTAATCCGGTTCTTAAAAAACTTACAGCGATATAAAAAAATCAGATTTATCATATTAATAAGTAATATTGTTGGTAAATAAATATGTTTTATTGAAAAGCTTTCGAATAATATAAAACAGTTTCACGTATCACATATTTTTATTGATAAATAAATCTGCTTTATTAAACTTTTTTGACTGTTTCCTAATGACCAGCGGAATGATTTCCTTCTTTCAATTCATTATCTTCATCTTTATCATCATTATCATCTAAAGATTGTAGATCGTATAATCATATTCGATGTACCGAGTAATAATTTTACCCCTAACCATCTCCATCATAAAGATATGCCTATTTAGCATGAGTAAGAACAAAATATGTGAGTAAACCACCCTTAGGTGGGCCCCTAAGGGCAAACATAAGAAAAGCTAAAAATAGCAGTAAAATTGTATAAGAAACCTAAAACGGGTAGGTCTCCTCAGCGAACGCTACCGTTTTAGGCCTCTTGCACTTGTTCAAAACAGTGTGATCGTAAAGAATCAGAGAAGAAATAATCTCATTGGGATTATTGCTTACAGCCTCAAAAAATCTTTTTGAAATGCGTTTTATATATGTGTATATATATGGTCGATGCCCAGGTCTTTATGGAGTTGTCTGTTAGTGACAAACCAGGGGGGCATCAACGTCAGTTCTCAAAATCTTGTTCTGTAAGACCTGAATTTTACGAATATTGGTGGGTGTAGTATTCGCCCATATGGGTGAAGCATAGAGAATCACCGGTCTGATGATCATATCATAGAGTAAAAGCTTTTGATCAGTCATTAGAGTTGCTATCGTAGATCGTATAATCATATTCGATGTACCGGGTAATAATTTTACCCTTACCAACTCCATCATAAAGATATGCCCATTTCGCATGATTAAGAACAAAATATATAAGTAAACCACCCTTAGGTGTCATCTCTTCGACAAAAAATGTTTATTCTTTATAAGGAGAAACAGATATAAATCTACCGGTAGTAGAGAACAACTTTATTTTTATATAAATTATTGATGTGTTTTTGAGGGTATATAAAGAAACATCTAGTGCGTTCTTTCATGTAAACAGAATATGATTATCCTCCACACGGGGCTACGGTTTAACAACCTCTGGAATGTATGTAGAGAGTTGCGGGTTCCGTTCCCACCGCGTCAGCGATAATTTTTTCAGATGTTATTAATAATTGTTGAAGTCTATTTCACAAGTTAATCTGTGTATTTATTATGAATGGAAAAAAGTCTTTTCAAAACCGTCGCTGTCCCCTTTCTCACTGAAGGCAGAGTGGGGAGTAGCGGAGAAAATCTAAACGCAAGCACAGTGGACACTCAAACCTGGGAACATCAGATTAGTGGCCTAGTAAAACCGAATTTCATATTAAAACATTAGTAATAGTTAATTTGTATCATTAAAAGGTCACATTTTGAAAGTATTTAATATTTATATATAAATAAATAAAAATAAATAAATACCCCCTCAAGCAGCTGCTTGCCACAGAGGTCTGACAGGAGCCTGTCAGTTTATATGCCATAGTAGAAGATCTGAGAGGATGGCAGGACCTCAGCAGAAAACAACATGAACATCCATTCCTTACCCGGGGCTCGAACCCAGGTCCCGTAGATCAGTAGCCAGGCGCTCTAACCACTCGACCACGGGACGGCATATTTATATATACTATATATTAATTTCTGCATTTATGCAATTTTTTCTTTATACTACCAGAAATTAATTTTCCGAAAATCATATATAGTTGGCTGCTTGACTAACGGATATATTGCAAATTGCCAACCCTACTAAATTCTTATCGACCCATTTCATTAATTTCTAACTCTCTCAAACTTTTTGAGAGATTAATTTTTAAAAGACTTTCCTGGTTTTTTGAATCAGGCGACTTCTTCCCATATAATTTCTTTGGCTTTAGGAAAAACCACTCCTCCAAGGAAAACATATCTTTACTTTTGCATGACATTTTTACAGCTTTTAAACAGAAAAAAGTTCTTTTAGCAGTCTCTTTGGATTTAACCCAAGCTTTTGACTCTGTATCTATACAAGGTATATTTACAAAATTAATTAAATCTAACTTAAGCACAAAATATTTAAACTTTTTATACAACTTACTAGAAAACAGATCCATTCAAGTCAAAATAGGAGAATTTTTATCTGATGTCCACAAAATGACACAAGGCCTTTAACAGGGATCAATTTTATCCCCGATTTTATTTAACTTTTATATACACGATATTAAAGAAATATTTGAAAAATCAATTAATTTTACAGGATACGCAGATGACATTATTTTTTGGTCTGCCGGAAAAAATGAATATAAGTTGCAGGAAAACCTACAAAAGCAGCTAAATAAACTTTGTGATTACTGTTTAAAATGGAATCTGGAAATCAACATAAAAAAACTTTTATAATCCCATTTTACAAAAAAAAAACTATAATCCTAAATTTAAACTAACTATTAACTCAGAAAACTTAACTCAAGTAAATAATTGAAAAATTCTAGGTATACACTTGGATTCTAAATTAAATTGGCATCATCATATCAATAATAAACACACTTCAGGTCAGAGTGTGAGTCTTCACACTTCAGAGTTAGACTACGTGAAGCGAAAAGGACAATGAATAAGATTACTTAACTGCATTAAACATTTTGCTTTCAGAAATGAAGGCACTCAACAGCAACAATTAATAATTGTTTACAAAAATCTCATAAGACCTAAAATTGAATTTGGTCTGGAATTTATTTCTGGAGCCCTATTCTCAAAATTTAAAAAGCTAAACTCATTGCAGAACCAATGTTTGAAAATTGCCTTGGGGCTTGTAAAATTTTGCCCCACTCTTTCGTTAATTGCAGAAACAGCCATCCCACCTTTCGAAATTAGACACAATATTCTCTTAACCAAATATTTTTTCAAATTACACTACAAACTTCCTACCCACCCATTCTATAAACATTTCCGTAGACTGCCATATATTAAAACAATTTATAATAATGAATACTTATCTAACTTATACGTTGATTTTTATAGCAGAAATCTTGTTGGGGACACTCCCAATAATTTTGCGGATTGCTGCTTCCCCCCTCTTCTAATTAATCTTGATATACCATCGCTAACTTCCAAAAAAGATTTACCTGCAGATTCTGTTCTTATTTTATTTAAATCATATTATGCAGAAAGCTTTGAGTCTACCTTAAACATTTACACAGAAGGGTCAGTTATACAAGAAACAGGTTCTTCCGCTGCTGCTTTTTTCTGTCCATCTTCTAATTTTTCCAACTCTTTTAAACTTCCCAAAAATACTCCAATTCTCCAAGCTGAAATTATAGCTATTCATGAAACCTTTAAATGGATTTTAAATAATTTAACTAATCAAAATATTTTAATTTTCTCAGACTCCAAAGGTGCCCTTCAAGTACTACAACAAGAAACTCTTTCCTCAAACTTCAATTATTACATTTCTAACATCTTAATTTTAAATCAGACAAATATTACTCGTAAAAATAACATAATTAAACTACAGTGGATCCCAAGTCACATTGGGATTCAGGAAAATGAAAGAGTTGACTTAATTGCCAAAAAAGCCCATGACCTTAAGGATATTTCCCTTGTTTATAATTTCTTTTACTCCTTTAAACAAGAACTCAACAAAATAGAATTCATCCTTAAAGAAAAATATTTTCAAGCTCAGGCAAGTTGCAGAAATAATTTTAGATACTATTTGTCAAATAAAATTAATCATATAGAAAAGCTTCCCTTTTCTCGGAAGGAAAATAAAATTATTTACAGACTAAAAACTGATACCATCAATCTTAATAAACAAAAATTTCAATTAAAACTTTCAAACTCTCCAAATTGTTTAAACTGTAACTTACCAGAAAATACTATTCATATTTTACTAAATTGCTCTTTATATTCTAGGCAAAGAGCAACTTTTTTCCTTGGCATTAAATAAAATTGGAATTGAGGATCTAAATATTCAAAATTTATTAATTCACCCGAAATATGATACAAAAATTTTAATTTATAAACTCATTCTTCAGTTTATTTTATCCACCCCATTATGGAACAGAATTTAATATATAAAATTGAAACTTTGGAGGATAAAATAAAAATCGAAATATATATATAAAACAAAAAACATATAAAAAAATTAAAAAGACTAAGAAAAATAGTATTATTAAATTGAGCACCCTGCTCAAAAAAAAATAAAAAAAAGAAATAAAATCATAAAAAAAGGAAAGATATCAAAAAAAATTAATTTAAAAAAAAAAATTTTATTTGTTTATTTTGGAGATACCTTTGTTTTGCATTTCGCACAAAACTTTATTGGGAAAGCCTGAATAAGGACATCCCATGCTTTTCTGTAACGTTAAACAACAACGGATATATTGCCTTGATAGTGCAGTACTCGAACTGGGTTGAAAATATTTTAAATGCCTATAATACTAAAAAATTTATGTTCCATAAAAAATATTTTATTTTAATAAACAAATTAAAATTTTGTTATGTTCATCATTTTTGCGTCACTTCTAGAGTTAGACTACGTGAAGCGAAAAGGACAATGACCCTTGAAAGCCCTTTATTATTTTTGCTCTTAGGGAGGGATTTTTTTCCTTACGTTTCTCCTTCATTCGTTTTCCTCAATATCCATCCAGAATTCCGCTACAGTGGGTTCCGCTCGACTAGGGCTGTACTGTATAAATAAAATTACTCCTCAAGCAGCTTGCTTAGCAACGGTGGTTTGATAGGATTCTGTTAGTATAATACGGCACAGAAATGATCTGTGAGGAAGACGAGATCTGATCAGAGAGAGATAACATAAATCAGGAAAAATGATGACGTATCATAAACTTTAGCCCGAATCTTTTTTGGTAATTGGGCTGATCGGATTTATCCTTCCCTACCTGATAGTGGTTAGCATAACTGACTACTCATCCAGTAGACATGGCCTTGCGTAAGTGTGTATATATTGTATGAGAAACCAGGACAAGCTATATAAAGCAGCCTACGTTACCTCTGTCCTTTGCGTAGCGAGACACATTCTTCCCTTTTAAAATATATATATTTGCGACATATATAGAGAGGACTGAAAAAATATCGCCGGAGGGATGATCGCAACACACGAAGGAAGAAATTACATTGCAAAATCGGGACTCGAACCAGGAATCTGATAACTGCAATGTCACCGCCAGTCAACGCACTACCAAAGAATGTCTGGGAAAAGAAGTTCAGCTTCATACAGAGATTAACCTAAAATCGAGTATCGTGCATTTTGCGTAAGGGTGAAACTAGCTTTACAAGGGACAAACCCTTCTGTAATTGCATGTTTTTGTATAATTTCATTGCCTCCTCTTTTGCTATGTAAGAATTGCTCATTGGCATCTTACAGAATATATTAATGACAAATATTTTGATTAATTGAACATCATCATCATCAATATAACGTTAGGCTTGAAAGTTTTAAGTTTGTAGTAATTTGTTTTATAAATTGACTTCAGACTATTTTGAAAGTGTTTTTATCCGTTCTGTTTATAACTGTTGGTTCAATAAAAATTAATCCAATGGAGAAATCGAACCTTTATTAAAATCATATTATTTTTTCAAATACAAAGTGCAGTTTTTTTTTCTTTTATGAAATATGAATTTTGATTCATTTGCTCCTTAATGTTTGTTTCCCAATAAAACACATGCACGGTACGAATCGAAACACCGCTTGAGGTCGCCACTTTGTCAAAGCTGAACTTTTTCTTATACATTCTTTGGAACTACTAAATATGAAACACTCTACTCATATATAATTTTGAAGATTATAAATAACGGTAATATAAAGAAAAATGTTATAAATACAAAAATTAATATATAGTGTATAAAAAGGGTAAATGCATTCAATATATGCGACATTTCAGTGATACAAGTAAACTATTATTTATGCTTTAATCTGAAAGTCGGTAATGCCAGGCCACTAATCTGATGTTCTCGGATTTGAATGTCCACTGTGCTTGAATTTAGATTTTCTCCGCTAATCCCCACTCTGCCATCAATGACAAAGGGGACAGCGATAGTTTTGAAAAGGCTTCCTTCCGTTAGATGGGTTGTTAAACCGTGCCCCCTTGTGCAGAAAAATCATACGCTTTGTATATTAAAAAACGCACTAATATTTCCCCACATACCCTAAAAAACTGGCCAATGAATCCCCTTTCCCAATCATTTCTGAGCCATTGTGGTCCTTGTTACTTGACAATTTAAACCATTGTGTGAGCAAAAGTGCCGCTTAGAGGTAAATCAATTCAATGGAAAAAATACGTTAAATCAAAGTAATTTTCATCAATAAAATTTAAAAAGACAATAAAGATGGAAACGATTTAGGAAAACAGATTTAAAATCGAATGACAAAAACACCAGAATGTGATCGCAAATAATCGCGATAAAGATGACATCCTCAAGATTTCATACGGGAAACATCAATAATCTTGAATGCCTTACTCTCTTATTTCAAAATTCGCATATGCGGATACCAGCATTTCGATGATTGGTCACCTCAGAACTTAAAACAATACCGCAGCTACTAGATTTGATCAAGTTTTTATTATTGCCTCACCCGATATTCTTTCCGAACCGAGTGGCACGAAGAAAGTTATTATTTATGTGAAGAGCAATCACTGCTGCATTTCTAATGTTGCCTATCCACACGCTCCTTGTACGATTTCATTAAGAGAATTTCCATTTGATTCAATATTAATAGATAATCTGATCAACTTCAGTATTGCATTTAATGCTGCACTGCTCACGTGCCACTTGTCGGCTGTTTCGTGAAGCGTAATGCTGTTCTTTCGCCAGAAGAAATATGCTGATTCTTTCAAATTAAGATTTAAAGTTTCTCATTCCATCTGATGACAAACTTGAAATAAGTTTGGAACCGGTCGTGGTGCAATTTTTATTCAAGTTTTAAATGAATATGTGATATGCATATGTAAATTTCTTTCAGCTTCTTTTATTTTTTACGAATGTAATCAAATTTTTATATAGGAACACTTTTATGAACTCTAGTTCGTCAATTGTGTTTAAATCTGAGCATTACCTGAAGGCCACTTCCTGCAAGTAGTACATAAAGATTAATTGTTAATTGAAATTTTTGTTAATGATTTAATTGGTAATTGTTGGCTGATAATAATTACTATTGAAATACTTGGAGCTGGGAATGTTTCTGTTGTCACATGGCTGACTGAAATTTTGAATATCTTTTATGATAAAAGTGTTGTTTTCTAAGGATTTTACCACATTATTTTCAGTTTTTTTTCTTCAAAAAAGGTGATCGCAATTCTTCTGATAACTCTAGCGGTAGGTCTCCTTTCTGTTCCACGCAAAGCCCTTTGCATGATTGTGGTTAACAGAATTAAAAATCTGGTTGACAGGCAATTGCATGATGAGCAATGTGGATTCAGAAGTTGTAGGGAATGTGTAGATCAGATATTTTACCTTAGGTAGATTCTTGAGAAATGTTTAGAGTTTCAGAAACCTGTGGTTGCTAGATACTCCCTTTTCTTTTGACATTTTCACATGCAGTTGAATGCAGAGCTCTTTAGAAGGAAAATTATTCGTATTTATTAGCATTTTAATAAAATTAACACATACAAATAATTTTTTTAAAAACAATGTATATTTAGAAAGAAATATTAGTGTAACGATTAGCATAAATATAATTTTTTTAAAAGATTACATTAGTATAAAGATAAGAATTTAAAATTTACTATTAATAATAATAGAAATAAATATATAAGAAATGTCTAAATGTTTGGACTATCTATACTGACGTCATAACTTAGTTGTACGGCTTTCTTTCATAGGAAATATTTCCTGTGCACGCTAAGGAACACGCTGGTTGGCCTTTACGGTATATTTCCATCCGTTACCTAACTATTGTATATAAGAAATATCTAGGTGTTTGGACTATCTATACTGACGTCATAACTTAGTTGTACGGCTTTCTTTTATAGGAAATATTGCCTGTGCACGCTAAGGAACACGCTGGTTGGCCTTTACGGTATATTTCCATCCGTTACCTAACTATTGTATATAAGAAATGTCTAGGTGTTTGGACTATTTATACTGACGTCATAACTTAGTTGTACGGCTTTCTTTTATAGGAAATATTGCCTGTGCACGCTAAGGAACACGCTGGTTGGCCTTTAAGGTATATTTCCATCCGTTACCTAACTATTGTATATAAGAAATGTCTAGGTGTTTGGACTATCTATACTGACGTCATAACTTAGTTGTACGGCTTTCTTTTATAGGAAATATTGCCTGTGCACGCTAAGGAACCCGCTGGTTAGCCTTTACAGTATATATTCCATCCGTTACCTAACTATTGTATATAAGAAATGTCTAGGTGTTTGGACTATCTATACTGACGTCATAACTTAGTTGTACGGCTTTCTTTTATAGGAAATATTGCCTGTGCACGCTAAGGAACACGCTGGTTGGCATTTACGGTATATTTCCATCCGTTACCTAACTATTGTATATAAGAAATGTCTAGGTGTTTGGACTATCTATACTGACGTCATAACTTAGTTGTACGGCTTTCTTTTATAGGAAATATTGCCTGTGCACGCTAAGGAACACGCTGGTTGGCCTTTACGTTATATATTCCTTCCGTTACCTAACTATTGTATATAAGAAATGTCTAGGTGTTTGGACTATCTATACTGACGTCATAACTTAGTTGTACGGCTTTCTTTTACAGGAAATATTGCCTGTGCACGCTAAGGAACACGCTGGTTGGCCTTTACGGTATATTTCCATCCGTTACCTAACTATTGTATATAAGAAATGTCTAGGTGTTTGGACTATCTATACTGACGTCATAACTTAGTTGTACGGCTTTCTTTTATAGGAAATATTGCCTGTGCACGCTAAGGAACACGCTGGTTGGCCTTTACGGTATATTTCCATCCGTTACCTAACTATTGTATATAAGAAATGTCTAGGTGTTTGGACTATCTATACTGACGTCATAACTTAGTTGTACGGCTTTCTTTTATAGGAAATATTGCCTGTGCACGCTAAGGAACACACTGGTTGGCCTTTACAGTATATTTCCATCCGTTACCTAACTATTGTATATAAGAAATGTCTAGGTGTTTGGACTATCTATACTGACGTCATAACTTAGTTGTACGGCTTTCTTTTATAGGAAATATTGCCTGTGCACGCTAAGGAACACGCTGGTTGGCCTTTACAGTATATATTCATCCGTTACCTAACTATTGTATATAAGAAATGTCTAGGTGTTTGGACTATCTATACTGACGTCATAACTTAGTTGTACGGCTTTCTTTTATAGGAAATATTGCCTGTGCATGCTAAGGAACACACTGGTTTGCCTTTACGGTATATTTCCATCCGTTACCTAACTATTGTATATAAGAAATGTCTAGGTGTTTGGACTATCTATACTGACGTCATAACTTAGTTGTACGGCTTTTATAGGAAATATTGCCTGTGCACGCTAAGGAACCCGCTGGTTAGCCTTTACAGTATATATTCCATCCGTTACCTAACTATTGTATATAAGAAATGTCTAGGTGTTTGGACTATCTATACTGACGTCATAACTTAGTTGTACGGCTTTCTTTTATAGGAAATATTGCCTGTGCACGCTAAGGAACACGCTGGTTGGCCTTTACGGTATATTTCCATCTGTTACCTAACTATTGTATATAAGAAATGTCTAGGTGTTTGGACTATCTATACTGACGTCATAACTTAGTTGTACAGCTTTCTTTTATAGGAAATATTGCCTGTGCACGCTAAGGAACACGCTGGTTGGCCTTTATGGTATATTTCCATCCGTTACCTAACTATTGTATATAAGAAATGTCTAGGTGTTTGGACTATCTATACTGACGTCATAACTTAGTTGTACGGCTTTCTTTTATAGGAAATATTGCCTGTGCACGCTAAGGAACACGCTGGTTGGCCTTTACGGTATATTTCCATCCGTTACCTAACTATTGTATATAAGAAATGTCTAGGTGTTTGGACTATCTATACTGACGTCATAACTTAGTTGTACGGCTTTCTTTTATAGGAAATATTGCCTGTGCACGCTAAGGAACACGCTGGTTGGCCTTTACGGTATATTTCCATCCGTTACCTAACTATTGTATATAAGAAATGTCTAGGTGTTTGGACTATCTATACTGACGTCATAACTTAGTTGTACAGCTTTCTTTTATAGGAAATATTGCCTGTGCTCGCTAAGGAACACGCTGGTTGGCCTTTATGGTATATTTCCATCCGTTACCTAACTATTGTATATAAGAAATGTCTAGGTGTTTGGACTATCTATACTGACGTCATAACTTAGTTGTACGGCTTTCTTTTATAGGAAATATTGCCTGTGCACGCTAAGGAACACGCTGGTTGGCCTTTACAGTATATATTCATCCGTTACCTAACTATTGTATATAAGAAATGTCTAGGTGTTTGGACTATCTATACTGACGTCATAACTTAGTTGTACGGCTTTCTTTTATAGGAAATATTGCCTGTGCACGCTAAGGAACACGCTGGTTGGCCTTTACGGTATATTTCCATCCGTTACCTAACTATTGTATATAAGAAATGTCTAGGTGTTTGGACTATCTATACTAACGTCATAAATTAGTTGTACGGCTTTCTTTTATAGGAAATATTGCCTGTGCACGCTAAGGAACACGCTGGTTGGCCTTTACGGTATATTTCCATCCGTTACCTAACTATTGTATATAAGAAATGTCTAGGTGTTTGGACTATCTATACTGACGTCATAACTTAGTTGTACAGCTTTCTTTTATAGGAAATATTGCCTGTGCACGCTAAGGAACACGCTGGTTGGCCTTTATGGTATATTTCCATCCGTTACCTAACTATTGTATATAAGAAATGTCTAGGTGTTTGGACTATCTATACTGACGTCATAACTTAGTTGTACGGCTTTCTTTTATAGGAAATATTGCCTGTGCACGCTAAGGAACACGCTGGTTGGCCTTTACAGTATATATTCATCCGTTACCTAACTATTGTATATAAGAAATGTCTAGGTGTTTGGACTATCTATACTGACGTCATAACTTAGTTGTACGGCTTTCTTTTATAGGAAATATTGCCTGTGCATGCTAAGGAACACACTGGTTTGCCTTTACGGTATATTTCCATCCGTTACCTAACTATTGTATATAAGAAATGTCTAGGTGTTTGGACTATCTATACTGACGTCATAACTTAGTTGTACGGCTTTCTTTTATAGGAAATATTGCCTGTGCACGCTAAGGAACCCGCTGGTTAGCCTTTACAGTATATATTCCATCCGTTACCTAACTATTGTATATAAGAAATGTCTAGGTGTTTGGACTATCTATACTGACGTCATAACTTAGTTGTACGGCTTTCTTTTATAGGAAATATTGCCTGTGCACGCTAAGGAACACGCTGGTTGGCCTTTATGGTATATTTCCATCCGTTACCTAACTATTGTATATAAGAAATGTCTAGGTGTTTGGACTATCTATACTGACGTCATAACTTAGTTGTACGGCTTTCTTTTATAGGAAATATTGCCTGTGCACGCTAAGGAACACGCTGGTTGGCCTTTACGGTATATTTCCATCCGTTACCTAACTATTGTATATAAGAAATGTCTAGGTGTTTGGACTATCTATACTGACGTCATAACTTAGTTGTACGGCTTTCTTTTATAGGAAATATTGCCTGTGCATGCTAAGGAACACACTGGTTTGCCTTTACGGTATATTTCCATCCGTTACCTAACTATTGTATATAAGAAATGTCTAGGTGTTTGGACTATCTATACTGACGTCATAACTTAGTTGTACAGCTTTCTTTTATAGGAAATATTGCCTGTGCACGCTAAGGAACACGCTGGTTGGCCTTTACGGTATATTTCCATCCGTTACCTAACTATTGTATATAAGAAATGTCTAGGTGTTTGGACTATCTATACTGACGTCATAACTTAGTTGTACGGCTTTCTTTTATAGGAAATATTGCCTGTGCATGCTAAGGAACACGCTGGTTGGCCTTTACGGTATATTTCCATCCGTTACCTAACTATTGTATATAAGAAATGTCTAGGTGTTTGGACTATCTATACTGACGTCATAACTTAGTTGTACGGCTTTCTTTTATAGGAAATATTGCCTGTGCATGCTAAGGAACACACTGGTTTGCCTTTACGGTATATTTCCATCCGTTACCTAACTATTGTATATAAGAAATGTCTAGGTGTTTGGACTATCTATACTGACGTCATAACTTAGTTGTACAGCTTTCTTTTATAGGAAATATTGCCTGTGCACGCTAAGGAACACGCTGGTTGGCCTTTATGGTATATTTCCATCCGTTACCTAACTATTGTATATAAGAAATGTCTAGGTGTTTGGACTATCTATACTGACGTCATAACTTAGTTGTACGGCTTTCTTTTATAGGAAATATTGTCTGTGCACGCTAAGGAACACGCTGGTTGGCCTTTACGGTATATTTCCATCCGTTACCTAACTATTGTATATAAGAAATGTCTAGGTGTTTGGACTATCTATACTGACGTCATAACTTAGTTGTACGGCTTTCTTTTATAGGAAATATTGCCTGTGCACGCTAAGGAACACGCTGGTTGGCCTTTACGGTATATTTCCATCCGTTACCTAACTATTGTATATAAGAAATGTCTAGGTGTTTGGACTATCTATACTGACGTCATAACTTAGTTGTACAGCTTTCTTTTATAGGAAATATTGCCTGTGCACGCTAAGGAACACGCTGGTTGGCCTTTATGGTATATTTCCATCCGTTACCTAACTATTGTATATAAGAAATATCTAGGTGTTTGGACTATCTATACTGACGTCATAACTTAGTTGTACGGCTTTCTTTTATAGGAAATATTGCCTGTGCACGCTAAGGAACACGCTGGTTGGCCTTTACAGTATATATTCATCCGTTACCTAACTATTGTATATAAGAAATGTCTAGGTGTTTGGACTATCTATACTGACGTCATAACTTAGTTGTACGGCTTTCTTTTATAGGAAATATTGCCTGTGCACGCTAAGGAACACGCTGGTTGGCCTTTACGGTATATTTCCATCCGTTACCTAACTATTGTATATAAGAAATGTCTAGGTGTTTGGACTATCTATACTGACGTCATAACTTAGTTGTACGGCTTTCTTTTATAGGAAATATTGCCTGTGCACGCTAAGGAACACGCTGGTTGGCCTTTACGGTATATTTCCATCCGTTACCTAACTATTGTATATAAGAAATGTCTAGGTGTTTGGACTATCTATACTGACGTCATAACTTAGTTGTACGGCTTTCTTTTATGGAAAATATTGCCTGTGCACGCTAAGGAACACGCTGGTTGGCCTTTACGTTATATATTCCTTCCGTTACCTAACTATTGTATATAAGAAATGTCTAGGTGTTTGGACTATCTATACTGACGTCATAACTTAGTTGTACAGCTTTATTTTATAGGAAATATTGCCTGTGCACGCTAAGGAACACGCTGGTTGGCCTTTATGGTATATTTCCATCCGTTACCTAACTATTGTATATAAGAAATGTCTAGGTGTTTGGACTATCTATACTGACGTCATAACTTAGTTGTACGGCTTTCTTTTATAGGAAATATTGCCTGTGCACGCTAAGGAACACGCTGGTTGGCCTTTACGGTATATTTCCATCCGTTACCTAACTATTGTATATAAGAAATGTCTAGGTGTTTGGACTATCTATACTGACGTCATAACTTAGTTGTACGGCTTTCTTTTATAGGAAATATTGCCTGTGCACGCTAAGGAACACGCTGGTTGGCCTTTACAGTATATATTCATCCGTTACCTAACTATTGTATATAAGAAATGTCTAGGTGTTTGGACTATCTATACTGACGTCATAACTTAGTTGTACGGCTTTCTTTTATAGGAAATATTGCCTGTGCATGTTAAGGAACACACTGGTTTGCCTTTACGGTATATTTCCATCCGTTACCTAACTATTGTATATAAGAAATGTCTAGGTGTTTGGACTATCTATACTGACGTCATAACTTAGTTGTACGGCTTTCTTTTATAGGAAATATTGCCTGTGCACGCTAAGGAACCCGCTGGTTAGCCTTTACAGTATATATTCCATCCGTTACCTAACTATTGTATATAAGAAATGTCTAGGTGTTTGGACTATCTATACTGACGTCATAACTTAGTTGTACGGCTTTCTTTTATAGGAAATATTGCCTGTGCACGCTAAGGAACACGCTGGTTGGCCTTTACAGTATATTTCCATCTGTTACCTAACTATTGTATATAAGAAATGTCTAGGTGTTTGGACTATCTATACTGACGTCATAACTTAGTTGTACGGCTTTCTTTCATAGGAAATATTGGCTGTGCACGCTAAGGAACACGCTGGTTGGCCTTTACGGTATATTTCCATCCGTTACCTAACTATTGTATATAAGAAATATCTAGGTGTTTGGACTATTGATACTGACGTCATACTTAGTTGTATGGCTTTCTTTTATAGGAAATATTGCCTGTGCATGCTAAGGAACACGCTGGTTGGCCTTTACGATATATTTCCATCCGTTACCTAACTATTGTATATAAGAAATGTCTAGGTGTTTGGACTATCAATACTGACGTCTTTATAGAAAATTTTTTTATAAGAAATATTGCCTGTGCACGCTAAGGAACACGCTGGTTGGCCTTTACGGTATATTTCCATCCGTTACCTAACTATTGTATATAAGAAATGTCTAGGTGTTTGGACTATCTATACTGGCGTCATAACTTAGTTGTACGGCTTTCTTTTATAGGAAATATTTCCTGTGCACGCTAAGGAACACGCTGGTTGGCCTTTACGGTATATTTCCATCAGTTACCTAACTATTGTATATAAGAAATGTCTAGGTGTTTGGACTATCTATACTGACGTCATAACTTAGTTGTACGGCTTTCTTTTATAGGAAATATTGCCTGTGCACGCTGAGGAACACACTGGTTTGTCTTTACGGTATATATTCCATCCGTTACCTAACTATTGTATATAAGAAATGTCTAGGTGTTTTGACTATCTATACTGACGTCATAACTTAGTTGTACGGCTTTCTTTTATAGGAAATATTGCCTGTGCACGCTAAGGAACACGCTGGTTGGCCTTTACGGTATATTTCCATCCGTTACCTAACTATTGTATATAAGAAATGTCTAGGTGTTTGGACTATCTATACTGCGTCATAACTTAGTTGGACGGCTTTCTTTTATAGGAAATATTGCCTGTGCACGCTAAGGAACACGCTGGTTGGCCTTTACGTTATATATTCCATCCGTTACCTAACTATTGTATATAAGAAATGTCTAGGTGTTTGTTCTATCTATACTGACGTGATAACTTAGTTGTACGGCTTTCTTTTATAGGAAATATTGCCTGTGCATGCTAAGGAACACGCTGGTTGGCCTTTACGGTATATTTCCATCCGTTACCTAACTATTGTATATAAGAAATGTCTAGTTGTTTGGACTATCTATACTGACGTCATAACTTAGTTGTACGGCTTTCTTTTATAGGAAATATTGCCTGTGCACACTAAGGAACACGCTGGTTGGCCTTTACAGTATATATTCATCCGTTACCTAACTATTGTATATAAGAAATGTCTAGGTGTTTGGACTATCTATTCTGACGTCATAACTTAGTTGTACGGCTTTCTTTTATAGGAAATATTGCCTGTGCACACTAAGGAACACCCTGGTTGGCCTTTACGGTATATTTCCATCCGTTACCTAACTATTGTATATAAGAAATGTCTAGGTGTTTGGATATCTATACTGACGTCATAACATAGTTGTACGGCTTTCTTTTATAGGAAATATTGCCTGTGCACGCTAAGGAACACGCTGGTTGGCCTTTACGGTATATTTCCATCCGTTACCTAACTATTGTATATAAGAAATGTCTAGGTGTTTGGACTATCTATACTGACGTCATAACTTAGTTGTACGGCTTTCTTTTATAGGAAATATTGCCTGTGCACGCTAAGGAACACGCTGGTTGTCCTTTACGGTATATATTCCATCCGTTACCTAACTATTGTATATAAGAAATGTTAGGTGTTTGGACTATCTATACTGACGTCATAACTTAGTTGTACGGCTTTCTTTTATAGGAAATATTGCCTGTGCACGCTAAGGAACACGCTGGTTGGCCTTTACGGTATATATTCCATCCGTTACCTAACTATTGTATATAAGAAATGTCTAGGTGTTTGGACTATCTATACTGACGTCATAACTTAGTTGTACGGCTTTCTTTTATGGGAAATATTGCCTGTGCACGCTAAGGAACACGCTGGTTGGCCTTTACGTTATATATTCCTTCCGTTACCTAACTATTGTATATAAGAAATGTCTAGGTGTTTGGACTATCTATACTGACGTCATAACTTAGTTGTACGGCTTTCTTTTATAGGAAATATTGCCTGTGCACGCTAAGGAACACGTTGGTTGGCCTTTACGGTATATTTCCATCCGTTACCTAACTGTTGTCCAATTGCACCCCTGAGTCCTTAAGGTCTGTGTGAATTTACCATTTTTTCACTTGTGAGCAAGAAAAAATAATTCAGAGGCAAAAACAACAGTCAAGAATTGACATTCGCAGCAATGATTTTCCCTCTTACCATCGGAGGAAGTGGGAAAAATGCAGCTTTTTGGTTTTAAGATATAAAGGAAAATTGACTTTTGTGTTGTATGGATCTTAATCAGGGCCGGTTCTGGGGTGGTGGGGGCTAGGTTACCCATCCTTAAAAACTAGTAAGGGTAGATCCAAAAATTATTAAACTTTTGCCTATTTGACTCATTTTTCACGAATATTTTTAATCCTCACAGACCTTCTGATAGGAGCCTGTCAATTTATACGCCATAGTAGTAAATACCCCCTCAAGCAGCTGCTTGAGGAGATTTTTTTTTTAACTAAGGAGGAAATTTTACACTGCAATTGAAATCCAGTCTCTGGCCCGCTCCCATTATCTCCCCCCACCACCACCACCACCAACATTTTCTGATTCTAGATCCGGGCCTGGTCGTAATAATACATCAGTATTGCGTTTTCCTCTTCATCTGTTGATTAGCATTTCTGCTATGAGGGAGTTTTAAAGCTGGAAAGTAGAAATCTTCCTTCTCTTTCAAAACGAGCATCCGCATTCTTCTAACTAAATATACATCTCTCTTCATAAGAGAATTATGCTCTTGCAAAAGTAGCATTTTTACTTCTCTTTCTAGGAATCAAATTAACTTTTATAAATGAAAATGAAATTCTGTAAAATAAACAGAAAGTCAGAGATATTAAAGGCTAAATATAATTACGAAAATCCTTAAATGATACTTCGAAATCACTTATTACTAAATCAGAACTGAAATACATAAAGAACTTGGAAGATCAACAGTCTCTGGCGAATAGGGAATTCTCGTTTTCAAAGAGAATAAAGGTTTTTCAGCTACCATTGTAATAGTCAAAATTCAATTTTCAAAGTAATAAAAAAATTGAAAAATGTATATGGTAATATTTTATTGGTATTTATCGAACGAAAAAATATTATTTCATTTCCAGAAGCAAACAAGGATCTTTCCTATCGAGCCCCTAGGAAAAGCCAAGGCCACTTTGATACATCAGGCCTGGACAGTCGTTGAGCAAAAGGAGAAAAATTAAATGTGAATAAATAATCATTTTAATCGCTCTGAATTTAACTGAAGTGTATTTGTTGTTAAGCAGTGTTAAGTAAAATAATATACTCATTATAATAATAAAATATTTATTAATATCTTAAAATTGATTCTATGTGTTTTATATTAAGAGTTACCAGTTTAAATTTTAACGAAATATATTTTTTTAAATAATATCTCTCTATGTATGTATATATATCAAAGAACCTTGTATATATGTCGCAGGGAGATGATGAAAATAGGGATTTGATCAAATCCCTAAGGTATATGATCAATTCACGGAAGATGTTAAAATAACAACTCTGTGGGGTGATTTCCCTGCAGAAAGTAAGTGATTTGATCAAATCCCTTAACTGTTTTAGTGAAAAGATGAAATAATATTGTTTAGATATTAAAAGTATTTATTTAGTAAACCATGCATTATTAAATGTAGAATAGTTAATACAGCAATAGTCATTGAAACGCAAATTATTTATTCGAAACTAATTCACAAAAGAAATAGGTACTTAAGCTGATATTTTTAAAAACAGCATTATTAAATGTAGAATAGTTAATACAACAATAGTCATTGAAACACAAATTATTTCGGCTATTACGGAATTGTAATGGCCGGTACATTGTACTTTTTTAGTTTTTCCGAATCGCCTTTTTCACCTCTTATTATCTCCTTTCCGAATCGCCTTTTTAAGGTATTCTTAATGTATCTCGATCTACAATACACCGCCTGCCGAATTATTCAAAACGCCCTTCATGTGCGAAGGCCAAGTGAGAACGAATCTGTAAAGTGATGAATCTCTTGAGTATGAATCTTCGGGTCACGTGACTCCGTGGTCCGAATTATAATGAAACGCCCCGAATGAGCGGAGGCCAAGTGAGAACGAATCCGTCAAGTGGTGAATCTCTTGAGTATGAATCTTTAGCTCACGTGACACTACTTTGGACACTAGAAAAGGTCCTTTTTTTACCTTTCTGGGAAAAATGTTTATGTAGTGGTGCTAATTTAAATTGTTCAATGATTGTGACAGCTTCTTCTATCCTTTCGCGAGTCCACAAAGATTTTTCTTTTTCATGCCGCTTGTTCAAAAACGTCCTGATAGTTTCATTAAACTGTTCTTCAGATACAAATTCGGTCAGAGTTTGATTTTTTTCTATATCTGAACTCATTTTTCTACGGTAGGTACTTGATAAAACTCGAAATATAGAAAACAATAATAAAAATGCTCGCAACCTTCCTCGCGTAATGTTTGGGCGCTGGCCGGCACGGACGCCAGAGGGGAGCGGTGAGGTAAAGGGGAGTGGTAACAAGCGAAATATAGAGCTGTGGGAGTCCTGACTTGTTTATTTCATCTTTTCACTAAAACAGTTAAGGGATTTGATCAAATCACTTACTTTCTTCAGGGAAATCACCCCATAGAGTTGTTATTTTAACATCTTCCGTGAATTGATCATATACCTTAGGGATTTGATCAAATCCCTATTTTTATCATCTCCCTGCGACATATATAAGTGGAGGATGGCTCCAGATTCTCGCAGCTTACCATTGTTAATATTGTATTTACCACACCCAAGGAAATTGAAGACACAATCATAAACCTTAAGCGAAATAAGGCCCCACGTCCTAACCTCATAACTACTACAAAAAGCGATTGTTCATTTGTATTCGATCTTCAATCTACTCATCAGATACGTAACTTCCCAAATATCTGGGAAAATGCTCATGACAGAATGATCCTATAGCCAGGGAAAAATCCAACTTTCCCACAAAGTTACCGCCCAATCAGCTTGCTCTCCTGTTTTGGGCAAGCTGCTTGAGCGGGTGATTCTCAATAGACTCTCTGACTTCCTTAATATGAACCACATTACACGAGATTCGCAATTCGGCTTTAGAAAGATGTCCACTGAGCATCAGATCCTCCTGTTGCTGAGAAGATTGCTGAATCCTTGAATAAAAAGGAAACGGTTGCCTCAGTCTTCCTTGATGTGGCAAAAGCCTTTGGCAAAGTTTGGATAGATGGTTCATTGTACAAACTTGTCAGGACTAAGGTTCCATCAGGAATTATCCAATTTACACAGTCATATCTTAACGATCGTACAATTCAAGTACAGATTAAAAAGAGCCTTTCTACGATACATCCCATCGAAGCTGGAGTACCACAAGGCTCCCTTCTTGGACCAATGCTCTTTTCTATTTACCTTTATGATTATCCTGTTATTGACAGGATCACTACTGCTATGTATACAGATGACATTGCTCTTCTCTCACCCTCGCTGAGCGCATCTATTGTTATTAATAGATCAGAGCAAGGCCTGGATGAGATACAGCAATGGTACAGTAAATGGAGGATTGGAATCAATGTTGAGAAAAGTGCCTCACTTTTATTTACCATCAAACGAGTCACTAACTTAATCCAGATCCTCAACTTTTTCGATACTCCACCTAATTGGTAGGAAACTCTTAAGTATCTGAACGTTACCTTGCATAGCAAGCTCAGATGAAACAAGCACATTAAAAATATTCTGCAAAAAACAAACATGATTCGATATCAGCTTGGCTCATTGATGAGGAGGAATTCTATCCTCTCCATTGATCATAAGTTACTACTGTACCATACAGTTCTTAGTCCTGTTACATGCAGCCTCCCATATGGGCTAATACGACAAACACAAATATTGAAAAACTCGAGATTTTTCAAAATAAGATCTTGAGATAGGCCGTAAATGCCCATGGTTTGTGATCAACAGACAAATTCATGGGAATTTGGGCATCCAACATATTTACACCCATATATAGCAGATCTCTAAGAAATTCTTAGAAGCTGTGGACACGAATCCTCACGATTTCATTGCTAACATTTTAAAGTATGATCATGATCCCATGAGCAGATTCAAGAGGGCTAGACTACTGGTTTTCGATCAGGAAACCTTTTTCGTCTAGTACCCTGATCTACCATATTTATCATTGTTTTTCTGCCCCTTGGGACTCACCTTTTGGTGATTTTTGTTTTGTCCTTTGCGACTCATGCCACTTATTGGATATCCTCAGATGGAAAGGGTTATGGGATCATTTATCTTCGTACTTCGAAAAATCATAATTATGCTACATACTACATATACATTTAAAAATCAACTTTACTGTTACTACACTGTCCAGGTTTGGTATGATATAAGAAGATTTAACAGAGCAACATAAAAAGAACCAAGCCTGCAGAGCTGACTAGCAACAGATGTGAATTTAAATCCGAAAGAAAATTATTAAACAAAATTATAGAAAGGAAAATTACTCTGGTGGTTATTTGTTTTTAAATAATTAATAACTAATTATAACATGTCAATTAATATTTAGTAAAGCTGTAAGAAATGAATTATTTTCCCTTTTATTCTAAATAAGTGGCAGAAAGTTGCAACAAAATGGATTATAAATTTCCTTTTATCTGCAATATCATCCGAAATTTCACGGCACACGTGGAGAATCTCGCGGCACGCTAGTGTCCTCTCATCCAGGCCTCCAGGCCATACACTCTTTTCTTTAATGTGCACAGAGTATGGATCTCCTACACACGGGACCATGGCATAACATCCCATCTGAAGGACTCATCGGCTTCCCCTTTCTCAGCGAGAGCAGGGAAGGGATTCAACGGAGATGAGGAATTGCAAATTACGAGCTTGATGAACTACCGACTGGGCCAAACCCACCCCCACCTCCACCCACCCACCCCTTTCTCTGGAGGTTTTGCTGTCAATCAGTATAAACCCCTTTGCATTCTACCACCCAAATTTCAAAATTCTATTTGAATAAACCTTTTCACATTCTACCACCCAAATTTCAAATTTCTACTTGAATAAACCTTTTCACATTCTACCATCCAAATTTCAAATTTCTACTTGATTAAACCCTTTCACATTCTACCACCCAAATTTCAAATTTCTACTTGAATAAACCTTTTCACATTCTATCACCCAAATTTCAAATTTCTACTTGAATAAACCTTTTCACATTCTACCACCCAAATTTCAAATTTCTACATGAATAAACCTTTTCACATTCTATCACCCAAATTTCAAATTTCTACTTGAATAAACCTTTTCACATTCTACCACCCAAATTTCAAATTTCTACATGAATAAACCTTTTCACATTCTACCACCCAAATTTCAAATTTCTACATGAATAAACCTTTTCACATTCTACCACCCAAATTTCAAATTTCTACTTGAATAAACCTTTTCACATTCTACCATCCAAATTTCAAATTTCTACTTGAATAAACCCTTTCACATTCTACCACCCAAATTTCAAATTTCTACTTGAATAAGCCTTTTCACATTCTATCACTCAAATTTCAAATTTCTACTTGAATAAACCTTTTCACATTCTACCACCCAAATTTCAAATTTCTACATGAATAAACCTTTTCACATTCTATCATCCAAATTTCAAATTTCTACTTGAATAAACCTTTTCACATTCTACCACCCAAATTTCAAATTTCTACTTGAATAAACCTTTTTCACATTCTACCACCCAAATTTCAAATTTCTACATGAATAAACCTTTTCACATTCTACCACCCAAATTTCAAATTTCTACTTGAATAAACCTTTTCACATTCTACCACCTAAATTTCAAATTTCTATTTGAATAAACCTTTTCACATTCTACCACCCAAATTTCAAATTTCTACTTGAATAAACCTTTTCACATTCTACCACCCAAATTTCAAATTTTGCTTGAATAAAGCTTTTTACATCTACCACCCAAATTTTAAATTTCCACTTGAATAAAATTTTTTCACATGAGGGCTTGCGAAACATTTTTCTTGACGGGTTAATTCTGATACTAAGATTTTGTTTGTGGGTCGCACACTAATTTTCTTTCATATAATATTGGTACACTGCATAAATAATTTAAGAAAATCCCCTTAAAATGGACGCTGTTAGTACGCTGTCCGCCCTTTGGGAAGATCTGTTTTGCAGCATTCAAATGTCGCATTTCCCGTCTTTAGCAACCTCTGAAAGGTAGAAATTAAAATCATTCGAAAGTTCGAAAGACGCAAATTCGAATATTTTATTAGCATCTATCTACCGACTGACTTTTTTTTTCATTTACCTTTAAAATCAAAAAAAAAAATGAATATTTGGAAACTGACAAGCGACAAAGTGGAAAGAATGACTCGTTGTTTGAAAACAAGTTTAAAAAAGTAGACAAAAGCAGCAATAAATGTACATTGACATTACTGAAAAATGCTGAAAATCGCACGGGTTCGCATTAATTCTCACAAGAACATCTATAATAATAATAAAGGAAGATATCTATCTGCGTTTCTGTCGCAGTCATAACTCATCAGAAAATCATAGCCGACGCTTCATATTTGCAGAGAGTGTTTCTGGTTGTCCTTCTGTTGCCATGACAAACTTCAAGGTGAAATTTCATAAAAGAGCTTTGCTAGAAGACGAAATATTTACCATGCTACTCCTACGGGAAACGGTAATCTCTGCCGAATTTATTGTTGTCACTTACTGCTCCTTAATTGTGAACGTAAAATTAAATAATTAAAAAAACCCTCAAGAAGCTGCTTGCCACAGAGGTCTGACAGGAGCCTGTCAGTTTATATGCCAGAGTAGGTCTGAGAGGATGGCAAGACCTCAGCAGAAAAACAACACGAACGTCTATGCCTTACCCGGGGCTCGAACCCAGGTCCCGTAGATCAGTAGCCAAGCGCGCTAACCACTCGGCCACGGGACGTAAGAGTCATAATAATATTTAAATCTGCTCCCGCTGCCAGATTCCCACATTTTCAAAGGGATTATTATTTTAAGGAGTCCCATTGCAGGTAGGGACCAATTTTTTAACCCGACACGGGTCACGAAGGGGAATACGCGTAAAAAATTTTGTAAACCATTCCGGTCAAGTACATCAGGAACCACAGGGTACAAAACCTGCCGAAATCGAAATCACGATAGTTTGCGACAAAGTCACAGCTATGAGAGCGCGCACTGATGTTAGCAACGACCTGATCAAAGCGAGTAATTCTTCGTGTTGAATCTGTTTAAAAGTGTCGGGCTGGAAATAGAGCTCGGAACACCAACCTTTAGTGTAGTAAAACACTAAATATGGAGATTAAAAGTGAGACATGAGCACTGCCAGGTGTCGTTCAGCTAGCATATATTGCAGTGATTATCAAACGTTTTTGCTCACGGCACACTAAAAATTTAGTTAATACGCAATTTAAGTTGGCAACACTATGGGAGATCGCGCATGCGTAGTTTGCCTTCAATAATAGCCATTCCTGAGTCAAATTCAGAGCAAATCTCAGTTGAAGTTCTGACGTGTATTGAGTATTAAAGTTACTGCCTAGGCCGTATGTGTTATGCTTCGTGTTTATTTAGGTTTTTATATTAAGGTATAATATATATAAGTTATCTGATAAAACGAAAAGGTTAAATGATGAATCAGTGGCAGAAAGTGGGAACAAAATAGTTTATAAATTTCGTTTTATCTGCAATAACACAGCCAAAATTTCGCGGCACCCCTGGCGAATCTCTGGAACACTAGTGTGCCGCTGCACACCATTTGAGAACCAATGATATATTGTATATAAAACTACTTCACTCCAAACAGAGTATCAGTATCGGCCACTGTTAAAATTTCGGAGGGCGTAATTTATATTGTTCTTTTTTCCCCTTTGGTCCTCAAACCTGACTCCGTAATCACTAATAAGGCATCTCCGGTCGTAAAAGATGCAAACGAAAACAAATCAACGCTTTACTGGCAACGGGTTTTCAGCTTACTGTTAATTATCTCAGGATGAAAATAATGGGAACAAAACAAAAATGGCCGCCGTTTTCGACATTCGATTGATGTGTCACTGCGTGCTCTGACTCCCACTGGTACTTTGAGGCAATGATGCGTAAAAATTCGAATTTCTACTCTCCGTCCTAGACGGATTAAAAACATAATCTCTCAATCAAACCCTTCAACGAGGCGTTCAGGAAAAAGTAATTATCATGACTATGAGTGGTAAAAAACATCAACCCAATCAACGGAACTTTTTTAACGTTGGAGAACATTTGCATTTTAAAATAATTGCCAAGCTTAAAAAAATTCTTTGTGACATAAAAATTGCAAAGACATTTTGACATTATACACCGATAAAAACAAAATATTATTTTAATGAAGTTTAAAAAAGAGGATTTCGAACTCTTTTAATTCAAATAAACTACCAGTGTATCTTTAGATTTTAATAATTTTAATATTTTCATTGCCCATTTTAATATAGTCCATTCAAAAAATATTCCAACGTGATCAACGGCTTTCGAAAAGACTTTGCTTTCGAAACAACAAGGATTTACACAAGTTTAGAAAAATAATGAGTTCAGCAAGGCTGAAAAAGATCGCAATGATCGAACCGGGTTACAATTATACAACGAAATTCCAAAGCGCTAAACTGTTGCACTTGTAGCAACAAAATAAAAAATGGAAGAAACAAAAAGTGGAATATTAAGTGATGTGCGTCTCTTCCTACATGTGTAGTAAACGTTGGAAATAAACATTTAGTAAAACACCAGAAACAGAAAAAAAAGCATTCAAAAATACATTTCGTACCACAAAGAGTTCTTCGCTGCCACTCGATATCATGTGATAAGTTTTTTTATTTTTTCAAAAATCGTATAATGCTCAAGGCGAAAAAATGATGTTAACGCCTTCAATTATCTTTTGGATAATTGAAAGCATTAGCATCCTTTCTTTATCTTTCTTTTTTTTCTCCTATCTTTTCTTGTTCTTGTTCTATTTCTACAATTACCTTGCATCATAAATTTAAATCCCTTCACTTGCAATTGCCTCAAAGGTTTTTGCTACATTTGCTTTACGCTTTCTTTTTTCTTATTTTACAGATAAAACTAGGATGTAAAAATGCAAAAAGTAAAATAAATGTGGGGAGTGTTTCGGAATGTTGGCTGCTGATTAGAAGGAAATAAAAAACATGCATTGTTTAAAAAAATCGGAAAATGAACGATAATGTTTCAGATTATGGTTTTCCTTACTTTTTTCATTGGCCGGGGCGGGGGGGTCATTTGCCACTTCATTTTTAATTCTTGCATTTAATGGGCATCACGTTTTCAAATTTCGCAACTGCTAAATAATGTTTCTCAGAATTATTGATTAGCAATGTTCGAAACCGTTGCGTGCTTGGAAAGGAAAAATAATGCAAATAGAAATAAATACAAATATGTACAAATGGGGAATTGGTTAATGGTAGTCATATTAATTATTTGGTGCAATAAAATAAAGGCTGCGTTTTTGTCACCTTTTCTGCTCAAGTTGATGATTGATCATTTAACTGGAAAAGGTTTTGCGGAAGGAAATGAATTAGAACTCAAGTACTCTAGAGATTCGAAAATATCGGACTTCGATTATGCTTATTATTTGAACCTCTGCAAACGACGTTCGCGAAATTATTTCTTTTATTACCGCTGTTGATGAGACTGGTAATGGCGTAATCATAGTCATCAATACAGGAGAGAATGGAGTGATGAAAATTGTTCTGATGAGAGACTCTTCAGTCCTTTTAAACAGTTGTGCTCTTGAACAAGCTCTCCAATTTAAACTACCTTATGAATTCCCCGCCCTGCCCACGGTCAGTAGGGGACGCCGATGGGCTTGGAAAGGCCGCCGTCCGTCGGATGGGACGTTAAGCCGTGGCCCGTGTGCGGGAGAGCCATATCCTGTTCGCGTTAAAGAACACGCTGGATGGCCTTGACGGGAGGCTACCATATGTCTCCCAACAACTGTTCCAGTGGGTCCCCTCCCCCAACCTTCTCTGAGCCTTCGGGGTCCATGTGACCTGGTCATTTAGCCCATGGTGTTCAAAAAAGTGCCGCTCAGAGTAAAACAACCCAACCCAAATAAACTACCTTATGAGTTGTGTGATAACTATAGGTAATATGTGATACGAGATCAACAGGAAAACTGTTATTGCTGCAGGATGGAATCTTTGACGGTTTATTCAGTATAAAAAAAAGATGGCAAAACTTGGATTTTTTTTTTCTAAATCTGTGGCTGATTGGTTGTGATGAATATATTTTCGTTTGGTAAATGTAGAATTTGTGGTTACAGCCAATTACTCGTTTTAATTGTCTTAGAAGTTTTGTGATACATATTGGTAATATGGGACTTGAAGTAATTAGAAAATTAATTTCGCTACTTGAACTTTTAAGAAAAAATAAGGAGAGTCTAGAAAAATAAGCGGATAAACTTAAATACTGAATTTTATAAGAGATTAACCCTCTACAAATGTAAAATATGGATCATTTGTAAGCAAGACAATAGGGCGCTTGATGCTTCTGATTCTAGAGAGTATTGGCCCACATTTGGGATCCTTGTGTTCTATTCAGAAGCAACACAATTCTATTGGCATTGCTTGGTCTTTGATTACCAATGATAAAATATTGGGTTTCTGTTCGCCAAGTGCATTAGGTCGAGGACAGAAGATTTATAAGCTGAAGCTCACAATCCGAATTTGTATTGGAATCGCTGCACAAAACACAATGGTGATGATTGAGCATTGCCTTGGCAGTTCCAGTAAGTGAGAATGCCTTTAAACAGTGATGAGTGTTGTCATATTCCTTCCAAGGCACCCTCGAGGAGAGAAAATAAAAACTGGAGGGAGCACAAGAGAGTTGAGCTTATATGATCGATAAAAACAAAGCTATGCATGAAAAAAAAGAGCTCCATGCAAAGGATGCTCATCATGGTAGCGCTCATCATAGGAGAAAGATGAACGTAAACAAGGGCAGACTCGTAAAATTGAATGCTCTCAAAGCGATAAAATAGATAGTTTGCAAACGCCATAAAAACTAGACAAAGCGTCATAAAAAAGTGATTCTCGGCAGATCGAAGACCCGAGACCAAGCTTCCTGGGGGGGGGGGGGACTAGCCTTTGCTGCAGCGTGAGGAAGAAATCAGAGTCTTTTTTGGAGTGGAAATTCACATCTAGGGAAGGAGTGATTGGAATCGTTTTGCAGCGTCGGCACAAGATGTGGTCTGGTGCACACGAGGCAAGTTCATGATGCTGCAGCAGCCACATCTTGAAGGGGATCAGATTGGGACAAAGAAACAAAGTTTGCGTTCTGATAAAAAGGATGTAAGTACAATTCACTCTAGTTGTTTTGCGGAAGGGATAGAGGTGGTGGGATGGGGGTGAAGTAGAGGAGGATGTTTAACAGAGGTTCTCTTTGTTGTTATGGCGATGGATCTTTCGCATAAAGCAATGCTGAAAGGACTGGGAGCGACAATGAGGGTCAGAAGAAAATAGATGTTGCGATGTTTATGGGAGGGACAATGAGGGTCAGAAGGTAATAGATGTTACGATGTTTATGGCAGGGACAATCGGGTTTTCTTTTTTTCTCCACAACATGTAGACTTTATCCGCAATTCGCAAATAACCACGTCACGAAATTCTCAAGATTCAGAGGAAAGAAAAGACAACCTGAGCCAGTGGTTTTCGGCTCTTTTCGCGGCACACCCAGCGCTGAATTCACCGTGGTTCACCCAGTGCTTTGTTCACTCGTCGTGGCACACCAGGTCCGGATATACTTTGTCCCGATATACCTCGTAATATGTTTACTTCATCGCAACTCACTTAGTACTGGGGGCGGGTGTGGCTCAGTCGGTAGCGCGCCAGGCTCGTAATCTGTACTTCCCAGGTTCGAGTCCCAGCTGGGTCAGCATTGAGGTTTATCTCCGCAAAATTTCCCGTCCTGCCTACGGTCAGTAGGGGACACCGATGGGCTTGGAAAGGCCGCCGTCCGTCGGATGGGACGTTAAGCCGTGGCCCCGTGTGCGTGAGAGCAATACCCTGTGCACGTTAAAGAACACGCTGGATGGCCTTGACGGGAGGCTACCAGCTGTTTCAGTGGGTCCCCTCCCCCAACCTTCTCTGAGCCCTCGGGGTCCATGTGACCTGGCCATTTAGCCCATGGTGTGCAAAAAAGTGCCGCTCAGAGGTAAAACAACCCAACCCAACTTACTAAAAGTGTCCGAACACTTTTGGCAATATAATGTACACGACCGATTAGATTTTTGAATATAATTCAATCAATGCTAATTGCAATCTAGCTTTAATCTCACCCAAAAATCTCCCTAAAAATCGAATCACTTCATAAAAAAAAAAGACGCATCCGCTACGTCATTTCCTCTCCTCACCATAAAAGCGTCTTTTTCGAAAATATCGTTAAGGTAAATTAGCAAACTTTTCACGCGCCAGCGGAAGGTAAACGACAGAGTTGTATAATAAATATTAATTACAGAATCAATTAACAAATTGTTACGATTATGAGTTTGCTGTTTGCTAAAATAAATCGCAGCTTATCCAGGGAAGAATCGGGCGACACTTACACCACATCAAGACCTCGAAACAGACTGCCTCCGTATACATGTCGCGGGGCGAACTGCGGAGGGGCCATTAGCTGTATTGAGAGCCGGGCCGCAGGAAATTGGCCGCGCACAGAGACTGTGGGAAAACCCGACGGTGCCATCAGATATCTATAATTAACGCATCTGGCAACACCGCCCCACATATCCTTGCCGTCCCATGAGCGCCCGCGCCCGCCACCCACAATGGCCACGCGGTCCTTTTCGCTGACGGGTAATTGTTCGTTAAATACCAGAAAGGAGCGCGTGGGGGATACGAGATATTATTCGAATGTGCGTTAGGCGACGGTCACGTGGCATTTCATTCCCCCTAAGTACTCCCCCCCCCTCTCTGTACCGTGACGGCCTTGACCCATAAGCCAAAAATTTGCCAAGTGCTCTATTCCAAAGGTCTAAATGTCATTTAAGCGATGATTGCTGCTTTTATTGGAGATTCCAATCGGACAATTGAATGTTTCGCACGGGCGCTCTTAATTTTAGATCTGCAAAAATGGCTATGGAGAGTTTGATAGAAAATGGGTAGCGCTTTTATTAATATCAAGTGCTTAGGGAAGAAAGCCAAACAGATGGGAAATAACGGAGAAGGAAAGTGATAACTGCATAGTTGTAATGTAATCGAAAGAAATAATGAAACGTGCCATGGTGACGAATCAAGGGCTAATATTATAAAGTTATTTTTTTTATAAATGAAAATAGAAATTTGGTATGTTTAGTTTACAACCTATGCACTCAGCTGCTACTTTATTGGGTACAGTTCCTTGCAGGACGGGATATAGAAGAAAGGGTTGGGTTAGGTTGTTTCACCTCTGACGGCACTTTTTTGCACACCATGGTTAAATGGCCAGGCCACAAGGACCCCGAAGACTCAGAGAAAGTTGGGGGAGGGGACCCACTGGAACAGCTGTTGGGAGACAGATGGTAGCCTCCCGTCAAGGCCATACAGTGTGTTCTTTAACGTGCACAGAGTATGGCTCTCCCACACACGGGGCCACGGCTTAACGTCCCATCCGACGGACTGTGGCCTTTCCAAGCCCATCGGTGTCCCCTACTGACCGTGAACAGGGCGGGGAATTTTGCGGAGATAAATCTCAATACTGACCCAGCTGGGACTCGAACCTGGGAATGCAGATTTAGAAGAAACTAAAGAGGGGGGGGGGCAAGAAATGCAATGGAGCAGGGAAAGGTTAAGTACTTTCAACATCATCATCATCCTCAAGCAGCCATGGGCTACGGAGGTCCAACCAGACCGTGCAATTTAGTTCTTCAAGCAAGTCTATCCTGAGCTACATCTTCTGCATCTGGCCACTGCACACCAATTCTAACAAGGTCCTGTTTGACGTTGTCTGCCCACCGCATCCTAGGTCTCCCCTTCTTTCTGAGGCCTTTAGGCGCACTGTTCATAACCCTATTCGCCAATCTATAATTATTCATACGGGCAACATGGCAAAACCAACGGAGTCTCTCTCTGCACAATATGCTGCTTAAAGGAGGTTGCAAACTCCTTTGCCTAACCTCATCATTAGTTACAAAGTTGAACCACCTAATGCCCAAGATACTGCGTAAGCATCTGGAATCAAAAGCATCTAGTTTCCTGTTATCTTCTTTACAAAGTTATGGTAGTTTCACTACCATAACTAACCCTAGAAAGAACCAAACTATTATACAGCCTAATTTTAGTCTTTAGGTGTATACGCCTATTTCTCCACACTCTCCATAGATTCTTAAAAGTTTTTTCGTATCTCCAGGCCATTTAAGGCAAAATCTTTCCCTTGAAGTGAATTTCGCATAACATAATCAATAACCAAACTAAAGAGAAAAGGAGACAAAATGCACCATTGTCGAACATTAGAAGTAATGCTAAACCAATTGCTACAAGCCTTACCAACTCTCACACACGACTCAGTGTTATTATAGAGAGCTTTCATAATGTTAACTAACTTGTCTGGTATACCATATGATTTCACAATCAACCACAAATTATGACGATCAACAGAGTCGAAACCCTTTTTGAAATCAACAAAGCTAGCAAGCAAAGGTTTCTGAAATTCTAAACATTTCTCAAGAATCTGCCTAAGTGAAAATATCTGATCCACACCATTCTCTACCACTTCTGAATCCACATTGCTCATCACGCAATTGACTGTCAACCAGATTCTTAATTCTATTAAGCACAATCATGGAAAGAACTTTACCTGGAATAGAGAGTAGGCTGATACCCCTATAGTTATCACAAGAACTGCGATCACCTTTTTTGAAAATAGCGATAACAATAGCTCTGGTAAAATCCTCAGGAACCATGTCTTTATCATAAAAGATATTCAGAATTTCAGTCATCCAAGTGGTAACCGAAACATTTCCAGCTCTAAGCATTTCAGTAGTAATTTCATCTACCCCTGGGGATTTATGAAGTTTAAGTTTAGAAACAGCCAAAATAACTTCAGATTGTGTTATAGGGCCAACATTAAAGCCACCAATGCATCTATCATTGCAAACAATGGGAATAGAACTAACTGCATTGTTTAGAATATTACTGAAATGCTCAGCCCACCTAGCCATGACAGAATCCTCCCCTTCTATAACCTTACCTTGTTTATCCTTCAATCCTTGTATGCCTGTCCGTTTTCTACCACACAAAACATTAACTATCTGGTACAGCTCTCTGCTGATGTGCTGTAAAACTGCTTCCTCGGCTTTTATCAGCCAAACCATCAAGCCAAAGATTCTTATCAGCGGCTAACTGATCTTTTACACGTTTATTAAGTTCTCTGTAATGCTTTCTATTAGTACTAGTAGGGTAGTGATTAAGGACATTCCTGCAGTTCTTTCTTTCCGAAATAAGCTCAAGTGCCTTATCACTCAGATAATTCTGTCTCTTCTGCTCCTTTTTTCCTAAAAGAGTACTGTTAGTGTCCAAAAAAGCCTGTTTAAAATGATCCATTCTTCCTCAACTTCAGTAGTAAGCATACCATGACTGTCATAATGACTAAGTAACCTATCATGATAAGCTTTGGCTACAACTGGGTCTTTCAGAGCTTCAGTATTAAAAGCAAATTTTTTAAACCTAGCACAACACTTTTTAAGTTTAAGTTGCAAGACACTTTTAACAAGGTAATGGTCAGATCCAATTTCAGCTCCCCTATATGCCTTGGTATTTCTAACGGAACTAGCCCATTTGCTGTTAATTAATATATAATCAATCATATTCCTATGCAGCCCATCAGGTGAAACCCATGTGTACTTATGTATGTCGCGGTGTCTCTTGCAAGCAGAGAATATCTAAATTTTAATGGTGGAATTCTTGTGTGAGGACATCAAGAGAAAACGCTCTGTGCAGAGTCCTCACATTCGAACTACCTATGGAGAGAAAATGGTTAGTAGGATGTTTAAAGAAACTATGTTTATTGAGAGAGGGAATGCCGACAATATCAAACAGCCCCCTAATTGCAGACATGGGGCAGAGACCCGTTCCCCCACCACTAAAGGCTGAAGCCATCTACATTGGAAGACTTCCTCCAATGTAGAATTTGACGATGCCAATAGAAGCAAAGCGTTCAGGTGCCTGCGATGACCTCTGCTCAGGATTATCCACCAGCTGATAAACATATCCTGCGAATCTATTCACTTGGGGCTGTCAACCCACAAACAAAGAGGAAACACAGCGGAAGATTTTCCCTCCACAGAAGCCCACCAGTGCAGCAAAATCAGGATCCATAATCAGGATTATCCACCAGCTGATAAACATATCCTGCGAATCTATTCACTTGGGGCTGTCAACCCACAAACAAAGAGGAAACACAGCGGAAGATTTTCCCTCCACAGAAGCCCACCAGTGCAGCAAAATCAGGATCCATAATCAGGATTATCCACCAGCTGATAAACATATCCTGCGAATCTATTCACTTGGGGCTGTCAACCCACAAAATAAGAGAAAACACAGCGGAAGATTTTCCCTCCTACACTGGAAGACTTCCTCCAATGTAGAATTTGACGATGCCAATAGAAGCAAAGAGTTCAGGTGCCTGCGATGACCTCTGCTCAGGATTATCCACCAGCTGATAAACATATCCTGCGAATCTATTCACTTGGGCTGTCAACCCACCAGTGCAGCAAAATCAGGATCCATAATCAGGATTATCCACCAGCTGATAAACATATCCTGCGAATCTATTCACTTGGGGCTGTCAACCCACAAAATAAGAGAAAACACAGCGGAAGATTTTCCCTCCTACACTGGAAGACTTCCTCCAATGTAGAATTTGACGATGCCAATAGAAGCAAAGAGTTCAGGTGCCTGCGATGACCTCTGCTCAGGATTATCCACCAGCTGATAAACATATCCTGCGAATCTATTCACTTGGGCTGTCAACCCACAAACAAACAGAAAACACAGCGGAAGATTTTCCCTCCACAGAAGCCCACCAGTGCAGCAAAATCAGGATCCATAATCAAGCTCAGATCCATAATTCAGTCCATTGGGTTTATATGGTCAGCACCAGGACCCTGTGTGGTTGACCACTCCTCAGCAGGGTAGAAAAAAAAGAAAAGTAGCCATAGTTGTCCAGATCAGTAGGCCACACTAATCTGGCAGCCCTCCCCTTCCGTTCACTTCCACAAGAGAGTATCTCTTTTGAAAGGTACTAACGGTCTGCACCACGAGAAGGCGGGGTCGGACATTAGGTGCTAGGCCTGGCCGGTTCTATGCATCATCACAAGGGATTGGTGCATAGCTCTCCCTCCAGTGACTACCCAGCAACATTTACAGACCATCACAACATAATTTCAACATCATAACATATTAATTCCGCAATTAGTGACGAATGACTTGCTCAGAACGTTAACAAATGCAATGTTATATATATATGGAATCCACGAAGCATATGCAACAAATTACCAGACTTACATAGATATCTACTTGATTATGATATTGATATTTTGTGTGTAACTGAAACTTGGCTAAACAACAAACTGAACGACTCTGTAATCTGTCCCGATAATTATTCGGTTTACAGAAAGGATCGTGAAGGACCACAAGGTGGAGGTGTTTGCACGTTTGTTAAAAACATATTTACCTGCGTTAGACCACCAATGACAATGAAACCATCCACTACATGAAATCATTTGTTTAGATATTTTCATTTCAGGATCATATCAATGTCAACTTATTACGACCTACGTACCACCTCATTTAGCCATCAGTCTCACGTACATAGAGAGCTTTTTCAATGATCTCAAGCATACTATGAACACTGATCTACCTTTGTCCTAGTAGGAGATTTCAATTTTAATGCTGTCGAGTGGCCAACCTATCAAGGGTAGAACAAAGCACAGCGACATGCTATAACTCAGTTACAATTGTATGGTCTTCAACAGCTTGTCCATTTTCCCACTCGAAGCGGGGCGGGGGTGGCTCAGTCGGTAGCGCGCCAGGCTCGTAATCTGAAGTGCCCAGGTTCGAGTCCCATCTGGGTCAGCGTTGAGATTTATCTCCGCAAAATTTTCCCGCCCTGCCCACGGTCAGTAGGGGACAACGATGGGCTTGAAAAGGCCGCCGTCCGTCGGATGGAACGTTAAGCCGTGGCCCCGTGTGCGGGAGAGCCATACCCTGTGCACGTTAAAGAACACGCTGGATGGCCTTGACGGGAAGCTACCATCTGTCTCCCAACAGCTGTTCCAGTGGGTCCCCTCCCCCAACCTTCTCTGAGTCTTCGGGGTCCTTATGGCCTGGCCATTTAGCCCATGGTGTGCAAAAAAAGTGCCGCTCAGAGGTAAAACAATCCAATCCAACCCACTCGAAGCGAAAATCTACATGATTTAGTATTTTGTACCCACGAGCTGTTTGTTTACAACATTGAGCCCTATATCATCTTCTCTACAAGTGATTCTTCACCCCATATCACGATATATTTCAACATGAACATCAATACTACAAAGCTGATTTTACCTGCTAGACGCAACTTTCAGTCAGCTGACTACGAAACGCTTTCAGTTGTCATCCATAACATGTTCGCCAGTTGTTATTCTTTCAACTGTGATGATATTATTAGTGAATACCACCCAACCATACAATCTTGCATCTCATCTGTTCCACTTTAAAAGAAAAGAGCAAATTCAACACTTTTATCAGAACGCAAACAAGAATTAAACTTAATGCATGGAGGAAATATCGCGACGATCCTAGTAGTGCCAACAAAACAGGCTACAGCATATATACTATAAAGGGCAAAACAATGTTGTTATAGTATTGGTCATTTTTAGTCATTTTTTCAGGTCAGGTCTCCAAGGCTACTACTCCTTGGGAATTGAAACAAATTTTGAACATCCTATTCCTTGAGCGAAAAGTCTTGTCGGAGAAATTGGTGTCGAGGTTTATCTTCCGCAACCCAAGCATAGTTGTCGATCTTTCTTGGAGTTATATAATAATAAAACCACGTCTCATCATCTTTGACAATGTCTGTTAACCGTTTGGGGCCACTCGGTTCAAACATTGCCAGCATTTCCTTGCACAAGTCGACTCTAGCCCTTGTCAGTTTGTGGGGTGCCCATTTGTCACAGATCTTTCGGCTGTTAGAATCACTCACAACTGTCTATGTATATTAGATTAGAAATAAGATGATGCTTCGGCTCCTCTTAATTTTTAACTGTCACTTAGACCCATATTTGACCTCGATTTTAATAAGTGTTTAATTAAAAAGGAATAAAAAATCGTAATACAAGGAATATACAACTTTGTGAGGGGATTTTATATGAGGAGCTGCCACGCAAAGTTTTGTAATTATATTGAGACTTGCATCATCCGATCGTTGCCATCCCAAAGTTTAGCTGGACTTGGAAAATGAACGTGGATACCGTGGGAGTTTGTGATCAGTGAAGTTTAATAAAGGGAACTTTTGATAAGGGGAGGGAATTTTAATAAAGGGGTGTTTAATAAAGGGGAGGGAATTTAAAAAAGGAGTGGAACTTTTGATAAGGGGGGATTTAATGAGGAGGGAGTCTGGGAATAATTACGACTAAAATAGAGGGTTTTCCCAAGTACTCATTATATACAGTAGATGGCGCCAGGGGTTAAAAGGGGGGTGAGGAAGGGGGTTTTTAATAAAGGGGGAGAAATTTTTAATAAGGGGAGTCAAAAATCGGGAAATTAGAGCTAAAATACGGGTTTTTTCTAAGTATAGTACTCCTCATAGTCACTAGATGGCGCCAGGGGTTAGAGGGGATTTTTTAATGGGGGAGTCAAAAATCGGGAAATTAGAGCTAAAATACGGGTTTTTCTAAGAATAGTACTCCTCATAGTCACCAGATGGCGCCACGGGTTAAAGGGGGGGAAGAAAGGGGGGTTTTAATAAAGGGGGATTAATTAATGTTTAATTAATTATTAATTAATTATTAATTATGAATTATGAATATTAATAAGGTGAGGTGGCTGAAGTGCGCGGTGACGTCATAGGGGGAAGTACTGTGCAAAGGGGACTGGGTTGCCACTAAACTACTACTAACCCACCTCTAAGCTAATTTGAAAAATAGTCACAAGAACAAAGTGAAAAATGCCATTCTTTATCCCAACATCCTTTAATTATAATTCTTCCTTGACATTTTCAATCAAAGATTAAGGAGAGATTTCTCGTAATGACGTCATCGCGTGTGTCTTGATTAATGTGGGCGGTCAACAAAGCAATGTTTGAATAGTTTCGTCAACACACACCATCGCACGCACAATGCCGCCAAACAGAGATGCAAGTGCTGCTGGTTCCCACGGTAACGCAACACTCGGAATCAACTCTCTAATAAAGATTTCGGCCTCGATTTGTTCCTTAGGAAACGATATCATTTGATGCGCGATCGGATGCTGAACGATGAAGGAATGGAAGAGGAGCAACTGGTCGCCTTGGAGCACGGCATCTCGAGCTTCCTCTCTTTGCATTTCGCCACTGCAGTTAAAAGAATAGCAGAGACGGACCGAGATTGATGGACGGACGAAGCTCCCGACGTTCCATTGCGAGGTTAAACGATGTTCGCCCTCGTGCCTTCTCCCCCTGAGTGATAGATGGAGTGAGATGTGGAGTGAACGATCACTTAGCGGGAATTTTCGCTTTCTGCCGGCCCGGCGCATGGTAAAGCTCCTTCCAGCTTGATAATAGCTTGCAGTGCTCTATTGAAGAATCCTCCTCCTCCAAGAGTTGATCCTCCGTTCTGCGGCAGCACTTAATTACTCGACGGCGATTGTGTGCAAGAGAAGGAAGAAACAGAAGGAGACACCCAATGTTTCTTTTAAGAGTCTAAAGGACTAGTAGTGAATTAGATCGCCAAAGTGACAGGTGTAAAGTGCAGTTAATTTATTAAGTTCAGTTAATTGGGATATTACTTTCTCGGACCTTTGAAGATATTTTTCTCACATAATAACTAGATAGCACTGATATCAGACTCAAGATCACTGTTTACTGCTCCACCTTTAACAGTAGCCCGAAATTCCCTTTTTCCAATTACATGTGCGTCTAGCTTTTTTTTATTGTCTTTTATATAGAATAGAAAATGGAAAATTTATTTATTAAGATTATATAAGAATTTTATAGAATAATCTAAAATTAAGTGCTGTCTTTTTTAAAAAAAAAATACCTACCTGTGAAGTTTTAAAAATATTAAATATTAATAATTGAAACAAAGTTTAATTTCGAAACTATAGTTTCACTAGAAGGAATATCAATTGTATCACCAGACTCAGAACGGGCTCAACTTTGTTAAACGATTCCTTATTCGAAACGAAAAAAGTAAATTCTCCGAACTGTGTTCATTGCAATGTGAAAGAAACATGTGCTTCTTAATTGTGAAGAATATGAAAATTAAAGGAGAGAATTAATAAACAGTCTAAAAAGAATAATGTTACTGAATTGAGTCTTAAAAGTCTATTAGGCCAAGAAGAACCATCTTTAATAAGATTTTGCTTTCAAGAAACTTAAATTTCTACATAATTGTGATTTTTTTGAAAGAATTTAAAGGAACATTGAACTAAGGTGAGGTCTTGCTTTTAGGCAATTGCTCCATTCTTGACGATCTGGAAGAGAGGGACGAAAAGCCCCGACTTTCCGGTAGTCTAGAGATTTTTTGACTGACTGACTTAATTTTGTGCAGTGCTGTAGCCAGGAGTTAGTCAGTGTTATATAGAGTGAATATAGAGAGTGTCTCCACAAGACTGGTGTCAATTAGGGGGCGTGACCCATGACGTCACAGCAGGTAGAACTCAGCTGAAGTGTACAGGTGTATCCCGCACATACACACGTTAGGTTCCAGAATACTGTCGTATAGCGAATCATTGCCATGTTTTCCCTTGTACATGCGTGTAATGATTTAGTAATATTTTTAAGCAGTCGTATATGTGAATAACTGATTAAATAGAGCATTCACAAATAAAATAAATACTCTCACTCGTCACTGAATTTTATAAATTTAATCTTAGTATCTAACGCAATGGGTTCATTTGTTTTCTTCTTTTCACTGGAAGCAACAGTACCCTTACTTTGATTTTTATCTGCCATTATTACCAAAAATAAAATAATAGTTATAAACAGTTTATAATTCACAGGGAAACACCAAAACGCATTGAGATGCAGCGAGCAGAGGCGACGTAAATAAATTGAATCCACGAGAATTGCGCATCGGTTTATTCCATTGCTGAGTAAACAGAAAACATAGTGCAATGAAAAGAGTCACGTGCAAAGCCATCGCGCGAAATACTGTGCAAAACATCAGCTTTGGACACGTGTTGGCAGCTTCGCAAAGTATTGCCCGAAGAAATGTAGCTCGTGGCGCTACTGTTAGTCACTAACGGGGCGCCATTTTTACTATGCTGTCGTCCCGCTTTACCCTTTACCCAGTTTTGGTTGATTTGCGGCATTCGTGTCGCTAAAACCGTCGTATGAGCGAATGCGGCGTCGTAAAAATGAGCATTGGTCGAAATTGAAAATCGTTGTATGAGCAGATCGTCGAAAAGCGGGGTATTACTGTATACATTAGGGGTTCTCAACGTGGGGTACGCGGAAAATTTTATGGGATTCGCCGTGAGAGCTCAAAAGTCGTTAGATCTAGTAACAAGTCCATTTCACTGATTACCCAGTAAAAGGTTTATAATTTTATAAGATTTATTAAATTGTTTATGTCATTTTTTTGTGTTTATCGATATATGTAATTTATGAATACAAAATTTAATGTATATATATATATGTGTTTTATTTTATTCCCATTGTTATATTATAACTATAGTTTTATCTATCCATACAAGGGGTACGCCAGTTACATACACATTTCCAGGGGGTACTAGAAGCATAAAAGGTTGAGAACCACTGATATATGTTTTATTTTTTTCCCATTGTTATACTATAACAATAGTTTTATCTATCTATACAAGGGGTACGCCAGTTACATACACATTTGCAGGGGGTACGTGAAACGTAAAAGGTTGAGAACCACTGGTATACATAATCAATCGTCCGTTTTTTCGTCTCTTGTTCTTCGCTTGGTAAATTTCTCTCTCTGTGAAATCGTTTAGGTAATTTTTGTTTTTTCTCATCATGCCGAACTGTGCAGTAGCAAACTACATGAGTAATCTTCGAAGAATAAGAAAAGTTATGTTTCATATTTTTATATTTCCATTAGGAGTAAAAATTGGTATGAAATGGGTGCTGCAGTGTCGGCTTAAATATAAATTTTAGCCGTCCCGTGGCCGAGTGGTTAGCGCGCTTGGCTACTGATCTACGGGACCTGGGTTCGAGCCCCGGGTAAGGCATGGACGTTCGTGTTTTTTTCTGCTGAGGTCCTGCCATCCTCTCAGATCTTCTACTGTGGCATATAAACTGACAGGCTCCTGTCAGACCTCTGTGGCAAGCAGCTGCTTGAGGGGGTATTTATTTATTTATTTTATTTATTTATGCGCACATGCTAAGATATGAGGTAAACATTTTTCAGATGCCTGTTAAGATCGATCGCCTGTAAGATTTATGAAGCGAACTCTTAGGTCTATTTTTTGAACGTAAACTAAATGATAATGCCACTCCAGATTAAAAAAAAATGTCGTATAAAAAATTGTCTTGTTACGATGACCGATTCTACTCCGACCAAACGATTGTTATCTCTGCAAACAACGAAATGATTGTTAAAATAAGAAAGCGATCTCTCTGAAAACGACGATAGCGTACCCAATAAAAAAATAGCATTATCTCAGGTAATTGATAATTAAATACCTTGGTTTATACTGTGCTGATTAATGGAATAAAAACTTATGTGAATGCTTCATAGTCTGCACATTAGGAAATTACAGCAGCAGTTTCAAATTGCTATTTAAAACTAAATAAAGTCGAGGGGAAAATCTCTGATTTGCAAACAAGATTATTTCGATCAAAGTATAAGCAATGGAATAAATAATAATAATAAATAAATACCCCCTCAAGCAGCTGCTTGCCACAGAGGTCTGACAGGAGACTGTCAGTTTATATCCCATAATAGAAGGTCTGATAGGATGGCAGACCCTCAACAGAAAAACTACACAACAGCCATGCCTTACCCGGGGCTCGAACCCAGGTCCCGTAGATCAGTAGCCAAGCGTGCTAACCACTCGGCCATGGGATAAAAATTTCAGAATTAATCAAAACAAGAAAAAAAAAAGTAGAATTTCCGTTGGATAACTCCAGGAAGTATTTTCTTCGTAAATTGAAAACTATATTTACGCCACGTCACGTTAAATACGTTTTGTAAGGGACAATTTTTAAAAATTTCATTTTTATTATTTTCATTCGATTATTAACATAGTTGGTTACTATGTTATTACATAGTTATTACTATGGCACATAAACTGACAGATTCCTGTCAGACTTCTGTGGCAAGCAGCTGCTTGAGAGGGTATTTATTTATTTATTTATTTATTTTATTTATGTCCTATGGCCGAGTGGTTAGATCGCTTGGCTACTGATCTAAGGGACCTGAGTTCGAGCCCCAGGTAATGCATGGATGTTCGTGTTGTTTCTCTGCTGAGGTCCTGCCATCCTCACAGACCTTCTACTATGGCATATAAACTGACAGACCTCTGTGGCAATCAGTTGCTTGAGGGGGTATTTATTTTATATCTGATCAAATCGGAAATCTTAAAATAGGAGACCCGTAAAGAAATATCCCCGTATTTTTTCGGGGGGAGGGGGGAAGAAATTTGAGTACCTCGTCATATTTCTACATTTCAGATATTTTCGTTTCTGATATAACTGATTACGCTCGAAAGTGAAATACTCTTTTCTGGCGGAATATTCTTTGGAAGAAACAAAAGACTTCCGCTGCATTTGATATGCTAGCTCTTACCATTTGGAGTTGGTAAATGCGTTGCTTTCAGTTATCAAAAAAAGAATTCCTAAGCATTTAATCAAGGATTAGGTTCTTTTAAATGCATGATGACAATAGTGTAGAAGAAAAACTGTCTTGAGCAGGGCGAGATCCGAACCCAGACGTTATAAGAGGAAGCTGTATAGCGAATTTCGTGACTCTAGCTCGTACCTTTTAGGAAGAGTTCTTGATCAAAGAGACAGAAAGACAATTTTTATAAATTACGTTATAGACAATAATAAAGTTTTATAATGATCTCTAAATTATATATAATTCATGTATATTTTCTTGAATGCTAAGAAGTTAATGTCAAAGACCAAGGATAATTAGAAGCAATTTCCTAAAGTACCAATTTATTTATTAATATTTTTAAATATTAACCAGTTAGTATTGGATAAAAATAACGCGTTGACTTTGCGGTGACACTGCGACGGCTGGATTCCGGGTTCGAAGTAGACCCTGCTCCCGGATGTGGGATGGGTGTTTTTTTCTGCCATATATGTGCTGATTGTCTCTCGGTAAAAGAATTGTTCAGTTCTAAATAAGTCACAAAAGTCAATGTTCTCAAATTGGGATATAAAGCGATCAAAAGGTATAAATCTCATCAACCAAATTGAAAAAAATAAATAAAAATGATGAATGGTTTATGCATGTTCTTTACTAGTAAATAATAAATCTCTAAAGTATATATGTTAATAATAAATATTTAATTTCGATAAAATATATATATATATACAGGCCCAGATCTAGAGGAGATTGGTAAGGGAGTAAATGCCCTCCTACCCCCCCCCCCCACCTTTGAAGATACTAATAAGAATAAGGGAGGTAAAAAAAAATACAAAAATTGTGCATATTTAACGCATTTTTCAAGATATTTTTAAATACTTCAATGGAAATCCAATCTCTTCCTCCCCCCTACCCCAACTGCTTTTTTTTTTCTTCTTCTTTTTTTCGAATCGATTTCATCACTTGCCTTCTCCCCCTTTATTTATCTCTGGCTTCAGGCTTGTGTGTATATATTATATATTACACAGTCGTATCAGAAAAATATGACCACCTACCATAGTAAATTAATGGTAGGTGATCATATTATTCTGATACGACTGTGTTATTTGTTTTATATGTGCAAGTTTATATATATATAAAAATAATAAATCTATGAAGCTATGCTTTTAAAAAAATCATGTTTAAAGGATCCGTGCTTTTTTGCGTTTTTTTTTTAAGTAAAATGTTACCAAATTGCCAATTCCAAGACTGCTCCTTGAAAATACTGGTTTCCATGTAGAGCTTTGAAAACTGATTTTAGAGAATGAATTGCTTCTTAAACTATTCATAAATACAAACACAAGAAAACGGGAATATCAGTAAAGAGATCTTAAAATATAATCTGTGTTCTCTCCCTGTTTTTTTGTATATGCTACGGGATTTTAAGCATTTTTCCTCTAAATAAATTTTCAGCTGTCTTAGCCTGTTTCTCTAAAACGCTTAAGACTTTGCTCTTCTGAAATGTCTTATTTACTAAGTCATTTCCATTCCTTGATTCAAAACACGAACATGCAATTATTTTGATTCATATCTCCAAGCACTCAATTTTAAAAAAGAGCAATTGCACCCGACAGAATTTACGTCTTGTGTTTTTTCTAGTCTTTCAGTGTTGCACAGAGAGAATTTTTTACCTGAAACGTTTAATACATTTTTCATATCTAAATACTTTTAGAATTCAAGCAATATAGAAACAAAGTAAAATTTTGATGCCATATTTTTATTTAAACTTTATAAATAAAAGAAATTACCGGAAATAACATTCTTAGTTAAAAATAAACAATTATTCTTTCAAACCAGTAAGAGCAGAATTTATGTTTTAATAAGAGTAAAACTTCAGCTGTCAAAATGTTTTCTTTAAATTTACTAACACAGTTTTAAATTTTGAGTAACAATCGTTTTCAAATTTATAGTTTGCCTCAAACAAAAAAATCTGATTTCCTTGAAACTTATTGTTGCAAATTTAAAATAGAAGAACACTTAGCGGGAGTATATGTAAGTATATTTTACAATTTTACAATACAAATTATAAAACAATGCAAATTATTGCAAAAGCATGGATGTAATAACTTATAAATAAACTAAATACTATCGTACATAAAGTAAAATCTTTTTCCTACAGAACAGTTAAGACCAGCTCTGTCTGCTCGACCAAATTATTGCCTCTTCACTTTGATTGCCATGTCTCTTGGATACTGTCGCTCAAAAAAGTATCCGAACACTATGGTTGATTACAAAATTCAAAAAAAATATCTGGAAACGATTTTTTCAGAAATTAGTGATCTGGCAACCTTCGTGTCACGTGACACGAAGGTTGCCAGATCACTAATTTCTGAAAAAATCGTTGCCAGATATTTTTTCAGAATTCTATAATCAACCACAGTGTTCGGATACTTTTTTGAGCGAGTGTACACTCTGCTGTGTTTGTAGTGTGTGCTCTGAGAAGATCATCAATATCTTGAGTGTACTCTGTTTCTTTTTCTCTCTGGAAAAAAAAAGGATTTATCGCCAAACTCTGTCAGTTAAGAAGTCATGTAGATTGGCCAAGTGTTAAATGTTTTCATTACGTAGAGTCAACTGCAATATGCAACCTAAAGACGGCGTAAGTCTTGGCAAAATGATCAATCATCTCTCAGTTGCCATTCAGAAATAGTTCATAAGAATCATAACTTTAAAAAGATAACATATCTGATCCATACCAATTTTAGTTGATTTATGAATATTCCCACTCAATTACTTGTATCATTATAGAGGTTTAGTTTCTTCATTATAATCTTCACATATTAATTTAAGACACTGGGATCGAAAACTTGAAATTCCAGTCTTGAGCAAATGGTAGAAATAACTGATCATTCTGAGCATAAATTGTACAATAAAATTCCGTATGAATTAAAGCTAATATTAAAAAAAGTATTTAAATTTCTTTATTTAACTTATTACATGACTCTATTAGTACTACTACACTTGTTACACATTTGGGCATGTTTCTTTATACTTTTTACTCTTGCTGAAGCACCATAGTTACCTACCTATATACTCTATTTCATCTTGAATAGCGCCAAAGGCATGGATTCCCAAAACAAAAGAAAAAGCGTAAATATACTAATTGTAATGAAACAAATCTTAAACTTTTCCTTTTGAATAACTAACGGTAGTTTTTTAAATCTTTCATTAATATTTTAATTTTTCCAAATAAATATTAAAAAAAACAATAACTCATAAAAGTTTGTTTTCTAAGCATTTCTTTTATAAAAGTCTGTCATTTTCTCTCAAGAGTACATTGCAAATTCCAACAGAGCTGTTCTATTTTACATAATAGTCAAGAGGAAAATAAATAAAAGAACTTTTATTCCAACTCTTTTCTAAACAGATACAAAGCTTTCCCATCCCTCCACCTCACCCCCTAACTACTTCTGCACCCTAAACGTATCAAGACAAGCAACCGTAAATTTCAAGGTAAATCTGCTCAGTGACTGGAAATTTTTCTCTGAGATTTTACCGGTCGCAACTGCGCCATTTCACAGAAGATTAACTCTCAACATAAAACTAAAGCTTACCCTTGTCTCGAAAAAGAAGCAAATAAAAAAGAAATTCTAAGCAACTTTGTGTTTCGACGACGCAAAGATAAGACGATGAAGAATCTGGGATCCATTTTTCTGTTGGAGAAAAGGAGGCTAAGAAAAAGTATCCAGCGACTCAGATGAGATGTCTGCTAATCGATGATGTCGGCATCTGGTGACGAAGAGAAAGACATGACGTCATTGCGGTACCCGGATTCAAAAATGAAATTAATGTTAATGAATTGAATTAAAGTTATTGTATTAGAGATGAGTAAGTAAAAATCTACAGTAACTTTAATTTCTAAAGTATTTCTTCAAAGCTTTTAATAGCGTATAATAGCAAAATTATTAATATTGTACAGATGAAGGAAGGCCACAGAAAGATAAAGTAATTTTATTTTCATAAAAGAAGACTTTACCAGTAAGAAAATAATAATAGATTTTTACACATGAAAATTATTTCCATACAAGCAATATTTACTACACCAGGCGTACACAAATTCCAGAGAGCGTAAAAATTTGAAAATATAAAATAATATTTTTAATCTGGCTCTAGTAAACTGAAGAGAATTTTAATAAGACGAAAAACGAAATTTGAATACATCATACAACTTGCTACAACATCACTGAAGCCGAATATTCAGCAGCTTATTTTTCTGTGATCCTGTCCCATTCTTCAATTACTGCTTCAGCAAGTCAACTATTATTTTGTTCCTATATATACGAAACGTAAAATGTAATAAACAAAGTTACCTTTTTTGTTCTTCTTATTCCCCCCCCCCCCGATTCTTCGCCCTCCCAACTATTTTCCCACAGCAAATCTAAAAATTTTCTATTACAGCCCAAAGTTAAAAATATTTGTGCACCCTCGTCATACACTAATACTAAAACTTATTTTTGAAAAGTCAAATATACGTAATTTACACGATACTACAATAAAGTGGGGGGGGCTCAGTCGGTACCGCGCCAGGCTCGTAATCTGCAGTTTCCTGGTTCGAGTCAGCGTTGAGATTTATCTCCGCAAAACTCCCTGTCCACGGTCAGTAGGGGACACCGATGGGCTTGGAAAGACCGCCGTCCGTAGGATGGGGCGTTAAATAGTGACCCCTGTGCGGAAGAGCCACACCCTCTGCACGTTAAAGAACACGCTGGATATCCTTGAAGGGAGGCTATCATCTGTCTCCCAACAGTTGTTCCAGTGGATCCCCTCCCCCAACCTTCTCTGAGCCTTCAGGGTCCTTGTGACCTGGCCATTTAGCCCATTGTGTTCAAAAGAGTGCCGCTCAGAGGTAAAACAACCCAACCTACAATAAACTTTTAGTTCGCTGCAGCGGCACTTACGGCTACTGAATTGATTTAATTAATATCGATAGCTCACAGAGGAGTTCTCAAACTTACTGGAGACAAGCAACCTTCATTTATGTGGTGGGAATGGCTCAGTCTGTAGCGCGCCAGGCTCGTAATCTGTAGTTCCCAGGTTCGAGTCCCACTTGGCCAAGCGGAGATTTATCTCCACAAAACTTCCAACTTTTCCCTCGATCCGTAGGGGACATTGATGGTAATGGAGACACTGATTGGAAGGAAGGATGGAAAGGCCGCCGTCCGTCGAATGGGACGTTAAACCGTGGCCTCCGTTTAGGGAGAGCCATACCCTGTGCACGTTAAAGAACATGCTGGATGGCCTTGATGGGAGGCTACCATCTGTCTCCCAACAACTGTCCTCTGGGTCACATCCGCCCAACCTTCTCTGAGCCTTGCGGAATCCTTATTACCTTGCCATTTAGCCCATTGTGTGCGAAAAAGGGCCTCTCAGAGGTAAAACAATCCAAATTTTATTTTTCATTTCGAAAAAAGATATCGTGGAACCTTGACATTTTTACCATATTTAAGAACCTTTTTTCAGAAAAGTATCCAAGGGGAGATATCAGGGGATCTAGACCCACGTCCCCCCTCCCTCAACTCCACCGCACCTCCGCCACACACCCCGAAAATCCGTTCGTCTCATAAGAAATCTCAAACTTTTCTACCAGCTTTGGAATCCGAAATAGGTATCTTTATATAATTTTATTTTAGCGCATATTATATCATGTTCGAAACTAAAAATAGATTTAAAACGCTGAAAATATTTATTCCATGTAGAATATCATTTTAACCTTTTCTGTCCGATAGAATATTTTAGCAGTTTGCAAACCCTACTCAAGATTTATTCTCAGACCCCACCCTCTACCCCTGAAACAAAATCCTGGGTATGTGCCTGCCTTATTTAAACTTTTGTCTCCCTTTCATCTTTCGTCTTTTTTCTTTTCGCCATTCTCTTTTCTTGATCTTTTCGCCATTCTGATTTTCGCCGTTCTGATTGATCTTTTCGCCATTCTCCATTCATCTTTCGTTGAACCCAGTATGAAAAACCGTGATCTAGTCCAGTGGCTCTCAACCTTTTATGCTTCACGTACCCCCTGGGAATGTGTAGCCAACCAAGCTACCCTGGAACTTGTATAGATAGATAAAATTATAGCTATAGTATCATCATCATCATCATCATCATCATCATCATCATCATCATCATCATCATCATCAAGCAGCCATGGGCTACGGAGGTCCAACCAGACCGAGCAATTTAGTTCTCCAAGCAAGTCTATCCTGAGCAACATCTACTGCATCTGGCCACTGAACACCAATTCTAACAAGGTCCTGTTTGATATTGTCTGCCCACCGCATCCTAGGTCTCCCCTTCTTTCTGAGGCCTTTAGGCACACTGTTCATAACCCTATTCGCCAATCTATAATTATTCATACGGGCAACATGGCCAAACCAACGGAGTCTCTCTCTGCACAATATGCTGCTTAAAGGAGGTTGCAAACTCCTTTGCCTAATCTCATCATTAGTTACAAAGTTGAACCACCTAATGCCCAAGATACTACGTAAGCATCTGGAATCAAAAGCATCTATTTTCCTGTTATCTTGTTTACAAAGTGTCCAGGTTTCACTACCATAACTAACCCTAGAAAGAACCAAACTATTATACAGTCTAATTTTAGTCTTCAGGTGTATACGCCTATTTCTCCACACTCTCCATAGGTTCTTAAAAGTCCCGGCAGCAATCCCTATTCGTCTGTTAATCTCATGCCGCACATTACCACTATCTCTTATTAGCTCCCAAGGTAATTAAACTGTGACACCTACTCAAGACTGCAACCATTCAGATTAACTGAATCACAGCCTGCCTGACCAATTTTCATCACTTTAGTTTTCTCTCTGTTTATAACCAAACCTACTCTACTACCAGTCTCATCAACAGCTCGAAGGAAAGAGTTCATCTCATCAACATCATTTGCCAAAAGGGCTAAATCATCAGCATAATCTAAATCAGAAATTTTCGTATCTCCAGCCCATTTAAGGCCAAAATCTTTCCCTTGAAGTGAATTTCGCATAACATAATCAATAACCAAGCTAAAGAGAAAAGGAGACAAAATGCACCCTTGTCGAACACCAGAAGTAATGCTAAACCAATTGCTACAAGCCTTACCAACTCTCACACACGACTCAGTGTTATTATAGAGAGCTTTCATAATGTTAACTAACTTGTCTGGTATACCATATGATCTTACAATCAACCACAAATTATGACGATCAACAGAGTCGAAAGCCTTTTTGAAATCAACAAAGCTAGCAACCAAAGGTTTCTGAAACTCTAAACATTTCTCAAGAATCTGCCTAAGAGAAAATATCTGATCTACACATCCCCTACCACTTCTGAATCCACATTGCTCATCACGCAATTGACTGTCAACCAGATTCTTAATTCTATTAAGCACAATCATGGAAAGAACTTTACCTGGAACAGAGAGTAGGCTGATACCCCTATAGTTATCACAAGAACTGCGATCACCTTTTTTGAAAATAGGGATAACAATAGCTCTGGTAAAATCCTTAGGAACCATGCCTTTATCATAAAAGATATTCAGAATTTCAGTCATCCAAGTGGTAACCGAAACATTCCCAGCTCTAAGCATTTCCGTAGTAATTTCATCTACCCCTGGGGATTTATGAAGTTTAAGTTTAGAAACAGCCAAAATAACTTCAGATTATGTTATAGGGCCAACATTAAAGCCACCAATGCATCTATCATCATTGCAAACAATGGGAGTAGAACTAACTGCATTGTTTAGAACATCACTGAAATGCTCAGCCCACCTAGCCATGACAGAATCCTCCCCTTCTATAACCTTACCTTGTTTATCCTTCAATCCTTGTATGCCTGTCCGTTTTCTACCACACAAAACATTAACTATCTGGTACAGCTCTCTGCTGTTGTGCTGTCTAACTGCTTCCTCGGCTCTGTCAGCCAAACCATCAAGCCAAAGATTCTTATCAGCAGCTAACTGATCCTTTACAAGTTTATTAAGGTCTCTGTAATGCTTTCTATTAGGACTAGTAGGGTATTGATTAAGGGCATTCCTGCAGTTCTTTCTTTCCGAAATAAGCTCAAGTGCCTTATCACTCAGATAATTTTGCCTCTTCTGCTCCTTTTTTCCTAAAAGAGTACTGTTAGTGTCCAAAAAAGCCTGTTTAAAATAATTCCATTCTTCCTCAACTTCAGTAGTAAGCAAACCATGACTGTCATAATAACTACGTAACCTATCATGATAAGCTTTGGCTATAACTGGATCTTTCAGAGCTTCAGTATTAAAAGCAAATTTTTTAACCCTAGCACAACACTTTTTAAGTTTAAGGTGCAGCACACTTTTAACAAGGTAATGGTCAGATCCAATTTCAGCTCCCCTATATGCCCTGGTATTCCTAACAGAACTAGCCCATTTGCTGTTAATTAATATGTAATCAATCATATTCTTATGCAGCCCATCAGGTGAAACCCATGTGTACTTATGTATGTCGCGGTGTTTGTAATATGTGTTAGTTATTCTGAATCCATTTAGTTTACTTACCTGTAGCAGACGTTGCCCATTGCCATTGCAGCTACCAATACCAAAAGGGCCTATTACTCCTCCCCAAAGGTCAGAGACAGTACCAACTTTGGCACTGAAGTCATCAGGAACAAGGGTAATATCTCCTTTCTTGACAGAATTCAAAATATCCTGAAGTTGTTCATAAACCCTATCCTTCTCATCCTCATCGGCATCCTCAGTGGGGGCATAACAGCAGATAACATTCAAGTCTTTAACGCTTGTCTGAAATTTTGCTGTAAGAAACCTTTCATTAATGCACTCATATCCTAGAAGAGCATCGCTAGCGTGTCTGCTGAGAAGCAGACCCACGCCTTGGTGATGCTTATTGTCGTCCCTCCCTGAAAAGAGAAATTTAAGATTATTTTTAAGAATCTGACCTTTATCTGTCCATCTGGTCTCTTGCAAGCCGAGAATATCTAAATTATAACGGTGGAATTCTTGTGTGAGGACATCAAGAGAAAAAGCTCTGTGCAGAGTCCTCACATTCCAACTACCTATGGAGAGAAAATGGTTAGTGGGACGTTTAAAGAAACTATGTTTATTGAGAGAGGGAATGCCGACAATATCAAACAGCCCCCTAATCTCAGACATGTTGCAAAGACCCGTTCCCCCACTACTAAAGGCTGAAGCTATCTACACTGGAAGACTTCCTCCAATGTAGAATTTGGCGATGCCAATAGAAGCAAAGAGTTCAGGTGCCTGCGATGACTTCTGCTCAGGATTATCCACCAGCTGATAAACATATCCTGTGAATCTATTCACTTGGGGCTGTCAACCCACAAACAAACAGAAAACACAGCGGAAGATTTTCCCTCCACAGAAGCCCACCAGTGCAGCAAAATCAGGATCCATAATCAAGCTCAGATCCATAATTCAGTCCAATGGGTTTATATGGTCAGCACCAGGACCCTGTGTGGTTGACCACTCCTCAGCAGGGTAGAAAAAAAAGAAAAGTAGCCATAGTTGTCCAGATCAGTAGGCCACACTAATCTGGCAGCCCTCCCCTTCCGTTCACTTCCACAAGAGAGTATCTCTTTTGAAAGTTACTAACGGTCCGCACCACGAGAAGGCGGGGTCGGACATTAGGTGCTAGGCCTGGCCGGTTCTATGCATCAACACATAGTATAACACTTGGAATAAAATAAACCACATATATATATACACATAAAATTTTGTATTGATAATTACATATATATTGCTAAACACAAAAAATATTTTTACACAGCAGTGTTGCCAACTTAGCGACTTTGTTACTAGATCTAGCGACTTTTGAGCTCTCACGACTAGATCTAGCGACATTAGACCCTTGATCTAATAAATAGAATGTCAATTAGCCAAAAAAATTGAAATTTCCACTGATTTCTGTAAAAATTGTTTCACAGCTCTCCTGTTGGTTGAAACGTTTTGGTTTGAGTGTGCAACAGGTTCTTCGTCATTGTTGATTTTCCAGAGCGCATTCCTCCCAGGCCACTAGCCAGAGCCACCTCGATACACCGGGCCTGAACTGCTCAAATTAAGGAGGATTTGGTTGTTTTACCTCTGAGAGGCACTATTTTTGCACACAATGGGCTAAATGGCCAGGTCACAAGGACCCCGAAGGTTCGGAGAAGGTTGGGAGAAGGAATTCACTGGATCAGATGTTGGCAGACAGATAGTAGGCTCTCGTCAAGGCTAATCAGCGTGTTCTTTAACGCGCACAGGGTATGGCTCTCCAGCACACAGCGCTACGACTTAACTGGGACGTTAAGTCCATCCGACGGACGGCATCTTTTTCAAATCCATCGGTGTCCCTTACTGACCGAGGGCAGGGCGAGGAGTTTTGCGGAGATAAATCTTTACACTGACCCAGCTGGGACTCGAAACTAGGACTACAGACACGAGTCTGGCGCGCTATCGACTGAACCATCCTCGCCCCGAAATAAGGAGGGAATAGAGACTGATCATATAAACTTACTGGACTGGATTAAGACTTTGAGCTTCATTATGGATACTGAATTTGATGCACTGGTGAAGCTTCAGTGGAGGGAAAATCTTCCGTTGTGTTTTATGTTTCTTTGTGGGTTGACAGCCTTAAGTTCATAGATTCACAGGATATGTTTATCAGCTGGTGGATAATCTTGAGCAGAGGTCATCACAGGCACCTGAACTCTTTGCTTCTAAGGACATCGTCAAGTTCTATATTGGAGGAAGCCTTCCAGTATAGATGGCTTCAACCTTCAGTGGTAGGAAAATGGGTCTTTGCCCCATGCCTGTCATTAGGGGGCTGCTTGATATTGTCGATATTCCCTCTCTTAATAAACATTCTTTCTTTAAACATCCCACTACCATTTTCTCTTCACAGGTAGTCGGAATGTGAGGACTCTGCACAGAGCTTATTCTCTTGATGTCCTCACACAAGAATTCCACCGTTATAATTTAGATTCTCGGCTTGCAAGAGACCAGATGAACAGATTAAGGTCAAATTCTTAAAAATAATCTTAAATTTCTCTTTTCAGGGAGGGAAGATAATAAGCATCACAAAGGCGTAAGTCTGCTTCTCAGCGGGGCGGGGGTGGCTCAGTCGGTAGCGCGCCAGGCTCGTAATCTGTAGTTCCCAGGTTCGAGTCCCAGCTAGGTCAGCGTTAAGATTTATCTCCGAAAAATTTCCCCGCCCTGCCCACGGTCAGTAGGGGACACCGATGGGCTTGAAAAGGCCGCCGTCCGTCGGAGGGGACGTTAAGCCGTGGCCCCGTGTGCGGGAGAGCCATACCCTGTGCACGTTAAAGAACACGCTGGATGGCCTTGACGGGACGCTACCATCTGTCTCCCAACAGCTGTTCCAGTGGGTCCCCTCCCCCAATCTTCTCTGAGCCTTCGGGGTCCTTGTGACCTGGCCATTTAGCCCATGATGTGCAAAAAAGTGCCGCTCAGCGGTAAAACAATCCAATCTGCTTCTCAGCAGACACGGTAGTGATGCTCTTCTAGAATATGAGTGCATTAATAAAAGGTTTCTTACAGCAAAATTTTTGACAAGCATTAAAGACTTCAATGTTATCTGCTGTTATGCCCTTGAGATTTATCTCCGCAAAACTCTCCGCCCTGTCAACAGTCAATTGGGGGCACCGATTGCCTTGGAAATGCCGCCGTCCGTCGAATCGGCGTTAAGCTGTGGTCTCCTGTGCGATATAGCCATACCCTCTGCATGGTGTCCCCTACTGACCGTGGGCAGGGTGGGGAATTTTGCGGAGATAAATCTCAACGCTAGCCCATCTGAGACTCGAACCTGGGAACTACAGATTACGAGCCTGGCGCGCTACCGACTGAGCCACCTCCGTCCCTATTACAACAGCAATAATGATAACAAGTCGTGTTTGACAACCAATAGTAATGGTAAAATAATCTCAAAACCGACAATTGTAATAACAAGACATGTTGTCTCTTAAGAACAACAATGAAAATATGCATTGTCAAAACCAATGAGTCTCAAAACCCATTGAGTTACAACACCAGCAACAATTGAAAAACTCATTGTTGTAGAGCCAACAACAACAATTGTTTCATAGGTACAATGAGATATTGATTTCTATCACTCCTTACAGCAGTTCATTTATTTCGATCTCATTATTTTATAAAAACAGATACGCAACACTATGCTTACAATTTGTGTATTTCCAAATAAATATATAGTATTAAAAATAATTATTCCTTGGATTATTTTTTTTGCTACCATCTCTCCGAATTTATTTTAAACGTGATTGTTATTGTTGGACACACTGTATAATTTTTAAAAAAATCGTATCTTCCTCCCCCTCTCTTCCCAGAAAGAAGTCGTCTGTACTCCCAACCATTTGAAAACCACTGATTTACAGAGAGTCGACATCCTTTATGAATCTGTTTTCCTGACATGTTTCAATTTCCCTCCTCCTTTTCAGTTTCCACCGATTCGTTGCCAGAGCAACGGTGTTGTTTCATCTTCCCATATCGCCATCGACATCATCTTCCGATGCGGAGGCGTTCAGCCGCACAGCACGACAGACAACGTCTCCGAAGGCCTTATCCTGTTTCTATGAAGTGCTGGGATAGCTGACGATGCTGTACACAGGTGAGGTCAGCATCCATGAGCCACGGCGCAACGAAGTGGACTCGTGGGGAGCAGATCATATCGGATGACCAGGGGGTCGAGAGCACGAGCGGAGGGCCGTCAGAGGGAAGGAACTAGAGATGAGGAGGATGTGGGATGTTCACGGTGATGCTGCGCTAGCTGCACATGAGGTCTCTCTGATGGCAGAAGCAATCCGACACCTGGTGAGCCAATCACTGCGATGGAAACACAAGTGCAGTTGCTTGCCGACGGGTTTAATCGAGCTGAACGTTATCACTCACTTATTGTAACCCCTTCTTTTCTGTTAAACGCAATATTTCGACTTTTTTATTGCCAATTCTCTTCTTATTTCTTCAATACCTGATCCGATTGCTGATTCTTTTTTTATATATGTTCCAACTTTTTTTGCTTAACCGAACGAAAAACGGATAAAATGATTTATTTGGTTTATATACCGGTAGCTGTTAAAATTTTATTAACAGTCTATTAAGAATTGTATGTATCCTATTAATGGAGAATCAGATTCAAGGCTCAAAACGTCTTACGTTTTTATGGTAAATTGTGACTAAAATAAATATCTTATTTAAATTTATTAGTAATCAGGCAAATCCTGAATTTCAATAATATTCGTTAGTTACGTGAAGAGTTTTTGAAACCAAAATATTAACACAACTCGTTCTCTTACGAAAAATTCAAGATTAGTGAAAATTGTCCTAATCAGAACACAACATGTTAAAAATGGGCTTTATGGGCTTTAGTGAAGCTTAATTTAACAGTTAGTGTTTTGGTTTAAACCTGTTTAATTAAATTATTTAATTCATTAAATGTTCTAACTTTCATAACTCTTTAAATACTGGGGCGGGGGTGGCTCAGTCGGTAGCGCGCCAGGCTCGTAATCTGTAGTTCCCAGGTTCGAGTCCCAGCTGGGTCAGCGTTGAGATTTATCTCCGCAAAATTCTCCGCCCTGCCCACGGTCAGTAGGGGACACCGATGGGCTTGGAAAGGCCGCCGTCCGTCGGATGGGACTTTAAGCCGTGGCCCCGTGTGCGGGAGAGCCATACCCTGTGCACGTTAAAGAACACGCTCGATGGCCTTGACGGGAGGCTACCATCTGTCTCCCAACAGCTGTTCCAGTGGGTCCCCTCCCCCAACCTTCTCTGAGCCTTCGGGGTCCATGTGACCTGGCCATTTAGCCCATGGTGTGCAAAAAAGTGCCGCTCAGAGGTAAAACAACCCAACCCTTTAAATACTGAACTTTAATCTTTGAAAATCGCAATTTAGAGAGATTTGATTGAGATCTATATCTTCGATCATTTTACCCGGCATAAGTTGGGTCGATGCTTAATAGCTTTATTAAGCATCGACTAATATCGATAATATAGTTTGGGTCGATGTTTAATAGCTTTATTAAGCAACCACTAAGTTATATATTTATTTCTGTTATTGTTACTGGTAACTGTCGTACTAAATCTTTATAATAATTAATATTTATAAATATGTATTATACTTATAAAAAACAATTATTCGAATGTATTAAATTATCATATGCTAATACATACTAATATTTTTGTTCTAAATAGTGTAAATTTTTAAATATAATTTAGTGTGTATATTAATTTTAAAACTTATTAGTTAAAAATAACAGAAATTAGTATATAAGAAATTTGTAGATGTTTATTTGCATTTATGCTGACGTCATAATCAAGTGGGACGGCCTTATGTTCTAGGTAATGTTAGCATGTCCCCTTCCTCCCTCCCCTTTCCTAGATCCTGCCCTGATTACATTAACTAATTGTACAGTCGCTCAAAAAAGTATCCGAACACTATGGTTGATTACAGAATTCAGAAAAAATATCTGGCACCGATTTTTTTAGAAATTAGTGCTCTGTGACCCTTCGTGTCACGTGACACGAAGGGTCACAGAGCACTAATTTCTGAAAAAATCGGTGCCAGATATTTTTTCTGAATTCTGTAATCAACCATAGTGTTCGGATACTTTTTTGAGCGACTGTACACTATTATACAGAATAATAAAAAGTTTTTAATTCTCACCTGAGAAACTTTTCCAGTTATCACTACTAACAATAAATGTTACATACGATGTTTGACTTGATCCATTTCCTTTTTTTCGCAAATGATCTTTCTGGTGCACTGGATCCCAAACTTCCTTAGGCTACGGACCACTAAATGGTCCGTGGTCCGGAGAAGTGAACCAGAAAGATATATTGATCAGTGAAATATTTAAAGAATTTTTGAAGAAAAGGAAAGGGAAATTTAGTGAACAGGTAAAACCTCCCAAGGAATTTCAAAAATACGAAGATTTTTGTGAAATTTAGCGAAACTTTGAGGAGATGACAACACAATACCGGACAACCTGAGATTTTTCGCACAGTTTGGGAATCGCTGTTGAGATTTATTTGCTAATGCGCCGATACCTCAATACGCAAAACATTTCATATGGTTTCATGAGGTTTTGGGTTCGTATCAAATCCAACTGAAAAGTCAAGCTTTTGCTAAACCGAATACGAGGTTTCAAATTTCTTAAATTGAAAAAATTATTATTGTTCTTGAAATAGGGGGTCAGGAACCTTTTTGCTGCTCAAGGGCCAAAGCAGAAAAAAAGAAAAGACAAGCCAACAAATTTTGAGAGCCGCATATTATAATCTTCATTCGGTCCAGAGCCAAAACCGGAAAAAAAAACAATCGCAGATTATTTTATTAATTAAAATAAAACCATAAAGTATAATTTTAAAATGGGAATATTCAAATGTGTATAATAAAAACTATAGAAAATAATTATTTCATAAAAAAATCTGACATTCGTCAGTGCATAGTCGTACCGCGTACGTTTCAGAGGGGAGCCCTGGGGGATATAAACGAAATATTCGAATGCCCACCCCGAAAATCCGGCCGTCTTAAACGAAATCTCAAACTTGCCTACCTGCTTTGAAATCCAAAACAGTTCTCTTTGTATAATTCTATTTCAGTCCTATATTCTACGTCCGACACTAAAAATAGATTAAAAAGAAACAACTATAAAATCTCTTCCCATATAAAATATCATTTTAACCTTTCATGTTCAGTGGAATATTCCAGTAATTGGGAAACCCTACTCAAGTCTTATTTCACTACTACTCCTCCCCCTCCCGAAGGGAAACTCTCGGGGGAACCCCTCCCCCTTCCCCGAAACTGAATTCTCGGACCCACCACGAAATAAAATTATTCTCGGACCCTATCCATCCCCCAAAAAAATTTAAATCCTGTGTACGTGCCTGCATCAGTGTGACTTTCGAGTTTGAATCTCCTGAAGCAACTTATTCAAATTTAAAATTTATTTAGAGCATCTGAATGGCATCAGTGCTTTCAACCTATTATATGTCAACCTGCTTAGGTAATTGTTTTCAATGAAAATCGTTATAAAAATTGTTTTCGTGATTGAATATTGAACTAAAAAGGGTCAAGAGCCGTGTTTTAGAATGCTCAGAGCTGCCTGCACTAAAGTATAATTGAGATTTTAGCACAGTCGCTCAAAAAAGTATCCGAACACTAAGGTTGATTACAGAATTCAGAAAAAATATCTGGCAGCGATTTTTTTTAGAAATTAGTGATCTGGCAACCTTCGTGTCACGTGATTACAGAATTCAGGAAAAATATCTGGAGCGTGTACAGCAACTGTACACGCTCCAGTTACCGTTCACAGCAAACTAGAGCGTGTGCAGTTACTGCACACGCTCCAGTTTGCTGTGAACGGTAACTGCACACGCTCAATATTTCCGTGAGTGAGCCCACACGATCTGATATCAAAATAATATGACCACCTACAGTCGCTCAAAAATGTTTCCAAACACTACGGTTGATTACAGAATTCAGAAAAAATATCTGGCAGCGATTTTTTTTAGAAATTAGTGATCTGGCAACCTTCGTTGTCACGTGACCCGAAGGTTGCCAGATCACTAATTACTAAAAAAAAATCGTTGCCAGATAATTTTTCTGAATTCTGTAATCAACCGTAGTGTTCGGATACTTTTTTGAGCGACTGTACTACAGAAATATTTACTTCTTCGCCTTTGTTTAACTACTTTTCTACCATTTCATTCCATTCTTCTAACCCCTTGGTGTCTTAATTCTTTTCCTTACTATCTTTTTCACTTCCGTGTTATTGAAATAGAGGACTGAATAAAATCCAAATATTTCCAGTCATGGATTGTTTACGATGACAAAGAAGTGTTTAATCCGTAATATGAATATGTTTGATTCCAACTAAATCACACGTTAATACCAACCAAGCGTTGTTATGACGAAAAGGAAGCAAATTCCTCATCTTCTATTCTTCTTCTTTGTTCATCACATCTAGTCGTAAATAACAAGAATAGCAAAGCATTAGCATTCCATTTGAAAGCAACGGATGTAGAGACATATGTGATGTCTCCTTCCCCCCCCCCAACACCACATCCCACTGCCCCCTACCCAGAATCCGTCTCCAAAAGATTCCACTGCTCACGAGACAGCGAGGTGAGGCATCTGCGCGTGCAAAGAGAACACGCGCACGAAATTAAAGACAAACAGTTAATTGCCGTGCTGAGTCTGTTAAGGCTTTACTCGTCAAACAAATCGATTCTTCCCGAACAGCAGAAGACAGTGACTTTTCTGGGGATTCGGACTCTCTAATTAAATCAAACTCGGAGAAATTAGCGTTGTTTACAAGTCGCGAGGCGTCATCCGCCGCCGAACAATGCAAACAAGGCTTCGCTCGTGCCCAGCCTTTTCCGTGGAACGGCGGGGGGGGGGGGATGAACCAGATGAAGGACGTCACGAGATCGATTGCGGACTGTCAAGGATGCGGCTCGTGCTCCTTGCGAGGTGCAGGTATTGGTCTGTTTCTTTTTTTTTTCAATTTCTGTGTCGAAAGATACCTGAGGGGGTGGGAGTTGGAAGGGGGGGATACGGATCAATGGGAAACAAATTTCGATCTGCTTTTGGGTTGCTTCGTTTTAAAAAAAACTGACCTGACCTCGGTTCTGCTTCAAATGTAAGATGACATTTTTCTGTGAAATAGAATGACGAAGGAAATAGAGTCTTTTCATATCTGGGATCTGTTGGGAAACTCTCGATAGAACGAACCTCGTTTGTAGGAAATGGAGAGAAGATAATTCAGGTTACGCTCTGACGTTCAAGTCACCTTGCAATGACACATTCAGCATTTTGATCGGGGAACAAACGATACAGACATTTTCTTTGGAAGAAGGGCTTTATTTTTCTTTTTATTTTTTTAGGGGCGGGGGTGGCTCAGTCGGTAGCGCGCCAGGCTCGTAATCTGTAGTTCCCAGGTTCGAGTCCCAGCTGGGTCAGCGTTGAGATTTATCTCCGCAAAATTCCCCGCCCTGCCCACGGTCAGTAGGGGACACCGATGGGCTTGGAAAGGCCGCCGTCCGTCGGATCGGATGTTAAGCCGTGGCCCCGTGTGCGGGAGAGCCATACCCTGTGCACGTTAAAGAACACGCTGGATGGCCTTGACGGAGGCTACCATCTGTCTCCCAACAGCTGTTTCAGTGGGTCCCCTCCCCCAACCTTCTCTGATCCTTCGGGGTCCATGTGACCTGGCCATTTAGCCCATGGTGTGCAAAAAAGTGCCGCTCAGAGGTAAAACAACCCAACTATTTTTCTTTTCCTTCCACCATATACTTATCCATTCTCGGATTCCATATTTAAGAATATAATAGAGCACATTATATGTATTGGTGAAAAAAAACCAACATTTTTACGATTTAGAGCAATCAAATTAACAATTTTTCGATCCGACTGGAAAAAGGAAATTTTAGTTTTCAACTTGATTTGTTAAACATATTGGTCAAAATATCAGGAATTTCAACGTAGTGGGCGAAATAATAAAATAATTATATGAAAATTAGAGAATTATAAGGACATTATATAGAGCAAACAAAAACGATGGATTTTGTTTCTTGCGGGGGAAGGAAGCACGATTTTGAAATTCATAGCTTAGATTTTTAACAATTAATATAAACTGTCAGGTTAAATCATTATTAACAGTTTCCTAATACTCGGTAGTTGTTATGTTTGGTTTTAGTGTGTATTATGCTACAGTGAGACGGGATGGCTCAATCGGTAGCGCGCCAGGCTATTAATCTGCGGTTCCCAGGTTCGAGTCCCACCTAGGCAGCTTTGAGGTATTTGTCCGCAAAACTCCCCGCCCTGCCCAAGGTCAGTAGGAAATACCTATGGACTTGGAAAGGCCGCCATTCGTCGAATGGGACGTTAAGACGCTGTCCAGTGTACGGGAGAACCATACCCTGTGCGCGTTAAAGAATACACTGGAATGCTTGGACGGGAGGCTACTATCTGTCTTCTAAAGCTGTCCAATGTGTCTCTCCTCCCAACCTTGTCTGAGCCCTCGGGTCTTTGTGACCTGGTCATTTAGCCCATTGTGTGCAAAAAAAGTGCCGCTAAGAGGTAAAACAACATGCTACAGTTCCAAAGTTTTCAATTCTCTGGGCGTAGTTCTCATTGAAATGGGTTTTGAAGTTCTGTTAGCCATCATCCCTCTCAACTGATGAATTATAGCAGCTCTATTTTACTTTACAATTCATACCAAAAAGTGTCGGTCTGAGCCTTTTTTCCTCCCGCATTTGCCACGATTGGCGGACTTTTTTGAGACCGTTGCCATTCTTCATACACTTGGAATATTGTGCCACATGATTTTCCCCGCCCACAGTCGTTGGCAACAAGAGCCTCGTTGTCGGAAGGAAAAGATTATTTTTAAAAAATGATCATGCAATTATTTTCTTAAGTAACAAATAAGGAAGAAAAAACACATTAAAGTGGAAAAAAAAGCTGAAAGCACTTAGAAGTGTCTTCATTTATTTTAACACTCCAAAGACATTTGCCGTCTCTCCCTAAACTGCTTTTCAAGAAGAGACAGACCTATAAACTAGAAAATGTCATTATCTCCAAGGTTAGTTGCTGGATGGCCTTCCTGTCACTTCGACTGAAGCATGGTGCATGGCCTCATTGACGGAGTGACACGCACACCTCCACCAAGTCTTAACACTCCCCCTAGCCCCTATGCTATTCCCCTCTCTTCCCAAACATCGGTGATGTAACAAGCAAAACATTTCCGATCCCAAGGTCAGATGCTTAACAACCGAATAGAGGATAATATCTACAGTTTCGAGTCCTGAGCCACCCTCCACACCTTTCTTAACCATCTCTTGGCAAAGGCTTTCTGTTAAGACGACGACTAAGGTTGATCCCCGCGGACAAAAGGCGAAACCACATGCCAAGAGGTCAGATTGCAGCCATTCACCCCAGACGGCCTTGTCCTAAAAAATCCTTTCTCCACACCTCCCTAGACAGACGTGATGAAGAACACTCTGCTCCGCGTGGGAGGGAAGTACTGCCGATGCGCGAGACTGCAATCGACATTTTCTCACTAAGATTGCATTCCTTCCTTTCTCTTATCTCCCTTTTCTATATTAGACTCTCCCTTCTCCCCTCTCCCGGGAGAGGGGGTGGATCAGTCGGCAGCGAGTCATGCCGGTAATCTGCAATTGCCAGGTTCGAGTCCCAGCTAAGTCAGTGTTGAGATTTTTCTCCGCAAAACTCCACCCTTCCTTCGGTCAGTAGGGGACAACGATGGTCTTGGACAGGCCGCCGTCAGTTGGATGGAACGTTAAACCGTGGTTCCGTGTGCAGGAGAGCCATACCCTATGCACGTTAAAGAACACTAGATGGCCTTGACGGGAGGCTACCATCTGTCTCCCAACAGCTGTTCCAGTGGGTCTCCTCCCCCAACCTTCTCTGAGCCTTCGGAGTCCTTGTGACCTCTCATTTACCCCACTGGGTGCAAAAAGGTGCCGCTCAGAGGTAAAATAACCCAACCCCTCTCCCTGTGGCAGGGAGAGACTTAGCACCCGTGTCGTAACCTGATGTTCCAGGTTCCAGTCCCCACTGTGTCCGAGTTCTTGTTTTCTCCGCTAAATCCCTCTCTAGTCTCGATGAAAAAGAGGACACCAATGAGCTTCTGAAGGCCACCATCCGCCGAATGATACGTAAAGCTGTGGACCTGCGCAGAAGAGCCATAATACCCTTGAACATTAAATGATACTTTGGATGACCTTGGTAATAGCAGTGGCGGTCATTAGCAATTGGCCTCGGAGGCCACAGTCCCTTGCAAAATAACTGAAAAGCTTTTTTAACAGGCAGCCATTTTTTGCATTCCTGAAGGGATTAACTGCGTAGGACTTCGGCGCAATTTTCTTTTCCAAGAAGAAAGAAATCCCTGAAACCCTCGGTACTCCAGAGGCCAAATGACAAGCCCTTAAAAGGGATCTCAATTAAGAAATCTCAATAAAGCGTGTCATTTTTGGACCACAAACTCCTTCATACGTCCCTAAATTTCCCCCTACAGACTTAAGACATAACCTCCCATAAATGATTCCTATCATATGTCTCTTAATACCTATCAGTGGATTATCGTCCCAAGGTTTCTTACGGCAAAATTTCAGACAAGCATTAAAGACTTGAATGTTATCTGCTGTTATGCCCCCACTGAGGATGCTGATGAGGATGAGAAAGATAGGTTTTATGAACAACTTCAGGATATTTTGAATTCTGTCAAGAAAGGAGATATTACCCTTGTTCTTGGTGACTTCAATGCCAAAGTTGGTACTGACTCTGACCTTTGGGGAGGAGTAATAGGCCCTTTTGGTATTGGTAGCTGCAATGGCAATGGACAACGTCTCCTACAGGTAAGTAAACTCAATGGATTCAGAATAACTAACACTTATTACAAACACCGCGACATACATAAGTACACATGGGTTTCACCTGATGGGCTGCATAAGAATATGATTGATTACATATTAATTAACAGCAAATGGGCTAGTTCTGTTAGGAATACCAGGGCATATAGGGGAGCTGAAATTGGATCTGACCATTACCTTGTTAAAAGTGTGGTGCAACTTAAACTTAAAAAGTGTTGTGCTAGGGTTAAAAAATTTACTTTTAATACTGAAGCTCTGAAAGATCCAGTTATAGCCAAAGCTTACCATGATAGGTTACTTAGTCATTATGACAGTCATGGTTTGCTTACTACTGAAGTTGAGGAAGAATGGGATCATTTTAAACAGGCGTTTCTGGACACTAACAGTATTCTTTTAGGAAAAAAAGGAGCAGAAGAGGCAACATTATCTGAGTGATAAGGCACTTGAGCTTATTTCGGAAAGAAAGAACTGCAGGAATGCCCTTAATCAATACCCTACTAGTCCTAATAGAAAGCATTACAGAGACCTTAATAAACTTGTAAAGGATCAGTTAGCTGCTGATAAGAATCTTTGGCTTGATGGTTTGGCTGACAAAGCCGAGGAAGCAGTTAGACAGCACAACAGCAGAGAGCTGTACCAGATAGTTAATGTTTTGTGTAGTAGAAAACGGACAGGGATACAAGGATTGAAGGATAAACAAGGTAAGGTTATAGAAGGGGAGGATTCTGTCATGGCTAGGTGGGCTGAGCATTTCAGTGAGGTTCTAAACAATGCAGTTAGTTCTACTCCCATTGTTTGCAATGATGATAGATGCATTGGTGGCTTTAATGTTGGCCCTATAACACAATCTTAAGTTATTTTGGCTGTTTCTAAACTTAAACTTCATAAATCCCCAGGGGTAGATGAAATTACTACGGAAATGCTTAGAGCTGGGAATGTTTCGGTTACCACTTGGATGACTGAAATTCTGAATATCTTTTATGATAAAGGCATGGTTCCTAAGGATTTTACCAGAGCTATTGTTATCCCTATTTTCAAAAAAGGTGATCGCAGTTCTTGTGATAACTATAGGGGTATCAGCCTACTCTCTGTTCCAGGTAAAGTTCTTTCCATGATTGTGCTTAATAGAATTAAGAATCTGGTTGACAGTCAATTGCGTGATGAGCAATGTGGATTCAGAAGTGGTAGGGGATGTGTGGATCAGATATTTTCACTTAGGCAGATTCTTGAGAAATGTTTAGAGTTTCAGAAACCTTTGGTTGCTAGCTTTGTTGATTTCAAAAAGGCTTTCGACTCTGTTGATCGTCATAATTTGTGGTTGATTGTGAGATCATATGGCATACCAGACAAGTTAGTTAACATTATGAAAGCTCTCTATAATAACACTGAGTCGTGTGTGAGAGTTGGTAAGGCTTGTAGCAATTGGTTTAGAATTATTTCTGGTGTTCGACAAGGGTGCATTTTGTCTCCTTTTCTCTTTAGCTTGGCTATTGATTATGTTATGCGAAATTCACTTCAAGGGAAAGATTTTGGCCTTAAATGGGCTGGAGATACGAAAATTTCTGATTTAGATTATGCTGATGATTTAGCCCTTTTGGCAAATGATGTTGATGAGATGAACTCTTTCCTTCGAGCTGTTGATGAGACTGGTAGTAGAGTAGGTTTGGTTATAAACAGAGAGAAAACTAAAGTGATGAAAATTGGTCAGGCAGGCTGTGATTCAGTTAATCTGAATGGTTGCAGTCTTGAGCAGGTGTCACAGTTTAATTATCTTGGGAGCTATGTAACAGATAATGGTGATGTGCGGCATGAGATTAACAGACGAATAGGGATTGCTGCCGGGACTTTTAAGAATCTATGGAGATTGTGGAGAAATAGGCGTATACACCTAAAGACTAAAATTAGACTGTATAATAGTTTGGTTCTTTCTAGGGTTAGTTATGGTAGTGAAACTTGGACACTTTGTAAACAAGATAACAGGAAACTAGATGCTTTTGATTCCAGATGCTTACGCAGTATCTTGGGCATTAGATGGTTCAACTTTGTAACTAATGATGAGATTAGGCAAAGGAGTTTGCAACCTCCTTTAAGCAGCATATTGTGCAGAGAGAGACTCTGTTGGTTTGGCCATGTTGCCCGTATGAATAATTATAGATTGGCGAATAGGGTTATGAACAGTGCGCCTAAAGGCCTCAGAAAGAAGGGGAGACCTAGGATGCGGTGGGCAGACAATGTCAAACAGGGCCTTGTTAGAATTGGTGTGCAGTGGCCAGATGCAGTAGATGTAGCTCAGGATAGACTTGCTTGGAGAACTAAATTGCACGGTCTGGTTGGACCTCCGTAGCCCATGGCTGCTTGATGATGATGATGATGATGAGTAGCTTTGAACCCTGTGTTCCTTGTGACCTGGTCATTTAGTCATTACGCATGCTCAAAAATATCCCTCAGAGTGAAATAACCTTGTCTCATTAAAAAATTTTTCTCTCAATTTTTCCGACTAACTATATAAAGTGGTGTTTTTTGAAAGTAAACCCAAACCAAGAAGTGTCTAAGGGAAAAGGAGATAAGCCCCCATTAAGCGTTACGTAAACTGTATGCGACTACAGCGCCCTTTAGTCTTGCATTGCACTGAAGTCATCGCGTCATAATGAATTCCTCTTTATTTGCCGAATTAGGCTTTTGTACCATATGATTAATATTTTATAATTATCAAAATAAACTTTCATTTCCTAAGGAAAGCGATGTAATCCTTACACTGATTAATTAGATGTAATTATACAATTTAATATAATAATATTTTAAATGTGTGATAATACTAAAAAGAAAATGATAAGCTATTAAAACACTACCGTATTTTCTAATAATATTATCAAATTATTTTTATACTTTAAATAATAGAGACTACCAATTTCAATACTAATAAATTCCAATTAATTTTGCTAATAATCATAAAAATTCGAGGAGCAGCTAACCTTTTTTTTTTTGCAAACATAAATTCCGGTAGAAAGTGTAACATTTATGCCTAAATAGAGTGTTTAATATTTATATGTAATTATTAAATTAACGGTAGTTATTAAAGTAATTTGGAATTATATTAGTACAAAAATTACAAAACTACTGATATGATATGGATTTTACAAACTCTTTTATGCAGTACATAGGCGTATACACCTAAAGACTAAAATTAGACTGTATAATAGTTTGGTTCTTTCTAGGGTTAGTTATGGTAGTGAAACTTGGATGCTGTGTAAACAAGATAACAGGAAACTAGATGCTTTTGATTCTAGATGCTTACGCAGTATCTTGGGTATTAGGTGGTTTAACTTTGTAACTAATGATGAGGTTAGGCAAAGGAGTCTGCAACCTCCTTTAAGCAGCATATTGTGCAGAGAGAGACTCCGCTGGTTTGGCCATGTTGCCCGTATGGATAATTATAGATTGGCGAATAGGGTTATGAACAGTGTGCCTAGAGGCCTCAGAAGGAGGGGGAGACCTAGGATGCGGTGGGCAATGTCAAACAGGACCTTGTTAGAATTGGTGTGCAGTGGCCGGATGCAGCAGATGTAGCTCAGGACAGATATGCTTGGAGAATTAAACTGCGTGGTCTGGTTGGACCTCCGTAGCCCATGGCTGCTTGATGATGATGATGATGATGATGATGATGATGATGATGATGATGATGATGATGGTGGTGGTGGTGGTGGTGGTGGTGGTGATATACCTCACAGTAAATGCACTCATAATTAAATACTTTTATTAATATTCCGTACTGACTCTGAAATAGTCAAACTGAACGTGTGGCCTTAAGAGAACGCATATTGCATATTTTCGCCATTATGCACCAAAATCGAAATATTTATCTATTACGGAGCAAAATTTCCACCATTAACTTCATTACAGAAGCTTTTAATTGAGATCTAAATCAGTGTAGCATAGATTGCACCTGACGTATCATATGGAATTTGCAAAACACCTGATTAAGCACATTTTTCTTCTCTAAATCTTAAATAAAAAAGTTCACTCTAAACCTTCATCCAGATCAAGAATATAGAAACTTGATCCATTTCTCCTCCCCACATCCATTCTAGATCGTTTTCGGTGGAAGCAGAGAAGTGTCGCCCTTAACTTTCCGCTCAGATTTCAGATTGTTACTTTTTGTTATCAGATGTTAGAACTATTTCACTCTTACCATCAGATATTGCCCACTTGGTGATGATATATTCGACATTTCCAAGTCTGGGCCACCTAGATTCGCAGGTTGGGTTGGGTTGTTTTATCTCTGAGCAGCACTTTTTTGCACACCATGGGCTAAATGGCCAGGTCACAAGGACCCCGAAGGCTCAGAGAAGGTTGGGGGAGGGGACCCACTGGAACAGCTGTTGGGAGACAGATGGTAGTCTCCCGTCAAGGCCATCCAGTGTGTTCTTTAACGTGCACAGGGCGTGGCTCTCCCGCACACGGGAACACGGCTTAACGTCCCATCCGACGGACGGCGGCCTTTCCAAGCCCATCGGTGTCCCCTACTACCGTGGGCAGGGCGGGGAATTTTGCGGAGATAAATCTCGACGCTCACCCAGCTGGGACTCGAACCTGGGAACTACAGATTACGAGCCTGGCGCGCTACCGACTGAGCCACCCCCGCCCCTAGATTCGCAGGACACGGACAACTGTGATCAAAGGGAGAAAAAATAAATCTTTATAAAGAATTACGTGATTTAATGGATCTACTGTTTAACTAAAAGCTGTATCTTTTTAAACTATATAAATTAAAATAATTATTTCATGAAGCCTTTATTAAAACATTTATAAATATTTCAAAATTAACTACCGAATATTTAAATACAAAATAAATATTTCAAAACTGATTGTCAAAAATTTTAAGTATAAAATAAATATTTCAAAACTAATTGTCAAATATTTAAATATAAAATAATTTTTTTGAAATATATAATATTTGGTTATATTTTTTAAAATATAACCAAATATTTAAATATAAAATAAATAGCATTTCAAATCAATTACCAAATATTTAAATATAAATTTTTAAATATAAAATAAAAATTTCAAATTTATTCCTCAAATATTTAAAAATTATTCATTATCAACGGTGTTTTGAGAAATACTTTAATCAAACAGCTAGATATTTATATTATATTGGTGAACTATCTAGGTTTGGTATGGTATAGAAGTTTTGCCAGGATCACAGATTAACTAAATGCTTATTAATCATACTTATTAATACTAATTAATTATGCCTATTAATGCTAATTATTAATCATATTTATTAATACATAATTAATTATGATTATTAATACTATTTATTTATAATTATTAATACTAATTAATTATAATTATTAATACTAATTAATTATGATTATTAATACTAATTAATTATGTTTATGATGATCTCTCAGTTAATTATACCTATGTGTGGGCCAGGGCAGCCTTCAATAGAAACAAAAGGTGGCTAAAACGTGGGATACTGAATATGCACAAAGACTTAAGTATCAATTTTTTCTAAATGTAAATACTAATTGTTTATTTTTAAATATTATAAAACAAAGGCACATATTTATCATGGCCTTATTAAAATTTTATAAATATTGAGTAGTTTTATAGGCCCATTATGTATAGGTGTCTTTGGCGAAGCCCCCTCATTCAATATGAAACGGACCAGACCTGCATGGGATGCTGCATATTTTAGCTTAGGACACTTTCGTGCAAACAAGAACTAAATGATCAAGTCACAAAGACCCCGAGGGCTCAGAGTTGGGTAAGGAAAGGAAGAGGACTCGATCGATAATAAATAACTGAAGACGTCCATCACACCCATTCGGCATGTTTTAAGCGTGAACACGGAGCCACGGTTTAAAGTACCATCCGATAGGGGCGGGGCTGCTTTAGCCAGTAAATATATATGATGGCAAGACCCACTAGTTCCGCCTAAAGCACTACCAGTATAGGGATAATGCCACGTTTATCACTATCTACGGTCAGGGGCAAGACAGTACCATATAGATACAGCTCATCCCCGACTATCCTATGGCGAACAGTACTATAGGAGTAAAGCTCATTCATCGGTCAAAACCTAAATTTTAATCTCTGTCCCGGACCGCCACAAACAAGGATATAAATATTCAAGTTGCCTCGGCTCCCGTGACTGGAATTCTTAGTCCGGCCATCTTCCACCTTGGCCTGTCCGACCAATCCCACTCCGGTCAGCATAGCCTTCGACTTCATTTAGTCCCTCAAGCCTCTCCCCCCCCCCCCCCCCACAAACACACACACCTCGACAAGGTGGTCCCGTATCGGGTTGTGCTTAGCCGGTAGCGCGCCAAGCTCGTAATCTTCAGTTCCCAGGTTCGAGTGCCAGCGCTGTCAAAAAAGAGAACACTTATGGGCTTGGAAAGGCCGCCGTTCATCGGATGGGACCTTTAAGGGGGGCCTGTCGGATGGGACGTGTGCGGAAGAGCCATAGTCTTTGCACATCAAAGAGAAGAAGGCTACCATCAGTCTCCTAATAACTGTCCAGTGGGTCCTCTTCCCCCAACCTTTTCTGAGTTCTTGGGGTCCTTGTGACCTGCCCATTTAACTCATAGTGTTCAAAAAAGTACCACTCAGAGGTAAAACAACTCAACCCATCCGATAAACGGCGCCTTCCGAAACACTTCGTTGTCTCCTTTCTTATCGTAGCCAGAACATAGGCTATAGAGGAGAGTTGGGTTGTTTTACCTCTGAGCGGCACTTTTTTGCACACCATGTGCTAATGGCCAGGTCACATGACCCCGAAGGCTCAGAGAAGGTTGGGGGAGGGGACCCACTGGAACAGCTATTGGGAGACAGATGGTAGCCTCCCGTCAAGGCCATCCAGCGTGTTCTTTAACGTGCACAGGGTATGGCTCTCCCACACACGGGGCCACGGCTTAACGTCCCATCCGATGGACGGCGGCCTTTCCAAGCCCATCGGTGTCCGCTACTAACCGTGGGCAGGGCGGGGAATTTTGCGGAGATAAATCTCAACACTGACCCAGCTGGGATTCGAACCTGGGAACTACAGATTACGAGCCTGGCGCGCTACCGACCGAGCCACCCCCGCCCCTCTATAGAGGAGAGAATCTAAGCGTAGACACAGTGGGAGCTCTTCCCAACGAACATAAGATTACGATCCTGGCTCACTGTCTACTGAGTGAACCACTCCCACGCGTCCATGCCTATCCACGTGATAGAATCAGGTGACCAAACGTTTCTTAGCAATCCATCAACGACGAAGTCAGCGATCACGTGGCGATCATCTCCATTGGCGCCAATGAGTATCAGGTAGCCACGTGACTTCCGGCCCCTTTTTCCGAGGCCTCGGCCACAACAACAACCAGCCCCGAGGCGAAGCAACATCTTTTTAACGTTGGCTCGGTTTCTTCTGCGCTCTACTATCGTGCGATGGCTCGTACTCATTCCTCAACATTCTCAAGGCCTCGACTTCTTAAACGTCACATTTTTCTGGCTTACACTGAGCATGAGCACAATGCGTCAACAAGATTTTTATTTTTTATTTCTTCTTACGGGTTGGGTTGTTTTCCCTCTGAGCGGCATTTTTTTGTACACAATGGGCTAAATGGCCAGGTCACGAAACACCGAGGGCTCGAGGGGCGGGGGTGGCTCAGTCGGTAGCGCGCCAGGCTCGTAATCTGTAGTTTCCATGTTCGAGTCCCAGCTGGGTTAGCGTTGAGATTTATCTCCGTAAAATTCCCCCCCCCCCCGCCCTCGGTCAGTAGGGGACACCGATGGGCTTGGAAAGGCCGCCCTCCGTCGGATGGGACGTTAAGCCGTGGCCCCGTGTACGGGAGAGACATACCCTGTGCACATTAAAGAACACGCTGGATGGCCTTGACGGGAGGCTACCATCTGTCTCCCAACAGCTGTTCCAGTGGGTCCCCTCCCCCAACCTTCTCTGAGCCTTCGGGTTCTTTGTGGCCTGGCCATTTAGCCCATGGTGTGCAAAAAAAGTGCCGCTCAGAGGTAAAACAACCCAACCCGAATCTGAGAGGGGGAGTAAAGAGATCTCCCCCCTCTCCCTGGAGAATTTTCGATAGCAAAGACGATAATGGCAAACATTTGTTGCACTGTTTTGCAAAATTTCTTTTTGAAAAGATCACTACAATGGAAAATAAGCATACGTTACGAGGAAAAAAGTGCAAAGAGCATAAAAAACAATATCTGTCTTATAGGGAGAGGTGTTTCAAAAAATCAAAAGTAAAATGACAATGATAAAAATCACTCATTTGAGAGAAATTTCAATAGAGGATAGTGAGCAGCAATTCCTTTTAAAAATTGGCAAAGAAAACAAATTCTTGGTGGTATCTTTAGAGTTACTGCGAATTGAGCAACTTGGATTGTTAATGGTTGGTTAAATGTGTGATCTCCGGAATCTTCTGAGAGGCACCTTTTTTTCAGCCAGTGGGCTAAATGGCCAGGTCACAAATACCCCAAGGACTTAGAGAATTTTCAAGAAAGGGACCACTGGACAGCTGTTAGGAGATAGATTGAAGCCTACCATCAAGGCCATCCAGCGTGTTCCTTAATTGCAAATGGTATGGCTCTCATGTACACAGGGCCAATGATTAACGTCCGATCCGACGGACAAAGGCTTTTCCAAGCCATCGGTGTACCCATTACTAGCGTAACCAGAATGAAACCAAGAAACCACTGTTCCTTGAGCCTCGGTGGGGAAAAAGGGTAAGCTTATATAATAAATATATTTCTTTGAAAAGGGTTGGGTTGTTTTACCTCTGAGCGGCACTTTTTTGCACACCATGGGCTAAATGGCCAGGTCACATGGACCCCGAAGGCTCAGAGAAGGTTGGGGGAGGCGACCCACTGGAACAGCCGTTGGGAGACAGATGGTAGCCTCCCGTCAAAGCCATCCAGCGTGTTCTTTAACGTGCACAGGGTATGGCTCTCCCGCACACGGGGCCACGGCTTAACGTCCTATCTGACGGACGGCGGCCTTTCCAAGCCCATCGGTGTCCCCTACTGACCGTGGACAGGGCGGAGAATTTTGCGGAGATAAATCTCAACGCTGACCCAGCTGGGACTCGAACCTGGGACTGTAGATTACGAGCCTGGCGCGCTACCGACTGAGCCACCCCCGCCCCTTCTTTGAAAAGAAACCACCAATAAAATGGAAGAGAAAAAATATATATCGGCAAGAATAGTTTCAAGAAAAAGAATAGAACAGCATTTAGCTTCATTGCAGTCACATGGCCTTTTAATACTGTCTTATCCTTTGAACTGCATCCTTGGCAGTTCCTTAATCGTGATCTATAAGCTCGTGAAGCGTTTCTCCATGGCAACGGGTTTTGCCCAAGAATCGAATGCTAAGGTGGGGCAAAAACAACAACAACAACAACACGAAGTTTTGAGAATGAGCGCTTTTAATTATCTTATTTGCATTTAAAGGGAATCCTTCGTCTCTCAGTGAACGGGACCTTGGCTCTCCTCAAAAGAGCCACAGATTAGAACGAGGAAACATGACTAGGCGCCACACAGAACAATTTCCTTTCTTCGTGTGGACGTGCGAGCGTGAAAACCGTTTCCGGATCTCGAAGAGGTCACTACAACTCGGGCCACTTTTGCACGTGAGAAATGAATGCCCTCGAAGTCATTCACGGACAGTTCTTTCCCGCCATTATACGCGAATCAAAGGCAACCACAGCGTTGGCGGCTTCTACAGCTTCGGAAAACAGTTTCTTTCCACAAGTTCATATCTCGGAGCGGAAGAGGTTAATGTAAAGAATACCAAGGTCCGAAATAGACTGGAACGCCGTTCCCGTTCGTCATATGCATCGTTAGTGTTTCGTTTCGTCACAAATTTAGTTACACCGTTCCGTTTCGTCACAGATTTAGTTACACCGTTCCATCACAATTTTAGTTACACCGTTCCGTTTCGTCACAAATTTAATTACACCGTTCCGTCACAAATTTAGCTACACCGTTCGGTCACAAATTTAGTTACACCGTTCCGTTTCGTCACAAATTTAGTTATACCGTTCCGTTTCGTCACAAATTTAGTTACACCATTCCGTTTCGTCACAGATTTAGTTACACCGTTCCGTCACAATTTTAGTTGCACCGTTCCGTCACAATATAGTTACACCGTTCCTTTTCGTCACAAATTTAGTTATACCGTTCCGTTTCGTCACAAATTTAGTTACACCGTTCCGTTTCGTCACAGATTTAGTTACACCGTCCCGTCACAATTTTAGTTACACCGTTCCGTTTCCTCACAAATTTAGTTATACCGTTCAGTTTCTCTATGTTAATAAAATTATTGCCACCCAATTCCTATACAGATTTTTAGAAATGAATCCTTATATCTTCATTGTTAGTAGATTCAGCCTTCAGGCATATTAAGTTTCCGTCCTTTTTACTCCTTTTCTTAAATGGCTGTTCTGGCCTCGTGTATCTAGATTACCTTAGATGGCCTTGGATCTACAATACAGCGAAAGAAATGCTACCGAGGCATTCGACAATGGGTTTTTTATTCTCCAGAGAAGTGCGCAGCCTGTTGACAGTGGCAACACGGCTCTGCAGGACCTAATGACATCACGGCTCTGTAGGAACTAATGGCATCACGGCTCTTCAGGACCTAATGGCATCACGGCTCTGCAAGACCTAATGGTATTATGGCTCTGCAGGACCTAATGGCATCATGGCTCTGCAAGACCTAATGGCATCATGGCTCTGCAACACCTAATGGCATCACAGCTCTGCAAGACCTAATGGCATCATGGCTCTGCAGGACCTAATGGCATCATGGCTCTGCAAGACCTAATGGCATCATGGCTCTGCAAGACCTAATGGCATCACGGCTCTGCAGGACCTAATGGCATCATGGCTCTGCAAGACCTAATGGCATCACGGCTCTGCAGGACCTAATGACATCACAGCTCTGTAGGACCTAATGGCATCATGGCTCTTCAGGACCTAATGGCATCACGGCTCTGCAAGACCTAATGGCATCACAGCTCTGCAGGACCTAATGGCATCATGGCTCTGCAAGACCTAATGGCATCACGGCTCTGCAGGACCTAATGACATCACGGCTCTGTAGGACCTAATGGCATCACGGCTCTTCAGGACCTAATGGCATCACGGCTCTGCAAGACCTAATGGCATCATGGCTCTGCATTACCTAATGGCATCATGGCTCTGCAAGACCTAATGGCATCACGGCTCTGCAAGACCTAATGGCATCACGGCTCTGCAGAACCTAATAGCATCATGGCTCTGCAAGACCTAATGGCATCATGGCTCTGCAAGACCTAATGGCATCACGGCTCTGCAAGACCTAATGGCATCATGGCTCTGCAGGACCTAATGGCATCATGGCTCTGCAAGACCTAATGGCATCACGGCTCTGCAAGACCTAATGGCATCACGGCTCTGCAGGACCTAATGACATCACGGCTCTGTAGGACCTAATGGCATCACGGCTCTTCAGGATCTAATGGCATCACGGCTCTGCAAGACCTAATGGCATCATGGCTCTGCAGGACCTAATGGCATCATGGCTCTGCAGGACCTAATGGCATCATGGCTCTGCAAGACCTAATGGCATCATGGCTCTGCAAGACCTAATGGCATCACGGCTCTGCAAGACCTAATGGCATCACGGCTCTGTAGGACCTAATGGCATCACGGCTCTGCAAGACCTAATGGCATCACGGCTCTGCAGGACCTAATGACATCACGGCTCTGTAGGACCTAATGGCATCACGGCTCTTCAGGATCTAATGGCATCACGGCTCTGCAAGACCTAATGGCATCATGGCTCTGCAGGACCTAATGGCATCATGGCTCTGCAGGACCTAATGGCATCATGGCTCTGCAAGACCTAATGGCATCATGGCTCTGCAAGACCTAATGGCATCACGGCTCTGCAAGACCTAATGGCATCACGGCTCTGCAGGACCTAATGGCATCACGGCTCTGCAAGACCTAATGGCATCACGGCTCTGCAGGACCTAATGGCATCACGGCTCTTCAGGACCGAATGGCATCACGGCTCTGCAGGACTTAATGGCATCGCAGCTGTGGGGTCATCATAGCGAGGGGTTTTTATTTACGTTATTTTAAGTGTTTACTCTTTTTTTCTCTCTTAAATGTATTCGCTATTTACAAGGCGTATGTACCATTGTTCTTACAGTGAAGTTCTCAGAGCTTTCTATGGTCAACTCTTACAGTCGCTCAAAAAAGTATCCGAACACTATAGTTGATTACAGAATTCAGAAAAAATATCTGGCAACGATTTTTTTTTAAATTAGTGATCTGGCAACCTTCGTGTCACGTGAAACGAAGGTTGCCAGATCACTAATTTCTAAAAAAATCGCTGCCAGATGTTTTTTCTGAATTCTGTAATCAACCATATTGTTCGGATACTTTTTTGAGCGACTGTATAAGTGAATGCAAAGGAAATAAATATTATTTTAAAATTGAAAAAAGAAATAGATAAGATAAATTTTTTTATTTACATGCTGAAAAATACACTTACATCGACTCAAATTTTGAGTCATTAATAGATTCAATATCCCACTCAAGTTAATACTCGTCTGTGGGATATTCCTTGTTATGTGAAAGAAAAGCATTAGACTGAAAAAACTGAGGAGGAATAAATTAATGCTACTATTAGATAACCTACAGACAAACAGATAAAGAGAATCCTCAAGCAACCATGTGCTACATAGGTGTTACCAGACTGAAATTTAATCCTCCAAACATGTCTGTCCTGGAACTCATGAAATAAGGAGCTGAAAAAAAAATTGGTTTTGTCATGAGTGGGATTCGAACCTACGTCTCCAGGAAACATGCCTGTTATGCTAACCACTACATCATCAATGGCTAGCCGTTTCTCAGCTTAGTGACATTATAAACTTTCCGGATTCATTTATTTGATTCGCACAGTGGCGCCATCTATCCGGGAAATGGACAACTCTGTTGCCTCATTAAAGATGGAATTAATATTTGTCACTCACGCTCAGGGTCTTAAATCAATAAATCAGTAGTAAAGAATCACAGGATAAGTCCTGTAGACATAGAACTCATGAAATAAGGAGCTGAAAAAAATTTTCAGCTCCTTATTTCATGAGTTCCATGTCTACAGGACTTATCCTGTGATTCTTTACTACTGATGTCTGTCCTGATCTACAGTTGCTGCATTTGGCCACAGAAGGCCAATTCTAACAAGGTCCTGTTTGGCATTGTTTGCCCAATGCATCGTAAGTCTCCTCATTTTCCTGAGGCCTTTAGGCATACTATTCATTACTCTCTTCTTTAACCTTTTTTGTTATGCATATGGACAACATGGCCAAACCAACGCAATCTTCCTCTGGAGATGATACTGCTCACAGATGGTTGCCAGAATTTTGCGGTGATAAAACTCAACGCTGGGATAAATCTCAACGCCAGGTTCGAGCTGGAACTCGAACCTGGGAACTACAGATTACGAGCCTGACGCACTACCGACTGAGCCACCCCCGCCCCTACTTAATCTGTGGTTGATCTATGCTAAAAGCAAAGAATGTCGAAGTCATCAAGAAGAAACAGCTCCATAAAATGTAAAGACCCTTCTCCTGGAAGTTTACTTGTTTGCATTATTATTTGAACCCTCAAGTGAATATGGCCAACAGAGGAAGTTTATTTCTTCTCCTTTAGCTATTAGAAAAGTATAACAAATAACTGTCAGACACACGACAAAGCTTACATCAGAAACTATTGCAATTGATTATCTGTGCAAAGCAATATATTTTAAATATTTTATATCTTGATCAACAACAGCGGTAATTTTAAGATAATAAAATAAATACCCCCTCAAGCAACTGCTTGCCACAGAAGTCTGACAGGAGCCTGTCAGTTTATATGCCATAGTAGAAGGTCTGAGAAGATGGCAGGACCTCAGCAGAAAAACGACACATACATCCATGGTATTTATACCATATTACCCAGGTCCCTTAGATCAGTAGCCAAGCGCGCTAACCACTCGGCCTTGTGACGGCCATGAGACGGCCAAAAAAATACATATTGTTGCGAATTACAAAATACGGATATGCACTGGACGTGAGTAATAATAACTATATTTTAAAGCTAATTGTAATACAATGCAAATTGTTACAAAGAAAATATGGATGAAGTTTTTCATAAACAAATCGACTATTAACATGCAAAAGTCATTAACATTCCTGCACAAAGTACACAACACAGCTCTGTCTATTCTACTAAACTTTTACCTCTATACTGTCTGTCGTGTCTCTTGAATACCTTATATACCAGGTATAAAGAATCCTTCTTCTTGTTAGATCACTAGACGTATCCTCTAGCAAAACATAACTACCGCCCTCGCACACACCAATACAAGATACTTCTTTTTTTATCGCGCACAGACTCAGACCATCTGAATCAGATCTCACAATCTTAACACACTGCACTGCTATATTTTCATTCTTCTAAATGGGGCGGGGGTGGCTCAGTCGGTAGCGCGCCAGGCTCGTAATCTGTAGTTCCCAGGTTCGAGTCCCAGCTGGGTGTTGTTGAGATTTATCTCCGCAAAATTCCCCGCCCTGCCCACGGTCAGTAGGGGACACCGATGGACTTGGAAAGGCCGCCGTCCGTCGGATGGGACGTTAAGCCGTGGCCCCGTGTGCGGGAGAGCCATACCCTGTGCACGTTAAAGAACACGCTGGATGGCCTTGACGGGAGACTACCATCTGTCTCCCAACAGCTGTTCCAGTGGGTCCCCTCCCCCAACCTTCTCTGAGCCTTCGGGGTCCATGTGACCTGGCCATTTAGCCCATGTTGGGCAAAAAAGTGCCGCTCAGAGGTAAAACAACCCAACCCAAATTCTTCTAAATCGTTCTAAGTTCCAAATCGTTGGCTAATTGAATCTCACGTAGAAACACACACGAGGGCTCCAGTCACGTTAACTCGTGAAGTCACTGTTGCTCGTTTATCTGTCGTAACAATATATTATATTTTTTAAACCATATAGTTATTCTTGCTACTTATAACCTCACAATAATATTTTTATGTTTGAAAACATTAGCCTACAACTAAAAACGCAAAATTTAGCATAATTTTTGACTATTTATTTTGAAAATTTTAATGCTCTACTGGAGCCCCTTGAAGACAGTTTCTCTGCATTTCGGTTTGAACCCTCAAGTGGAATTTGCCGCGAGAGGGCGCCCTTTGCGGTTCTGCTCGCTATCCTTTCTTGTCTCTTATAGTACTTCGGCTAAAGGGATGCCAAGTTATGACTTTTATTTATGTATATGAAACCTAGACAAATCTGGTGAATCCTTAGTTACAATTATGACCATGATAATTGCATTCAGGGCCGGATCTAAGGGGGCATCCCTTTTCAGAATACGAGTAAAGGTAAAAGGGGCAAAAAAATATTAAACTCATTTATATTTTTTATTTTACTTTTATTATATTTTTTAAAAACCTGTAAAACGGAGGGGGCCGTCCTATGGCCGAGTGGTTAGAGCGCTTGTCTACTGATCTAAGGGACCTGGGTTCGAGCCCCGAATAAGGCATGGATGTCCGTGTTGTCTTTCTGCTGAGGTCCTGCCATCCTCTCAGATCTTCTACTGTGGTATATAAACTGACAGGCTCCTGTCAGACCTCTGTGGCAAGCAGCTGCTTGAGGGGGTATTTATTTATTATTTTTTTTTAACGGAGGGGATAATATTTTACTGCATTGCAAATCAAGTGTCTTGGCTCCCCCTTTTACATTTTTTCGGCTCGAATGTATTTCTTGCCTTCCCCCCACCACCACCTTCGGTTTTTTTCTACATCCAGGCCTGATTACATTTAATATTTTGTACTTTATTATAGTTTAATAAAGATATCATTATCATTTATAATACTGACGTCCTCTTATTATACTTATATTACTTATTACATTTTGATTCATTTTAAATTCTAGGGTTCCTCTAGAACAACAAAAGCTCATCTCTCCAAGCGGAGTTTATCTTCTGGAATGAAATCCTAAATGAAGTTGTCCTGCGAAAGTCACGAACAAACCGTCGACGCATCAGGTTATTTTCTGCCGTCGCGGCTTCGTCACTTCCGCTCAGCGACTTCCCATCTATCTCGGACTTCCTCTTGGACTCTGCTCTGCCGCTTCCGCAACTTGACGGGGGTCATTCTTCGCTCACTAATTACGGACGCAATCTCTCCGCTGGAGTAGTCAACGATAATTTTGACTTCTGACCCTGACAGTCTGTTGATTTTAGATGTACGTATTTTAAGACTTGATCTCCGTCATCTTTCTCGCCTAGAATAGATTAATTGCACGGATTCTCAGAATCTCTAAATTGTTTGCAAAGTAAAACTTTTTTTTTTCTTTAGCTCGTATTTCGTTGAAATGGTTTCACAATAAAACCTGAAGACATTCCAATAAACTAAAGAGAGCAGCTGCTTACAGCAGTTTAGCAGAGTTTTGTCTGTTTATTTGGTTGATTGCTCTGCAATAAGGGGCGGGGGTGGCTCAGTCGGTAGCGCGTCAGGCTCGTAATCTGCAGTTCCCAGGTTCGAGTCCCAGCTGGGTCAGCGTTGAGATTTACCTCCGCAAAACTCCCCGCCTTGCCCACGGTCAGTAGGGGACACCGATGGGCTTGGAAAGACCGCCGTCCGTCGGATGGGCCGTTAAGCCGTGATTCTGTGTGTGGGAGAGCCATACCCTGTGCACGTTAAAGAACACACTAGATGTCCTTGACGGGAGGCTACCATCTGTCTCCCAACAGCTGTTCCAGTGGGTCCCCTCCCCCAACCTCATCTGAGCCTTCGGGGTCCATGTGACCTGGCCATTTAGCCCATGGTGTGCAAAAAAATGCCGCTCAGAGGTAAAACAACCCAACTCTGCTGAGGTCCTGCCATCCTCTCAGACCTTCTACTATGGCATATAAACTGACAGGCTCCTATCAGACCTCTGTGGCAAGCAGCTGCTTGAGGGGGTATTTATTTTTTATTTATTTATTAAAGCTTCATTCAGAGCTTACAACACTTACAAATAAAGTAACAAACACTCCCTCAAGCAGCTGCTTGCCACAGAGGTCTGACAAGAGCCGGTCAGTTTATATGCCATAGTAGAAGGTCTATGAGGATGGCAGGACATCAGCAGAAAAACAACACAAACGTTCATGCCTTATCCGAGATTCGAACCCAGGTCCCTTAGATCAATAGAGGTATGGTAAAAAATAACGATATGGCATTTAGTAAATTAGGGAGATTCAACGATAATGCGATGTTATCCTGCATCAATAACCAACATAGTTCCTGAACAGTTGCAATGGTTTTAATTTTGTTTTAAAAAATAAAGTTATGTATTGGATTGTTTTACCTCTGAGCGGCACTTTTTTGCACACCATGGGCTAAATGGCCAGGTCACAAGGACCCCGAAGGCTCAGAGAAGGTTGGGGACCCACTGGAACAGCTGTTGGGAAACAGAGAGTAGCCTCCCGTCAAGGCCATCCAGCGTGTTCTTTAACGTGCACAGGGTATGGCTCTCCCGCATACGGGCCACGGCTTAACGTACCATCCGACGGACGGCGGCCTTTTGAAGCCCATCGGGTCCCCTACTGACCGTGGGCAGGGCGGGGAAACTTTGCGGAGATAAATCTCAACGCTGACCCAGCTGGGACTCGAACCTGGGAACTACAGATTACGAGCCTGGCGCGCTACCGACTGAGCCACCCCCGCCCCAAAGTTATGTAGTAATGTGCTAATTTCCCTGTTCCAAAGAAATATTTCTTTTGAACTTATTCGCCAGACTCCTCGCTCTACTATACGATTCTTCGTCCGTAGCAGAAAACAGGTTCTCTGGGTGCAGAATACTAAAATAATCCGAAGCATTTTGCCAACCCTGAAATCGTTGTCTTAGCTGATTAATTGGGTAATCTAAACACGAGTAATTGACTGCCACTCAAAAATTCTTTCGCCCGAATCTGTTTAAAATAAAAATAAAATTCCCAATTGATCGGGGCGGGGATGGCTCAGTCGGTAGCGCGTCAGGCTTGTAATCTGTACTTCCCAGGTTCGAGTCAAAGCTGGGTCAGCGTTGAGATTTATCTCCTCAAAATTCCCCGCCCTGCCCACGGTCAGTAGGGGACACCGATGGGCTTTGAAAGGCCGCCGTCCATCAAATGGGACGTTAATCCTTGGCCCCGTGTGTGGGAGAGCCATACCCTGTGCACGTTAAAGAATACGCTGGAGGCCTTGACGGGAGACTACCATCTGTCTCCCAACAGCTGTTCCAGTGGGTCCCCTCCCCCAACCTTCTCTGAGCCTTCGGGGTCCATGTGACCTGGCCATTTAGCCCATTGTGTGCAAAAAAAGTGCCGATCAGAGGTAAAACAACCTAATTGATCAAAATTGCTTTCGCTTTTTTTCTGTTTTCGTCTGGTACTTTGTTTTGATTCCCCATTTTGTCGCTATTTCGGTTGCTGCCCATACAACAACATCGAAATTGTGTCTTACACGCATTAGACATTAGATTGTGTTTTGAAGAAATTTCACTGCTTCGTCTAATACAACATTTTTCATTGTTAACATTTTGAAAGAGTGTTTGCAATTTCCAAAACTTTTGCTTGAAAAAACAATCATTATTAAAAAAAAATTAAAATTTTTCCAATTGATTTTTCAGTGCTAATGCTTCAGTACAGTCGCTGAAAAAAATATCCGAACACTATGGTTGATTATAGATTTCAGAAAAAAATCTGGCAACGACTTTTTAGAAATTAGTGATCTGGCAACCTTCGTGTCACGTGACACGAAGGTTGCCAGATCACTAATTTCTAAAAAAAATCGTTGTCAGATATTTTTTTTGAATTCTACAATCAACCATGGTGTTCGGATACTTTCTTGAGCGACTGTAGGTGGTCATATTATTTTGATACTAGATCGTGTGGGCTCACTCACGGAAATATTGAGCGTGTGCAGTTACCGTTCACAGCAAACTGCAGCGTGTGCAGTATCTGCACACGCTCCAGTTTGCTGTGAACGATAACTGGAGCGTGTACAGTTGCTGTACACGCTCCAGATATTTTTCCTGAATTCTGTAATCACGTGACACGAAGGTTACCAGATCACTAATTTCTAAAAAAAAATCGTTGCCAGATATTTTTTTTCTGAAATCTGTAATCAACCATAGTGTTCGGATATTTGTTTGAGCGACTGTACCTATTTTCATTATGAAAAATGTTTTTCGAAACTCAGTCAGGTCCCTCTCACCGGGCCCCTACGGGCATCGGGCCCTGGGGCACTGCACCTGCCTAGTTCTGCCACTAAAACAGATGCTTTGAGAGTCTTTGTGTAAATAATCTTTGTGCAATTAACATTAACAATAAAGATTTTTATTATTATTAAAAAATGCTCTTAAGTTAGTGCTCTATTCTGTCACCAGTTTTAATGAATACTGCTGAAGGTGAAAAACCAATTATTCCTCTTTGCCGTGGGAGTCAGCGTATTAAGGTGTAGAGATTTGTGAGGATGACGAGACCTTATCAAAAAAAAACATCGTGCCGTGCCTGGAACTCGAACCCAGGTTTTCTTGTTACATTGTCAAGCATACTTAACCAGTCGGTCACTGTAGGCTACTATTTTTCAGTAGATGTTAAGCCGTCCTGTGGCCGAGTGGTTAGCGCGCTTGGTTACTGATCTAAGGGACCTGGGTTCGAGCCCCGGGTAAGGCATGGATGTTCGTGTTGTTTTCTGCTGAGGTCCTGCCATCCTCTCAGATCTTCTACTTTGGCATAGAAACTGACAGGCTCCTGTCAGACCTCTGTGGCAAGCAGCTGCTTGAGGGGGTATTTTTTTTTATGCGGACGATTCCCAAGTTGGTTTGTTTTACCTTTGAGCTGCGCTTTTTTTTACACACAATGTGCTAAATGGTCAGGTTACAAGGACCCCAAGGGTTTAGAGAAGATTGGGAGACAGAGATCCATTGCACAGCTGTTATGATGGAAGCCTCCCCTCAAGTCCATTCAACGTGTTCTTTAACGGCTCTCCTCAACACCGAGCCACGGCTTATAATGTCCATCCAACGGAAGTCGGCCTTTCTAAGCCCGTCTGTATTCCCTTTCTCACCGAGACCCTTATGGAGATTTAACGGAGATAAATCTCAACGCTGGCACAGTTGGGACTGAAACGTGGAAACTGCAACTTACGAGCCTGGTCAATACCTCCTATAACAGAGTTGGGTTGGGTTGTTTTACCTCTGAGCGGCACTTTTTTGCACACCATGGACTAAATGGCCAGGTCACATGGACCCCGAAGGCTCAGAGAAGGTTGGGGGAGGGGACTCACTGGAGCAGCTGTTGGAAGACTCCCGTCAAGATGGTAGACTCTCCGTCAAGATGGTAGCCTCCCGTCAAGGCCATCCAGCGTGTTCTTTAACGTGCACAGGGTATGGCTCTCCTGCACACGGGGCCACGGCCTAACGTCCCATCCGACTGACGGCGGCCTTTCCAAACCCATCGGTGTCCCCTACTGACCGTGGGCAGGGCGGGGTCCTATAACAGAAGGCCATACAGTTAAGTACATGATGTCACCATAGGTAGTCTTAAAATCTCGACTTTTCTTATATATTTATTTCCATTATTTTTACTGATAAATTTCAATACTAATCTTTATATTAATATTTATTTATAAATACAATATTTAGGAAAAATAATTGCTCATATATATATATAAGTTATGATATAATGCTATATTTTCTACGGCTTTCTTTCCTAAGAAGTGTTGGCCTGACGTCTTACCAAACGAACCAATTGCAATTAGAAACAAATCCTAATCTATATGAAGTTCTTGAAAGACATGAGAAATATGATCCGTGAAAATCTTTAGAAATGAAAAGTGGGCAAGACAAGAATATATGAGAAATCCAGCTGCAAGCAAGAATATATGAGAAATCCAGCTGCAAGCAAGAATATATGAGAAATCCAGCTGCAAGCAAGAATATATGAGAAATCCAGCTGCAAGCAAGAATATATGAGAAATCCAGCTGCAAGCAAGAATATATGAGAAATCTAGCTGCAAGCAAGAATATATGAGAAATCCAGCTGCAAGCAAGAATATATGAGAAATCCAGCTGCAAGCAAGAATATATGAGAAATCCAGCTGCAAGCAAGAATATATGAGAAATCCAGCTGCAAGCAAGAATATATGAGAAATCCAGCTGCAAGCAAGAATATATGAGAAATCTAGCTGCAAGCAAGAATATATGAGAAATCCAGCTGCAAGCAAGAATATATGAGAAATCCAGCTGCAAGCAAGAATATAGGAGAAATCCAGCTGCAAGCAAGAATATAGGAGAAATCTAGCTGCAAGCAAGAATAGCTCTCCAAAGCCCTAAAGAAAGCAGGCTCCTTTGGTTGCAGAAATTCATCAAATGCTAGAGGTCCATTGCTCGACGACCATTAGTTGCATCTCGATGCAAAATACACTTTCACTTCGACAAAAAAATCTTCCTGATGAAGAAGAACACGAACACCGGAAGAAAAAGATGAGGGATGCAATGGAATTGCTCTTCTTTCCCGCCACAACAACAGACCGAAGCAAATGCTCGAAGATAACTGGTTACGAGCCTTAATGAAGCATAACGGGGCTTTAATGGGGAGGGTAGAGAGGCAGACGACGACGAGAAGGGGGGACGGAGGGGAACAACGTCTGTGTGGGAGTGAGTCATTGGCTGATACGAATGGTTCACGGGTCAGGGGTCACCTCGGTCATCAAGTTTCCCTTTCTAAACAGAATGACCGGACAATATAAACATGCGTTGGCGGGAGAAGATTGGGGCGTTAAAAGAAGCCTTCTCGATGGGATTGGATGCTTTTATCAGCGGGAGATATCGGACTTGTTACTAAAGAGATAGTTGAGAGAGAAGAAAATAAAAAATTAGCGGTAACGATTTCCGAAAGTAACTGCCAGGGAAAATTTACAGGGGACGACCACAAATTGCAGAGCAAGTTAAATGAGGTTAAACTGCATTTTGCCAGTAACTTCTAATATAGTAGACGATTGTGAGTGATCGATTGATTGATTGAAAAAAATGACAGGAGATTATGCTAATTTTTACTATGGTGCAGAAATGGTAGAGCTCTGAAAATTGACACTTGGGGCTAATCCTGATCCTAGATCCGGGAAAGATTAGAAATTTGACCTTTGAAGTGTCCTTAAAGGTCAAATAGAGGTTATGTAGAGGTCAAACCTTGATATGTGAATGTCAGAAACATGAAAAATGTGTCTAGGGGCGTAGATCTCGGAAACGGTGCTAAATTTCGGATACGACGGGTCTTTCGAGGTCAAAGGTCAGATTTAGATCTACAGGTACTAGAGAACGAAGTATTCGTATTCGGGATCTCGGAAACGTTGCGAAATTTGGGATCCAGCAGCTCTATTTAGGTCAAAGCTCAAATTTCATCTACTGATAGTAGAAGAGAAAATTTGGGGTTAGATCCCAGAAACGTAGAAATTTAATCGGATCGATATAAAATAAACATCCCCTGAAGCAGCTGGTTGCCAAAGAGATCTGACTGGAGCCTGCCAATCTAATACGCCATGGTAGAAGGTCTGTGAGGATGGCGGGACCTCAGCAGAAAGATAACACAAACATTCATGCTTTTACCTGGGGCTCGAACCCAGGTTTTTTTTATCAGTAGCAAAATGCGCTAACCACTAGACCACAGAGCGGCTAAAATAATCATCCGCTCAAGCAGCTGCTTGCCAAAGAGGCCTGATTGGAGCCTGCCAATCTAATACACCATGGTAGAAGGTCTGTGAGGATGGCGGGACCTCAGCAGAAAGATGACACAAACAAGTTCTAGCATCAAACCACTTCAACGTTTAAATTAATATACAAAAGTACCTTGACCTTGGCTTTACTGTAACCCCCTGCATGAAATAAATTATTATTATTATTATTACCCGGGGCTTGGACCCAGGTCCGTTTGAGTAGTAGCCAAACGTACTAACCGGCCACGGGACGTGCTGAGCTAATCTTCAGTTCATTGAAGTATTTGGGTCGTATATCTCAGAAATGTTAAGATATTTGAAATCCGGTGTCGCGTTCAAGGTCAGATAGGGGTCGGAGAGACAGTCAAGAAATCAAGAGACTTCGATTGATTTCTAGTATTATATATATGGTCCTTGATATGGCAATATTAACAAGTGACTCGTTATGAAAAAGGGTTCGGCAGACCTGGTGGGTTGGTTTGTTTTACCTCTAAGCGGCAATGTTTTTTGCACACCATGGGCTAAATGGCCAGGTCACAAGGACCCTAAGGCTCAGAGAAGATTTACGGAAGGGAGCCACTGGAACAGCTGTTGAGAGACAGATGGTAGCCTCCCGTCAAGACCATCCAGCGTGTTCTTTGCACAAGGTATGGCTCTCCCCCACATGGGACCACGGCGTAACCTCCTCCGACGAGCGGCTGCTTTTCCAAGCCCCTCTCAGCCCTGGTGTATAGTGTATGACATTAGTGCATAATATATACATGTACAGTCGCTCAAAAAATATCCGAACACTATGGTTGATTACAGAATTCAGAAAAAATTTCTGGCAACGATTTTTTTAGAAATTAGTGATCTGGCAACCTTCGTGTCACGGATTACAGAATTCAGGAAAAATATCTGGAACGTGTACAGCAACTGTACACGCTCCAGTTACCGTTCACAGCAAACTGGAGCGTGTGCAGTTACTGCACACGCTCCAGTTTGCTATGAATGGTAACTGCACACGCTCAATATTTCCGTGAGTGAGCCCACACGATCTAGTATCAAAATAACATAACCACCTACAGTCGCTCAAAAAAGTATCCGGACACTATGGTTGATTACAGAATTCAGAAAAAATTTCTGGCAACGATTTTTTTTAGAAATTAGTGATCTGGCAACCTTCGTGTCACGTGACAGGTTGCCAGATCATTAATTCGTGAGAGGCAGCTTTCTTACTTATTGATATACATTTTTACGTAGCTATAAGTATTGCAGTAGAAAAAAAAATTTGATCATTTTTTAAATTTGAATCATTGATTCATATATAAAGTCACCCAACTAAACGTCAAGAATCCTTTACATCCATGACAATCCCCAGTTACGGGATTGGGAAGCCTATGCATGCTCCCCCCCCACCCCCGCTCCATCTATGCTCTCCTCCAGACGGGGTAGAAATTTTAGAAACTCGCATTAACTCCGTAAGAATTCATTCTTTAATACCAGAATACGTGACCTGCATATGAAAATCCCTTCCATAGTACAGGAAAATTACATGCTGCTGCTCTAACGATCTGTAAAAGAATCCTAAACTGATGTTCACGAGCTGTGACGCGCGATGACGTCAGAGTTCAGTCATCGGAGGTTCACTCTTCTGGAAATTGGCATATTAAATCATTTACGCTTTTAATTAGATAAAGACTGTTATTCGATTTTGCTTTTTCGCTAAACTGTACTTTTTTATTATTATTACTAATGGAGTAGAGCAGTGTGCATATCACTTGATAGAATTGTGAAATTTATTTTCCTATTGAAGGTTGGGTTGTTTTACCTCTGAGTGGCACTTTTTTTTATACACAATTTGCTAAATGGCCAGAGTTGGGTTGTTTTACCTCTGAGCGGCACTTTTTTGCACACCATGGGCTAAATGGCCAGGTTACAAGGATCCCGAAAGTTGGGGGTTGTGTTGTTGTTGTTTTACCTCTGAGCGGCAGTTTTTTGCACACCATGGGCTAAATGGCCAGGTCACATGGACTCCGAAGGCTCAGAGAAGGTTGGTGGAGGGGACCCACTGGAACAGCTGTTCGGAGACAGATGGTAGCCTCCCGTCAAGGCCATCCAGCGTGTTCTTTAACGTGCACAGGGTATGGCTCTCCCGCACACGGGTCCACGGCTTAACGTCCCATCCGACGGACGGCGGCCTTCCCAATCCCATCGGTGTCCCCTACTGACCGTGGGCAGGGCGGAGAATTTTGCGGAGATAAAGCTCAACGCTGACCGAGCTGGGATTCGAACCTGGGACTGTAGATTACGAGCCTGGCGCGCTACCGACTGAGCCACCCCCGCCCCTCCTATTGAAGAAGAAGGAAGTGAGCTAAGTGGTAGCATGCTAGGCTCATAAACTAACGTTCCCAGGTTCAAGTTCCATCGGTTAGAAATTTCTCGGCTAACTCCTCTTCTTCCCACGGTCAGAAAGGGAATACCTAAGGGTTTGTAAAGACAGCTGTTCGTTGGACGGAATGATAAACCGTGGCCCAGTGTGCAGGAGAGGCACACCCTTAGAGAACAGTTGTATGGCCTTGGTGGGAGGCTTCTAACAGCTGCCAGGCAGATATTCACCTTCTCTGAGTCTTTGGGGTCCTTGTGACCTGTAGATTTAGCCCATTGTATGAAAAACGTGCCTCTCAGAGGTAAAACAACCCAACTCTATAAATAAATAAATTCTCCCTCTAGTAGCTGCTTGCCACAGAGGTCTAACAGGAGCCTGTCAGATTTATATGCCACAGTAGAGGGTCTGTGAGGATGGCAGGACCTCAGCAGAAAAACAACACGAACATCCATGCCTTACCGGGGATCGAACCTAGGTCTATCAGATCAGTAGCCAAGCGTGCTAACCACTCGGCCACTATACCAGAAGTTTTCGTTTAAGATATAACTCATTACATCCAGCGATTATTTATACATTTCTTCTTTTTGGAGAGAGGCTTTTTTTTATTCGGTGTTAGGAGATGAAGAACACTTGGGGCCAAATTATTACGTTGAGTTCTTAAAATTTTAAATTATGTGTAATTTGTCTTTTTTTCGACACCTGTCCGGGTCCGGTCTTATGATTCTGGAAATATTGCCTAATATATTTTTTGAAAAAACTCTATTTGGTACTGCCTATGTTCATACAATCTCATAGCAAGCTAAATAGTCTTAAACTGAATCTTATGGTGAATTGCTGCATTACATTTTTATTTTGAACGAAACTGAAGCAGCTTGCAAAAGGGACAGTGACGATCAGTTAACGGAAGTTCACGAAGAGCATGAACTTTAACGGAACTTCGGTGGTGGCGCCATCTTTCGAGGACCTGAAAGGGAAAAGAATTCTTAGATTGAAACAGAATCTTGGCGATGTAGAGCCGAGTGAAATATATCACTTCCGAGCGTTTGAGATCCACGTTAAAAATGAATTCACAAATTATTACATTTGGGATTCAAAGTGTATTTGTTATTTATAAGTCACGTCTATGGAACCAAAGCCTCCAATATCATACCAGACAGTGCAGTAGCAGAAGATTTAATTTTTTAATATAGAACAAAAGATATAAATTTAGTTCATTAAAACTCTACTGGTGGTTTCTTATTTTTTTAAAAATCTGCAACAAATTTTGAAATATTCATAATTATTTTAATATAGCTATAAAGAATAAATTTTGTTATTCAAAAAAGTATCAGCTCAAGCAACTGCCTGCCACAGAAATCTAACAGGAGCCTGTCAGTTTAATACGCCATAGAGAAACTCTGTGAGGAAGGCTAGATCTCAACAGGAAAACAACACAAATATCCATCCCTTGCAGGCTCGAACCCAGGTTCCTTCCATCAGTAGCCAAGCACGCTAACTATTCGACGTTGTCTAATTATAAATACTGCTAATTGTACTTTAGAGAAATTTACTGATATGTCAATGTCCATCTTTTGTTATATCCCTCCATTTATTATTTTTCCTCCTTTTGTTATTTTCCCCCCTTTTGTTATATCCCTCCTTTCGGTATATCTCTCCTTTGTTGTTTCCTCCTTTTGTTATTTTGCTCCTTTTGTTATTTCCCTTTTTGTTATATCCTTCCTTTTGGTATATCCCTCCTTTGTTGTTTATCTCCTTTTGTTATTTTGCTCCTTTGTTATATCTCTCCTTTTGTTATTTCCCTCCTTTTGCTATTTCCCTTTTGTTATTTCCCTTTTGTTATATTCCTCCTTTCGGTATATCCCTCCTTTGTTGTTTCTCTCTTTTTGTTATTTCGCTCCTTTGTTATTTCCCTCCTTTTGTTATTTCCCTTTTGTTATATTCCTCCTTTCGGTATATCCCTCCTTTGTTGTTTCTCTCTTTTTGTTATTTCGCTCCTTTGTTATTTCCCTTTTTGTTATATCCCTCCTTTTGGTATATCCCTCCTTTGTTGTTTCTCTCCTTTTGTTATTTTGCTCCTTTGTTATATCTCTCCTTTTGTTATTTCCCTCCTTTTGTTATTTCCCTTTTTGTTATATTCCTCCTTTCGGTATATCCCTCCTTTGTTGTTTCTCTCCTTTTGTTATTTCGCTCCTTTGTTATTTCCCTTTTTGTTATATCCCTCCTTTCGGTATATCCCTCCTTTGTTGTTTGTCTCTTTTTTGGTATTTTGCTTCTTTGTTTTTCGCTCCTTTGTTATTTCCTTTTCGTTATATCCCTCCTTTCGGTATATGAAACATTATTGATAAAGTGGTATTTGTCAATTATTACGATAGAACTAATATTTTTATATTTTCCACATCTAAAACTCTATTACTTATATATTACTTATTATATTATATCCTAAATTCAACAAATACAAATGAATTTGCAAAAGTATTAAATTTTCTCATTTCAGTAAATATTTTGCTTCAATGAAAGTACAGTCGCTCAAAAAAAATATCCGAACACTATGGTTGATTACAGAATTCAGAAAAAATATTTGTCTCCGATTTTTTTTAGAAATTAGTGATCTGGCAACCTTCGTGTCACGTGACACGAAGGTTGCCAGATCACTAATTTCTAAAAAAAATCGGAGACAAATACTTTTCCTGAATTCTGTAATCAACCATAGTGTTCGAATATATTTTTTGGAGCGACTGTACTTTTCGTTTTAATTTTTTTTTCTGTTTTGATTGATGTTACTCCAAAAGCAATTGTGATTAAAAGCAAAAAATTACAATTGAAAGCAACGTCTTATATATTACCACTTTTTTTAAACTCCGTGAATTGAAGATAAAAAAAGAACAAACAGTAGAATTGGTTTTAAATTTCTCAGTTATTCAAAATAATTTCCAAAAAATAGGAATGAGAAAAGAATGATCGAAATTACCTGCATTAGCAAAACCAGTTATAAAACAACTGCTGAGCGTTCCTCCCTCTGATGCCCACATTGTGAAACTCCGTTGGTGTGTAAAAATCCAATTCCATTATTCCTTTTTGCGGTTCATCGAACAGACAAAGCTTTAAAACAGGAACACAGAAGTTATTTTCCTTTTTGCTCTCTCTTACTTCAAAGACAGGCTGAAAAGAATTTTTTTTGAGTAGGAATTAATTTCACTTCTATTTGTATACTTAGCAAAAATAAAGGAAATAACGGTAGTTGAAAATTGAAATCAAACGAATTTTGTTAAAATTGATTCTCATATCTTCACATATTTTTAAATCTCACCCCCATGTAGCGACCGAGGATTATTACATCGGTAACTTGCAGGGCCGGATTTAGAGGGAGGAGAGGGGCACGCCCCCTAACAGTTTTCTGGCTCGACTGTGTTTCTTCTACCCTTCCCCTTCTCCCATCGATTTTTTTTCTACATCCGGGCCTGCTAACTTGTATGATCTCTACCGCCGTTTCAACTTTCTACATCCTTTTGCGACGCAAATGAAAACTACCAGTATTTTTTTCTAAAATGCAAACACGTTGTTTACCTAAAATACATTTTTTGCACAAAGCCTCAAATGCGACATCGTCGGGAATATGAAGTTTCCGATTTAGGGATCATACTTATATCTCCTATATAAATATTACAAATGATCTGAGCCGTTACAAATATTTATTTTCGAAAAAAACTCGATGTCGTTGCAACATATTGTAACGAAAGGGAGCGTGCAACAATGAAGTCGGGACCGTGGTACAGTGTGACGCTCAAGGGTTGGGTTCTTTTACCTCTGAGCGGCACTTTTTTGCACACCATGGGCTAAATAGCCAGGTCACATGGACCCCGAAGGCTCAGAGAAGGTTGGGGGAGGGGACCCACTGGAACACCTGTTGGGAGACAGATGGTAGCCTCCCGTCAAGGCCATCCAGCGTGTTCTTTAACGTGCACAGGGTATGGCTCTCCCGCACACGGGGCCACGGCTTAAAGTCCCATCCGACGGACGGCGGCCTTTCCAAGCCCATCGGTGTCCCTTACTGACCGTGGGCAGGGTGGGGAGTTTTGCGGAGATAAATCTCAACGCTGACTCAGCTGGGACTCGAACCTGGAAACTACAGATTACGAGCCTGGCGCGCTACCGACTGAGCCACCCCCGCCCCGCCTGGGAGTGAGAGTTGCTTCACTAGCCAGTTCGGACGATTAAAAACTTAAAAAGAAATGATCAGAGTAATTCTGAAGAATCTGTGGGGGGGGGGGGGGTAGAAAGTTAATTGATTTTTTCTGTGCGATTAGTCTAAAAAAGAAAATATCTATTGCAGTGTGTGCGGGAGTTGTGAAAATAGTTTAATGAATTATAAGTAGACTAGGAGGAAGTGTTAAAGAAAATTTAGTTAATATTAGCGAAGTGATATGATATAGAGGTGATAAGGTTAATCAAACTTTGAGGTATATTAGCAAAGTATTTGTATCATTGATTGTATTTCTTTAAAAATGATATGATTTATGTAATTCCATTGCCTTAGTTATTAAACCAGTTCATTTATAGTTTGCTTATGTATATTAAATTCACGCTTGGTTAACTAATTGAAATATGATCATCAGACCGGTGATTCTCTATGCTTCACCCATATGGGCGAATACTACACCCACCAATATTCGTAAGATTCAGGTCTTACAGAACAAGATTTTGAGAACTGCCGTTGATGCCCCCCTGGTTTGTCACTAACAGACAACTCCATAAAGACCTGGGCATCGACCATATATATATACACATAAAAAACGCACCTCAAAAAGTTTTTTTGAGACTGTAAGCAATAATCCCAATGATATTATTTCTTCTCTAATTCTTTACGATCATACTGTTTTGAACAAGTACAAGAGGTCTAAAACGGTAGCGTTCGCTGAGGAGACCTACCCGTTTTAGGTTTCTTATACAATTTTACTGCTATTTTTCGCTTTTCTTATGTTTGCCCTTAGGGGCCCACCTAAGGGTGGTTTAGTTATATATTTTGTTCTTACTCATGCCAAATAGGCATATCCTTATGATGGAGATGGTTAGGGGTAAAATTATTACCCGGTACATCGAATATGATTATACGATCTACGAACTAATTCAAATGCAACTAAAATTTGCAGCAATATATCGAAAATGGCCTCCCTGTTCCCGGATGCAGGAGCGAGCTCTTTTTATCATGTTTGATGCCATCTTGTGAAATATCCGAAGATTAATGTTTGCGATCACTGTTGTTTGGGTTCATCGAGTGTGTGAGGATTATTTTGATACACAACTCCTTAGAGACAACCTCAGAGGAAAAAAATCTGCAGGTGACAAATCTGGTGATGTTGGAGGCCACAAGTATTTGGAAATGAGATGCTCACCGAAAAACTCTTGCAAAAACTACACGGTTTCATTCGATATGTGGCATTGTCTTGCTGCAACTAGCAATTGCGTTCATCAACCTCAGGGAGTGCAATGAACTGTAAGATAATGTCTTGGCATGATCTCAAAGAAATTAGGCAATGATGTGATACCGCACAAGTTTTGTCACTGAAAAACACTCTGTCGAGCTGCATTATTCCATGTTCTTCAGGGGCGGGGGTGGCTCAGTCGGTAGCGCGCCAGACTCGTAATCTGTAGTTCCCAGGTTCGAGTCCCAGCTGGGTCAGCGTTGAGATTTATCTCCGCAAAAATTCCCCGCCCTGCCCACGGTCAGTAGGGGACACCGATGGGCTTGGAAAGGCCGCCGTCCGTCGGATGGGACGTTAAGCCGTGGCCCCGTGTGCGGGAGAGCCATACCCTGTGCACGTTAAAGAACACGCTGGATGGCCTTGACGAGAGGCTACCATCTGTCTCCCAACAGCTGTTCCAGTGGGTCCCCTCCCCAACCTTCTCTGAGCCTTCGGGGTCCATGCGACCTGGCCATTTAGCCCATGGTGTGCAAAAAAGTGCAGCTCAGAGGTAAAACAACCCAACCCAACCCATGTTCTTCAGCAAATGGCCGAATCCATCGACAGTAGACTATGTGTTTTCTTTACCCAGATCTTCAGTTTCTAGATTGAATGCACACGGTATGGAAGAAGGAGAAATTGTCTCGTACCTTGCTGAGCACTATCATACGATATTCCTTCTTGCACTGTGAGTTTCCTGAGGCTTTTGTAGGGGATTTCTGCAATGCTCTCTGAACACCATCTAATTAATGTCATTGTAACATCAATAGGGACCAAACATTACAGCTAATGAAACTGATGACTCTCTGATATACTGTGATTCTGAATATTATTCCAGTATAACTCTCCATGAATGAAGTTGGATTACCTATTGTTGAAAAATAGAATTTCTCAGATAGACCTGGTAGTAATTTGTTAAAATAATGTAGAGGAAAAATTGTCATTATCCGGGTGAGATCTGAACCCACGATCTCCACCACAATCTTCTCTGTCCCTGGCATGTCTCCAGATGCTCATATGGTCGTCACTGGATCTCAACCAGAAATGGGATTCGTCACTAAAGACGATGCCAGTGTTGTCCCCATCCCCTTGGGGCGGGGGTGGCTCAGTCGGTAGCGCGCCAGGCTCAAAATCTGTAGTTCCCAGGTTCGAGTTCCAGCTGGGTCAGCGTTGAGATTTATCTCCGCAAAATTCTCTGCCCTGCCCACGGTCAGTAGAGGACACCGATGGGCTTGGAAAGACCGCCGTCCGTCGGATGGGACGTTAAGCCGTGGCCCCGTGTGCGGGAGAGCCATACCCTGTGCACGTTAAAGAACACGCTGGATGGCCTTGACGGGAGGCTACCATCTGTCTCCCAACAGCTGTTCCAGTGGGTCCCCTCCTCCAACCTTCTCTGAGTCTTCGGGGTCCATGTGACCTGGCCATTTAGCCCATGGTGTGCAAAAAAGTGCCGCTCAGAGGTAAAACAACCCAACCCAACCCCATCCCCTTCCTCCACCATTGCAGATGCGACAGTGATAGGATGGCGTCAGAGGTAAATGCATCAATTGGTGGATTAATGCAGCCAGAATAGGTGAGAAGGGATCTCTGGACGAAGGAAGAGTAGGTGAGAGGGGATCTCAGGGCAGAGGACGAATAGGTGAGAAGGAAGAAGTTCATTTCTCTCCTATTCGTCTCTTTGTCTCGATGGAAACTCGAGACAAAGAATGTTGAAGTGGAGGAGTTTTGGAAGTGTAAGGTTGAGCTGTGCCAGAGAGAACAAACAGGATCGATTAAAAGTCTTTTAGTCTTCAATGGAAGAAACAAGAAGAGCATGCTAAACATCAAACTAGGTGATAAGGAAAATCGCACGAACTGGTGCTCTCTACGAAGTGGAAGTAGACCCTAATACAGGGGAACAGCAGCAAACAGGGCTGTGAAACTCTTTTGAGTTCCCTATATCCCCGAAGAAGCTGAAATAAAGAATTTCACTAGATTCAGAAAATTGGACTTCGTGCTTCCTTTTTTGTAACATCTGCTGAAATCGGAATTCTGTTCAAAGAATCGTGCCAGGAGAGGAAGGGGGGAGGGGGGAATAAGATAAGTAGAGAAGATGCGGAAATTGGCGCAGTCACGTGAGAGAAAAGAACAATCCGTTATAGAAGTGGCGCAGCTACGTCAGAATCCACTACAGATTGGCGGTAACGTTGCGAGGATTAGAAAGGGTCGTTTACAGGATCCATTTACACATCCCCATTATTTCTGTTGGCTTCCAACTTCAACTTTTTCTGAATATTTGAGGTCCTTTCACTTGACCATTTAATTATTTTTACCATGGCCAAGTGGTTAGCGGGCTTGGCTACTGATCTAAGGGACCTGGGTTCGAGCCCTGGATAAGGCATGACTGTTTGTGTCGTTTTTCTGATGAGGGCCTGCCATCCTCTCAGACCTTCTACTATGGCGTATAAACTGACAGGTTCCTGTCAGACCTCTGTGGCAAGCAGCTGCTTGAGGGGGTATTTATTTATTTTTTTATTTATTTATGCATAAAGGTACCACTCAGAAGTAAAAATACCTCAACTTTCCTACCGCCAAAATATTTGTTTTTTATTCAACTTCTAACACTTCCCCGGCGGGGGAAACAATTTGGGGCCACCATCTAGGCTTTTCCCTTGTGCCAACTTTGAGATTTATCTCACTCCTCCTCACCCTCCCTTGGTCTGAAAACGGACACCAATGAACTTAGAAAGGACACTGTCCATCAGATGAGACTTGAAGCTGTCGTCCTGTGTGCAAGAGAGTCATACCTTGAGCACTTTAAAGAACACACTGGACGACCTCAACCGGAGCTACCATCCGTCTCCTAATATCGGTCCAGTGTGTCCTCTTTCCCAACTTTCTCTGAGTCCTTGTTGCCTGGCCATTTAGTCTATTGTGTGCAAAAAAAGTGCCGCTCAGATTTCAACCCAACTCTTGCAGAGTATGGACTCGAAACTTAGACTCTTTGGTTGCGAGAGTAACGCTCGTCTCAAGGACTATATCGGTTTCACTTTATTTTTTTTCACTTTTTAGTCGGCGCAGCGGTACAATCAATTAAGATGGCGGCGGAATGCGGAATTGTCATTTTCCGCCTAAAAGCTCATGATGCAATTTCGCGGTATTTATCGATCCTTCAGTCACAAAAAAACTTTCTCAGACAATTCTATTCCCAATACATTCAAAATTACTCGAACCACAACCATCTGTTTATGCAGTCACTGTCAACCAGCACCCAATACATCAGAAAGGACATAACGCTTTTATTTTCTCTCCTTTTTATTAATGTCTTTTTCTTTACACAAATTGTCTTTACACAAATTAGATAAAGACAAATCAACTCTGGCGGAGGATAATAAATGAAACCATCTCCCAACACCCATCCCCCCCCAACAAACACCAGCCCTCCCTACACGTGATATGGCGGTCAACTCACAAATGACTTACTCGATTAAAATACAGCAATCGAAAAATGACAACAGAGCAGCTCTCCAACAGTCAGCGACACCTGGTGACAGTCACGGCGGGTGCGTGCGAGTCAGCTGATGAAAGCGTGGTGAGACGTGTGACGAGCGCACGCGAGGGGCAACGCATTTACATGTTGTCATCACGGCTCAGCTGCATAGAGCAGATGACAGCCGAGATGAGGGAAGGGAGAGAGAAGGACTGCGCGCACGAGACGGAGAGCACGCGCTCCGCTGCATGAAAGCGTGCTGTTGATGATGATGCTCGAGAATGACCCACATTGCGCAACACTTTCTTCCGCAGCGCACTACAAAGCGGAATCGATTCGTCTACGGCGCTCAAGGGGAGGACTCGCCACTCGTTTCCGTAGATTTTCGAGAATCTTTCTTCTTTTAACTAAAAAGGATCTTGAATCGAAAAGTGGAAGAAGCTTTGCCCTCTTCGGCACCTGTTTCGTGTCTGAGTGGATTTGTTTCTTGCTCCACCGTAGGCTATACGGCCAAGTCACAAGGATCCGCGAGATGAAAAAGAGGGATGGAGGAGAGGACACAATGGAAAGTTGTTTAGAGCCAGGGTTGGATTGTTTTACCTCTCAGTGGCACTTTTTTGCACACAATGAGTAAATAGACAAGTACCAAGGACCCCGAAGGATCAGAGAAGGTTGGGGGGAGGAGACCCACTGGACAGCCGTTAGGAGACAGATGGTAGCCTCCCATCAAGGCCACCAGCGTGTTCTTTAAGGTGTATAGGGTATGACTCTTCGGCAAGAGGACACAATGGAAAGTTGTTTAGAGCCAGGATTGGATTGTTTTACCTCTCAGTGGCACTTTTTTGCACACAATGAGTAAATAGACAAGTACCAAGGACCCCGAAGGATCAGAGAAGGTTGGGGGAGGAGACCCACTGGACAGCCGTTAGGAGACAGATGGTAGCCTCCCATCAAGGCCACCAGCGTGTTCTTTAAGGTGTATAGGGTATGACTCTTCGGCACACTGCTCACGGCTTTACATCTCATCCGAAGGACGGCGGCCTTTCCAAGTCCATCGGTGTCCCCTACTAACCGTGGGCAGAGCGCGGAATTTTTCGGAGATAAATCTCAACGCTAACTCAGGTGGGGCTCGAACCTAGTAACTGCAGATTAAGAGCATGGCGCGCTACCGACTGAGCCACCCCCGTCCCCTGTTTAGAGTCACATGGGAATCTCCTGGTGATGACGCTCCATGTGTTCATTGAATATGCAACGCATGCCACGATTAGGGAAAAAAATCGTTATGTATATATAATGTTCTGAAAAGTGCATTTGGACACTTTGATAGATAGATAGATAGATAGATAATTTATTCTCAGAATATGCAGTTCTTTACATTTACATGTTTTTTACCTTAGAACTGAAATTATAATGAAATATATATAATGTTGTATATCTCAGATACACAATTTTAAAATATTACATTTTCTAATATATATTCTTCTTTATACATAGTTTGTCCAATAAAAATCATATATTTGTTCATACCATATATATGGAAAATTTTAATATTATATTTCATTAGTGTTTTATAATTTTACCTACATTTTTCAGTAAAAGTCTGAGAAAAAATGTCGAGTCTTCCACGAGAGTAAAAACTCGCTTGTGAAAGAAATTTAACAGTTATGTTGTGATAAAAATGAAAAAGCAACATGCTTCAGTTTCACATTTCCTCACATTTTGCTAGCTTGATCAAAAAATTTAAGTAAATATTTAACCAATTTATAAGTTTGAAAATTATCATTAAGAATAAATGAAATAAAAAAAAAACTTTACTGGGTAGAAAACAGAAAAAAAAATATAAAAATCTATATTGAATTATACGTCAGTAAGTGGTTCAGTTGAGCACCTTAAGGGCAACTCAGCATCAAATGAAAATATATTACATTTAAACCTCTTTTATTTCTAAAACATAGTCTAAATATTTACACATTTAAAATGCATTTTTTTAATTCCTTATAGAAAAAGTTATCATTTCTTATTCCTTTGATGTACTCTGGTAAGCAGTTAAAAAACTTTGGCGCCAAATAAACATAATGTTTTTCAACAATAGTTTTGTTCGCTTTTAAATCAAATAAGAAAAGGTTTTTGACAGTCGAGTATTCTTTTCAAATGTCCGTAAAGTTTGAACATTAAAATTCATCCTTATGTATTTCAGTACCTGAAATACATATAATTTTCTTATTTGTAAAATATATTGTCTCCTATTCAAAACGGATGATTTATCTCATATTCAAAACGAATGATATATCTCATATTCAAAACGGATGATGCACCTCATATTCAAAACGGATGATATGTCTCATATTCAAAGCAGATGATATATCTGATATTCGAAACGGATGACGTATTTCATAATAGAACGATGATATATTTCATATTCAAAACAGATCATATCTCTCGCATTCAAAACAGATCATATATTTCGTATTCCAAACGGATGATTTATCTCGTATTGAAAAAGGATGATGTATTTCATATTTAAATGGATGATGTATCTCATATTCAAAACCGATGACATACAGGATGTACCAAAAATAAATGAACGAGACCGTTAGGCCATTCATTTCAGCTAACATGACATATCCCAACACGGGTAGCAGGTCAGAGATTCCTACGTTAATAGGCTGTGCTTTAAGGCGTGAAAGGTGAATCATTTTGAAAGCTGAATCTCTTAATATCAAAGTCAAATGGACTTTGATATTAAGAAACTAACTATTACTGAATACTAAATTAACTACTAAACTTAACTATTTTATTATTATATTAATTACTAAACAAAATAATATTATTATATTAACTACTAAACTTAACTATATTAATTATTATATTAATTACTAAACTTAACTATTACAAAAGTAAGGATACTCTTAATATCAAAGTCAAATGGACTTTGATATTAAGAGTATCCTTATCTGAAAATGTTTTTGAAAAGTTTAGATCTCGTTAAAAACAAAGGGGAAATCCGTAAAAAAAACACGATTTTTGGAGGAATTCTCTACTTCTTCGATAGGTCATTTGCCTTCCAAAATTTCTCGCACAGGGTGTACCAAAATTAAATGAGCTAGACCGTTCAGCCATTCCTTTCAGCTAACGTTTCGTTTCAGAAAAGAACACACCGCAACGCTGACGGTTAGCAACTGAGAGGTTATTTGAGGCGGGAGAAAAGGGAGTGGTGTGTTGACGGTACACGTTTTTGGGACTTTGAAAATCATTCATCGAGCGTCATGTTTAACGTGCTCCATTGCATCGATATGCGCCCTCCGTCGAACCGCGACCACGGCTCAAACTTTTCTTTAGCAGGAAGGTTCTTATGCGTAATGTACAAACTAATAAGAGTCGGAAGAGATTTATATGACAAAAAAAGATGTCTATTAAAACAGATTTGCAAGAGAAGTTTGGAGCGAATATTTGTTTACGGACACGAAATGTGGGAAATGAAATTGACCAAGATAAAAGATTACGAAAATGTATTCTTTGCGCTCAGCGCCGATATGCGTGCTCATAACGAGATCGTTTAGAACCGTTTCAACAGAACCATCTTTAGTTCTGGGAGGAAATCAAGGTCATCAGAACAGGGTATGGCTCTCCGTTGTTTTTCCTTTGAGCGGCCCTTTGCACACTATGGGCTAAATGGCCAGGTCACCTGGACCCCAAAGGCTCAGAGAAGATTGAGAGGACCTACTGGAACAGTTGCATCAAGGCCATCCAGCGTGTTCTTGGGCTCTCCCGCAAACGGGCCACGGCGTAACGTCTCATCTGATGGACGGCGGCATTTCCAAGCCGATCGGTGAAATATCAAAGGGTTTTAAAGCACCTTCCTGCTAAAGAAAAATTTGAGCCGTGGTCGCGGTTCGATGGACGGCGAACATCGATGCAATGGAGCACGTTAAACATGACGCTCGATGAATGATTTTCAAAGTCCCGAAAATGTGTACCGTCAACACACCACTCCCTTTTCTCCCGCCTCAAATAACCTCTCAGTTGCTACCCGTCAGCGTTGCGGTGTGTGTTCAGCTAATGTTCTGAAACGAAACATTAGCTGAAAGGAATGCCGAACGGTCTAGCTCATTTATTTTTGGTACACCCTGTGCGAGAAATTTTGGAAGGCAAATGACCTATCGAAAAAGTAGAGAATTCCTCCAAAAATCGTATTTTTTTTAGGGATTTCCCCTTTGTTTTTAACGAGATCTAAACTTTTCAAAAACATTTTCAGATAAGGATACTCTTAATATCAAAGTCCATTTGACTTTGATTTGATATTAAGAGATTCACCTTTCAAAATGATTCACCTTTCACGCCTTAAAGCACAGCCTATTAACGTAGGAATCTCTGACCTGCTACCCGTGTTGGGATATGTCATGTTAGCTGAAATGAATGGCCTAACGGTCTCGTTCATTTATTTTTGGTACATCCTGTATGTCATCGGTTTTGAATATGAGATACATCATCCATTTGAATATGAAATACATCATCCTTTTTCAATACGAGATAAATCATCCGTTTGGAATACGAAATGTATGATCTGTTTTGAATGCGAGAGATATAATCTGTTTTGAATATGAAATATATCATCGTTCTATTATTAAATACGTCATCCGTTTCGAATATCAGATATAACGTCTGCTTTGAATATGAGATATATCATCCGTTTTGAATATGAGGTACATCATCCGTTTTGAATATGAGATACATCATACATTTTGAATATGAGATACATCATCCGTTTTGAACATGAGATTCATACTTGATTTCAAATATGAGATTCATCATCCATTTTGAATGTGACATATATCACCAGTTTTGAATATGATATACATCATCCATTTTTAATACGAGATATAACATAAATGTTGAATACAAAATATACCATTCATTTCCTATACGAGATATATCATCCGTTTTGAATATGAGATATATCATCCGTTAAGAATAAGAGACACACCATCCGTTTTGAAAAGGATATAACCATTGAATAAATAAAATATTTGTATTGGATTGTTAAGTGATTGATTTTTCTAACTCCATGTTACCGGTTAATTGGGCAGATATCAATAATTGCTATAGACAATCAGAGTTATCAAAAAATACGAATATTTAGAAGTCCTAAAGAATAATGCACTTGGTTTCGAACCAGCGTGCCTAAAGCAAGATTTTCTTAAATGGTTTCGAAATTTTATCGAAAAAACTAAATGAAACGTGAAACCTGTTTTTCGATAACGAAAGCCGTTTAGACTGTGCAATAAATATTTGCTCAGGAAGTAGGCTTGGGATCTCCCAGATCCCTTACATCAAATTTACTTTAATAGAATCAGCTAATGATCTGTTTGTGGAGGTTACTAACTTTTGCCCGCATATAGCAATCAGAATATTATTTCACACATATGAAATTCTTTACCACTGAAACACTCAGCATTTCTAATGTTACATGATTTTATTTAATATATTTTAAACTTGAACGATCATAAGATTTTAATTCTTTCATGAGTCATCTACATGTAATTAAAACTACTACCTCGTATACTCTTGCCACTATCTACTATCGACTATGGAAGAAACTCTATTCACCTATCACCTGCACCACCCTTCTTAAAGCTGCAGTTCCCAGGTTCGAGTCCCAGCTGGGTCAGCGTTGAGATTTATCTCCGCAAAATTCCCCGCCCTGCCCACGGTCAGTAGGGGACACCGATGGGCTTGGAAAGGCCGCCGTCCGTCGGATGGGACGTTAAGCCGTGGCCTCGTGTGCGGGAGAGCTATAACCTGTGCACGTTAAAGAACACGCTGGATGGCCTTGACGGGAGGCTACCATCTGTCTCCCAACAGCTGTTCCAGTGGGTCCCCTCCCCCAACCTTCTCTGAGCCTTCGGGGTCCATGTGACCTGGCCATTTAGCCCATGGTGTGCAAAAAAGTGCCGCTCAGAGGTAAAACAACCCAACCCTTCCTAAAGATACTTTTTAGCTCCATAGCGTCACGTGGAGAGAACTCTACGAGCCTAGAGATAAATTGCGTTAATAAACATTCTACATATTCACATTCTAAATTCATTCAGTGCTGTTTTATCAATTCTGTAATCAACCGTAGTGTTCGGATATTTTTTGAGCGACTGTACAACTTCTTGGGTCTGGTCCTCAATACACCGGGTCTGGAGAGCATTCGAACAAAGGAGAGAAGAAAAAGGAAATTAAACATGCTTAAATTTTTAAGTGATTAATTTCTCTAAAATTTAATTACAAGATATTTATTTTAGAATATGTAAGCGAGACAATTTACTTACTATGAGTTTATTAAACATTATTGAATATTTTAGAAATAAATAGCTACCGGAAGTATTTTTAAAGATAAATATTTAATTGAAACACTTTCATAATTAAATAATATGCTCTGCTGTTAGTCCACTGTCTTGGTTTAGTGCATCTAGTTGATCTTGGCGAAGGCCATTCAGTCTTCGTTAGGAAATGTTATTCACGATCAGAGATTTAAATAAGCGGACAAGCTGAATGGAGTGTATTGTTATGGATTTCCAGTTGTATTTGAATATTTGACAACCGAGCGTGAATTCGTAATAAATAAACTGACTGTAAATGAACTGATTTTAATAACTAAGGCAATAAGTTTACATAAATTATAAACAAATTTAATAGCAGTCATTCGAAACATCAATATGCTCTTCATCTATACTAAATGATTATGACGATCATAATTACTAAACTAATTGATAAATAAACCAATAGCATTTAGAAAACGTTTCCAAATCAATGATGGAACGTTTACCAGATACCTTACCACTAATTATACATCAGAAAGGAAATTAAGGATGCACAGTTATTTTTGCTACTAAATAAAACATCTTTACCACCGTAAATCGACAATTCCTTTATCGCTTCCACGCACATACCAAGGGAAAACATTTCCTTAACACATACATTTCAACTTCATATCTGATATTTGAATTAAATTTTGAGCTCCAAGCCTAGGGCTTATATCTCGAAGTCTTAAATAGTGCCTGATTGGCAATAACAAAAGTCGAAACACATAAACCCTAAAGCGTCCACAAGGGCAAAACAAATTTGCTAAAAAATCACAACTAAAAGTAAAACAAGCGAGTTTCAAACACCATTATCTTTGGACGCTTGAATTGGTAAAAAAGCAAGGGATCGTAATATACTGCTCACAAAAATTAGGGGATATTTCAAAATGAATATGAAGCGATAAATTATCCTTTAATTTTTGTGAGCAGTATAGATCAAGGATCATTAGTCCGGGTCACTTAATCATCCAAGAGAGATGCAACAAAATCAAAGGCTTGGATGCCTACTGAGATCCTCTCAGTCCAATCCTTAGTCATCTTAAATTTAAGACAAAATGTTCTAACTTTGAGTAATATATTACCCAAATTCAATTTCCTGAAGAATTCCAGGATATCTTTAACTTCCTTAGCAAACTCAAACGTTTCCTCCTCATTTGCTTTGCTCTTTTTAGTCGGTACATTCACTGTGGCATTCCCTTTGTCTGAAGGCTTAGTAACTGGTGGAACAGTGTTAGATTTTCCTGGAATCTGTTCAGGAAGTCTGGTAGCTTGTGCGTAGGTCTTATTGGGTTGCACATATTGGGGTACTTTATTTTTACCCTTCTTGGGTTTTTTCAAAGGTACTCCTCTATTGGGAGTTTGGGAAAGAGCTCACAGCCTCTATAAAATTCAACTTAACTGTACATGTCTGCTTTTAAATCAATCGTGTTCCAATCCACATGTGACGTAATATTTCACTATGTGCAATATCTCGTGTGTCTCGCAGTAAGCGATCACGTTTTCATTGTTGCACCGTTCATAGTCCGCTTCAATATATACAGCCGCTATTAAATAACATAATTAGCAAGACATTTGCTCAAAATTTATCAAACATCGGTTGAGATTACGCCTGTCGATATCACTATAAATTTCGTGTTATTCCAGAAAGTTTAAATAGAATTTTATTCGTCGGACCATAGGAATTTTTCGCGTTAAGAAATTTTTATCTGATTAACCGTTTAAAGAATATTGTTACGACAGATGAATGAGCAATAATGAAACTGTGATGTGATGTAACATTTTGATGCTCGCGTTTACTTCAGCGTGAGAATTACGTCACTAACCACTTCTAACGAACTTAACTTAGAAATAAAGAGTAAGAGATTTGTAATTAGGAAGAATTTGTGTGAAGGAAAACGTAGTTTGTCTTAGTCTGTGTACTATATTATAAAAAAGAAATATTTTATTTAGTGTGTGAGCGTGAGGCTGAATAAGTTTATTAGTGTGGATCTTGTTAGTGAACGAGTAAGGAAAAGGAAGAAATTCATCATCTTGTACGTGGTGATCAACGTCTGAAAAGAATTGGTTCTGAGAAACCAATACACTTAACCGAAGTTTTGAAGTGCTTGATGACTAAAATCTTAGAAAGAAATTATTTGGTGGGTTGGGTTGTTTTACCTCTGAGCGACACTTTTTTGCACACCATGGGCTAAATGGCCAGGTCACACGGACTCCGAAGGCTCAGAGAAGGTTGGGGGAGGGGACCCACTGGAACAGCTGTTGAGAGACAGATGGTAGCCTCCCGTCAAGGTCATCCAGCGTGTTCTTTAATGTGCACAGGATATGGTTCTCCCGCACACGGGGCCACGGCTTAACGTCCCATCCGACGGACGGCGGTCTTTCCAAGCCCATCGGTGTCCCCTACTGACCGTGGGCAGGGTGGGGAAATTTTGCGGAGATAAATCTCAACGCTGACCCAGCTGGGACTCGAACCTGTAAACTACAGATTACGAGCCTGGCGCGCTACCGACTGAGCCACCCCCGCCCCAATTATTTGATGTAGAGTTATTTAGTTTGTTTAGGAATTGGTAAGATTATTCTCAACAGATTGCAGGTTTGTTTACAAATATGATTGTGCCACTTATCGAGTGATGTAAAGAGCCTTATTTTATGCTTTGAGTGGAGATAGAAAGATTTGTAGAGGAAATAACTCTTTGTAGGAATAATAATAAGGTGCTATGTTCTTCTGAAGGTTTATTTTCATATTGATGAAGATTTGTGTTGGTTGAAAGGAACACGAAGGTTGCCAGATCACTAATTCCTAAAAAAAATCGCTGCCAGATATTTTTTCTGAATTCTGCAATCACGTGACACGAAGGTTGCCAGATCACTAATTCCTAAAAAAAATCGCTGCCAGATATTTTTTCTGAATTCTGCAATCACGTGACACGAAGGTTGCCAGATCACTAATTTCTAAAAAAAAATCGCTGCCAGATATTTTTTCTGAATTCTGCAATCACGTGACACGAAGGTTGCCAGATCACTAATTCCTAAAAAAAAAATCGCTGCCAGATATTTTTTCTGAATTCTGCAATCACGTGACACGAAGGTTGCCAGATCACTAATTCCTAAAAAAAATCGCTGCCAGATATTTTTTCTGAATTCTGCAATCACGTGACACGAAGGTTGCCAGATCACTAATTTCTAAAAAAAAATCGCTGCCAGATATTTTTTCTGAATTCTGCAATCACGTGACACGAAGGTTGCCAGATCACTAATTCCTAAAAAAAAAATCGCTGCCAGATATTTTTTCTGAATTCTGCAATCACGTGACACGAAGGTTGCCAGATCACTAATTCCTAAAAAAAATCGCTGCCAGATATTTTTTCTGAATTCTGCAATCACGTGACACGAAGGTTGCCAGATCACTAATTCCTAAAAAAAAATCGCTGCCAAATATTTTTTCTGAATTCTGCAATCACGTGACACGAAGGTTGCCAGATCACTAATTCCTAAAAAAAAAATCGCTGCCAGATATTTTTTCTGAATTCTGCAATCACGCGACACGAAGGTTGCCAGATCACTAATTCCTAAAAAAAAAACGCTGCCAGATATTTTTTCTGAATTCTGCAATCACGTGACACGAAGGTTGCCAGATCACTAATTCCTAAAAAAAATCGCTGCCAGATATTTTTTCTGAATTCTGCAATCACGTGACACGAAGGTTGCCAGATCACTAATTCCTAAAAAAAAAATCGCTGCCAGATATTTTTTCTGAATTCTGCAATCACGTGACACGAAGGTTGCCAGATCACTAATTTCTAAAAAAAAATCGCTGCCAGATATTTTTTCTGAATTCTGCAATCACGTGACACGAAGGTTGCCAGATCACTAATTCCTAAAAAAAAATCGCTGCCAGATATTTTTTCTGAATTCTGCAATCACGTGACACGAAGGTTGCCAGATCACTAATTCCTAAAAAAAAAGCGCTGCCAGATATTTTTTCTGAATTCTGCAATCACGTGACACGAAGGTTGCCAGATCACTAATTCCTAAAAAAAAATCGCTGCCAGATATTTTTTCTGAATTCTGCAATCACGTGACACGAAGGTTGCCAGATCACTAATTCCTAAAAAAAATCGCTGCCAGATATTTTTTCTGAATTCTGCAATCACGTGACACGAAGGTTGCCAGATCACTAATTCCTAAAAAAAAGCGCTGCCAGATATTTTTTCTGAATTCTGCAATCACGTGACACGAAGGTTGCCAGATCACTAATTCCTAAAAAAAAGCGCTGCCAGATATTTTTTCTGAATTCTGCAATCACGTGACACGAAGGTTGCCAGATCACTAATTCCTAAAAAAAAATCGCTGCCAGATATTTTTTCTGAATTCTGCAATCACGTGACACGAAGGTTGCCAGATCACTAATTCCTAAAAAAAAATCGCTGCCAGATATTTTTTCTGAATTCTGCAATCACGTGACACGAAGGTTGCCAGATCACTAATTTCTAAAAAAAAATCGCTGCCAGATATTTTTTCTGAATTCTGCAATCACGTGACACGAAGGTTGCCAGATCACTAATTTCTAAAAAAAATCGCTGCCAGATATTTTTTCTGAATTCTGCAATCACGTGACACGAAGGTTGCCAGATCACTAATTCCTAAAAAAAATCGCTGCCAGATATTTTTTCTGAATTCTGCGATCACGTGACACGAAGGTTGCCAGATCACTAATTTCTAAAAAAAATCGCTGCCAGATATTTTTTCTGAATTCTGTAATCAACCGTAGTGTTCGGATACTTTTTTGAGCGACTGTAGGTGGTCATATTATTTTGATACTAGATCGTGTGGGCTCACTCACGGAAATATTGAGCGTGTGCAGTTACCGTTCACAGCAAACTGGAGCGGTTGCAGTAACTGCACACGCTCCAGTTTGCTGTGAACGGTAACTGGAGCGTGTACAGTTGCTGTACACGCTCCAGATATTTTTCCTGCATTCTGTAATCACGTGACACGAAGGTTGCCAGATCACTAATTTCTAAAAAAATCGTTGACAGATATTTTTTTCTGAATTCTGTAATCAACCACACAGTGTTCGGATACATATTTGAGTGAGTGTAGGTGGTCATATTATTTGGATACTAGATCGTGTGGGCTCACTCACGGAAATATTGAGCGTGTACAGTTACCGTTCACAGCAAACTGGAGCGTGTACAGTTGCTGTACACGTTCCAGATATTTTTTATGAATTCTGTAATCACGTGACACGAAGGTTGCCAGATCACTAATATCTAAAAAAAAATCACTGCCAGTATTTTTTCTGAATTCTGTAATCAACCATAGTGTTCGGATATTTTTTGAGCGACTGTACATTTCATGAAAGAATATTTTACATGTTAATAATTAAAACATTATGTGTAATTCAGCGAAACATCGATTTAGTTACATGGTTCATTATCACACATTGGAAATTGAACACAGTTAACACTTTAGGCACTGCTGGTGGAGGAATTCTTCCAGTGTAGATGGCTTCAGCCTTTAGTGGTGGGGGAACGGGTCTTTGCCCCATGTCTGCGATTAGGGGGCTGTTTGATATTGTCGGCATTTCCTCTCTCAATAAACATAATTTCTTTAACCATCCCAATAACCATTTTCTCTCCATAGGTAGTTGGAATGTGAGGACTCTGCACAGAGCTTTTTCTCTTGATGTCCTCACACAAGAATTCCACCGTTATAATTTAGATATTCTCGGCTTGCAAGAGACCAGATGGACAGATAAAGGTCAGATTCTTAAAAATAATCTTAAATTTCACTTTTCAGGGAGGGACGACAATAAGCATCACCAAGGCGTGGGTCTGCTTCTCAGCAGACACGCTAGTGATGCTCTTCTAGGATATGAGTGAAATAATGAAAGGTTTCTTACAGCAAAATTTCAGACAAGTGTTAAAGACATAAATGTTATCTGCTGTTATGCTCCCACTGAGGATGCAGATGAGGATGAGAAGGATAGGTTTTATGAACAACTTCAGGATATTTTGAATTCTGGCAAGAAAGGAGATATTACCCTTGTTCTTGGTGACTTCAATGCCAAAGTTGGTACTGACTCTGATCTTTGGGGAGGAGTAATAGGCCCTTTGGTATTGGTAGCTGCAATGGCAATGGGCAACGTCTCCTACAGGTAAGTAAACTCAATGGATTCAGAATAACTAACACATATTACAAACACCACGACATACATAAATACACATGGGTTTCACCTGATGGGCTGCATAAGAATATGATTGATTACATATTAATTAACAGCAAATGGGCTAGTTCTGTTAGGAATACTAGGGCATATAGGGGAGCTGAAATTGGATCTGACCATTACCTTGTTAAAAGTGTCTTGCAACTTAAACTTAAAAAGTGTTGTGCTAGGGTTAAAAAATTTACTTTTAATACTGAAGCTCTGAAAGACCCAGTTATAGCTAAAGCTTACCATGATAGATTACTTAGTCATTATGACAGTCATGGTTTGCTTAATACTGAAGTTGAGGAAAAATGGGATCATTTCAAACAGGCTTTTTTGGACACTAACAGGACTCTTTTAGGAAAAAAGGAGCAGAGGAGACAGAATTATTTGAGTGATAAGGTACTTAAGCTTATTTCAGAAATAAAGAACTGCAGGAATGTCCTTAATCAATAACCTACTAGTCCTAATAGAAAGCATTACAGAGAGCTTAATAAACGTGTAAAGGATCAGTTAGCTGCTGATAGGAATATGTGGCTTGATGTCTTGGCTGACAAAGCCGAGGAAGCTGTTAGACACCACAACAGCAGAGAGCTGTACCTGGTAGTTAGTGTTTTATGTGGTAGAAAACGGCAGGCATACAAGGATTGCAGGATAAACAAGGTAAGGTTATAGAAGGTGAGGATTCTGTCATGGCTAGGTGGGCTGAGCATTTCAGTGATGTTAATAAACAATGTGGTTAGTTTTACCCCCATTGTTTGCAATGATGATAGATGCATTGGTGGCTTTAATGTTGGCAACCGACAATCTGAAGTTATTTTGGCTATTTCTAAACTTAAACTTCATAAATCCCCAGGGGTAGATGAAATTACTACGGAAATGCTTAGAGCTGGGAATGTTTCGGTTACCACTTGGATGGCTGAAATTCTGAATATCTTTTATGATAAAGGCATTGTTCCTAAGGATTTTACCAGAGCTATTGTTATCCCTATTTTCAAAAAAGATCATCGCAGTTGTTGTGCTAACTATACAGGTTTCAGCCTACGCTCTGATCCAGGTAAAGTTCTTTCCATGATTGTGCTTAATAGAATTAAGAATCTGGTTGACAGTCAATTGCGTGATGAGCAATGTGGATTCAGAAGTGGTAGGGGATATGTGGATCAAATATTTTCACTTAGGCAGATTCTTGAGAAATGCTTAGTTCTCAATTATTAGTTAATCTCAATCTTAGTTAGAGTTTCAGAAACGTTTGTTTGTTTGCTTTGTTGATTTCAAAAAGGCTTTCGACTCTGTTGATCGTCATAATTTGTGGTTGATTGTGACATCATATGGTATACCAGACAAGTTAGTTAACACAATGAAAGCTCTCTATAATAACACTGAGTCGTGTGTGAGAGTTGGCAAGGCTTGTAGCAATAGGTTTTACATTACTTCTGGTGTTCGACAAGGGTGCATTTTGTCTCCTTTTCTCTTTAGCTTGGTTATTGATTATGTTATGCGAAATTCACTTCAAGGGAAAGATTTTGGCCTTAAATGGGCTGGAGATATGAAAATTTCTGATTTAGATTATGCTGATGATTTAGCCCATTTGGCAAATGATGTTGATGAGATGAACTCTTATTCGAGCTGTTGATGAGACTGGTAGTAGAGTAGGTTTGGTTATAAACAGAGAGAAAACTAAAGTGATGAAAATTGGTCAGGCAGGCTGTGATTCAGTTAATCTTAATGGTTGCAGTCTTGAGCAGGTGTCACAGTTTAATTACCTTGGGAGCTATGTAACAGATAATGGTGATGTGCGGCATGAGATTAACAGACGAATAGGGATTGCTGCCGGGACTTTTAAGAATCTATGGAGATTGTGGAGAAATAGGCGTATACACCTAAAGACTAAAATTAGACTGTATAATAGTTTGGTTCTTTCTAGGGTTAGTTATGGTAGTGAAACTTGGACACTTTGTAAACAAGATAACAGGAAACTAGATGCTTTTGATTCCAGATGCTTACGCAGTATCTTGGGCATTTGGTGGTTCAACTTTGTAACTAATGATGAGGTTAGGCAAAGGAGTTTGCAACCTCTTTTAAGCAGCATATTGTGCAGAGAGAGACTCCGTTGGTTTGGCCATGTTGCCCGTATGAATAATTATAGATTGGCGAATAGGGTTATGAACAGTGTGCCTAAAGGCCTCAGAAAGAGGAGGAGACCTAGGATGCGGTGGGCAGACAATGTCAAACAGGACCTTGTTATAATTGGTGTGCAGTGGTCAGATGCAGCAGATGTAGCTCAGAATAGACTTGCTTGGAGAACTAAATTGCACGGTCTGGTTGGACCTCCGTAGAGAATGGCTGCTTGAGGATGATGATGATGGTGGTGGTGGTGGTGGTGATGATGATGATGATGATGACAGCGGTTAATACCTGAGCGACAAACTTCAGCAAAATTTCCTCCTTCGATAAATGCCCAGGATCGCTCAATTCCAAGGGTAAAGTCTTCGAGTGTAGCTGACTTCCTACAGTAAACCACATCATCATCCAGGCGATCCCACAGCGCAATAAATGAGACGAAACTGGTGAGCATTCTCTACATCATTTTCACATTATTAAATCAGTTAGAAATTCAGCATCAAATAGGCTCTGACAAGGGATGTAGGGCGGGGGTGGCTCAGTCGGTATCGCACCAGGCTCGTAATCTGCAGTTCCCAGGTTCGAGTTCCAGCTGGATCACATTTGAGATTTATCGCCGCAAAACTTTTCACTGTGCCCATGATCAGTAGGGGATACCGATAGGCTTGGAAAAGCCGCTATCCTGGAATGATACGTTAAGCCGTGGCCCCGTGTGCGAGAGAGCCATACCCTATGCACGCTAAAGAACACGCTGGATGAAGGTCTTGTGTCGAAAAAAAATGCTGCTCAGAGGTAAAACAAACCAACAAGTGATATACCCAGAATTTAGTTTTGGAGGCGGGGCAGAGAATTTAGTTTCAGGAGGGTTCGAGAATTTAATTTAGTTTCGTGGAATTTAGCTTCGGAGGGGGGGGAACTCTAAGAATGAGACTTGAATGAGGTCCCCCAATCACTAAAATATTCGACCGAATAGAAAAGATTAAAATGATATTCCATATAGCAATAAGATTTTAGAGTCTTCTTTTAAATATATTTTTAGGGTCGGATATTTTGATCAGCTGTGAATTCATGTGTCTAAAATTATTTTCGTCAGTTAGTTAAATATGATTTCCCCCTCTGTTCTAGTCAATGGCACAATCCTTAAAAATTGAAGTACCTAGGAGCCTTTAACTCTCTCATCGGAACGATACAGGGAAAATATTCAATATTTGACGGACGTTTCAAACTTTTTAACGCAAATACACGTTTTAAGCATCTCTGATCCTAAATCCACCAATGACGTATTTCCGTCTATCCGTCTAATTCCTCCAAAATCTGAAAAGAGCAATGAAATAGCAATTAAACTATCGGGACGCGCCCTGCTTTCTTAAAAAAAAAGTACCGGGCGTCACCCTGGCTCATCTACAATTCTGGTTCTAGACATTTTTTCAAAATATTCTTGCAAAATATGTATGATATCTTATGTACAGTCGCTCAAAAAAATATCCGAACACTATGGTTGATTACAAAATTCAGAAAAAACATCTGGAGCGTGTACAGGAACTGTACACGCTCCAGTTACCGTTCACAGCAAACTGGAGCGTGCCAGTTTGCTGTGAACGGTAACTGCACACGCTCAATATTTCTGTGAGTGGGCCCAAACGATCCAGGTTTTTGTGAGCTCACACGATCCAATGTGCTATGAATATTAACCGCAACCGCTCCAGTTTGCTGTGAACGGTAACTGCACACGCTCCATATTCATTGCATTATATATTCATACGCATAATATATATTGGAAAAATATCCGAACACTATGGTTGATTACAGAATTCAGAAAAAATATCTGGCAACGATTTTTTTTTAGAAATTAGTGATCTGGCAACCTTCGTGTCACGTGACACGAAGGTTGTCAGATCACTAATTCCTAAAAAAATCTTTGCCAGATATTTTTTTCTGTTCGGATATTTTAATGAGCGACTGTACTCCCTAAATTTTTTTTTTTTGCTCCTCAGTTCCGGTGATTAAATTTTACCGGTGGGGAGAAAGAAAACTTTGCTCCCCAACAATTTCCGTCTTGATGTCGCCTTTAGGACTGTCAAACTCCGTGCTCATTGAAGAACATATTAGATGGACTAAATCGGCAGTCCAGTGATTCCTCTTCCACAAGACATGAGATCCTCGTGACTTCAGGGCTTGTTGTGAAAAAAATAGGTTGTTTTACCTCTGAGCGGCACTTTTTCTGCACACAGTGATGCCAAATAGTCAGGTCACAATGATTCAAAAGGCTCAGAGAAAGTTGGGAAAAGAGTACGTACTGGAGGGCTTTTCTGAGACATGGTAGCCACCGTCAAGGCCATCGAGGGTGTTCTTTAATGTGCACAAAGTATGTCTATCCACGGCTTAACATTCCATCTGACGGACGGCGCCCTTTCCAAGCCCATCGGTGTCCCGTATTGACTGAGAGAGAGGGTGGGGAGTTTTGCGGAGAAAAATCAACGCTGACCCAGCTGGGACTCGAACCTAGGAACTGCAGATTACAAGCCTGATACGCTACCGATTGAGCCACCCCCGCCCGCTCGGATCTGCAAATAAATATTAAAGGGGGTGATCTGGAAATTGACTCGATCGAGCCGAAAAAAATAAAGGAGGATGTAGGGGGACAGGAGACTGGATTTCCATTGCTGTATGATATTTTGCCTCAGTTTTAAGGGCGGGGTTGGCTCAGTCGGTAGCGCGCCAGGCTCGTAATCTGTAGTATCCATGTTCGAGTCCCAGCTGGGTCAGCGTTGAGATTTATCTCCGCAAAATTCCCCGCCCTGCTCACGGTCAGTAGGGCACACCGATGGGCTTGGAAAGGCCGCCGTCCGTCGGATGGGACGTTAAGCCGTGGTCCGTGTGCGGGAGAGCCATACCCTGTGCACGTTGAAGAACACGCTGGATGGCCTTGACGGGAGTCTACCATATGTCTCCCAACAGCTGTTCCAGTGGGTCCCCTCCCCCAACCTTCTCTAAACCTTCGGGGTCCATGTGACCTGGCCATTTAGCCCATGGTGTGCAAAAAAGTGCCGTTCAGAGATAAAACAACCCAACCCTTCGTTTTAGAGATTTTTAAAACATTTCTTAAAAAATGCGTGAAATATACTGATGTTAAATCATTTTTCCCTACCAGCATTCTCAAGGGGATGGCGAGCATGTCCCCTTACTCCCCCCCACCCCTAAAACCGCCCTGACACGAAGTAATTTATTTCATTTCGTCTTTACTTTCAGATGAAATACAATCGTTTTCCCAGACACGTCTTACACTTCCCGTAATAAGAAGAAAACTCTCTCTGCCCCAGACACGTGAAGCTCTCGAGAGATGCGATCTCAGTGAAGCACGAGACTGAGAGACAGAGATCAGCTCAGCTCCTCTTCGAGTGTGGAGAGGGGAGTGTGGTGGAGATATCAAACAGGAAAAAGTGGGAGGCAGACGGTGCAAGAAAAGAAAGAGAAGCTGACTAGACGATATCGAGTCGCGTCTCTTGGTTCATGAGGATGCAGATGGATGTGGGGGAATGATGGGCAGCTGCGAGGCGCGATTCTCGATGGCCGAAACAATCAACATCCTCTGGCAAAGTGGAAATGGTTTTCAAAACAGTTAAAGAAAAACAGGAAATGGAAAGTTAAAGGAAACTCGTGTGAAGTTTTAAGATAATCATGGGTGTAAGGTAACATGGATGCATTAAAGGAAAATTGAAATAAATAGTTAGAGGATATGATGGATGATGGTGGTGACGGTGGTGAGTGAAAGGAAAGAGAAGAATAGAGTTAAGAAAGGCATGGGGAGGTGAAGGGACGGAAGAGTGAGGTGGTAGAAGAGTGAAGTATTGGGAGAGTGAGGTGGTGGAAAAGTGGGTAGCGGTAGGGTGAAATGGTGGAAGAGTGAGGTGGTGGAAGAGTGAAGTGGTGAGAGAATCAGGTGGTGGAAGATGAGGTGATGGAAGAGTGATATGGTAGAAGAGTTAAATTGTGAAAGAGTGAAGTGGTGGAAGAATGAGATTGTGAAAGAGGAGGAAAACTTAAGAAAATGAGAGATGATAAATACAATCCAAATAGAGTACAGAATCCACGTGAAGCCATGGGCTACGGAGGTCCTTCCAAACTATAATTTTGCTCTCCACAGCTGTCTGTCCTGAGCTACAGATACTGCATTCGGCCACTGTAGGGCAAATTCTAGCTAGGTCCTGTTTGTCATTGTCTGCCCACCGCATCCTAGGTCTCCCTCTTTCCCTGAAGCTATTAGGCACACTGCTCATAATCCTATTTGCCAATCTAGCCACAGATTGGCAAATAGGATTATGAGCAGTGGATAGCTATGCATAGGATAACATGGCCAAACCAATGCATTCTCTCTCTGCACAATATGCTGCTCAAAGAAAGTTGATGACTCCTTCTAACCTCATAATTACTTACAAAGTGAAACTACTTAATACCCAAGATACTGCGTAAGCATCTAGAATCAAAGGCATCGTTTCCTGTTATCCTATTTACAAAGGGTTCATAATTCGCTACCATATCTAACTTTAGACAGAACAAAACTGTTATACAACCTAATTTTAGTCTTAGGTGTTCACACCTATAGGTTCTTAAAAGTCCCATAGGCAATCCCTATTCTCCTATTTATCTCTTTAGGGCGCGGGTGGCTCAGTCGGTACCGCGCCAGGCTCGTAATCTGTAGTTCCCAGGTTCGAGTCCCAGCTGGGTCAGCGTTGAGATTTATCTCCGCAAAATTCCCCGCCCTGCCCACGGTGAGTACGGGACACCGATGGGTTTGGAAAGGCCGCCGTCCGTCGGATGGGACGTTAAGCCGTGGCCATGTGTGCGGGAAAGCCATACCCTGTGCACGTTAAAGAACACGCTGGATGGCCTTGACGGGAGGCTACCATCTGTCTCCCAACAGCTGTTCCAGTGGGTCCCCTCCCCCAACCTTCTCTGAGCCTTCGGGGTCCATGTGACCTGGCCATTTAGCCCATGGTGTGCAAAAAAGTGCCGCTCAGAGGTAAAACAACCCAACCCAAAATAGTTATAGCATAACAATTATTATTTTTACTTTGTTACTAGATCTCGCGACTTTTGAGCTCTCACGGCGTGCCCCAAAAACTTTTACCGCGTACCCCCAAGGGGTACGCATACCCATCGTTGAGGACTACCTACTCTAGACTATTTAAGGCCAAAATCTTTCCCTTGCAAAGAATTTCGCATAACATAATCAATAACCAAGCTAAAGAGAAAAGGAGACAAAATGCACCCTTGTCGAACACCAGAAGTAATGAAAAACCAATTGCTACAAGCCTTGCCAACTCTCACACACGACTCAGTGTTATTCTAGAGAGCTTTCATTATGTTAACTAACTTGTCAGGTATACCATATGATCTCACAATCAACCACAAATTATGACGATCAACAGAGTCGAAAGCCTTTTTGAAATCAACAAAGCTAGCAACCAAAGGTTTCTGAAACTCTAAACATTTCTCAAGAATCTGCCTAATTGAAAATATCTGATCCACACATCCCCTACCACTTCTGAATCCACATTGCTCATCACGCAATTGACTGTCAACCAGATTCTTAATTCTATTAAGTATAATCATGCAAAGAAATTTACCTGGAACAGAAAGTAAATTAATTTCCCTATAATTATCACAAGAATTGCAATCATCTTTTTTAAAAATAGTAATAATAATAGCTCTAGTAAAATCCTTAGGAACAACACCTTTATCATAGAAAATATTCAAAATTTCAATCAGCCATGTGACAGCACAAGTATTCCCAGCTCTAAGCATTTCAATAGTGATTTCATCCACCCCAGGAGATTGATGCAGTTTTAATTTAGAGGTAGCCAAAGCGATATAGAGCCAACATTAAAGCCATTAATGCATCATATATCTTCATTGGCCTGTAAATGGTAGCTAGGCGTAAACTGGAAGGAGAGCTGTGTACCAAACCCTAGTGATGATGCACAGAACCGGCCAGGTCTAGCACCTAATGTCCGACCCCGCCTTCTCGTGGTGCAGGCCGTTAGTACCTTTCAAAAGAGATATTCTCTTTTGGAAGGGAACGGAAGGGGAGGGCTGCCAGTTCAGTATGGCCTACTGATCTGGTCATCTATGGCCACTTTTTTCTTTTTTTTCAACCCTGCTGAGGAGTGGTCAACTTCACAGGGTCCTGGTGCTGACCATTTATACCTACTAGACTGGACTTGTTTATGGATTTGAGCTTGATTATGGATCCTGGACTTGCTGCACTGGTGGGCCTCTGTTGAGGGAGAGTCTGCCGCTGTGTTTTCTGTTTGCTTCTGGGTTGCCAGCTCTAAGTGAACAGTGGCATGGGATACCTTATATCAGCTGGTGGATAATCCTAATCAGAGGCCATCGCAGGTACCTGAACCTAACTTAGCTAGTTGGGCATCGTCAAGCCTAAACTGGAGTAATGCGTCTCAGGCAGGCCATACGGCTCTTGAAAACGTCCACTTGAAAAGGTGGTGCCTGAAGTTCCTACCAGCATCGGTGACTTCAGCCTTTAGCGGAGGAGGAACGGGTCTTTGCCCCATGCCTGCGATCAGGGGGCTCTTTGATATTGTTGGCCCTAAAAATCTCAATAAACTTAATTTCTTTAAAAATCCTACTCATCATTTTCTCTCTGCAGGAACCTGAAATGTGAGGACATTACACATAGATTATTCTCTTGATGTCCTCACACAGGAATTCCAGCGTTATAACCTAGATATTCTAGTCTTGCAAGAGACCAGATGGACAGGTAAAGGTGAGATACTTAAAAATAACTTTAAATTTCTCTTTACAGGGAGGAAGGATGGAATGCATCACCAAGGCGTGGGTCTGCTTCTCAGCAGACACTCTAGTGATGCTCTTCTAGGATATGAGTGCATTAATGAAAGGTTTCTTACAGCAAAATTTCAGACAAGCGTTAAAACCTGAATGTTATCTGCTGTTATGCCCCCACTGAGGATGCTGATGAGGATGAGAAGGATAGGTTTTATGAACAACTTCAGGATATTTTGAATTCTGTCAAGAAAGGAGATATTACCCTTGTTCTTGGTGACTTCAATGCCAAAGTTGGTACTGTCTCTGACCTTTGGGGAGGAGTAATAGGCCCTTTTGGTATTGGTAGCTGCAATGGCAATGGGCAACGTCTCCTATAGGTAAGTAAACTCAATGGATTCAGAATAACTAACACTTATTACAAACACCGTGACATACATAAGTATACATGGGTTTCACCTGATGGGCTGCATAAGAATATGATTGATTACATATTAATTAACAGCAAATGGGCTAGTTCTGTTAGGAATACCAGGGCATATAGGGGAGCTGAAATTGGATCTGACCATTACCTTGTTAAAAGTGTGCTGCAACTTAAACTTAACAAGTGTTGTGCTAGGGTTAAGAAATTTACTTATAATACTGAAGCTCTGAAAGATCCAGTTATAACCAAAGCTTACCATGATAGGTTACTTAGTCATTATGACAGTCATGGTTTGCTTACTACTGAAGTTGAGGAACAATGGGATCATTTTAAACAGGCTTTTTTGGACACTAACATTACTCTTTTAGGAAAAAAGGAGCAGAAGAGGCAAAATTATCTGAGTGATAAGGCACTTGAGCTTATTTCGTAAAGAAAGAACTGCAGGAATGCCCTTAAGCAATACCCTACTAGTCCTAATAGAAAGGATTAGAGAGAGCTTAATAAACGTGTAAAGGATCAGTTAGCTACTGATAAGAATCTTTGGCTTGATGGCTTGGCTGACAAAGCCGAGGAAGCAGTTAGGCAGCACAACAGCAGAGAGCTGTGCCAGATAGTTAATGTTTTATGTGATAGAAAACGGACAGACATACAAGGATTGAAGGATAAACAAGGTAAGGTTATAGAAGGTGAGGATTCTGTCATGGCTAGGTTGGCTGAGCATTTCAGTGATGTTCATTGTTTAGAACATCACTGAGGTTAGTTTTACCCCCATTGTTTGCAATGATGCGGCATGAGATTAACAGACGAATAGAGATTGCTGCCGGGACTTTTAAGAATCTATGGAGAGTGTGGAGAAATAGGCGTATACACTTAAAGACTAAAATTAGACTGCATAATAGTTTGGTTCTTTCTAGGGTTAGTTATGGTAGTGAAACTTGGACGCTGTGTAAACAATATAACAGGAAACGATGCTTTTGATTCTAGATGCTTACGTAGTATCTTGGGTATTAGGTGGTTTAACTTTGTAACTAATGATGAGGTTAGTCAAAGGAGTCTGCAACCTCCTTTAAGCAGCATATTGTGCAGAGAGACACTCCGCTGGTTTGGCCATGTTGCCCGTACGGATAATTATAAATTGTCGAATAGGGTTATGAACAATGTGCCTAGAGGCCTCAGAAAGAGGGGGAGACCTAGGATGCGGTGGGCAGACAATGTGAAACAGGACCTTGTTAGAATTGGTGTGCAGTGGCCGGATGCAGCAGATGTAGCTCAGGACAGATATGCTTGGAGAATTAAACTGCGCGGTCTGGTTGGACCTCCGTAGCCCATGGCTGCTTGAGGATGATGATGATGATATCCTCATTACAAACAATAGGAGTAGAAGTAATCACATCGTTTAGAACATCTCTGAAATGCTCCGTTCACCTAGCCTTCACAAGATAATGAATGAAATGCTCCGTCCACCTTACCATGTTTATCTCTCAATCCCTGTGTACCTGTCTGTTTCTTCCCACATAAAACATTAACAATCTGATACGACCCCCCGCTGTTGTGCTGTCTAACTGCTTCCTCTGCTTTGTCAGCCAAGCTATCAAGCCAAGGATTCTTATCAGCTGTTAACTGATCCGTTACACGTTTCAGTTCATTTATCCCATTCTCTCTCAACTTCAGCAGTAATGATGGTATACTTTTCCTACATCTGGATTTTTCAAAGTTTCAAAGTTCTTGATTCCTATTATTCCTGCACTTCCTTCTTTCAGAAATAAGTTCCATAGCTTTATCGCTGTTCAAATAATTTTGTTTCCCCTGTTCCTTTTCAACCAAAAGCGTACTGTTGGTCTCAAGAAAATCCTGTTTAAACGTATTCCATTCTCTCTCAACTTCAGCGGTAATGATGGTATACTTTGCCTACATCTGGATTTTTCTAAGTTTCAATCTTAAAAGTAATTCTCTTAACCTTGGCACAACACTTCTTAAGCTTCAGTTGCAAGACACTTTTGACCAGGTAATGGTCTAACCAAATTTCGGTTCCCCTGTATAATCTGGCATTCTTAACTGAACTAATCCATTTACCGTTAATTAAAATACAATCTATCGTATCTCTGTGCAGCCCATCAGATGAAACCCTTGTGTATTTATAAATGTCCGGTATTTGTAATAAGTGTTAGTTATTCGCAAGCCATTTAGTTTACTTGCCTGTAGGAAACGTTCCTTGTTGCCATTGTAACTACCAATGCCAAAGGGACCTAAAACTCCTGCCCAACGGTCAAAGCCATTACCAACTTTAGCATTGAAGTCACTTAGCACAAGAGAAATATCTCCTTTCTACACAGGATTCAAAATATCCTGAAGCTGTCTATAACACTTATTCTTCTTGTTCTCATCAGAGTCCTTTGTGGAGGCGTAACAACAGATGACATTCAAGGCCTTAATTTTTGTTTTAAATTTTGCTCTAAGAAATCTTTCATTAATGCTGTCATATCCTAGAACAGCATCACTGGCGTGTCTGCTGAGAAGCAAACCTACACCTTGAAGATGCTTTCCATCCTCCCTCCCTGTAAAGAGAAATTTAAAGTTATTTTTAAGTATCTCACCTTTACCTGTCCATCTGGTCTCCTGCAAGCCTAGAATATCTAGGTTATAACGCTGGAATTCCTGCGTGAGGACATCAAGAGAATAATCTCTATGTAATGTCCTCACATTTCAGGTTCCTGCAGAGAGAAAATGATTAGTAGGATTTTTAAAGAAATTAGGTTTATTGAGATTGGTAGGGCCAACAATATCAAAGAGCCCCCTGATCGCAGGCATGGGGCAAAGACCTGTTCATCCTCCGCTAAAGGCTGAAGTCACCGATGCTGGTAGGAAATTCAGGCACCACCTTTTCAAGTGGACTTTTTCAAGAGCTATATGGCCTGCCTCAGACATATTACTCCAGTTTAGGCTTGACGATGCCCAACTAGCTAAGTAAGGTTCAGGTACCTGCGATGGCCTCTGATTAGGATTATCCACCAGCTGATATAAGGTATCCCATGCTTCTGTTCACTTAGGGCTGCAACCCAGAAGCAAACAGAAAACACAGCGGCAGATTCTCCCTCAACAGAGGCCCACCAGTGCAGCAAATCCAAGATCCATAATCAATTATATCCAACAGCAATTTATATAAATATAATGTAATAATTAAAAATATTTTTGACGAAACTTACAAACTAAAAATTCAACATAACGAAAATACAAGACTTCAAAACCAAGGTTATTACAAATTGCCAAATTTTCGAAATAATTACGGGAAACATACCTCCGAATATCAAGTACCACTTATATTTAATGCTATTCCAAAAGAATTACTAAATATAGATTCTTTTAGAAGACTTAAAATGGAATTAAAAAATTATTTGGTATTTTCTAGTTAGCTGATTATTATGTGTTGTGTTTTGTGGATTTATTTGATGTACACCATTTTTGTGGCTGAATGACCTATGTCTAATATAATTTATTCATTTTCCTGCAGATAAGCTATTTAGCTTTGTGGGTCAAATTGTAAATGCATTTGTATTCTTTACTCTTATGAATAAAAATTATATTCTTTAAAAAAAAAAAGCTCAAAGCCATAAATCAGTCCAGTCTAGTGGGTATAAATGGTCAGCACCAGAACCCTGCGTCACGTGGATCTGGCAACCTTCGTGTCACGTGACTCGAAGGTTGCCAGATCACTGATTTCTAAAAAAAATCGTTGCCAGATATTTTTTCTGAATTCTGTAATCAATCGTAGTGTTCGGATATTTTTTTGAGCGACCGTACATCTTTGGGCTTGGAAAGGTCTCATCTGCCATCCATCTGATGAGACCTTAAGACGTGACCCGTGTGCAGGAGAGCCATACCCTGTGCACATTTTAGCCATATCTTGTGCGCATGCGTGTCTCCTAAGAGCTATCTAGTGGGTTTCCTTCCCCAAACCTTCTCTGAACCTTTGAAATCCTTGTCACCTCGCCATTTAACCCATTGTGTACACACTAGTGCATCTCAGAGGTAAAATAACAACTAAACCAGAGTCAAATTAGAAGACACACAGATGAAGAGATGGGAGGAGGGAGGGGAGAGATTGATGAAGGAAGAGAGAAAGGATTCGTGCACATTTCCCGTAACGTGACAAATAAAGGAAAATAACAGTCGAGGTGAAAGTTGATATTGCTTTGATGATGATAATGATGATGATCGTCTTCCAGTTTAGCTTTTGCTGTTATTTCTCTCTCGGGAATTCTTACAACAGATTTGTGTCGCAATAACCGACGTCATATTGAAAAGACTTCTCATCAAGAATGCATTTCTTTCCCTTCGTCTGTAAGCAAACTCTTTTTCTCAGAAATCCTTTCCTGGGCAGTTCATGTTCAGCGAGTGAATATCGGCTGCTCTTCTGTTTTCATCAATAGAAACTCTTGAAGAGAGAAACCGGATTCTGGATGAAGATGAAGAGTGATGGGAGGACGAGAAGAGACGCCAAGAGTCTGCAGAGAAGCTATTTGCATGATGATTTCGAGAAAGAATATTCAGACAAAATATCTCTTTCATTTTTATCGATAGAAATCCCGAGATATGCAGAAACTTACCGCTTTTGTAATATTTATTCTTTGCTCCTTGCTTGATATTTGAGAGTTTGAAAGCGCCTCTAAGCAACGGTTATTCTTCAAAAGATTCTTTTTCGTTTTGTCATCTGCTTGGAAATTTCTAAAATTCGCTACGAATGTTTTTGAGAGCATTCCTACACAAAATTGTTTGACAGTTAAAAAAGATTTATTAGTGATACTGAAAACCAGTAATACGCAACAATATAAAATTTCTGAGGTTATTACGGCTTCCAAAGGATGCAAGAAAACAAATTTCAGTCAACAACCTCAAGAGGGAATAAAGAATTCTTGAATAACACTGAATACGTGGAATAATTTTTCGAAATCTTAAATAGTACTTTTCCCCTTCTAATTATGAATACATTTGTTGTTTTATTCCCACAAATGTAAAGAGAGAACAGATATAAACACAATGCAATAGGATTATTCTTCTTCGCGTCTTTGAATGAAATATAATATATTTAAGTAAGTAGGTTTATTTTTATTTTATGTACTCATACAAGGAATAGTTATAAATGCTTTTTATACTGTTGAGAATTTAAAAATGGATAAGCACTGAGCGTGAGTATTAATAGTATATTTTCAAACCAATTACAATACAATGCAAATTGTCACAAAAATATGGATGAAATATCTTATAAACAAATTAACTACTATCATACATAAGTCATTAACCTTTTTGTACAGAGTATCTAAGGGACCTGGGTTCGAGCCCCGAGTAAGGCATGGATGTGTGTGTCGTTTTTCTGCTGAGGTCCTGCCATCCTCTCAGATCTCCTACTGTGGCATATAAACTGGCAGGCTCCTGTCAGACCTCTCTGGCAAGCAGCTGCTTGAGGGGGTATTTATTATTTTTTTATTTTTTTATACAATATCATCTCTGTCTGTTCTACTAAAATACTACCTCTTCACTTTGTTTACCATGTCACTTGAATACCTTCAGACGTAAACAAACTCTCGTCCTGTGCTAGTTCACTAAACTTTTATTACTAACAACAGAAAACAAACACCCGCGCACACACTAATAAATATACTAATTATTTTCACTTAACGCTCACTGAATCAGACCATCTGAACGTCCTTTCAAATCTCACAACTTTAACACACTGCACTGCTAGCTTTTTCATTCTTCAGAATCGTTCTAAGTTCCAGTTCGTTGGCTAAATTGAATCTCACGTAAAAGCACACACGAGTGTTCAAGTCACGTTAAGTCATGAAGTCACTGTTGCTCGTTCATCTGTCGTAACAATATATTAAAACGATAATATATTTACATTTATATAATTTCAATTTTTCGCCATTTACAATAAAAAAAGTCAATCGGTATTATACATTTTCCTTTTCGATTTGCTGTCATCGTAGAACCTTTACCATGAATATTACAATAATTAAAACATCCCACAACAATAAGAATCGTGCAGCGGGTTTATTTAGGTAAAAAAACTGTTCACACATCTGTCATGATCTTCAGTATTTAAAGAATAATTTGACATTTAGAGTCTCCATTGCGTTCTCTCTTTTTTTTAGAAAAATTGCAAATTTTCCAAATTTAACTCCAATATCCAATTGGTTGGGTTGGGTTGTTTTACCTCTGAGCGGCACTTTTTTCCACACCATGGGCTAAATGGCCAGGTCACATGGACCCCGAAGGCTCAGAGAAGGTTGGGGGAGGGGACCCACTGGAACAGCTGTTGGGAGACAGATGGTAGCCTCCCGTCAAGGCCATCCAGCGTGTTCTTTAACGTGCACAGGGTATGGCTCTCCCGCACACGGGGCCACGGCTTAACTTCCCATCCGACGGATGGCGGCCTTTCCAAGCCCATCGGTGTCCCCTACTGACCGTGGGCAGGGCGGGGAATTTTGCGGAGATAAATCTCAACGCTGACTTTAAAATCTTTCATAAAATTTGGAGTCAAACTAAATAATTTTGGGAATATATAAATTTAATGCCTGGTAATAAAATTCTTTGTTGCAAAGAGCTATCCAATAATGCGTTTTTAGATAATCTAGCATTATGCAAAGGCTCTGATGTTTTATTCATTCCAAGTTTTCTTTACTTGTTTGATTACATTAAAAATATATAGTTTACTCAGTTAGAAGAAGCCCAATACTTGAAAATCTAGAATTATACGTTCTCTTCTCTTTCTTGACATGCACGTAATTACAGTCGCTCAAAAAAATATCCGAACATTATAGTTGATTGCAGAATTCAGAAATAGTATCTGGCAACGATTTTTTTAGAAATCATTGATCTAGCAACCTTCGTGTCACGTGATCTGGCAACCTTCGTGTCACGTGACACGAAGGTTGCCAGATCAATGATTTCTAAAAAAAATTCTTTGCCAGATATTTTTTCTGAATTCTGTAATCAACCATAGTGTTCGGATACTTTTTTGAGCGACTGTATATAGTTTTTGAACTCCCTCTAATGCTTTAACATATTTATCAAAAGCTCCACCACCCCCATGATAAAATACCGTAGCTCAGATAATATTTTATCCAAGCATTAAAAATAATTTTTAATAATGATAACTGTGCAAATTTCCTGATATAATATATTTTAGGGATTACTGCATTTTTTGCATATTTTTTTTGCAAATTGCAAGTAAATTTTCTATCTATAATTATTCCCAAATGGCAATAACACTCTACTCCTTCTATACATTCGCATCTACATATATCATCACTACAGGATCTTTCGTGATAATTAAGTTTCTCTCTAAAATAATCTGTTTCAATTTCCCTAATTCTAATATTCATATGCTATGTCTTCTTTATATTTAACATCAATGTATTCTTTTGAAAGCAGTCTCTTAGTATATGTAAATCATCGTTTGTTTATTCAATTAAATGTGCTCTTTACTAGAAAAAAATATAGTTGTGTCATCTGCAAAAATAATTATTTACCATTTAACCGTACATCCCATAACTCATTAATATAAATTAAAAATACTACTGGCCCAATTCAGATCCCTGGGGCACTCCAAATTGCAATGTAACTTTATCGTTGATTTTATTTTTAATTCTTACCTTTTGTTTCCTGTCAATTAAATAGTTATGAAATCATTTTAGCATAACTCCCCTAAACCCAGCTGCTTGCAATTTGCACAATAAATCAAAAGCTTTTTAATATTTAGAAATAAAATTATTGATTTTTTTTAAAGATTTTTATATATTATGGCAGTCAATTCCAATACCGTATTTTCTGTTCCTGTACCTTTCCTGAATACAAATTGATTTGGAGAAATAATTTTTTTTTAGCTTTACAAGCATTTTTATATATTTTAGAGAATGTAGACACCAACGATGTGGTCTATAATAATCGAAAGTTTTGCCTCCCTACCTTATGAATTGCTACAATAATCGCTTTTTTTAAACTTCTGGGAAAAGATCTTGCTGAAAAGATTTATTCAATACTGATCTAAGGGACCTGGGTTCGAGCCCCGGATTAGGCATGGATGTGTGTGTCGTTTTTCTGCTGAGGTCTTGCCATCCTCTCAGATCTCCTACTGTGGCATATAAACTGACAGGCTCCTGTCAGACCTCTGTGGCAAGCAGCTGCTTGAGGGGGTATTTATTTATTTATTTTATTTATTGAAACATAAAATATATTTTATTTACGAATAAATTTCCTTAACAATTTTTGCAGTAGTGCCATCAAAACCACTTGATTTTTCATTTTCTAGACTATTTATAACTTCATTAATTTGTGGATCCGCAATGTAATCCACAAAAAAAGTTTTTTTATGTGTCCTTGTATTATTAGAAATAAAAGTGTCAACACTACTTTTGGAAGTAACTAAAGGTTCACCATCTAGTGATACGCCTTTGCCAAATGGTGAACCATCAAGTGCTGTGCATTTGTCAAATGGTTAACCATCCAATGGTGTCTTTGTCAAATGGTTAACCATCCCATGGTGTCTTTGTCAAATGGTTAACCATCCCATGGTGTCTTTGTCAAATGGTTAACCATCAAATGGTGTCTTTGTCAAATGGTTAACCATCCCATGGTGTGTCTTTGTCAAATCGTTAACCATCCCGTGGTGTGCCTTTGACAAACGGCTAACCATCCAATGGTGTCTTTGTCAAATGGTTAACCATCCCATGGTGTGCCTTTGTCAAATGGTTAACCATCAAGTGGTGTGCCTTTGACAAACGGCTAACCATCCCATGGTGTCTTTGTCAAATGGTTAACCATCCCATGGTGTCTTTGTCAAATGGTTAACCATCCCATGGTGTCTTTGTCAAATGGTTAACCATCCCATGGTGTCTTTGTCAAATGGTTAACCATCCCATGGTGTGCCTTTGTCAAATGATTAACCATCCCATCCATCCAATGGTGTCTTTGTCAAATGGTTAACCATCCAATGGTGTCTTTGTCAAATGGTTAACCATTCCATGGTGCCTTTGTCAAACGGTTAACCATCCCATGGTGTCTTTGTCAAATGGTTAACCATCAAATGGTGTCTTTGTCAAATGGTTAACCATCCCGTGGTGTGCCTTTGTCAAATGGTTAACCATCCCGTGGTGTGCCTTTGACAAACGGCTAACCATCCAATGGTGTCTTTGTCAAATGGTTAACCATCCCATGGTGTGCTTTTGTCAAACGGTTAACCATCAAGTGGTGTGCCTTTGACAAACGGCTAACCATCCAATGGTGTCTTTGTCAAATGGTTAACCATCCAATGGTGTCTTTGTCAAATGGTTAATCATTCAATGGTGTCTTTGTCAAATGGTTAACCATCAATGGTGTCTTTGTCAAATGGTTAACCATCCCATGGTGTGCCTTTGTCAAATGGTTAACCATCCCATGGTGTGCCTTTGTCAAATGGTTAACCATCCCGTGGTGTGCCTTTGTCAAATGGTCCGACACTCAGAGGTTGAGTGGCGAACCATTTAACAAAGTTCCACTACTCAGCAGTGGCGAATCATCTGGAAAAGTCTCGGGACACACCACTTAGTGGTCCCGGGACTTACTCTTTTGGAAAGGTCCAGGAACCCCAACTGGCTGGTGACCCATTTGTGTATGTCTCGGGACCTTCAACTGATTCAAAACTCATCGCTGCTGCCAAAGAGAGATGGGCTCAAGCTCCGGGTTAATGGTAACAATTTCATCAATGTTCAGAAATATGTTAATTTTATTTAAAATAATGCTAAGTATTAGTAGCAAAAGGGCCTCCTTTTCTTAGGGCCCGGGTCCTCTTACCCCTTTCCTCAAGGCGGGGGTGGCTCAGTCGGTAGTGCGCCAGGCTCGTAATCTGTAGTTCCCAGGTTCGAGTCCCAGCTGGGTCAGCGTTGAGATTTATCTCCGCAAAATTCCCCGCCTTTCCCACGGTCAGTAGGGGACACCGATGGGCTTGGAGAGGCCGCCGTCCGTCGGATGGGACGTTAAGCCGTGGCCCCGTGTGCGGGAGAGCCATACTCTGTGCACGTTAAAGAACACGCTGGATGGCCTTGACGGGAGGCTACTATCTGTCTCCCAACAGCTGTTCCAGTGGGTCCCCTCCCCCAATCTTCTCTGAGCCTTCGGGGTCCATGTGACCTGGCCATTTAGCCCATGGTGTGCAAAAAAGTGCTGCTCAGAGGTAAAACAACCCAACCCAACCAACCCTTTCCTCAATATGGCCCTGAATGTCACATATTGTATGCTTGATATAAACAATTAATTTTGTTATGCATGGATATTCCAAAATGATTGAAGCAATTAATGTAATGAGTAGGAAATAGATTTTTAAGTGTAAAAATTGCATTCCTCTATCCGTAAAATGCTGTGAAGTCTCCGATAACATCACACAGAATCCAATCCAGTGTAAAAGAGACATTATCGACATTCCCATGGAAAGGGAACAAAAAATCCATTCTTTGCAGACTTAAAAGCATCCGACCATCAATCGACCGCCTCGCTGATCATTAGGCCACACCCGGCTAATGATTCTATTAATTGAGTAAAGAAACGGTCTTGAAGGAATTGTTCTTATAATCATGATTAACGCTAAGAGGAAGTGAAACCTAATTTTTTTTGATAGTGGTGATTTTATTAAAGTCGTTGTATTTGTGTGTGTGTTAATTGGCGTAAGTAAATTGAGAAAGATAAAAACTAAAAAAATAAAATGAATGTATCTTACGAACAAAATTCTTTGAAAATCTTATTAAATTTCAGATATTTTCTCAATATTCCATTTTCAAAACTAATTTTAAAAATGGAGAATAAGGTTTATTAAAGTAAGAATAATAAGCTCACCTGACAAAAAATTAGTAATCCCCAGCCGTAAGAGGGTTACGTCCGTTCGACAGCAACAGAGGGCGCACCAGTAATAAACATGTCCTACAAATAGCTGTGCTGTGCGCTACAGGGTTCATACAGTGGCAAGAAGTGGTTGTGTGCCACGTGTGTGTTAGTCGCTCCGTGAAACATGGGTCGCGCCAAAATGCGAATGAGTGGCAAAAAGATGTTATTGCATTCGGGGAGCCAAAGGTCATAGTGTACAAGAAGTTGCTGCCTTTGTAGGTGTATCGAAACGTACTGTCCAAAGGGTCTTCCAGCAGTGGCATACATCGCCGTCCACCTTTAATCGTCGCCAGATCTGCGGCAGAAACCAATAGGGACCGCCACAGTGGTAGCCTCCCGTCAAGGCCATCCAGCGTGTTCTTTAATGTGTACAGGGTATGGCTCTCCCGCACACGGGGCCGCGGCCTTTCCAAGCCCATCGGTGACCCCTGCTGACCGTGGGCAGCGCGGGGGAATTTTGCGGAGATAACTCTCAACGCTGACCCAGCTGAGACTCGAACCTGGGAACTACAGATTACGAGCCTGGCGCGCTACCGACTGAGCCACCCCCGCCCCGAAGGCCAGTGGACAAAATTATGACGTCAGCATAGGTAGTTTTTCGTCTCCAAAAGAATATTCCAGGAAATCACTCGAGGCTTTTCGTCCCTCTCGTCCGGAAATTCTGTTATGGTCATTGGTACATTCCTCTAAATTGAATCTAGAAAACCGAAATCTCCAAAGCAAAACCATACAATTGCCAGCAATCTTGGATTTATGGTCAAAAGAACATTCCAGAGTTTTCTAAAGGAAATTTCCCTAATGCAAAAACATCATGGTTCTATTTGGGCACTAAATGAAATTCTGTTAATCAATCTTGTATCCTTTAAAAACTGTAAAATTAATTTTAAAGTATATTTTCTTCTTTTTTACAAATTCTGGTGTCGCAATTGCTCTTAGAGCGTAAATTCCTTAATTTTAATTTCTTCCAGTGAAGTGAAACATTTGATCTCTATAAGTATCAAATTTTCTGCAATTAAACAACACATGAGTGACTGTTTCTTTTGTTCTACATGTATCACAGGAATGAATAGAGGACTCAACTCTATTCATTTTATGCATTTGATCATTCAGTCTTATGGTCCCTTTTCTGAGCCTGGTGATGGTTACTATGTCCTGTTTAGGCAGTCCGAAAACTTGAAATGGGTCAATGGTTTGACTAATCAAACTCCTATGATTCAGTTGGGTTGGGTTGTTTTACCTATGAGCTGCACTTTTTTGCACACCATGGGCTAAATGGCCAGGTCACATGGACCCCGAAGGCTCAGAGAAGGTTGGGGAAGGGAACAGCTGTTGGGAGACAGATGGTAGCCAGCCTCCCGTCAAGGCCATCCAGTGTGTTCTTTAACGTGCACAGGGACGGGGCCACGGCTTAACGTCCCATCCGACGGACGGCGGCCTTTCCAAGCCCATCGGTGTCCCCTACTGACCGTGGGCAGGGCGGGGAAATTTTGCGGAGATAAATCTCAACGCTGACCCAACTGGGACTCGAACCTGGGAACTACAGATTACGAGCCTGGCGCGCTACCGACTGAGCCACCCCCGCCCCCTTCCTATGATTCAGATGTGAAAATAGTTAGTCCTATAATCAAGCCTTTATATTTCTTTTTCTATTATTATTACTGGTGTACTTTTATAACAATCTTTATAACAATGTTGATTTATATACATATATACTTTATTTCGAAAGAAAATTGCTTGCATTTATTAACGTTATGATAACTGCTAATAAATACGAATAACTTTCCTTTTAAATAAGATATATTTATCAATAAACATTAATCTAAAGATCAGTATAAAAGTACACCATTAATAATAACAGAAAGAAATAATAATAAATACCTGGATTACAGGACTGCTAAAGTTGACGTTATAATTTCATCCACTGGCCTTCCTTAATTTCTATACTGGTATTGTAATAATTAATATGTATTGATTCCTCCTTTCATTCAATACTTGTAATAATTGTAAATAATTGTAAAAATAATAGATTTTTATTTACAACAATAGCATTATTCAAATAAGGGAGGGAAAAATTCCCCACCCTGCCCACGGTCAGTAGGGGACACCGATGGACTTGGAAAGGCCGCCGTCCGTCGGATGGGACGTTAAGCCGTGACCCCGTGTGCGGGAGAGCCATACCCTGTGCACGTTAAAGAACACGCTGGATGGCCTTGACGGGAGGCTACCATCTGCCTTCCAACAGCTGTTCCAGTGGGTCCCCTCCCCCAACCTTCTTCTGAGCCTTCGGGGTCCATGTGACCTGGCCATTTAGCCCATGGTGTGCAAAAAAGTGCCGCTCAGAGGTAAAACAACCCAACCCATAAATGGCACACAATAGGCTAAATGATCACGTCACAAAGATCTCAAGGGCTCAGAGAATGTAGAGGAAAGGGATCCACTGGACAACTGTTAGGAGACAAGGCCACCCAGCCTGTTCTTTAATGTACACAAGGACAACTCTCCTGCACTTGGGGCGGGGGTGGCTCAGTCGGTAGCGCGCCAGGCTCGTAATCTATAGTTCCCAGGTTCGAGTCCCAGCTGGATCAGCGTTGAGATTTATCTCCGCAAAATTCCCCACCCTGCCCACGGTCAGTAGGGGACACCGATGGGCTTGGAAATGCCGCCGTCCGTCGGATGGGACGTTAAGCCGTGGCCCCGTGTGCGGGAAAGCCATACCCTGTGCACGTTAAAGAACACGCTGGATGGCCTTGACGGGAGGCTACCATCTGCCTTCCAACAGCTGTTCCAGTGGGTCCCTTCGCACAACCTTCTCTGAGCCTTCGGGGTCCATGTGACCTGGCCATTTAGCCCATGGTGTGCAAAAAAGTGCCGCTCAGAGGTAAAACAACCCAACCCATAAATGGCACACAATGGGCTAAATGATCAGGTCACAAGGATCTCAAGGGCTCAGAGAATGTAGAGGAAAGGGATCCACTGGACAACTGTTAGGAGACAAGGCCACCCAGCCTGTTCTTTAATGTACACAAGGACAACTCTCCTGCACTTGGGGCGGGGGTGGCTCAGTCGGTAGCGCGCCAGGCTCGTAATCTATAGTTCCCAGGTTCGAGTCCCAGCTGGATCAGCGTTGAGATTTATCTCCGCAAAATTCCCCACCCTGCCCACGGTCAGTAGGGGACACCGAAGGGCTTGAAAAGGCCGCCGTCCGTCGGATGGGACGTTAAGCCGTGGCTCCGTGTGCGGGAAAGCCATACCCTGTGCACGTTAAAGAACACGCTGGATGGCCTTGACGGGAGGCTACCATCTGTCTCCCAACAGCTGTTCCAGTGGGTCCTCTCCCCCAACCTTCTCTGAGCCTTCGGGGTCCATGTGACCTGGCCATTTAGGCCATGGTGTGCAAAAAAGTGCCGCTCAGAGGTAAAACAACCCAACCCTGCACTTGGGTCCACGGCTTAACATCCCATCAGACAGACGGCGGGTTTTCCAAGCGCATCGGTGTCTCCTATCTGACTGAAAGCCGGTTGGAGTTTAGCAGAGATAAATTTCAACGCTAGCCCAGGGGGAGCTAGGACTTAGGAGCTGCATATTATGAGACTGCGAGCTGTCCAGTGAGCCACTCCGCTTCAAACAATCGGAATTAACTTATAAGTAAGCGCACTTTGTCATTGATAAGAAACAGTTCAAAATATTCTTTATCGTTTGCAAAATAAATTATGTGTTATATACGTTTAAACACATTATTGTATTGAGTGGTTAATGCGCTTAGCTACTGATCTAAGGGACCTGAGTTCGAGCCCCGGGTAAGGCATGGATGTTCGTGTTGTCTTCCTGCTGAGGTCCTGCCATCCTCACAGACCTTCTACTACGGCATATAAACTGACAGGCTCTTGCCAGATCTATGGGGCAAGCAGCTGCTTGAGGGGGCTTTTATTTTTTCTTAAGATATATATATATATACACAAATGTGCAAAATATTTTTGGACGTGCTGAATTTATAAACAACGATAGGTCCAATAAGTGAAATAAGGAAAGCATCCAAGATATTTTCGTTTGTGTTTAATATAACAATTCATGGTGTCTGAAAAGTAATGGGAGGGTTTCGAGAAACCAATATAAAGGAAAATAAAAAATTGCTTTTTTGAATATGTATACTAATTGCAGTCTTATCAGAGCAGTGCAATTCTATGACCACCAACTAGCCCTGATTTGACACCCCTCCCCCCCCTTGATTTTAATTTTTGGGTTTTTGTAAAGGACTATGTTAATATGGACAAAATTCGAGGCGGAGGAAGGTGGCTCAGTCGGTAGTACGACACGCTCTTAATCTGCAGTTTCCAGGTTCGAGTCCCAGCTGTGTCAGGGTTGAAATTTATCTCCGCAAAACTCTCCGCCTGCCGTCTATCAATAGGGGACACCGATGGGCTTGCAAAGGCCGCCGTCCGTCGGATGGGACGTTAAGCTGTGGTCCGTGTACGGAGAGCTATACCCTGCGCACGTTAAAGAACACGCTGGATGTCCTTGACGGGAGGCTACCATCTATCTCCTCTTCCAAATCTTCTCTATCCCCTCTTCCATCTATCTCCTATCCCCTCTTCCAACCTTCTCTGAGCCTTCGGGGTCCTTGTGACCTGGCCATTTAGCCCACGGTGTGCAAAGAAGTGCTGCTCAGAGGTAAAACAAACTAACCTAAAATTCGAGACCTGAATCATTTGAAAGCCAGAATAAAAGAAACAACTGAGCATGTAACAAGAGATATGCTGCAGCGTATATTGCAAAAAATGAAATACCGATGTGACATATGCAGAGTCATGAACGGTACCATTCATTAATCAGGTTTAAAACTATTTGAGGTACAGTCGCTCAAAAAAGTATCCGAACCCTATGGTTGATTACAAAATTCAGAAAAAAATATCTGGCAACTATTTTTTTAGAAATTGGTGATCTGGCAACCTTCGTGTCACGTGACACGAAGGTTCCCAGATCACTAATTTCTAAAAAAATAGTTGCCAGATATTTTTTCTCAATTCTGTAATCAACCATGGTGTTCGGATACTTTTTTGAGCGACTGTACACTTTCAAATGAAATGTTACTTTCTTGAATATGTATATTACTTCCTATCCATTGGTCCTCGAAATCCCACCATTATTTTTCAGACACGAAGGTTAGCAGATCACTAATTTCTAAAAAAAATCGTTGCCAGATATTTTTTCTGAATTCTGTAATCAACCATAGTGTTCGGATATTTTTTCAATATATATAATGCGTATGAATATATAATGCAATGAATATGGAGCGTGTGCAGTTACCGTTCACAGCAAACCGGAGCGGTTGCGGTTAATGTTCACAGCACATTGGATCGTGTGAGCTCACAAAAACCTGGATCGTTTGGGCCCACTCACAGAAATATTGAGCGTGTGCAGTTACCGTTCACAGCAAACTGGAGCGGTTGCGGTTAATGTTCACAGCACATTGGATCGTGTGAGCTCACAAAAACCGGGATCGTTTAGGCCCACTCACAGAAATATTGAGCGTATGCAGTTACCGTTCACAGCAAACTGGAGCGGTTGCGGTTAATGTTCACAGCACATTGGATCGTGTGAGCTCACAAAAACCGGGATCGTTTAGGCCCACTCACAGAAATATTGAGCGTGTGCAGTTACCGTTCACAGCAAACTGGAGCGGTTGCGGTTAATGTTCACAGCACATTGTATCGTGTGAGCTCACAAAAACCTGGATCGTTTGGGCCCACTCACAGAAATATTGAGCGTGTGCAGTTACCGTTCATAGCAAACTGGAGCGGTTGCGGTTAATATTCACAGCACATTGGATCGTGTGAGCTCACAAAAACCTGGATCGTTTAGGCCCACTCACAGAAATATTGAGCGTGTGCAGTTACCGTTCACAGCAAACTGGAGCGGTTGCGGTTAATGTTCACAGCACATTGTATCGTGTGAGCTCACAAAAACCTGGATCGTTTGGGCCCACTCACAGAAATATTGAGCGTGTGCAGTTACCGTTCACAGCAAACTGGAGCGGTTGCGGTTAATGTTCACAGCACATTAGATCGTGTGAGCTCACAAAAACCTGGATCGTTTCGGACCACTGACAGAAATATTGAGCGTGTGCAGTTACAGCTCACAGCAAACTGGAGCAGTTGTGGTTAATGTTCACAGCACATTGGATCGTGTGAGCTCACAAAAACCTGGATCGTTTGGGCCCACTCACAGAAATATTGAGCGTGTGCAGTTACCGTTCACAGCAAACTGGAGCGGTTGCGGTTAATGTTCACAGCACATTGGATCGTGTGAGCTCACAAAAACCTGGATCGTTTGGGCCCACTCACAGAAATATTGAGCGTGTGCAGTTACCGTTCACAGCAAACTGGAGCGTGTGCAGTAACTGCACACGCTCCAGTTTGCTGTGAACGGTAACTGGAGCGTGTACAGTTGCTGTACACGCTCCAGATATTTTCCTGAATTCTGCAATCAACCATAAATAATAATAAATAAATACCCCCTCAAGCAGCTGCTTGCCACAGAGGTCTGACAGGAGCCTGTCAGTTTATATGCCACAATAGGAGATCTAGTGTTCGGATATTTTTTTGAGCGACTGTAAATATGATCAAGAGAAGTAATTATATAAACCGTGTTAAACGGAACAACCAGTCGTATGAGGTTTAACACGTTTGCCCTGCTTTGAAAAAACACGTTAAACCGAAATGGAGTGTTAGCAGAATGCTTGTTAGTCAGGGACTGAATGAATTGCTAAAATTTATCAGCATTTCTCGATCAGTTCCGTAAACAAGGAAACGATGGAGGCAAAATACGCCGTCGGTGTGATGTGCCATTGCACACCACTTAGCTTTGCTTGCCACTACTCTTCTTCAAAGGTTGCGTTCCCCATCCCAATCCTCACCCAACCACCAATACGAAATGAATACCTCAAATCATTAAGATTTCTCGCAAACTCCCTTTTCTTGTCTGGTCCTCCGGAAGAGTCCTTCGTCTTTACCTATCACCCAAGGTCAGATGATGCTTGCTAATGCAGCACTATGTAGATGGCTCGCTCGCTCAACTCTGCAGCATCCCCCCTCCTCCCCCCTATCTATCTGCAGCTCCCGGAACCCATTATGTGGGCAGTGGGTGAGCGTGTTTACCCTTTCTGGTGAAGAGAGTGTGGGCTCGGGAGTAAACACTGCCCATCGTTCCAAAGCCACGTGGACAAGGAGGCCGAGGAGGACTTGCTTCCGTCAGCACGGGATGGCTCACATCCGTTGTCATAGCGACCCGGTGCGACTCCAAAGTGGGAAGGTATCACATGACCGCGATCCTGCGCATCCTGGACAGTGAAGTGTCAACAGAGACAAGTGCACTTGTCGGTCACAAAAGGGTGACGCTCATTGACCCCGGAGGTCAAACAGAGGAGGGTTAGCTTCAGCTTTTCGTGACTCAGTGGGAGAGAACTTTGTAAGAGGTCGGAAAAGATTTCGATCACTTCAAACTCTGGTGTGGGTGGGGAAAGAGGAAGAAACAAAAAGAGTTATTTCATTTTGACCTCTTCTGACACGAATTGTTGTTTATAGAAGACTGTTTCCATTTAAATGTGGTCCACTTAGAGCCAAAGGAGCAAGAAAAGACAAAAATTAATTTATCTTAACATCATTTCACAGAAATTCAGCATATACATTCTAATGTTGAAACCGTCCAAAAAGTTGCGAATTCTGAAATCTCTGGACGCTTTAAAAAGGAACATGAAATAAAAGAATTCTTATTTATATACACTTTGTCATAAACACCTCAAATGAATGGCACATGTGAAACGTACCAAAACGGTTCTAATGGTTTCCTTTCTTTGTTGCATGTCAGGTAGTTGTGATTATCTTCGACGATGGGGTGGGGGTGGCTCAGTCGGTAGCGCGTCAGGCTCGTAATCTGTAGTTCCCAGGTTCGAGTCCCAGCTGGGTCAGCGTTGAGATTTATCTCCGCAAAATTCCTCGCCCTGCCCACGGTCAGTAGGGGACACCGATGGGCTTGGAAATTGCGCCATCCGTCGGATGGCGCAATTCCAAGCCCATCTCCGCACACGGGGCCACGGTCGTTAAGCCGTGGCCCCGTGTGCGGGAGATCCATACCCTGTGCACGTTAAAGAACACACTGGATGGCCTTGACGGGACGCTACCATCTGTTTCCTAACAGCTGTTCCAGTGGGTCCCCTCCCCCAACCTTCTCTGAGCCTTCGGGGTCCATGTGACCTGGCCATTTAGCCCATTGTGTGCAAAAAAGTGCCGCTCAGAAGTAAAACAACCCAACCCAACTCTTCGACGATATTGTGTGCAGTTTCTATTATATCCATAGATATCACCAAATTCCACTTCATTCCTGTAGACTAAAGACCAATTTACACTTTGTAAAACATTGCAAGACCACAGGCACCTCTTCCAGTGTTCAAATAAAAATTGTGAAACGTAAGGTGCGTTGTAATGTACAGTCGCTCAAAAAAATTTCCGAACATTATGATTGATTACAGAATTCAGAAAAAATATCTGGCAACGATTTTTTTTTAAATTAGTGATCTGGCAACCTTCGTGTCACGTGACACGAAGGTTGCCAGATCTCTAGTTTCTAAAAAATAATCGTTGCCATATATTTTTTCTGAATTCTGTAATCAACCTAGTGTTCGGATATTTTTTCAATATATATAATGCGTATGAATATATAATGCAATGAATATGGAGCGTGTGCAGTTATCGTTCACAGCAAACTGGAGCGGTTGCGGTTAATGTTCACAGCACATTGGATCGTGTGAGCTCACAAAAACCTGGATTGTTTGGGCCCACTCACAGAAATATTGAGCGTGTGCAGTTACCGTTCACAGCAAACTGGAGCGTGTGCAGTAACTGCATACGCTCCAGTTTGCTGTGAACGGTAACTGGAGCGTGTACAGTTGCTGTACACGCTCCAGATATTTTCCTGAATTCTGCAATCACGTGACACGAAGGTTGCCAGATCACTAATTTCTAAAAAAAATCGTTGCCATATCTTTTTTCTGAATTCTGTAATCAACCATAGGTTCGGATATTTTTGAGGGACTGTAAACAGAATCTGAAGCGGTTAGGCAAATATATATATACGCATTTTCTATGCTATAGTAAATTGATTTTGACTTGTTATGAGCATTGATAATTTGGGTACAGATAAGGAAAGAACAATTTTCACAGGCCCCGTAAAAAGAATGGGCCTACCATTCGTTGAGAGAGAATGAAGGTTTGATATGATACCTGATAAATTAAGGAGGGTGGGAAAGCTAAAGGCAGACTTTTTCCTTATCCTATAAGACATCCAATGCCTTCTGAATGGGGGCGGGGACGGGGGTGGCTCAGTCGGTAGCGCGCCAGGCTCATAATCTGCAGTTCCCAGGTTCGAGTCCCAGCTGGGTCAGTGTTGAGATTTATCTCCGCAAAATTCCCCGCCCTGCCCACGGTCAGTAGGGGACACCGATGGGCTTGGAAAGGCCGCCGTCCGTCGGATGGGACGTTAAGCCGTGGCCTCGTGTGCGGGAGAGCCATACCCTGTGCACGTTAAAGAACACGCTGGATGGCCTTGACGGGAGGCTACCATCTGTCTCCCAACAGCTGTTCCAGTGGGTCCCCTCTCCCAACCTTCTCTGAGCCTTCGGGGTCCATGTGACCTGGCCATTTAGCCCATGGTGTGCAAAAACGTGCCGCTCAGAGGTAAAACAACCCAACCCAAGCCTTCTGAATAGCAAATAGAATTTGCTCCCCATTTATCATAATGAATCTAGAGAAAAAATTAATTTTTGAATTCATTGGATTTCTAATTTTGCGGTTGTTGTTAAAACGTATTAAAAATATGTTATTAAAAAATTAGTTTATACACTGGTTTTCGAATACGGGAGTGGGCTTTCTTAGTCGATAGCGCTGCAGGCGCGTAATCTGTAGTTAATAGGTTCGAGTCCAACTGTGCAACGCACTGAGAATTACCCCCTCGGTGAGAAAGAGGACACCGGATTGTCTTGGAAAGGTCGCCATCCGTCGGATGGGACGTATAGACGTGGTTCTGTGTGCATGAGAAAGCCATACCTTGTGCACGCTAAAGAACATGATGGCTACTATTTCTCTTTTAACAAATGTCTGGTGGCTTTCCCAACCAAGGGGCGGGGTGGCTCAGTCGGTAGCGCGCCAGGCTCGTAATCTGTAGTTCCCAGGTTCGAGTCCCAGCTGGGTCAGCGTTGAGATTTGTTTCCGCAAAATTCCCCGCCCTGCCCACGGTCAGTAGGGGACACCGATGGGCTTATAAAGGTCGCCGTCCGTCGGATGGGACGTTAAGCCGTGGCCCCGTGTGCGGGAGAGCCATACCCTGTGCACGTTAAAGAACACGCTGGATGGCCTTGACGGGAGGCTACCAGCTGTCTCTCAACAGCTGTTCCAGTGGGTCCCCTCCCCCAACCTTCTCTGAGCCTTCGGGGTCCATGTGGCCTGGCCATTTAGCCCATGGTGTGCAAAAAAGTTCCGCTCAGAGGTAAAACAACCCAACCCAAACAACCCAACCTTTCCTAACCAACCTTTTCTGAGCCCTTAGGGTCTTTGTGATCAGGCCAGTTAGTCCATCCAGTTTGTGATCAGGCCAGTTAGTCCATCATATGAAAAAAGTTTCAGTTCAGTTGTTACACGACCCAACCCAAAGCTAAGGCATTACGCGTATATCTTCAAATAATAAGTACGCTGATTTCAAACGTCATATGCAAAGTAACGTTGCCTGACACCAAGATGACGTTAAGACTAATGCAACTTCGAAATCAATTTCTTTACAAGGCCGCCAGCAACTCCATCATCTGGCAGCCACAACCACCATAATGTTCTTTTGGCTGCCCAGTCATGCCGGTATCAGGAGCAATGTTTTGGCAGATGCTGCTGCGAAGACTGCCATGTCCCTGTCCGATATTCCATTGCCTGTTCTTTACCTGGACTTCTGGCAATGTTTTTCCACCGAACTCCGGGCACGTTGGCAGAGATCTCTATCGGAACAGGTTACGAACAAGAATTTGGGATCAAGCCTATTGTCAACCAGTGGTTGGCGTCACGGGCGCCGAACGCAACTTGGGTCTTTATATCCTTGTTTGTGGCGTCCCAGGAAGAAGAATATAGTTAGGTTTTGGCGAGTGCTGGACTTTACTTCTATAGTACTGTTCAGCCCCGACGGTGGCTAGTGGTAAACGTGGCATACTCCCTAAAGATGTAGTGCAGCATCGAGTCTCTATTCCACTGTCTTTATTCTACTGTCATTTAGTCCATTGTCATTTAGTCCACTATCATTTAATCCACTGTCATTTAGTCCACTATCATTTAATCCACTGTCTTTATTCCACTGTCATTTAGTCCATTATCATTTAGTCCACTGTCATTTAATCCACTGTCATTTAGTCCACTGTCATTTAATCCACTGTCATTTAGCCCACTATCATTTAATCCACTGTCATTTAGTCCACTATCATTTAATCCACTGTCTTTATTCCACTGTCATTTAGTCCATTATCATTTAGTCCACTGTCATTTAATCCACTGTCATTTAGTCCACTGTCATTTAATCCACTGTCATTTAGCCCACTATCATTTAATCCACTGTCATTTAGTCCACTATCATTTAATCCACTGTCATTTAGTCCACTGTCATTTACTCCACTGTCTTTATTCCACTGTCATTTAGTCCATTGTCGTTTAGTCCACTGTCATTTAATCCACTGTCTTTATTCCACTGCCATTTAGTCCATTGTCATTTAGTCCTATGTCATTTAATCCACTGTCATTTAGTCCACTGTCATTTAATCCACTGTCTTTATTCCACTGTCATTTGGGGCGGGGGTGGCTCAGTCGGTAGCGCGCCAGGCTCGTAATCTGTAGTTCCCAGGTTCGAGTCCCAGCTGGGTCAGCGTTGAGATTTATCTCCGCAAAATTCCCCGCCCTGCCCACGGTCAGTAGGGGACACCGATGGGCTTGGAAAGGCCGCCGTCCGTCGGATGGGACGTTAAGCTGTGGCCCCGTGTGCGGGAGAGCCATACCCTGTGCACGTTAAAGAACACGCTGGATGGCCTTGACGGGAGGCTACCATCTGTCTCCCAACAGCTGTTCCAGTGGGTCCCCTCCCCCAACCTTCTCTGAGCCTTCGGGGTCCATGTGACCTGGCCATTTAGCCCATGGTGTGCAAAAAAGTGCCGCTCAGAGGTACAACAACCCAACCCACTGTCATTTAGTCCATTGTCATTTAGTTCACTGTCATTTAATCCACTGTCATTTAGTCCACTGTCATTTAATCCACTGTCATTTAGTCCACTGTCATTTAGTCCACTGTCATTTAATCCACTGTCTTTATTCCATTGTCATTTAGTCCACTGTCATTTAATCCACTGTCATTTAGTCCACTGTCATTTAATCTACTGTCTTTATTCCACTGTCATTTAGTCCATTGTCATTTAGTTCACTGTCATTTAATCCACTGTCATTTAGTCCACTGTCATTTAATCCACTGTCATTTAGTCCACTGTCATTTAGTCCACTGTCATTTAATCCACTGTCTTTATTCCATTGTCATTTAGTCCACTGTCATTTAATCCACTGTCATTTAGTCCACTGTCATTTAATCTACTGTCTTTATTCCACTGTCATTTAGTCCATTGTCATTTAGTTCACTGTCATTTAATCCACTGTCATTTAGTCCACTGTCATTTAATCCACTGTCATTTAGTCCACTGTCATTTAGTCCACTGTCATTTAATCCACTGTCTTTATTCCATTGTCATTTAGTCCACTGTCATTTAATCCACTGTCATTTAGTCCACTGTCATTTAATCTACTGTCTTTATTCCACTGTCATTTAGTCCATTGTCATTTAGTCCACTGTCATTTAATCCACTGTCATTTAGTCCACTGTCATTTAATCCACTGTCTTTATTCCACTGTCATTTAGTCCATTGTCATTTAGTTCACTGTCATTTAATCCACTGTCATTTAGTCCACTGTCATTTAATCCACTGTCATTTAGTCCACTGTCATTTAGTCCACTGTCATTTAATCCACTGTCTTTATTCCATTGTCATTTAGTCCACTGTCATTTAATCCACTGTCATTTAGTCCACTGTCATTTAATCTACTGTCTTTATTCCACTGTCATTTAGTCCATTGTCATTTAGTTCACTGTCATTTAATCCACTGTCATTTAGTCCACTGTCATTTAATCCACTGTCATTTAGTCCACTGTCATTTAGTCCACTGTCATTTAATCCACTGTCTTTATTCCATTGTCATTTAGTCCACTGTCATTTAATCCACTGTCATTTAGTCCACTGTCATTTAATCTACTGTCTTTATTCCACTGTCATTTAGTCCATTGTCATTTAGTCCACTGTCATTTAATCCACTGTCATTTAGTCCACTGTCATTTAATCCACTGTCATTTAGTCCACTGTCATTTAATCCACTGTCTTTATTCCACTGTCATTTAGTCCATTGTCATTTAGTCCACTGTCATTTAATCTACTGTCTTTATTCCACTGTCATTTAGTCCATTGTCATTTAGTCCACTGTCATTTAATCCACTGTCATTTAATCCACTGTCATTTAGTCCACTGTCATTTAATCCACTGTCTTTATTCCACTGTCATTTAGTCCACTGTCATTTAATCCACTGTCTTTATTCCACTGTCAGTCAGTCATTGAGTGAATTCTCCCTCGGGATCGAATAAGGAAACCCACTGGACAGCTGTTAGGAGACAGATGGACGCCTCTTTTCAAGGCCATCTAGCGTGGTCTTTAACATACACGGGGTATAGCTTTACACGGTATCACGCCTAACGTCCTCTCTGAGGGACGGCAGCCCTTTCCAAAGACTAATCGTGTTCCCTTTCTAACCAGCAATAAAATTTGAGTAGTTTTTGGAGAAAATTCTTAATGCAGACAATTTGGGACTCGAACCTGCGAAATGTAAATTTCGAACCAGGCGCGTTACCGACTGACTCAAACGCTTTTTATTTTCAGCATGAAGACAAGAGGTAATAAAACTATTTGGACTGTGTTCTGATCTCGTTGAAATTACAGGAATATCTGTATCTGTCACCATCATATGAAGAGGTTGCACGAGGGGAGGTTCTCGTATCTGACGTCACAGGAGACTGCTCCTGAATTGGTGTAGGCAGCATCATACCTGGAATCAAGATCAATGGCGGTGTTTAACAGATGAATCTAGATTGGCTCTGACAGAGTGATTGAAAGCATACACTCATGTGAAGGAAGCCAGGACACATCCTCATCACTCTAATGTCATTGAAAGAGACACCAATGCTGTGGGAACGGTGGGATGGTTTGAGAAGCATTTCTTTCGACTTCTATGTGCTTTCACGAGACACTTTTACAGCTCAGATATATAGAGATGATATTTTGGACCTCTAAGTGAAACCTTATGCAGGTGCGATAAGAACAATTCATTTGACAAGATGATAACAATCAGACTACGATATGGATGATGCGATTATTATCTGGAGTTTAGCACTATCATTAGTACGTCGAAAATATCTGACAACTAAAAAAAAAGTTGCCAGATATTTCTCTGAATTCTGTAATCAACCATAGTGTTCGGATACTTTTTTGAGCGACTGTAGGTGGTCATATTATTTTGATACTAGATCGTGTGGGCTCACTCACGGAAATATTGAGCGTGTGCAGTTACCGTTCACAGCAAACTGGAGCGTGTGCAGTAACTGCACACGCTCCAGTTTGCTGTGAACGGTAACTGGAGCGTGTACAGCTGCTGTACACGCTCCAGATATTTTTCCTGAATTCTGTAATCACGTGACACGAAGGTTGCCAGAATTAGTTACACTAATTTCTAAAAAAAAAAGTTGCCAGATATTTTTCTGAATTCTGTAATCAATCATAGTGTTCGGATACTTTTTTGAGCGACCATACGTAGGTGTATGCATTGCTGTTCTCTTCTTTATTATACTTTTTTACTTTTCACCTTTAAATAAATTATTGGGAGTGGCAACATCGTTTGCCTCGTGATATGTAGTGTATTTCATTGCTCTTGTAAGTTTGTTTGGATATTTTTGATATTTTATCGTTCTCATTAGTTTTTCTTTTAGTCTTCAAGGCTTAATCGTTTCAATATTCAAATCAGGAATTAAAGAACTAACATTATTTAGTAAATTTCTTAGAAGTAGAAATTAATATAACATTGAATGTGTAGTAAATTTGTAACGGACATTCGAATCTTAAACTTGAGCATCAATTCTAATATGTTATTATTACGTAATCTGGAGTGATACCACGTGAATGCTGTTTGCTGTTTATTGAAGTATTGAGAGATCACTGTTTGAACCTATTGCAGTTTATATGTTTTATCATTGCCCAGTTTTAAAAGTATTAATTTTCTATCGATATGTAGTGCTCTAGATGTTTTGAATCACTTGTAAAAGATAAAGATTTTCTTACTTGCTGCTTATGTGATAATAAATTCCATTATTGCTGTACTGGCATGTCAAAAAAGAGTTAAAAACGATTTACTCTGGTAAAGAAAAATATTTGGAGATGTTTTAAGTGCAGTGAGTTATCTAGCACTATGTTTTGATACTAGATCGTGTGGGCTCACTCACGGAAATATTCAGCGTGTGCAGTTACCGTTCACAGCAAACTGGAGCGGTTGCGGTTAATGTTCACAGCACATTGGATCGTGTGAGCTCACAAAAACCTGGATCGTTTGGGCCCACTCACAAATATTGAGCGTGTGCAGTTACCGTTCACGGCAAACTGAAGCGGTTGCGGTTAATGTTCACAGCACATTGGATCGTGTGAGCTCACAAAAAACTTGGATCGTTTGGGCCCACTCACAGAAATATTGAGCGTGTGCAGTTACCGTTCACAGCAAACTGGAGCGGTTGCGGTTAATGTTTACAGCACATTGGATCGTGTGAGCTCACAAAAACCTGGATCGTTTGGGCCCACTCACAGAAATATTGAGCGTGTGCAGTTACCGTTCACAACAAACTGGAGCGGTTGCGGTTAATGTTCACAGCACATTGGATCGTGTGAGCTCACAAAAACCTGGATCGTTTGGGCCCACTCACAGAAATATTGAGCGTGTGCAGTTACCGTTCACAGCAAACTGGAGCGGTTGCGGTTAATGTTTACAGCACATTGGATCGTGTGAGCTCACAAAAACCTGAATCGTTTGGGCCCACTCACAGAAATATTGAGTGTGTGCAGTTACCGTTCACAGCAAACTGGAGCGGTTGCGGTTAATGTTTACAGCACATTGGATCGTGTGAGCTCACAAAAACCTGGATCGTTTGGGCCCACTCACAGAAATATTGAGCGTGTGCAGTTACCGTTCACAGCAAACTGGAGCAGTTGCGGTTAATGTTTACAGCACATTGGATCGTGTGAGCTCACAAAAACCTGGATTGTTTGGGCCCACTCACAGAAATATTGAGCGTGTGCAGTTACCGTTCACAGCAAACTGGAACGGTTGCGGTTAATGTTTACAGCACATTGGATCGTGTGAGCTCACAAAAACCTGGATCGTTTGGGCCCACTCACAGAAATATTGAGCGTGTGCAGTTACCGTTCACAGCAAACTGGAGCGGTTGCGGTTAATGTTTACAGCACATTGGATCGTGTGAGCTCACAAAAACCTGGATTGTTTGGGCCCACTCACAGAAATATTGAGCGTGTGCAGTTACCGTTCACAGCAAACTGGAGCGTGTACAGTTGCTGTACACGCTCCAGATATATAAAGTATTAATTTTCTAATTAATACTTTATTTTTTAAATATGAAGTGCTCTAGATGTTTTGAATCACTTGTAATAGAGAAAGATTTTCTTACTTGCTGCTTATGTGATAATAAATTCTATTATTGCTCTACTGGCATATCAAAAAAGAGTTAAAAAGGATTTACTCTGGAAAAGAAAAATATTTGGAGATGTTTTAAGTGCAGTGAGTTATCTAGTTCCAAAACCATGATATCTAATAAACATATGAAATCTAATGTTGAATTAAATAAAGATGCTGGGGAATCAGAAGAAAATTTTCCTAATGTGACTGAATTTTCTCTTCCGGGTATGATAAGGAAATGTATACAAGAAGAATTACAAGTTTGTAATAAGGAAATATTGGATGAATTTTCCCAGATAAAAGAGTCTCTTACCTTCAACTCAGATTATTTGCAACAGTTAATGAGCACTATTGACAACATGAAATTGGATTTCTTTCGTACATAAATACATATACAAGATTGACCAATGCTTCTTACAATTCTTTGAAGATTTAATTAAAAATTTGAATTTTTATGTACGATGAGAATATTCAAATAAATACAATGTTTGACATTTATATATATCAAATTATGTCATGTATTCGACAAAGTACTACTAAGAAAAAATATTATATATAGAGGATTCCACTTCAAAGAGACGCCATGGATAAATTTGGAAATTTTGTCATTATTTAAGGAAAGAGAAAAAGCATAAATTACATAAAAAATATCCTTTAATATTGATTTATGAAAAAGAATATCAAAGAATTAGAAACTTGATCCTTGCAACTATGAAAAGAGCAAAAATTAAATTTTATGTTAATGAATTTAATAAATGCAATGGGAATAATAAAAAAAAATGGCAATTTGTTGATGGTATTTTAAATAATAAAATGAATAATAAACTTATATCGACCAATGTTAGTAATTTTGAAAAATTGGTAGGAAAATTTTATGAACATTTCATAAATGTAAATAGTTCAAATTTATGTTCTAGTAACTAAGATTATAAATATCCTACTGAATTACTTCAGATTGGGTTATTTTACCTTTTGATTGGGTTATTTACCCAACGAAACTCAATGTTTATAATAGAGACAAACTGGGGTACTTATATGAATATATAATTAGTTGGGGGTACTTATATCAATATTATTGAATGTGTTAGTAAAGTACAGTAGCTCAAAAAAGTATCCGAACACCATGGTTGAATACAGAATTCAGAAAAAATATAATAAAAAATCAACTTCGTGTCACGTGACACGAAGTTGCCAGATCACTAATTTCTAAAAAAAATCGTTGCCAGATATTTTTCTGAATTCTGTAATCAACCATAGTGTTCGGATACTTTTTTGAGCGACTGTACAATATAAATTCTTAAAAAGTTATGGCATTTCAGAATAAAGTCTATATGACTAAAGTTATTTGTGAGCATAAAATTCTTAGTTTGAGATCACTATATATATACTACAGCTGTTTTTATTTTTTTAAATCCAACACTTTTACGAGGTAAATGTCAAGAGTAATAATACTCGTCAAACTGGTCTTTTATTTGTAATCCCTAGAGTAAAAAAAGTAATAACTCAGAAGCACTTTTTATTTTTAGCTCCTAGAATTTTTAATTTCTTACCTAATGAAATTAGAAATGAACGTTCATAGAGTGTTTTTAAATTAAAAGTGAAAATTTTTATTATTACTGCTTCAAATATTGATGATTACTTTAAAGTTATACAGTAATATTTTGTTTTTAACATAATGAGACATATTTTTTGTTACTAAAGACATTTCTTTAAATGTAATAATTCAATTTGGAATCTTAAATGAGCAAATTGCTCAAAGATCTGCTAATATGTAACTTTTATTTTATTTATTTTATTTATTTTGTTTATATTTTATTCTTTTTCTGGCTTGCACTAATATTGTTTTCTGTTTGTATATGCAAGTCTTTGTATCGTATTGTTATTTTGTTCTTATTAAATTCTTAATTCTAATACTAATTCTAATTTGTTAATAAATTACTACCGTTAAGTAATTAATTCAGTAAATTTAAAATTACCTTAAATAAGCTATTTCATCTATAGTAAATTAATTAAAAAAATATTACGTGTAGAATTAGACTTCAACAAATAGTTAAAACATCTGAAAAAAATTATCGCTAACGCGGCGGGAATTGAACCCGCAACTATCCAGATTCATTCCTGGTGTAACGGTAGCGCGCTCTGACACATATCTGCAGAGTTGTGGGTTCGATTCCCGCCGCGTCAGCGATAATTTATTTCAACTGTTTTAACTATTTGTTGAAGTCTATTTCTACAAATAATCTGTGAATGTACTATGAATGGATTTTTAATAATAAACGCTTGAGCGTGATTGACCTTCTCATTAACATCTAAATCATTAGCAACAATTGGAAAAGTTTCCTCTCCTGAAGTATAGATGGCGCAAGGTCCGCCACATCTCAATGAAAGATTTATAGGTTTTTTTCTGAAAGATTTTAGCGTCTGATGTGTGATGTAACGGTAGAGCGCTCTGGCATGAATCTGGAAAAGTTCGGTTCCCGCCACGTGAGCGATAATTTTTTTTAAGATGTTTTAACTATTTGTTGAAACTTTTAAGTTACTCTTTTTAGGATTAGTTTTGATCACTGTGCTTTAAATGAAAAGTGCTACAAAATTAACAAAAAAAGCCCTCTCCACTTTGTGCCTTCTGCAAAACTTCAGAAAATATTTCTCATATATTTCTGCACTGTCCTCGCTATTAATTTCAACGACAAATTCTTAAGGAAAATGTGAAGATTACTGTTGAGGAATTGTCATTGAAATCTCTCCTCAGCAGAAGCTACAGTAAAAGCACTACATTAAAAATTCAGACCCTGGTTCTCAGATTCCTGGAGGAAAGTTCGATAATAAGCAGAATTTAAATTCACCCTTGTGATCGATTTCGCTTTTGGAAAGAAACAACAACCTACAATTTGTAATATAAGTGTTTAAGAAAAATGTGTTAACATTCGCTAGTGGCCAGCTTTTCAAGGATTGGATTGGATTGTTTTACCTCTGAGCGGCACTTTTTTGCACACCATGGGCTAAATGGCCAGCTCACAAGGACCCCGAAGGCTCAGAGAAGGTTGGGAGAGGGGACCACAGGAACAGCTGTTGGGAGACAGATGGTAGCCTCCCGTCAAGGCCATCCAGCGTGTTCTTTAACGTGCACAGGGTATGTCTCTCCCGCACACGGGGCCACGGCTTAACGTCCCATCCAACGGACAGCGGCCTTTCCAAGCCCATCGGTGTCCCCTACTGACCGTGGGCCGGGCGGGGAAATAGCTTCTCAAGTGATAACCTCATGGTTATTTTTGGTTGTTGAACTTAAGAAAACACTGTGACTCTGTTACTTTTTATACCTTGTTATATCTGTTGATTTTTGTTTTTGAAGTCTATTTTGGTGCAAAAATAAAAGGAAATTGGGATCCAAGAGTATTGGACCATAGAAAGATTCACTCTTCACAAGTGGGAACTTTTAAAAATTCAGAAAAACTTTCATTTTTATTTTTTTATTTCCTACATTGTGATTTACACGTCCTATTCTTTGTTTGAGATAGCAGGAAGCCCAAAGTTAAAGGGTGTCTACCTTCCCACCGCATTTTAATCTATATTTCTATCTTAAGTTACTGATTTTGAGTTTCCGATTTTACAACGTCATTTATTTTCCTCACTAGATAAACCTACGCCAACAGTTTCGCACTAAATGTATCTCCATTACTAGCCCTTCCCATCAATGAGTTCATTCATAGTTTTCCACAGTAACAACTGTCGTCGATAACGTATTACTGCATTCGTATTACTGCATTCACCAGGTAGACGACGGCAGCGCCCCCAGAAATTTCGGATACTTTCGAGGGATCCCTCCCGATCCACGGCAGCTAGAAACTCAATCTGTTACCCCAACAAGGCTACAACTAAGTGGGACCAGCCCCACCAAATTTGGGACCAATTGCTCAAGTGCCCTCAGAACCACGAGGAAACCAACAATTTCTGCCATCGATGACGTCACACATGTCCGCTCGCCAGTTCGTTCGCTCGGAATAATGGCTATTATATAACAGGACTAGAAATCAGTCGGTGCCTTTGGCCAACACCTCCTGTAGCAGAATGCCAGGGGACCAAATTTATGACGTCAGCTTATATTGTCTTACCATATAGATATTTCTTATATTTTTGATTCTAATATTAGTACTGGTGGATTCCATGCTAATCTTTATACTAATAATTGTCTATAAATATATTTGTTTAGAAGAAAATTTATTTTTATTAATTTAGCATTATTATATTTGATAATAAATGCGAATAATTTCCTTTCTTACTATATGAAAGTATTTTCCATATAGTAGGACTACAGTCGCTCAAAAAAGTATCCGAACATTATGGTTGATTACAGAATTCAGAAAAAATATCTGGCAACGTTTTTTTTTTAGAAATTAGTGATCTGGTAACCTTCGTGTCACGTGACACGAAGGTTGCCAGAACTGTACCTAAGTGAACGACTGTACCTAAGTGACGTCGAAAATTTCGTACATTAGCCTTCTGTTATAGGCGATGTTGCTTCGGCACCTTTTGATTTCTAGCTGATCACTCCGACCCCTATTTGACCTTGAATGCAACACCGGATCTGAATATTCCTCTTATTCTCACTTCCATTGCCCAAAATAGCCCTATTCACCAATTTTTAGTTCTCCTACTCCGGTATAACGAATTTAATCTTTGACCTCGAAAAACCGATCGCATCCAAAATTTGGCATAATTTCTGAGATCTAGAACTCAAAATACCCCCCAGGCACAAAATTTTAGCCCTCTAACACTAGCAGATAAATATTTGACCTTTGACATCGAAGAACCCGTCGCATCCAAAATTTCGCAACATTTTCGAAATCTACGACTCAAAATACCCCCAAGAACCAATTTTCAGCTCTCTAGCAGCGATAGATCTCAATTTGACCTCTGACCTCAAAGGACCCTCCAGATACAAATTTCTTAACGTTTTCGAGATCTGCAATCCGAACACCCCCAGACGCTGGAATTTTCACGTTTCTAGAACCGTGTGATTAGCGCGCTTGGCTACTGATCTAAGGGACCTGGGTTCGAGCCCCGGGTAAGGCATGGATGTATGTTTCGTTTTTCTGCTGAGGTCCTGCCATTCTCTCAGAACTTCTACTATGGCATATAAACTGACAGGCTCCTGTCAGACCTCTGTGGCAAGCAGCTGCTTGAGGGGGTATTTATTAAAAAAGCACTCGTAGATCATGGTTTGATCTTAATGACACGTCGGAGGTCTGATTTCGGATTTTTCCCCAGATCTACGACCCCGATTATCTCTAGGTGCAAATTTTCAGAGCTCTACCATTCATAGTTAGAATTAGCATGATTTTCCTGTCAGTCATTCAGACATAAATCACTCTACAATCATCTATATATGTAGTATAACATGATGATAGAGACAAGACTTTCCAAACGTCATAAAGAAATTTCATGCAGGTTTATTTTACCTCTAAGAGGTACTTCCATGCACAAAATGGGATAAATTCCCCTCCCTTCCCACGGTCAGTAGAAGACGCCGATAGGCTTGGAAAGCCCACCGTCCGTGGGATGGGACGTTAAGCCGTGGCTCCGTGTGCGGGAGAGTCATACCCTGTGCACGTTAAAGAACACGCTGGATGGCCTTGACGGGAGGCTGCCATCTGTCCCCCAACAGCTGTTCCAGTTAGTCCCCTCCCCCAACCTTCTCTGAGCCTTCGGGGTCCTTGTGACCTGGTCATTTAGCCCATGGTGTGCAAAAAAGTGCCGTTCCAGAGGTAAAACAACCCAACACAATGGGCTAAACGGCCAGATCACAAGAACTGCAAGGGTTCAGGGTTAAGTAAGGGAAAGGAACCCACTAGACAGCTGTTGGGAGAGATGGAAGTGGACGTCCCGGGCTGAATGATGAGCGACGAAGACGCAGACTATCAAGCTCAATAATAGACAGAGCAGCTCTCACTACATCATCCATGATGCGCTGGGATATCGCAAAGTATCGGCGAGATGGTTGCCACAGCAACTGAATGCAGAGCATAACGCATTACGAATACGGCTCGGCCTCATTTATTCATAATTCACTGAGTCCAGATTTCTCCAACACAGGAATCGAACAGCTGCTGTATCGTTAAGACAAATGTCTCAATCGTTCTGACGATTGCATGCAGAAATAAACGGTTCGTCTGGTATTTTTTATTGCTTTGGACGTATATGACGATGTACTAATACGAATATAACACTTCACAGATGTTAGTCATTGAATAGTTCTCGTCTATATTAGTTATAAGCTGATATATTATTAATACACAACATTCATTTAATCAATCTTTACTCACCGTAATTTTAATAATTTTATATAATTCATTCATTTACAATTTTTTTTTCTTCTCCTTACAAATTTATAAAGCTGCGAATAGAGATAATCGACTTCATCGAAGCTTTAAGCCATCAACATATCTCAATGTCATCTGCTATCCCTGTCTAGACAGTGTTTACACTTAAAAAATAGCCAAAGTGGTGAAAGGGGAAATTTTAGAGACGGTGCTATAAAGAGGGTTCAACAAACCAGACGGAAGAAATTTTGCCCTTTGAGCATCAGACGTACAGTATGAGACATTCTCACAAGTTCGTAGCTTGTGCGATAACACTGATCTTGAGGAACGATTAATATTACATTGATTAATTGGTCCACCACGTTGAAATCAATAAGGTCTTTTAAGTCTAATGACACGAGAAAGAAATTAAAAATATAAACTTTGAAGTAAAATTTTAACAATATAATTGTCAAATATCATAAAGTAACTTAAGATACACTAGTTCCCATAAAATAAGGAACTATGTTATATCAATAGAAAGCTAACGTCAAAGTTCTATAAGTTCTAAAATAAGTTTTTTTTTGTTTTGAAATATGTGATAGAAAATAAAGATCTCAATAGAATCTATCATTATCTCGATTTTGAACAATATTCGTTCAGTATTTAATGAGTTATGGAAGTTTGAATATTTAACAATAGCAATGCCAGTCTTAAGAAACTTATACAAAACTGATGTATAGTTACTTTCCAACATGAAATAAAAAATGAAATAAACATTCCCTCCAGCAGCTGCTTGCCAGAGGTCTGACAGGAGCTTGTCAGTTAATACGCCTTAGTAGAAGGGTTGGGTTGGGTTGTTTTACCTCTGAGCGACACTTTTTTGCACACCATGGGCTAAATGGCCAGGTCACAAGGACCCCGAAGGCTCAGAGAAGGTTGGGGGAGGGGACCCACTGGAACAGCTGTTGGGAAACAGATGGTAGCCTCCCGTCAAGGCATCCAGCGTGTTCTTTAACGTGCACAGGGTATGGCTCTCCCGCACATGGGGCCACGGCTTAACGTCCCATCCGACGGACGGCGGCCTTTCCAAGCCCATCGGTGTCCCCTACTGACCGTGGGCAGGGCAGGGAATTTTGCGGAGATAAATCTCAACGCTGACCCAGCTGGGACTCGAACCTGGGAACTACAGATTACGAGCCTGGCTTAGTAGAAGGTTTGTGGAGATTATTTTATTAAACATTTTGATGCGATACTTGTTTCGACGTTCCAATCAAAGTGAAGTCAGTTCAACGGATTAAATCCACCAACAAACAAAATCTCTATATAATAATGTGATCGATATTTCTACATTATTGTATGCTGACAGGTTAAAATCTGATTTGTGATAACTTTCAAAAGCAAACTATCTCACCACAATCTGATTACGACTTCACTATAATTGCTCCCAGCTTAATTATACTTTCAATCCACACAGACACACCTATTCTGAGAATCTTGGTCCACTCCCAATCAATTGGAGGATGAAAAAAAGTAACTTAAACACAGACATCTGGTGTGCGAGACTCAGAAAAAACTTTCTTTGAATGAATACGTCCAAATCCATCTGCACCAAGAGCTGAGAAGATTGTTTGCTGACTTGACTGCAAGCCAGCTTAAAAATGCATAGACTTTCCCATGCCACGAAAGAGCCAAGGTAATGTGATAGGGAAACTGTTACGAGGTAGCCCAGACAACACGTCTGCAGTTAAGGGTGTGATAACAGTCGCATCCATCATGCGGTGAAGGCGGAAGAAGATGCGGAGAAAAGAAATACAAATGAAGCAGTGGAGGATGATCAAGTGATTTGGAAGAGTTGGGTATTGTTTTACTTCTCAATGGTATTTGCTTTTGCAACATATAACGGGCTAAAGGTCCAGGTCATATGGGCTTCAAGAACTTTCAGATGGAGAGGGTTGGGTTGTTTCACCTCTGAGCGGTACTTTTTTTGCACACAATGGGCTAAATGTCCAGGTCATATGGGCTTCAAGAACTTTGAGATGGAGAGGGTTGGGTTGTTTCACATCTGAGCGGTACTTTTTTTGCACACAATGGGCTAAATGTCCAGGTCATATGGGCTTCAAGAACTTTGAGATTGAGAGGGTTGGGTTGTTTCACCTCTGAGCGGTACTTTTTTTGCACACAATGGGCTAAATGTTCAGGTCATATGGGCTTCAAGAACTTTGAGATGGAGAGGGTTGGGTTGTTTCACCTCTGAGCGGTACTTTTTTTGCACACAATGGGCTAAATGTTCAGGTCATATGGGCTTCAAGAACTTTGAGATGGAGAGGGTTGGGTTGTTTCACATCTGAGCGGTACTTTTTTTGCACACAATGGGCTAAATGTCCAGGTCATATGGGCTGGTCTTCACGAAAACATTGTGACAGGTTTTTTGGGATGTTTTTGCACTTTCAGCAAACGAAAGAAAGAAATGTATTTTTGAAGTAAAAGAAAACGAAAACATTTTTTTTACTTTATAGCTACCCTAACTACAATTCTCCTATAACTTTTAATGCGCATAGGCCACAGCTCTCCTATAGGTTATAATGTGCATAGGCTACTTTTCTCTTACAGCTTTTAATGTGCAAAGGTTACAGTTCTCCTACAGCTTATAATGTGCATAGGCTAGAATTCTCCTACAGCTTATAATGTGCATTGGCTACTACTCTCCTACAGCTTTTAATGCGCTTAAGCTACAGTTCTCCCACAGCTTAAAATATGCATTGGCTCCAGCTCTCCTATAGCTTATAATGCACATAGGCTACCGTTCTCCTGTATCTTAAAATGTGCATAGGTTACAGTTCTCCTATAGCTTATAATGTGCATAGGCTACAGCTCTCCTACAGCTTATAATGTGAATAGGTTACAGTTATCCTACAGTTTATAATGTGCATAGGCTACAGATCTCCTATAGCTTAAAATGCACATTGCTACTACTCTTCTACAGCTTTTAATTTGCATAGCTTACAGCTCTCCTACAGCTTATAATGTGCATAGGTTACAGTTCTTCTATAGCTTATAATGTGCATAGACTACAGCTCTCCTACAGCTTATAATGTGCATAGGTTACAGTTCTTCTATAGCTTATAATGTGCATAGGCTACAGCTCTCCTACAGCTTATAATGTGCATAGGTTACAGCTCTCCTACAGCTTATAATGTGCATAGGTTACAGCTCTCCTATAGCTTATAATGTGAATAGGTTACAGTTATCCTACAGCTTTTAAAGTGCGTAGGTTATTGTTTGCTTAACACGAGTCCAACTTAACATCCCATTCGACGGAGAGCGACCCTTTGCAAGCGGTTTTGGTGCCCCATTTCTCACTGATAACCGAACCTGGGAATATCAGGTTAAGGGTAAAGCTAGTGTTTTTGCTGTTCGGATCCAAGCAAATCGGATAATTTCAAAAACGTTTAGCTGGTGTAAAATAAACCTTCATTACCTTATCCCATAAATAAACACTACAGATGCTTCCACATTAATGTCATAAGAGTGTAATCTGCTTATCCATCAGCAATTGTTTGTGATTGTGCCAAAATCCTACAGCAATATAATTAGCATTACAATTACAAAACGCACTTGTAGAAAACAAGAACAAAACTGTAATTTCCTGTCAGAAGATGGCGTTAGCTGTGCAGCTACACTAAGCGGGAGCTGACGCAACTACTCGACAACCAAAAACAGATTACCTCAAAACTAACACCCCTTTTATCTCCACGCACATCTGTCTCATTATAGTTTCGAAAAAAAAAGACTTTTTTTTCTCTTAACTTACTACATATGTACGAATCTCGTTAACTTTTTTTAAAAGATCCGGAAATATGTTTTATATCGCAGTAAAATTTCCCCCCGTTCAAAATTTTAAGTAAAAAACAGAATATACACCGTGCCTAACCGTTATCTAAAAGAGAACATTAACTGCGAATTAGCATTTATGGCCGATGGGCAACGGAAGTTGCTCTCACGTGACCACTCTTTCATCTGCTCTCCAATTGGATGGCCACGAAATGCGCGAGCTCGGAGATTGTCGTTTTAAGGCCATGCTTAATTAAATTCGCACTTCCTGGCCGTGCTGCAGATACGTCATTAGCCAGAACACATTGCACATTAACCAGAGACCATTCCTCGCTGCTCGCGCTGCTGCCCGTGAAACATCTTAGTCAAATTGCGCGAGCACATGCCGTCCTTCTCTGTCCTCTCCTATCTGGCGGTATCGCAGCTCTGACGTCAGAAAGCGGAGATGACGCAGTGAACCGGAAGGTGCGCAAACAACTCTTGCTCCAACCTCGTAAAGGCGCAGTTTGTTTCCTACACAAAAATGCGCGACTGCATTAGATCACGAGTTATGTTTCCAATTGTTGGAATGGAACACTGGCAGCTGCTTACTTTGTTGTTGTCACAAAGTAATCAAAACAACAGGAAAATAATTATTGAATTTAATAATTATTATATTCAATAATTATTCAAATAAATAATAATAAACTATCAAATATTAATATATATCACAGCGGTGAGGACAAAATTCATAATGGAGTTCCACACTGTTGAATTTTCGGTCCTTTTCTACTTCAGGATTATGTTCATGATTTCTCAAATGATAAATAATTAGCATTACAGTTACATACTTAAACGGAATCTAAAACATTTTTAAGTTTAAAATTTATGATCCCATTGCGAGTGTTACTTACATTTCACCTTAAGGGTTTGGAAACAGCTTCCCTTCAATGCTCAGCTTTAATTTTGCTTCTCGTGAAACATTTTATAGTAGAATTTGAATTTCATGCTTCTCCCGATTTTTCATTTCCTTTAAATTCAACTTTCTTGTCTCTTTTATATCTTCTTCATCTTGAACTCAATTTCCACACTTCTTTTGAATCTTCTTCACCTTAAAATCAAATTCCATACTTCTTTTGAATGTTCGTCTTGAATTCAGTTACCATGAATCTCTTGGATACTTCTCGCCTTTGAAGCAGGTTTCCGTGCTTTTTTCACCAAAAACTATATCTGTTTCATTTCACCTTCAATATTACTCTTAAAATTTCTTTTTTCTATCAGCTTCCGTGCTTCTCTTGAAATATCTTGTCTTGTTCCCGTGCTTCTCTTGAAATATCTTGTTTCGTTCAGCTTCCGTGCTTCTCTTGAAATATCTTGTTTCGTTTCAGTTTCCGTGCTTCTCTTGAAATATCTTGTTTCGTTTCAGTTTCCGTGCTTCTCTTGAAATATCTTGTTTCGTTTCAGTTTGCGTGCTTCTCTTGAAATATCGTGTTTCGTTTCACCTTCCGTGCTTCTCTTGAAATATCTTGTTTCGTTTCAGCTTCCGTGCTTCTCTTGAAACATCTTGTTTCGTTTCAGTTTCCGTGCTTCTCTTGAAACATCTTGTTTGGTTTCAGTTTCCGTGCTTCTCTTGAAACATCTTGTTTCGTTTCAGTTTCCGTGCTTCTCTTGAAACATCTTGTTTCGTTTCAGTTTCCGTGCTTCTCTTGAAATATCTTCTTTCGTTTCAGCTTCCGTGCTTCTCTTGAAATATCTTCTTTCGTTTCAGCTTCCGTGGTTCTCTTGAAATGTGTTTCGTTTCAGCTTCCGTGCTTCTCTTGAAACATCTTCTTTCGCTTCAGCTTCCGTGGTTCTCTTGAAATATCGTGTTTCGTTTCAGCTTCCGTGCTTCTCTTGAAATGTGTTTCGTTTCCGCTTCCGTGCTTCTCTTGAAACATCTTCTTTCGTTTCAGCTCCCGTGCTTCTCTTGAAACATCTTCTTTCGTTTCAGCTTCCGTGCTTCTCTTGAAACATCTTCTTTCGTTTCAGTTTCCGTGGTTCTCTTGAAATATCGTGTTTCGTTTCAGCTTCCGTGCTTCTCTTGAAATGTGTTTCGTTTCAGCTTCCGTGCTTCTCTTGAAACATCTTGTTTCGTTTCAGTTTCGGATTTGTTTGAAACTTCTGTTTTCATCCCGTTCTCTTGCTTCTCTCAAAATATATTCTGTTTCCTTTTGGCTTCCGTGTTTTGTGTTTTCCTTTACAATTTCCGTGTGCTTCATTTGAAACTTCTATTTGGTTTCTTCTTTCCGTGCTCTTTTTTAAACTTTTGTTCCTTTCGAATTTCTCTGCTTCTATAAAAAAAATGTCTTCTGTATCATTTAGAGTCTCTCACTTCTCTTGAAATTTCTGTTTCCTTTCATCTTCTGTTAAAACTCCTGTTTTCATTAGGGCGGGGGTGGCTCAGTCGGTAGCGCGCCAACCTCGTAAACTGCAGTTCTCAGATTCGAGTCCCAGCTGGGCCAGCATTAAGATTATCTCCGCAAAACTACCCACGATCAGCAAGGGATAGAGATGGGCTTAGAAAGGTCGTCGTCCATCGGATGGGACGTTAAGCCGTGGTTCCATGTATGGGTTGTTTTACCACTTGGCGGCACTTTTTGCACACCATGGGCTAAATGGACAGGTCACAAGAACCTCAAGGGCTCAGAGAAGGTTGTGGGAGGGGATCCACTAGAACAGCTGTTAGGAGACAGATGGTAGCCTCCTGTCAAGGCCATTCAATGTGTTCTTTACGTGCGCAGGTTTTGGCTCTCCCGCACACTGGGCCACGGCTTAACATTCTATCCGAGAGACAGTGGCCTTTCGAATCCCATTAGTGTCCCCTCTGACCTTGGGCAGGGAGAGGAGTTTTGCGGAGATAAATCTCAACGCTGACCGAGCTGGGACCCGAACCTGGGAACTACAGATTACGAGCATGGCGCGCTCCGACTGAGCTACCTACCCGTGTGTTGGAGAGCATACACTTTGTACGTTACAGAACACTTTGGATGGCCTTGATGGGGAACTACCATCTGTCTCCCAACAACTGTCCAGTGGGTCCCTTCCCCCTACCTTCTCTGAGCCCTCGGGGTTCTTGTGACCTGCCCATTTAGCCCATTGTGTGCAAAAAATGCCATTCAGACATAAAACAACCCAACCCTGCTTTCATTTCGGCTTCCGTGCTTCTCTTGAAACATCGTTTTATCTCTTCTTCCATTGCTTTTCTTGAAACCTATATTACATCTCGACATTCCTTTTAATCTTTTTCAATTTAAATTATCTTTCGAATGATTCTCTTGACCATTCGTCGGTTACAATTCGTCATCCTGACTTGTCGGGAACCTTCTTTCCCTTGAAACGTTCTGCCGTGCTTCCCTTGATCTCTTTAGCCCATGGTTCTGCCGTGCTTCCCTTGATCTCTTTAGTCCGCTAAGAGTGTAAAAAAGTGCCGCTAAGAGGAAAAACAACCCAACCCAAATCTCCCTTGATCTATTCTTCAGTTTTAATTCTTCCCAAAGTAGATTAATACTTGGGGCGGGGGTGGCTCAGTCGGTAGCGCGCCAGGCTCGTAATCTGTAGTTCCCAGGTTCGAGTCCCAGCTGGGTCAGCGTTGAGATTTATCTCCGCAAAATTCCCCGCCCTGCCCACGGTCAGTAGGGGACACCAATGGGCTTGGAAAGGCCGCCGTCCGTCGGATGGGACGTTAAGCCGTGGCTCTGTGTGCTGGAGAGCCATACTCTGTGCACGTTAAAGAACACGCTGGATGGCCTTGACGGGAGGCTACCATCTGTCTCCCAACAGCTGTTCCAGTGGGTCCCCTCCCCCAACCTTCTCTGAGCCTTCGGGGTCCATGTGACCTGGCCATTTAGCCCATGGTGTGCAAAAAAGTGCCGCTCAGAGGTAAAACAACCCAACCCTTTCATCTAGAATTTGATCTTCAAGGTAGATAATGGCCAATTTGAACAAAAGCGCCAAAAGCAACTCAATTAAAAGAGTTGAAAGGATTAGTTCCGCAGTGAATAAATATCTCCTTCTCTAGTAGTCCCTCTCAGCACTGAATGGTCAGAACTGAATAGTAATCCATACGGAAAAAAAAAACTTTCATCCTAAAGGAAAATTACCGATGTGGAGGGCAACGACCTTTGTGAGGTCAAGGAATTGGGAGGCACGTGGCGTCCAGAAATTGACACGGAGAGATGAGGGAAGGATGGATGAGGAAGAGAAGAGAGGAAGCGGAAGGCGAGCCAAGCGTCTGCCCGACATAATTGTACCGCTTCGGTGAGCAATATCCGCAGAGGGCAAAGTCGTCTGGAGCGCAGCAGAACCTGACGATGACGTTGTTGTTGATAGATTCTCTCTTTCTCTCGTTCATTTCAACCCTCTTCTTCAAATCTCCTCCCCCCTTCCCAGTTGATAAACTCTCTTTCGCTGAATTTTCCCCACCCTTCTTCCTCCAACTTTTCTTCCCTAATTGTGTTGGCATCGAGTCATCCCTCTCACCATCCCTCCACCCCCCTGAAACACACTCCCGCCACCTGACACTTCAGTCGGATCTGTCTGTTTGCCTTCCTTTTCTTTTTCCCCACGGAGAAGGATTCGTCCATTCGACTCTTGAACTTCGCTCTTACTCCCTCCCTCCTCCCTTCTTCCTCCCACCCCCCCAACTTCCACCCATCAGACTCTTGTTTGTGAATCTTTCAATTAAAAATTCTCCTCTCTGCATCGTCCGCTTTTCCCGCGGAATCGCAGCGGTGATTAAATCGCGGTTTTTTTTTTAACTTACGTCTTTGTGACAAGCGATGTGCGAAACAGAAAGAAGCAAAAGAGGATGTGGAGCAAATGGGGAGAGAGAAAATCCGACCACCAGCCACACAATTTTCTTTATTTTCAAGGTCATTGATTTCTCTATGATTCAACTGATATAAGACACAGAACGAAACTAGATTCCTTTTTAAGTTCGTCAGCATACTTAATAGGACCCTTTTCACAAGTACCCTCTAAACAAGAGTCGCTTCCGTTTTGCAGACCTTAAAATTGATCAGATTTTGAATTGCGAAGACGAAATGAAAATGTTTTTTCATTTTAGTTAATCAACTCTATTGATTTACACATAAGCAAATACATCGCAAGTGCAATTTCTTTAAAATTAGACAAACACACTCAACAGGGCGGTAAAAATGGAAATGAATTCTAATGCAAAGTATAAGTGAACTGCAATGCTATTATGAGCAATTATCTTATTTTATTACGAAATATAAATATGTTGGTTGCTATTGACTTTCTGAAAAGCATTCCAGAGAATACTGGAGAGAGTAATTTAAATGTCGAAATTCAAAAAGTTTTTAAAATTCTTTCGGCTTCTTTTAAATATTCATTGGAGAAACTGAAAATGAAAACTGATGAACTGACTGGAAATTAACGTAAGTCTAGTCACCAGGCGAACTAAATGAATAAATACCCTCTCAAGCAGCTGCTTGCCACAGAAGTCTGACAGGAGGCTGTCAGTTTATATGCCACAGTAGAAGGTCTGAGAGGATGGCAGGACCTCAGCAGAAAATCGACACAAACAGCCATGCCTTACCCGGGGCTCGAACCCAGGTCCCGTAGATCAGTAGCCAAGCGCGCTAACCTTGGCTACTGATCTACGGGACCTGGGTTCGAGCCCCGGGTAAGGCATGGCTGTTTGTGTCGATTTTCTGCTGAGGTCCTGCCATCCTCTCAGACCTTCTACTGTGGCATATAAACTGACAGCCTCCTGTCAGACCTCTGTGGCAAGCAGCTGCTTGAGGGGGTATTTATTTATTTAGTTCGCCTGGTGACTAGACTTACGTTTGTAATATAACAGTAATTTTTTATATATAATTTTAAAGACATTTGAATATGTTAAGTTCATTGCAAATGTTGTCATTTCATTTCGTGCTAGATATTTAGCACAAATCTGCAGAAATTAGAAAAAATGGTGAAGAAATCTTACAAGCACTAGAAAGTTAAATGAAGGAAAACTTCAAACTACGTAGAATTTTTTTTACATAGAGAGAATTGGTTTTACCTCTGAGAGGCACTTTTTTGCACATCATGGGATAATGGTCAGATCACGAGGACCCTGAATGCTCAAAGACGGTTGGGGAGGGGCCCACCAGAACAGCTTTTAGGAGACAGATGGTAACCTCCCGTTAAGGTCATTTAGCGTGCACAGGGTATGGCTCTCTCTCGTACACGGGGTCACGGCTTAATGCCTCATCTGACGGACGGCGGCCTTTTTAAGCCCATCGGAACAGCTTTTAGGAGACAGATGGTAGCCTCCCGTTAAGGTCATTTAGCGTGCACAGGGTATGGCTCTCTCTCGTACACGGGGTCACGGCTTAATGCCTCATCTGACGGACGGCGGCCTTTTTAAGCCCATCGGAACAGCTTTTAGGAGACAGATGGTAGCCTCCCGTTAAGGTCATTTAGCGTGCACAGGGTATGGCTCTCTCTCGTACACGGGGTCACGGCTTAATGCCTCATCTGACGGACGGCGGCCTTTTTAAACCCATCGGAACAGCTTTTAGGAGACAGATGGTAGCCTCCCGTTAAGGTCATTTAGCGTGCACAGGGTATGGCTCTCTCTCGTACACGGGGTCACGGCTTAATGCCTCATCTGACGGACGGCGGCCTTTTTAAGCCCATCGGAACAGCTTTTAGGAGACAGATGGTAGCCTCCCGTTAAGGTCATTTAGCGTGCACAGGGTATGGCTCTCTCTTGTACACGGGATCATGGCTTAATGCCTCATCTGACGGACGGCGGCTTTTTAAAGCCCATCGGTGTCCCTTGCCAGGGCCGGAGTGAACTTTTGTGACAAAATAATATGACCACCTACAGTCGCTCAAAAATGTATCCGAACACTCTGGTTAATTACAGAATTCAGAAAAAAATATCTGGCAACGAATTTTTTAGAAATTAGTGATCCGGCAACCTTCTTGTCACGTGACACGAAGGTTGCCAGATATTCGCTGCCAGATATTTTTCCTGAATTTTGTAATCAACCATAGCGTTCGGATACTTTTTTGAGCGACTGTACGTATCTACACAGAACTTATAGGAACACCGAGCACATTATAAATATTACATAATTTTTCTCGCCTTTTTCGCCTCAAAATCTTTAATTACGTTAACAAAATTGACCGATTTTGCTCAATTTTGTATTTACGATGAACTTTTCGTGGGCCGCGGGGCCGGGTTCCGGGAAACTCGCTGAACCCGCCTCGCGCCGGCCCCGTCCCCTACTGACCGTGAGCAGGGAGGGTATTTTCGGGAGATAAATCTCAATGCTGATCCAGCTGGAACTCGAACTTGGAACTGCAGATTATAAGCCCGGCTCGTTACCGTTGGGTTGGGTTGTTTTACCTCTGAGCGGCACTTTTTTGCACACCATGGGCTAAATAGCCAGGTCACGTGGACCCCGAAGGCTCAGAGAAGGTTGGAGGAGGGTACCCACTGGAACAGCTGTTGGGAGACAGATGGTAGCCTCCCGTCAAGGCCATCCAGCATGTTCTTTAAAGTGCCCAGGGTATGGCTTTTCTGAACACGGGATCACGGCTTATCGTCCCATCCGACGGACGGCGGCCTTTCCAAGCCCTTCCGTGTCCCCTACTGACCGTGGGCAGGGCGGGAAAATTTGCGGAGATAAATCTCAACGCTGGCCCAGGAGGAACTCGAACCTGGGAACTGCAGATTACGAGCCTTACGCACTACCTGTTGAGCTCCCCCGCCCCCGCCCCCCTATGACCCATTGCAAATATAAACGGGTCACGTTTTTGTTTTTATTGCTTTGAGTCTGAATTATCGGAGTTTGTAGATCCAGACTTGAACATCTGACAAACAGAAGATTCAGAGATTCTCGCTGCTGCTCTCTGGTGAAAAACCGTTGCTTCTGTCGGACATCAGGAATATCATCAAACATTTTATATTTTTTAAATCATAAAATTAAAAGAAACTTAATTAGTTGAAGAAGTTTATTCTTAATATGGGAAAAGACAAAGTTTTACATTCAAATTACAATTCTAAATTGAAAGAAAAAAAGTTGTTAATCTTTCAGAAGTTAATTAAAAGCGAATTCAGTTTTCCCCTTTTCTTATTCATTTCCCAACTCTTTTCGCATTTCCCCACTTATTTTCCAATTCTTTCAAACGAACCTTCAAATACCAGCAGGTTACACAAATTGCTATTTTAAATGATGTTCTATCTTTTTTTTTTTTCTTTCATTTTACTCTTAATTATCAACTAAAAAAAAAATCAATAAGCGAATGAAATAATTCTTTTTTCGCTTAATTATCTTAATATCGGTAGCATCATTATCAGGTAATGTAAAAGAGAAGGACTTTCTTTGTTTGGTATAATTTAGGAAAGAATTTAATCTCCGTTCATAGAGAGTTGGGTTGGGTTGTTTTACCTCTGAGCGGCACTTTTTTGCACACCATGGGCTAAATGGCCAGGTCACGTGGACCCCGAAAGCTCAGAGAAGGTTGGGGATTGGTTGGATTGGGTTGTTTTACCTCTGAGCGGCACTTTTTTGCACACCATGGGCTAAATGGCCAGGTCACATGGACCCCGAAGGCTCAGAGAAGGTTGGGGGTTGGTTGGGTTGGGTTGTTTTACCTCTGAGCGGTACTTTTTTGCACACCATGGGCTAAATGGCCAGGTCACATGTACCCCGAAGGCTGAGAGAAGGTTGGGGGAAGGGACCCACTGGAACAGCTGTTGGGAGACAGATGGTAGCCTCCCGTCAAGGCCATCCAGCGTGTTCTTTAACGTGTACAGGGTATGGCTCTCCCGCACACGGAGCCACGGCTTAACGTCTCATCCGACAGACGGCGGCCTTTCCAAGCCCATCGGTGTCCCCTACTGAACGTGGGCAGGGCGGTGAATTTTGCGGAGATAAATCTCAACACTGACCCAGCTGGGACTCGAACCCGTTCATAGAGAGAACATTGTTTACTTGGAAGGGACGGGGGTGGCTCAGTCGGTAGCGCGTCAGTCTCACAATCTGCAGTTTCCAGTCCCGCCTGGGCCAGCGTTGAGATTTATCTCCGCGAAACTCCCCTGTCTACCCTCGGTCAGCAAGGGACACCGATGGGCTTGGAAAGGCCGCCGTCCGTCCGATGGGACATTAAACATTGTCTCTCTAGCGCCGAGTGCGGAAGGACAATATCCTTTGTACGTTAAAGAACAACCTGGATGACCTTAAAGGGAGACTACCATCTATCTCTCAGCAGTTGTTCCAGTGGGTCCTCTCCCCCACCTTCTCCGAGACCTCGGGGTCCTTGTGACCTGGCTATCTAGCCCATTGTGTGCAAAAGAGTGCTACTCGGGAGTAAAACAACCCAACTGACATGGAAAGAATTCTTTATTGTAGAGACACTAGTTGGGTTGTTTTACCTCTGAGCGGCACTTTTTTGCACACCATGGGCTAAATGGCCAGGTCACATGGACCCCGAAGGCTCAGAGAAGGTTGGGGGAGGGGACCCACTGGAACAGCTGTTGGGAGACAGATGGTAGCCTCCCGTCAAGGCCATCCAGCGTGTTCTTTAACGTTGGGTTGTTTTACCTCTGAGCGGCACTTTTTTGCACACCGTGGGCTAAATGGCCAGGTCACAAGGACCCCGAAGGCTCAGAGAAGGTTGGGGGAGGGGACCCACTGGAACAGCTGTTGGGAGACAGATGGTAGCCTCCCGTCAAGGCCATCCAGCGTGTTCTTTAACGTGCACAGGGTATGGCTCTCCCACATACGGAGCCACGGCTTAACATCCTATCCGACGGACCGCGGCCTTTCCAAACCCATCGGTGTCGCCTACTGACCGTGGGCAGGGCGGGGAATTTTTGCGGAGATAAATCTCAAAGCCGACCCAGCTGGGACTCGAACCTGGGAACTGCAGATTACGAGCCTGGCGCGCTACCGACTGAGCAAAACCCGCCCCCGCTGTTTGGGAAAACTCACCAAAGAAAAGTGAGAAGCAATAGTTGGCTCGCAATCTGCAGTTTCTAGGTTCGAGTCCTAACTGTCCCAGCATTGATATTTATCTCCGCTAACCCCCAACCGTCCTCGTTGAGAAAGGGGACATTGATGGCCTTGAAAATACCGCCGTCCGTCAAATGGCACATTAAGGCGTGGCACAGTGTACAGGTTAAAATAACATGCTAAATGAACTTGACAGAAAGCTACCATTATTCTGGTAAAAGCTATCTAGTGCACGCCCGACCTAGAAGAAAAATAAGCTCGCAATCTAGCCTGAAATAGGCTAGATTGGCTATCTTCTATCTAGCCTATTTCTAGATTGGCTATTCTTCTTATCTAGCCTGAAATAGGCTAGATTGGCTATCTAGATTTTCAGGCTAGATAGCGTCGCCCAAGCGACGCAATCTAGCCTGAAAAAGGTAAAAAGGGTTAGGTTGTTTTTACCTCTGAGCGGCAATTTTTTGCACACCATGGGCTAAATAGCCAGGTCACATGGACCCCGAAGGCTCAGAGAAGGTTGGGGGAGGGGACCCACTGGAACAGCTGTTGGGAGACAGATGGTAGCCTCCCGTCAAGGCCATCCAGCGTGTTCTTTAACGTGCACAGGGTATGGCTCTCCCGCACACGAGGCCACGGCTTAACGTCCCATCCGACGGACGGCGGCCTTTCCAAGCCCATCGGTGTCCCCTACTGACCGTGGGTAGGGCGGGGAATTTTGCGGAGATAAATCTCAACGCTGACCCAGCTGGGACTCGAACCTGGGAACTGCAGATTACGAGCCTGGCACGCTACCGACTGAGCCACCCCCGCCCCAGGTAAAAAGGGCGGCTGGGGGAGTCTAAGAGGCTAGAATATATATATAGTACACTAACAGAAGAATTAATTTCTAAATATGTAGGTGATTAATATGAGGAAAAGTTTTTCTCTTGAAATCTAACAGGTATTTATTTCAATAAAGTCATGGCAAGTGAATTATTTCATTTTACTTAAAAATAGATAGGTTACAGTCAAACTTTAGACAAATTATCGCACTTAAATGTGTTTCTTGTGTGCAAAAGACACGCTCATAGACATCACCGGTGCCCAACCTACCACAGCTTCCGCGCCCTCCTGTCTCTTTGAATCAATTCTCCCTTCCTCTAAGTGGCAAGACAGAAAACCAACCTATTAGCCGAATCCCTGATGTCTCGATGACGTCATCACCAGCTGGGTGCTCGGAGATGGCGCGAAAAAAAAAACATTGGCGAGAATGAAAAATGGCGGTATCTGATCACGTGGGCAAGAGACGCCTGTTCACTGTCCACGAGACTTTTTAATGGCCCGGTTTTGGGGAGTGGAGTGGGAGGGGAATGAAGAGGGGGAGTTGCTTCTAAAGACTCGAAGACTCTTTTACTGCACGTGCCATTCTCGCTGCAGATTTTTTTTTAAAGTTAAGATTCTTCGGTTTGCGCTTGGTCACACAAAAAGCGATTTAACGATATAAACATTTCTATAGTTTTTGACATCTTAAAACTATTACAGACAACGGAAGTGGCTTCACAGTAAACTGGGGCATGTGCACTTACTGTACACGCTCCAGTTTTGCTGTGTTGCGGTTTTAAGACGCCAGAAAGTTTAGAAACGTTAATAACGCTAACCCGCTCGAACTGCTTTCTGTATAGCCTTATCTCAGAGGGCGGCGCGTGGAGGAGACGTCGGCATTCTTCCCACCCTCCAAAGATTAATAACAGAGCCAGGAAAAAGCTACAGATCCTTTTCTGATACTTTCATTTTTTTTACACGTTAATGATAAAAAGAGATGTAATGTGTACATTTATAAACACAGAAAGGGTTGTCGTAAAACGAAAGAACGCAGGAAAAAAGCATGTAAGAGTTTGTATAAAGAGAAACAGAAAAAAGAATCGAAGAAATTAAAAAAAATTGAAAGCGGTAGTTTTGTGTGAGCTTTTGATAGAAATCAAAAAGAAGAGGGAAGTTGACCAAAAGTTTAAACCCCACTGATAATTCCTTTCTCTCACACAGAATGGAACTCGGGTCAGCAGAAACAATACCTCCTATAACAGAAGGACAATGAACCAAATTTTTGACGTCACAAAGTAGTTCTACTATATATATACAATTGTTATATTTTTGATTCTAATATAATATAATACTGATGGACTCTTGGGCAAATTTTTATGTTAATGTTTATCCATAAATATATTTTATTCAGGAAAAAATTATTCGAATTTATTATCAAATATAATAATGGTAATTAATACAAATAGTATATGTACATAAAAACTCTATAGTTTAAGAGTACAATTATTTGTTCCGCATGAAAGATTCAGAAAATGCCAAATACTGATATTTTATCACTTAAAAAAATTAATTTTTCATTTGCTTTTTTTAACAAATGTTGAAAGCTTGCCAACAGATGTACGACAGAGTGAGTATCTTTCTTTATGAGCTAAAAAACGTGAAGCGAGCATATCGTACAAGTTAAATAATGTATTAGCTTCGAAAAGTTGGAATTAAACAGAGATAAAAATGCGGATTATCAACAAATCAAATAATCCGATTAAGACGGGTAAAACATGCCTAAAATATATTTGCGTAACTCAGTTTGGTGAAGTGATATTTTAAGGTCAAATTATGGGAAATAAATTTAAAAGACAACACAGCACAGTCGCTCAAAAGAATATCCGAACACTATGGTTAATTGCAGAATTCAGAAAAAATATCTGGAAAAATTTTTTTAGAAATTAGTGATCTGGCAACCTTCGTGTCACGTGATTACAGAATTCAGGAAAAATATCTGGAGCGCGTACAGCAGCTGTACACGCTCCAGTTACCGTTCATAGCAAACTGGAGCGTGTGCAGTTACTGCACACGCTCCAGTTTGCTGTGAACGGTAACTGCACAAGCTCAATATTTCCGTGAGTGAGCCCACACGATCTAGGTCTTTGTGAGCTCACACGATCCAATGTGCTGTGAACATTAACCGCAACCGCTCCAGTTTGCTGTGAACGGTAACTGCACACGCTCCATATTCATTGCATTATATATTCATACGCATTATATATATTAAAAAGTATCCGAACACTACGGTTGATTACAGAATTCAGGAAAAATATCTGGAAACAATTTTTTTAGAAATTAGTGATCTGGCAACCTTCGTGTCACGAAGGTTGCCAGATCACTCGAGCGACTGTAAGCTCCAAATAAATGTTTATATACCCGGATGAAGTCCGGGATATATAAATGTACAAAGGGATGTTCCATTGGATGAGTACTAAAAATATAATAAAAATTAAAATAATAAAAATGAAAAAAAAAATTTAAATTAAGTGATAAAAATGAAAATGTAAAATAACTAGAAGGACGCATATCGCCTCTGGATCATACGAGAATCTCGTTTTCAAAGAGAAAGAAGTTTTTTCTTTTACCTACTGTTTCATTCCTTAAAAGTTTTAATTTGAACTTGCTGATGATGGAAAAAATGTAAATAGTATTTCACGAGTATTTATAGAACATAAATGTATTCGTCTTTTAATTCTTAAATCTAAAAAGTTGCGATTTCCACATCTCTGTCAGAAAAATAGATAGATAATCCTTATCAATGGAATATCTGTTAAAAACCACTGATGTTTCAAATTTCTATTCTATACAGGGTGAATCTGAAAAAGTGGGCAAAACTTTACGGGGTGGTAGAACGCAGCTATACGAGCAATATTCGTCATAGAATGTATGGTCGGAACGCAAGCGGTGAGAAGTTAAAAGGTAGTTTTCCACTGTCACATTTAAAGAATGAACACAAGAAGGAGAGGAGATACTTCAGAAAACATTTTATTAACAGGAGCTGCCGCCAGCTGTAATGCAGGCTTTACACCTGCGGGATAGGGACCGACGCACATTTGCGAAGACACCAGGCATTTCCCGAATATCGCCGGCAACAACGGCGATCCTGGCGACTAGATCCATATCGGTTTCAATGGTAATTTTTCGTACACAAAGTGCATATCCGCCATTTCGTGGTTACTATAACCAGCCATCCTCTCGGCAATCCACGGTAGAAATGCCGTTGGGTGCGAGGACCGACCCTTTTATACCATTTCCAACGCCACCTAGCGGCTCGCCGTTTGCGTTCCGACCATACATTCTATGACGAATATTGCTCGTATAGCTGCGTTCTACCACCCCGTAAAGTTTTGCCCACTTTTTCGGATTCACCCTGTATATGTGTTATTTGTAAAAGCTATCAACTCGAAAAAGCTCTGCCGTTTCATCATTTCAGTGATCTGTAAAGATATATATTAAAACTGCTAAGCATTTTTGAAAAATGCGAATTATAAATATGTCATTAGTACCAATCAAACCGAAAAAGAGTTTTCTATTATCGTTTTCATTTGTTTGCAATCGAAATTTCATGACGTTCACATTCCGCCATCGAAATTTCTTAATTCTATCATTAATACATCGTTGCAATATTCGCTTGAAATTTTGGAAATTTCAGTCTTTTTCACCGTTATAGGGCGCAATTATAGTTTTCGGAAGATTTAAAAAGTCTGAATCATAATATCTTATCAATTCCTATCTAACCCAAAAAGAATTTTGCATTTACCACAAAAAAGAAAAATTATCTTCTAAAACTAAAAAGGTGTGTTTTCCCACCCCCTCTAGGTCTAAAAGTTCAACTCACTGATGGCAATGGAAACTTCGTGACCTTCACATTCCACCATCAAAATTTCAAATTTCTATTATAAATACATCGCTTGCAATATTCGTTTTAAACTTTGGAATTTTCACATTTTTCCACCGCTAGAGGTCGTAATCATAGCTTTAGAGAGATTCGGAAAGTGCCTATCGTAATATTTCTTCAATACCTATCCAACACAAAAAGAATTTTTGATTTTTCTCTGTAAACAAAAAAGTTCGATGTCTACAGACAGACAGACGACAAAGCGAAACTATTATCTCGTTTTCAAAGAAAAAATTAAAGGAAAGGTCGAAATTAAAGATAATTTAGAGAGAATTTCCTAAAGAATAGCTTTGGAAAAAAGGAAGCCAAAGAAAGAAAAAATGTGTTTTTTTAAAGTTTTAAAGAAGGAAGAAAAAAAAAAAGACTTCGAGAAGTCGATACAAATTCAGAGTCAGATGACAAACAATCAACAAACGAAAGCAAAAATCAGCCACAAACCCCAGCGAAGCGAAGCCAAAAAAACAATACTTACTTCAGAAGTGAGCGAAAGCTGGCGAGTAGTCAAAATCTAGTTAATATGCATAATTTCCCAGCACAATCTATCTAGAACAGAGATGATGTCTGCCTTAGTTCTGTTGGCTTTTTCATTTTGTACAGTTATCTTATATTTATGTTTTATATTTTCTCTTCTGTCGAGCATTATTAGAAGTGGGAAATATTTTACGTAATTTGTCCAGTTGCCATTTGGTGGTCTTGAAAGATCTTTGACCAGAAATTAAAAAAGTCTGCTAGTTGTGCGTTGAGGATTCTGGGTTTTGAAATTATTGAGGTTCCGCTTTCGCTCTTGGCATTATTACTAGTTGAAATATCCTTATTCGAATAATTCAGAATGCTTTTATTTAGGTTCTCGAGGTCTGAATTTTCACATTGGATATTTTTTTCAAATTCTTCGACATCGGTTGATTAGTTTTCGGTTTCAAAGGTATCACAGCTTGTTGCGCTAATCATTATTTTCCAGAAATTCTTTTTGTTAAAGATTTTCCATTGTTTTCTACCAATTCTTTTTTTAAAGATTTTTCATTGTTTTCTACCAATTCTTTTTTTTTAAAGATTTTTCCATTATTTTGATTTGCTTTGTTCTGTACTTTTTTCGACAATTCTTATTGATCACGAAAAGATGACCCATCGGCAATTCTTATTGATCACGAAAAGATGACCCATCGGCAATTCTTATTGATCACAAAAAGATGACCCATCGGCAATTCTTATTGATCACGAAAAGATGACCCATCGACAATTCTTCTTGATCACGAAAAGATGACCCATCGGCAATTGTTATTGATCACGAAAAGATGACCCATCGGCAATTGTTATTGATCACGAAAAGATGACCCATCGGCAATTCTTATTGAAAAGATGACCTATAGGCAATTCTTTTTGATCACGAAACGATGACCTATCGGCAATTCTTATTGATCACGAAACGATGACCCATCGGCAATTCTTATTGATCACGAAAAGATGACCCATCGGCAATTCTTATTGATCACGAAAAGATGACCCATCGACAATTCTTATTGATCACGAAAAGATGACCCATCGGCAATTCTTATTGATCACGAAAAGATGACCCATCGGCAATTCTTATTGATTCCATCGGCAATTCTTATTGAAAAGATGACCTATAGGCAATTCTTTTTGATCACGAAACGATGACCTATCGGCAATTCTTATTGATCACGAAAAGATGACCCATCGGCAATTCTTATTGATTCCATCGGCAATTCTTATTGAAAAGATGACCTATAGGCAATTCTTTTTGATCACGAAACGATGACCTATCGGCAATTCTTATTGATCACGAAAAGATGACCCATCGGCAATTCTTATTGATCACGAAAAGATGACCTATAGGCAATTCTTTTTGATCACGAAACGATGACCTATCGGCAATTCTTATTGATCACGAAAAGATGACCTATAGGCAATTCTTTTTGATCACGAAACGATGACCTATCGGCAATTCTTATTGATCACGAAAAGATGACCTATAGGCAATTCTTTTTGATCACGAAACGATGACCTATCGGTAATTCTTATTGATCACGAAAAGATGACCTATAGGCAATTCTTTTTGATCACGAAACGATGACCAATCGGCAATTCTTATTGATCACGAAATGATGACCCATCGGTAATTATTGATCACGAAACGATGACCATCAGTTCCCTACGAGAACTGTCGAAGTGCCAACTGCGCAGTCTCATAGTCTCCTCAGTTGCCACTCACCCCTGATAAAGAATATAAGTCGTGAAATTCTTATCATGCTCTCCCCCCCCCCCTCCTCATGCCCTGACAAGAGCTTAACTCAGTCGGTAGCGTGCCGGATCGTAATTATGATGTTTTTGAGCTCAAATGCCAATTATGTTTGCTTTGAGATTGATCTCTACCAACACCTTCTATAACATAAAACCAGAAGACCAAATATTTGGCGTCAGCTGAAGAATACTACCATATAGACATTTCTTATATTTTTATTTTAATATTATTACAGGTAGATTCTGTGCTAATCCTTATACTAATGTTTATCTATAAATATATTTTATTTAGGGAAAATGTACATATAACTATCAGTAATTAGATGAATAAGACTTTATACCAATATAGTTAGAAAAATCACAAACCAAAAATTAAAGTGGAAGCTGTACATCACAAAAGTAAATACTTAGTAAAGCTCAGGCAGCTAGATCATGCACCAAATTTTTAACGTCACTTAAATAGTCCTACTATATAGAAAATTCTTATATTTTTGATTCTAATATTATTACAAAACAACTCTAGACCACTACATACTTTTCAGAATAAATCGTGAGGGCGGGTGTGGCTCAGTCGGTAGTGCGCCAGGCTCGTAATCTGTAGTTCCCAGGTTCGAGTCCCAGCTGGATCAGCGTTGAGATTTATCTCCGCAAAATTCCCCGCCCTGCCCACGGTGAGTAGGGGACAACGATGGTCTTGGAAAGGCCGCCGTCCGTTGGATGAGACGTTAAGCCGTGGCTCCGTGTGCGGGAGAGCCATACCCTGTGCACGTTAAAGAACACGTTGGATGGCCTTGACGGGAGGCTACCATCTGTCTCCCAACAGCTGTTCCAGTGGGTCCCCTCCCCCAACCTTCTCTGAGCCTTCGGGGTCCATGTGACCTGGCCATTTAGCCCATGGTGTGGAAAAAAGTTCCGCTCAGAGGTAAAACAACCCAACCCAACCCAGAATAAATCGCTAAGATCAGCTATTGACATCCCATGATACGTAAGAAACAGCAACATCCACAAGTACCAGCAAACTGAATGTATCAACATATTCATCAAAGGAAATACTACAGGACTCTTCACAATTATTGGAAACAATCCATATGAGTTTATTCAAAACGTTTCTGACTACGATCACACCTTTCATGCAATAGTCAAACAATCCAAGTTCATTTTGGATAATGAGATATAAGTCTATTTTGATTCTGATTAAGACTATTTTCCATTAATATCTCTTGGCCGTATCATATTTGTTAGTCAGAAAACAGTCCGAGCCCTTTGGTCCCAGATAAATGTGGTTTAGCATTCATCATAACAAAAAATTCCACATCCCATTATTGGATGAAGTAAGATGGCTGAGTCAGGATGAGATTGAAGGTTCGATAAACCCGGAAATCAGTTGTATCAAATTATGATATCCGACATTTTTTGAACAGGTATTGAAACCCAGGGATGCACAAAAATTTTTTGGCATCGGGCCGAATCGAAAAATATTATTTTGCTCAAGAACTTACTCACGCTCTAATTCTGAGGAAGATTCAATAAAATGAAAACAAATGTCTTACTTTGTTCATTACATTCTACTGCTCTAGGTAGAGGTACAAAATAATAAATAATAAGAAAAAAAACTTATTTTAATGTCAAAACTGAAGTTGGCTTGCCGAAGCAGTCTTAACGACGGGAGAGGATCACAGAAATGAGCTACTGAATATTCCGCTTCAATGACGTTGTAGCTAAGTGTGTGAGATAATTCAAATTTTTGTCTTATTAAAAGACCATTCATACTTCAGTAGAACCAAATTTAAAAAAATGTTTTATATTTTACAATTTTCATGCGAGCTAGATAAAATTGCTAAGAAAGGTGCATTGTCCCGCTAGCAGGAGTTTGGGCGCATTTGTAAACAGTCTATCAATGTTAGAAATTTTCATTTGAAGTGGTGCGGTTTGGGAGAGTTGGAGAGTTGGAAAAACCAAGAACTCTTGGCATAATCTAGGGGAGTTGGCAAAATTGGAAGCCATTTGGTAAAATACAGGGGAGTTGTGAAAATTGTGTCTTTTTGTGCAATTAAGGAGAGTTGATAAAATTCGAAGTGGCTTGGCAAATTCGGGGAAGATGTAAAAAGTGCGATTTTTTCTGTAAAATTAAGGCGAGTTGGCAAAATGTAGCGCAGTTGGGAAAATTCGAAGCCACTTAATAAAAACAGGTGAGTTGGCAAAATCTTAGGGAGTTGGCAAAATTCGGAGTGACTTGGTAAAATCTTGAGGAGTTGGCAAAATCGGGACAACTTGGTAAAATCTTGGGGAGTTGGCAAAATTCGGAGTGACTTGACAAAATCTTGGGGAGTTGGCAAAATTCAGGTGAGATGTAAAAATTAGGATTTTTTTTCTGTAAAATTATGGCGAGTTGGCAAAATCTAGGAGAGTTGGCAAAACTTAGGGAGTTGGCAAAAACTAGGGGCAGTTGGCAAAATTCGGAGTGACTTGGCAAAATCGTGGAGAGTTGACAAAATTCGGGTGAGATGTAAAAATTGCAATCTGTTTTTCTTTAAAATTATGGCGTGTTGGCAAAATCGAGGCAGATTCGCAATATCAAGGAGAGTTGGAAAATCTTGGGGGAGTTGGCAAAATTCGGAGTGACTTGACAAAATCTTGGGGAGTTGGCAAAATTCGGAGTTTCTTGACAAAATCTTGGGGAGTTGACAAAATTCAGGTGAGATGTAAAAATTAGGATTTTTTTCTGTAAAATTATGGCGAATTGGCAAAATCTAGGAGAGTTGGCAAAACTTAGGGAGTTGGCAAAAACTAGGGGCAGTTGGCAAAATTCGGAGTGACTTGGCAAAATCGTGGAGAGTTGACAAAATTCGGAGTGACTTGGCAAAATCGTGGAGAGTTGACAAAATTCGGGTGAGATGTAAAAATGGCAATCTGTTTTTCTTTAAAATTATGGCGTGTTGGCAAAATCGAGGCAGATTCGCAATATCAAGGAGAGTTGGAAAATCTTGGGGGAGTTGGCAAAATTCGGAGTGACTTGACAAAATCTTGGGGAGTTGGCAAAATTCGGAGTTACTTGACAAAATCTTGGGGAGTTGACAAAATTCAGGTGAGATGTAAAAATTAGGATTTTTTTCTGTAAAATTATGGCGAATTGGCAAAATCTAGGAGAGTTGGCAAAACTTAGGGAGTTGGCAAAAACTAGGGGCAGTTGGCAAAATTCGGAGTGACTTGGCAAAATCGTGGAGAGTTGACAAAATTCGGGTGAGATGTAAAAATGGCAATCTGTTTTTCTTTACAATTATGGCGTGTTGGCAAAATCGAGGCAGATTCGCAATATCAAGGAGAGTTGGAAAATCTTGGGGGAGTTGGCAAAATTCGGAGTGACTTGACAAAATCTTGGGGAGTTGACAAAATTCAGGTGAGATGTAAAAATTAGGATTTTTTTCTGTAAAATTATGGCGAATTGGCAAAATCTAGGAGAGTTGGCAAAACTTAGGGAGTTGGCAAAAACTAGGGGCAGTTGGCAAAATTCGGAGTGACTTGGCAAAATCGTGGAGAGTTGACAAAATTCAAGTGAGATGTAAAAATTGCAATCTATTTTTCTTTAAAATTATGGCGTGTTGGCAAAATCGACGCAGCTTCGCAATATCTAGGAGAGTTGGAAAATCTTGGGGGAGTTGGCAAAATTCGAATCCACTTGGTAAAATACGGGCGATTTGTGAAAATTTGGATTGTTTTTGTGAAATTAAGGACAGTTGATAAAATCGATAAAACTTGGCAAAATCTAGGGAAGTTGACAAAACTGGAAACCACTTGGTAAAGTACAGGTGAGGTGTAAAAATTGGGATTGGTTTTGTGAAATTAAGGAGAGTTGGAAAAACCAAGAACTCTTGGCAAAATCTAGGGGAGTTGGCAAAATTGGAAGCCATTTGGTAAAATACAGGGGAGTTGTGAAAATTGTGTCTTTTTGTGCAATTAAGGAGAGTTGATAAAATTCGAAGTGGCTTGGCAAATTCAGGGAAGATGTAAAATGTGCGATTTTTTCTGTAAAATTAAGGCGAGTTGGCAAAATTCGAATGCACTTGGTAAAATATAGGCGAGTTGTGAAAATTGAGTTTTGTTTTGTGAAATGAAGGAGTGTTGGATAAATTGAGGAAACTTAACAAAATGTAGGGCAGTTAGCAAAATTCGAATCCACTTGGAAAATACGGGCGAGTTATGATAATTGGGATTGGGTTTGTGAAATTCAGGATAGTTGACTATCCTAAAATCGAAGAAAGAAATTCACCTCCACATCTCACCTGAATTTTGCCAACTCCCTACGATTTTGCCAAGTCAATCCGAATTTTGCCAACTGTCCCTAGATTTGGCCAACTCGACATAATTTTACACAAAAAAATCCTAATTTTTACATCTCACCTGAATTTTCTCAACTCCCCACGATTTTGTCAAATCACTCCGAATTTTACCAACTCCCCAAGATTTTGTCAACTCACCTGTTTTTACTAAGTGACTTCGAATTTTGCCAACTGCTCTAAATTTTGCCGTCTCTCCATTTTCCAAACTGCCTTAGATTTGCCAAGTTGCCTCGATTTTCACAACTCCCCTTAATTTTCCAAAAAAATTTTAAATTTTCACAACTCACCTAGATTTTACGAAGTCGCTTCGAATTTTGCCAACTCCGAGTGACTTTGGGGGGAGCCTCCCTTCCATCCCCCCATGGTTACGCCCCTGAATGTATTTATATGTTCTCAAAGTGTTAACCATAGTGTAAACCACATCAAGTGTTAACCACATTGTTAACCTTGTTGTTACATTGTAAATATTTCTCTGTTTTTGAATGACCGGTGTTAACGTATATTTGTTTACCTTCCTCTCAATAAATATAAATATAAATATTAGTTTCAATTTTTTTTCAATCAAAGTTACCTAATAAATTGCTAAATGATGTTCATAAACATTTCTGTTAAGTTCCGCTAAATTTTTAAACCTACTTTCACCGCCATTGCCCCCTTAACCGCAGCTCTTGTTGATCGGAACATTGTCCTTCTCATTTCACTGAACATTGTCTTTCTCATTTCAGCGAGCTCATCAGGATGGAATCTCATCCACTCAGCTGAAAGGCCAACCAATCGTAAGTGCAATAGTTACGAGCAATGGTTGCCTCGACAACCGAAATAAATGATCCGCGAGCGAAGACAGATCATTTCGTATTTCACGCCGATTAATTCGTTTTCTCTCTCTGTGCACAGACGAAAATTTCAGTTGTTAATTCTTGATGAGTATTAATTCTTAATCAACGGGCATAATCACCACCTCCAAGTGTACGACATAATTACAACAGTTAATGGGTCCCTTGCAGTTGCAGCTTCAACACACCAAGTCTAATTAGGGAGCTTCGTTAGGGGCTAGCCTTTCGTTGGAGAGAAACCGTGCACACTCGTCAACGAGAAGATTTGTTTGCATGCGCTTGCATTCACGGCTCGCTCGCGACGACGACGACGTCAGTTAATTCGCTGCTGCTGCCACTGAAAGTTTACGAAATGACACTGGATTTTCGCTAATATTCCAATTGCTATTTTTGTAAGCAGCGGAATTCTTACTTCGGAATGAACGGCGCGGAGTCCACTTAAGAAAAGTGTTTCGGAGGAAGCGAAAGAGGAACTTGGTGGATTAGGTAATGTAAATTTCGTTTCAACAGAAAGGCTGAAAAGATTTTTAACAGACGGATATTGGTTTTGTTCTCACAGCAACAGAGAAGATTGGTTTTTATCTCTTGCTGTGAAGTATTGTTGCTTAGAAGAAGATTGAAAGAGAAAAATAATAACAATGAAAGAAGGCAAACAACGGGCCTGATCGCAATGTTGAGTACACAATAAAACTAGATTACTTTAATGAAGTGCCTGACAAGCAGGGGCGGGGGTGGCTCAGTCGGTAGCGCGCCAGGCTCGTAATCTGTAATTCCCAGGTTCGAGTCCCAGCTGGGTCAGCGTTGAGATTTATCTCCGCAAAACTCTCTGCCTACGGTCAGTAGGAGACACCGATGGACTTGGAAAGGCCGCCGTCCGTCGTATGGGACGTTAAGCCATGGTCCCGTGTGCGGGAGAGCTATACCATGTGCACGTTAAAGAACACGCTGGATGGCCTTGACGGGAGGCTACCATCTGTCTCACAACAGCTGTTCCAGTGGGTCCCCTCCAACAACCTTCTCTGAGCCTTCGGGGTCCATGTGACCTGGCCATTTAGCCCATGGTGTGCAAAAAAGTGCCGCTCAGAGGTAAAACAACCCAACCTGACAAGCAAAATATTGAGAAAATAACAGTGTGAGTCGCAAAATGAGGAAATTTGGGTTTCCTCAGTTGCGACTTTTTTAGGGCATGTTTTTGCCCACAATGGGTTAAATGGTCAGTTCACAAGTTCTCGGAGAAGGTTGAAAGTTTAGAACCCAAAGGACAGCTGTTAGGATCCAAATGGTAGACCACGTTAAGGGGAGGGGGGGTGCCTCATTCGGTAGCGCGAGAGGGTCGTAATCTGCAGTTCCTGGTTCCAGTCCCATCTGGGCCAGAGTTGAGATTTATCTCCGCAAAACTGTCCGTCTTAACCACGGTCAGTATAGGGAGACCGATGGGCTTGAAAAGGCCGCCGTCCGTCGCATGGGGCGTTGCCATGGCTTAACAGGCAAAAAGCACTAAATGATAATAACTCTTTAAGACAGATGGTAGACTCCGTTAAGGATTCTCGATGTCCTAACAGCTTTTAAGAATCGAGATCCTACAATCTGTCTCCTAATAGCTGTTTGGTGGGTCCTAATCTCCAACCTTCTCTGACATTAGAGGTCCTTGTGACTTCTTCGTTTAGTACACAAACAATCCAGTTCCATAAAGGCATTTGCTTTATTTCAACTATCTCCAGCCAACATCACAATTAAGAAGTTTCTGTTCTCAGATTATAATTTCAGTTATTTGTGATAAAGGGTTGGTTGTTTTACCTCTGAGAGGCACTTTTTTGCACACCATGGGCTAAATGGCCAGGTTACAAGGACCCCGAAGGCTCAGAGAAGGTTGGGGGAGGGAACCCACTGGAACAGCTGTTGGGAGACAGATGGTAGCCTCCCGTCAAGGCCATCCAGCGTCTTCTTTAACGTGCACAGGGTATGGCTCTCCCGCACACGGGGCCATGGCTTAACGTCCCATCAGAAGGACGGCGGCCTTTCCAAACCCATCGGTGTCCCCTACTGACCTTGGGCAGGACGGGGAGTTTTGCGGAGATAAATCTCAATGCTGACCCAGCTGGGACTCGAACCTGGAAACTGCAGATTACGAGCCTGGCGCGCTCCCGACTGAGCCACTCCCGCCCCAGTTATTTGTTTTTTGTTATAAATGAGGGATATCTTTTAAGAATCGAGATTTGTATCACTCTAGAATAATGGTTCTCAAACTTTTGTATACGTGGTCCGCATTCATTCATTAAAGCTGCAACGAGCGCCGCAGAAGTTTGATATGAAATGCATGATAACGTAACTTTTAACGTTTTAACTTTGGGTTGGGTTGTTTTACCTCTGAGCGGCACTTTTTTGCACACCATGGGCTAAATGGCCAGATCACATGGACCCCGAAGGCTCAGAGAAGGTTGGGGGAGGGGACCCACTGGAACAGCTGTTGGGAGACAGATGGTAGCCTCCCGTCAAAGCCATCCAGCGTGTTCTTTAACGTGCACAGGGTATGGCTCTCCCGCACACGGGGCCACGGCTTAACGTCCCATCCGACGGACGGCGGCCTTTCCAAGCCCATCGGTGTCTACTGACCGTGGGCAGGGCGGGGAATTTTTGCGGAGATAAATCTCAACGCTGACCCAGCTGGGACTCGAACCTGGGAACTACAGATTACGAGCCTGGCGCGCTACCGACTGAGCCACCCCCGCCCCCACGTTTTAACGTTTTATTATCATGAAATACATAGTAATAATACGTTTCACTACAACAAATGAGAATATTAATATTCTTGAAAATATTAAGTAATGATTTAAAACTTGTCTAGATAGTCAATATGAAAATAAATATTTCGCAAATTTTAACCTACGAATTTGGACTAATAAATACATCCTTCTTCTACACCTACACTGTCATCCAATAGGTTAAAGGTCGCAAGGTCATCAGAGTATGAAACCGAAAGGGGTCAAACAGAAAAGTTGCGACAGAAGATATTTTCTCCGCGGCTGCGATTCGTCAAAGAGTTGCGAAGCATCCCTGCAAACGATCTCGGCAACTCTGCGTTCTCACTTCGGCGTGGATGCAGCGCGAGACTTGACATTGCACAGAGGAAACGAGTGGCCAGCGACTACTTGGGTTCTCGAGATAAAAGAGGATTGCCATGGAGATGAATGAGGCCATGTGGCCCTCGTGACGCACGGAAAGCCCCGAGAATCGAATGCACTTGCTTATGCCTCTTATCGGAGAATGGTCGGGAAGAGAGGGTGGGCGGACAATGCCTGAAAATAAGATGATGATTGGCACTTGCATGCAAGAGAAGATGTTGCACGATGGACGATGAAGAACAGAAATATGACGATGACTGCTTTGTTGGCCCTTCTGCTAGCCTCGCTATCGTTCAGAATTTGGTTAATGCCAAGTATGGATAGCCGGGGTCTTGGCTTTTGCTCCTCAGTTAATGGTAGCGCTAAATGTTCGATTGGGTTGTTGAACTTCCGTGAGGCACTTTCATGCACACAATGGATTAAATGGCCAGGTCACAAAACCACCTAGGGGCGGGGGGTGGCTCAGTCGGTAGCGCGCCAGGCTCGTAATCTGTAGTTCCCAGGTTCGAGTCACAGCTGGGTCAGCGTTGAGATTTATCTCCGCAAAATTCCCCGCCCTGCCCACAGTCAGTAGGGGACACCGATGGGCTTGGAAAGGCCGCCGTCCGTCGGATGGGACGTTAAGCCGTGGCCCCGTGTGCGGGATAGACATACCCTGTGCACGTTAAAGAACACGCTGGATGGCCTTGACGGGAGGCTACCATCTGTCTCCCAACAACTGTTCCAGTGGGTCCCCTTCCCCAACCTTCTCTGAGCCTTCGGGGTCCATGTGACCTGGCCATTTAGCCCATGGTGTGCAAAAAAGTGCCGCTCAGAGGTAAAACAACCCAACACAAAACCACCCAAGGCTAGACCGCCTAGAAACACAGCAGCCAGGACAAACGTTGAATGAAAGGAAAGATATAGAAGGTAATAAAGAATATTTAAATATGTGTAAAATTTTAATTAATTTAATTTGTCCAAATTTTAATTACAAGCTATTTATTTTTAAATGGAATGAGATTTCATAGTTGTTTTTTTTTTATCTCGTTTTCAAAGAAAACGAGATAATAGTTTCGCTTTGTCGTCTGTCTTTCTGTAGACATCGAACTTTTTTGTTTACAGAGATAAATTAAAAATTCTTTTTTGTGTTGGAGAGGTATTGATTAAATATTACGATATGCACTTTCCGAATCTCCCTGAAGCTAAAATTGCGCCCTCTATCGATGGAAAATTTTGGAAATTCCATAATTTCAAATCTATATTTCGAACGATATATTTATGCTTTAAATTCGAAAATTTTCTATTGGAATGTGAAGGCCACGAAGTTTCCGTTGCCAACATGGGTTGGGTTGTTTTACCTCTGAGCGGCACTTTTTTTCATACCATGGGCTAAATGGCCAGGTCACATGGACCCCGAAGGCTCAGAGAAGGTTATGGGAGGGGACCCACTGGAACGGCTGTTGGGAGACAGATGGTAACCTCCCGTCAAGGCCATCCAGTGTGTTCTTTAACGTGCACAGGGTATGGCTCTCCCGCACACGGGTCCACGGCTTAACGTCCCATCCGACGGACGGCGGCCTTTCCAAGCCCATCGGTGTCCCCTACTGACCGTGGCAGGGCGGGGAATTTTGCGGAGATAAATCTCAAAGCTGACCCAGCTGGGACTCGAACCTGGGAACTACAGATTACGAGCCTGGCGCGCTACCGACTGAGCCACCCCCGCCCCCCATTGCCAACATGAGTTGACCCCTTAGGTACGGAGGAGATGGAAAACACACTTTTTTAATTTAGCTGATTATTATTTGTTCTCAGAGATAAATGAAAATTTGTTTTTTAGATTAGAAACAAATTGATAAAATATCATGATTCTCACTTCTTAAATCTTCCGAAAACTATAATTGCGCCCTCTAACGGTGGAAAAATTGGCAAATTCCAAATTTTCGACCCAATACTGCAGACGACGTATTTAAGCTAGAAATTTTAAATTTTACTGGTGGAATGTGAACGTCGTGAAGCTTTCATTGGCAACAATGAATTGAACTCTTAGACCTAGAGTGGGCGGGAAAACGCAACTTTTTTGTTTCAAAAGATAATTGTTTGTTTATAAAGATATATTAAAAATTCTTTTTAGGTTGGATAGGTATTGATGAAATATTACGATTTCCACTTTCCGAATAACCCAAAAGCTATAATTGCGCCCCCTAATGGTGGAAAAATAAAAAAAATCCAAAATTTTAAACGAATAGCGCAAACGATATATTTATGCTAGAAATTTGAAATTTTGTTAGTGGAATGTGAAGATTACCACGTTTTTATTGAAAAAAATAAAGTGATAATTAAAAATTCATTTTCTTGGATTGGTACTAATGAAATATTATAATTCACTGTTTTTTAAAACTCAGGTAATTTAAATTCATAACATTACAGATCACTAAATGTAGAAACAGCAATACTACTAACGATAGATAGATAGATAATATGTGGTGGGAAAGTTAGAAAACCTTCAACTTTGGGCTTCCTGCTAGCCCAAACCAAAGAATGTAGAGGGAGAAGAAGTTAAGCTTCCATAGAGATTAATGTAAAATCGAGTATCGTGCATTTGGCGTAGAGGTGAAACGAACATTACAGGGGACGAACGCTTTTGTAATTACATGTTACTGTCAACTTCCATTCTCTTCGCTTTTCCTATGTAATAATTTCCCATTGATATCCTTGCAGAGTATATTAATATCCATTCTGTTTCCTGTATCTATGCAACCAAGAAAGCTTCTAATTGTAGTAATTTATTCTATAAATTAACTTCAGGCTAATTTCAAATCATCTCTATCCGTTCAATTTATAATTGTTGGTTCAACGAAAAATAATTCCAATGGAGAAAATAAACCTTTATTAAAATCATGATATTATTTTTTTCAAATACAAAGTGCAGTTACTATTTTTCCTTTTTTTAAATATAAATTTTTTGATGCATAATTCCTTTGCCCCTTATTGTTTGCTTCCCAGCTTAAAAAATGCACGATACGAATCGAAACACCACTTGAGGTCGCCACTTACGCTTTGTCAAAGCTGAACTTCTTTTCCTTATACTTTCTTTGCCCAAACTGCTAACGACTTTTACAAATAATATGTATAGAATAGGAATTTGAAATTTCGGTGGTAGCTTTTCAAAACATATTCCACTTATAGTAATAATGTACCCACTTTTCTCAAAGTACTGTGGTAAATGCAACTTTTTTACATTTAAGAAATAAAATTAATTCTTTTTATGGTGTATAATTGCTAATAAAATACTATTTGCCTTTTTCCCATCATCCGCTAGCTCAAATTAAAACTTTTAAGGAGTAAAAAAAAGTAGGGAAACGAAAAACTTCATTCTCTTTGAAAATGAGATTCCCACATGCGCCAGAAGCGATATGCGTTCTTCTAGTTTAATCTATTTTTAGTGTCTACATAAAATACAGTGCTAAAATAAAATTATGCAAAGACAACTGCTTTGGATTTCAAAATAGATAGAGAAGTTTGAGATTTCATAAAGGAACCGGATTTCGGGAGGGGAGGAATCCCTGTGTACGCCCCTGCGCAAGGACATGCCCTCAGGTTTAGTAGTCAGCTGATTAAAGAGTAAAAGCTTATTTAATATTGGTTGGTTTTTGGGATTTTATGGAGCATTAGAAACTAGGGGCAGGGGTGGCTCAGTCGGTAGCACGCCAGGCTCGTAATCTGTAGTTCCCAGGTTCGAGTCCCAGCTGGGTCAGCGTTGAGATTTATCTCCGCAAAATTCCCCGCCCTGCCCACGGTCAGTAGGGGACACCAATGGGCTTGGAAAGGTCGCCGTCCGTCGGATGGGACATTAAGCCGTGGCTCCGTGTGCGGGAGAGCCATACCCTGTGCACGTTAAAGAACACGCTGGATGGCCTTGACAGGAGGTTACCATCTGTCTCCCAACAGCTGTTCCAGTGGGTCCCCTCCCCAAACCTTCTCTGAGCCTTCGGGGTCCATGTGACCTGGCCATTTAGCCCATGGTGTGCAAAAAAGTGCCGCTCAGAGGTAAAACAACCCAACAACCCAACCCAATTAGCAACTAAGGCCAAACGTGGCTTATTTAAGTTTTGAATAATAATAATAATCTTTATTCATATTCATGTTAGTTATACAAGAGTTTAAACGAATAACTGCAAAGCATCTGCTTATCTGCAGGAGAGAAGAATTTGGCATAAATTGAAATAATAAGAATATGTTTCTAATAAAGTGACTACGAAGTGTAACCATGGCAACCTAGAAAAGACCGGACCCCCTACGCTCTCAACAAGAAGAGGAAATAGAAATTAAATATGTCTGAGTTATAAGGAGAGGAATTTATTAAAACTTAGTTTGAAACATTTTGTTTAAAAACATACAAATATAATATTTTAATTTTTATTAATATAAATTAAGCATTTTAAAGAAAGTTTAGCCGTCCCGTGGCCGAGTGGTTAGCGAGCTTGGTTACTGATCTAAGGGACCTGGGTTCGAGCCCCGGGTAAGGCATGGATGTTAGTGTTGTTTTCTGCTGTGGTCCTGCCATTCTCTCAGATCTTCTACTGTGGCATATAAACTGACAGGATCCTGTCAGACCTCTGTGGCAAGCAGCTGCTTGAGGGGGTAATTTTTCTTTGCTATTTTTTCTAAATATAAAGTAATCAGTTTCATTTTAATACTAATTTTTTTTAAACCACTAGTTAAATTTTAAGTTTCATTTTTTCTCATAGTGATCTGTTGAGGCCCGGTTCTATTTAGATGTCTCTCTTGGGTAACAATACAAGTCCATCAGTCACGTGGCCATATCTGAAGGCAAAGATTCATTTCTATTTGTTCGCTTCGGTCGCTTAATCCTCTAGTAACGAAAACCTCATTTTCATGCCCAGCCTCCAAGTTTCTAGACCAGAGATAACACTTGGAGGAAATCGGTTAAAAAACAGACCAGCGAGCTTAAAAGCAAAAGGACAAAGAAATCCCAAGTCGTCCATCCCATTGGATTTCCAATAAAAAAAGTCTTCTGGGTTTCGAAGAATCTTCCTGGCCAGGGAGACAATAATGCTCGGATGTCACTTTACTGGGATCTGGAAGAAAACAATCAGCCTGAAAAATAAATCAATGTTTGTGGGGAGGAAAGGTGCGGGGGGGGAGGAGAAAGATAAGGTTGGGAGGGACGATTAGAGAAAAAAATAAAGGCTGTTGGTTAAGTAACAGGGAGGGGCCGAAAAAAGACAGTGTCAAAGTAAAAAGATATTTGAACAGAAAAAACAGCGAAAAATCGAAGGAAATTTATGGAGGGGGAAAATAAATAAGAGAGACAATAAACTGGAAGAAAATCAAAACCGTCGAAGTGTCTTTGATGTGACGTGGCATCAGGTAAAATAACCCGAAGTTCGGAGTGAAGTGATGTGAAATTCAAGAGCACAAATAATTAAGGAGAACAAATAGAGAGGAAGCTCGCGACGCACGAGGAGAGGAGGGAAGCAATCGCCGAGAGAAATGCTCTGGCCTCGTGCACGATGCGAGGAAGAATCGAACAAATGACGGATCAGGGCGCGCGGAGGAACATAGGCAGGAAATGAAACTGAATGGAAGGAAAAGGGGGAGAGTTGAAGAGGTAAAAAGAAAAAGAGTTCAGTTTGTCAAGTGACCGAGTGGCGGGAGAATGTGGCGGGGAAAGTGGGGGGCGGGGAAAGTGGGGAGAATGCCGTCGGAGCGGAAATGGAATACGTCATTCAGTGGGGTAAGCCATTGTCGCAGTTTTATCAGATTTTAATGCAGGGATGTTGTTAATGGCAACCTGAGAGGCTACGCGAGACTCTGAGACTGCGCAGTTGATGCTCCGACAGTTCTCAAATGTCACTGGTTGGCGCTCTGCTAGTGCTCATCGATCATTGGTTTGAAAAGCCATGTATAAGTCATTGACCTGACACAAGGAAAACGTCGAAGCGTCGACTGCGCAGTCTCAAAATTTCACCTGGCCTCCTCGACTGCCAACCTATGGATTCGGTTGCTTTACTCAGAGCGGCGATTTTTTGCACACAATGGGCTGAATAACAATTTTCATTTAAAAACTTATTGAAGTATAAACATTTGTGTCATTTATCAAAGTTGACAACACAAGAGTTGAAGATCTCGCTAGTTGAAAACATAAATAATCACAATTCAAGTTTACCTGCATGTAGATATTTTTGTACAAAACTTAGTGAAGGCAACTAAATAAGATTAATCAAAACACATCAAAGGTTATTTTGATTTGGCGTTCCACAGGGATCAGTTCTGGGAGCGAAATAATTTTTGTTATATTTAATTATAATTATTTTTAAACAGTTCACGGTGAATTCTGACTAACAATCCAATTAATCACCTCTTTTTTAAACAATATATTGCTATTTTTCTGTTTAATTTCACATAATGAATTAAACAAATAAATAAGTAAAAAAAGTTAAACAAATAAATAGCAATATCCGTGATGAGTTTCAAATATTTATGCATTAGGTTTGGAATGATAAGATTATTGTTTTCTACTGTTCTAGTTTTATATACGTTAATAACTAAAGCAAGTTTCTCTCCAATTTTATGAGCAAATAAAAATAGTTTTTGTTTGTATATTTTATCCGTATTTAGTAATTTTATTTCCATAAAGCTGATCTTTGAGGAGTCACATTTGCGTTTATAAGTAATGATTTTAAGTACATATTTTTGTATTTGAGTCAATTGTTTTAAATAAATTTCCGGTAATTTTTCCCCCTTATGATAATTGCGTACTGTAATCTAGCATATATTGAACTGTAACATATACAGTGGACCCCCGATATAACGCGCATGTCGGGCGGGAAACAACACCCGCGTTAAAAGGTGAACCGTGTTATACCGAGCGGCGCGGTGGCGACACAATAAATTTCACACTGTAAGCTTTTCTGTTACTCATCATGCATACAATAATTAAACACTATTCAAAATACATGCAGGAACGCAATACATACACAATTACTCAATACGCAGTAACAATAAAATGCGATACTCACTAACGCCGCACGGACCTGTATAAACATGTTTGAACTTATCGCGAACATCGCCCGCGCTATAACCGAGTGCGCGGTATAGCGAGCAGCGCTATAACGAAGGTCCACTGTATTTATTATTAATTTGCGTATCTACTATCTCTCTTAAAGTGTAAAATTTCGGAATAACATTTTAATTTTTTTACATTATGCTACTTATATTATGCTCATTCCATTTCAAATGTTTATCAAAATGTACACCTAACTATTTAATTTTGTTACACTATCTATTATAGGACACTTTTTACACGTTCTAATATTCGTGTTAAAATTAGAGCAATTAATCTGATGGTATATAAATCATCAATATCGGTATTTTGACATTAACGCGCATGTATTTAGTTTTATTGACGTTAATGGATAAATGATTATTTGCAAACCACATCATAAGAACTCTTAAATCAGCATAGATCTTATTCCTTAACTGAAGATCATCGTGAGCATTATAAATTAATGTTTATCATCCGCAACAAATACGATACTACCTTGTAGTTTAAGTTCCGAAAGGTCATTAATATAAATGCAAAAATAAATTGGGTCCCAGAACTGATCCCTGTAGAACGCCAAATAACATTTGTTTCTTTTCTCTTAGAATACCGCCGATTTTTACCTGTTGAGTTCTGTTGTTTATATAAAAGCAAAACCACTTTAATAGAGCACCTCTTTTAGATAATTATTAATATATATAATTAAAAATATATTATATTATATATAAAATAATAAATATATATAAAACAATAATATAAATATATATATATAATATAATAACAAAAATAAATAAAATAAAAATATATAATATATAATATAATAATAAATGTATAACATATAATTAGTTATATGTAATTTTCTCTAATTTTGTAATTAGCATATCTCTAGATGTAGAATAAAAAGTCTAAAAACGTACAGCTACCTTATTCCGATTATTAATGCCATTATAAATTAATTGTGTAAGTTGCGCTACGGCATCTTCTGTGCCATCTTTCTCACGAAATACAAATTGCTTTTCTGAAACTACATTACATTTCTTTAGGTAAGACGTTAACCTATCACCTACTACTTCTCCATTATTTAAGTGGGGCGGGGTGGCTCAGTCGGTAGCGCGCCAGGCTCGTAATCTGTAGTTCCCAGGTGGGTCAGCGTTGAGATTTATCTCCGCAAAATTCCCCGCTCTGCCCACGGTCAGTAGGGGACACCGATGGGCTTGGAAAGGCCGCCGTCCGTCGGATGGGACATTAAGCCGTGGCCCCGTGTGCGGGAGAGCCATACCCTGTGCACGTTAAAGAACACGCTGGATGGCCTTGACGGGAGGCTACCATCTGTCTCCCAACAGCTGTTCCAGTGGATCCCCTCCCCCAATATTCTCTAAGCCTTCGGGGTTCATGCGACCTGGCCATTTAACCCATGGTGTGCAAAAAAGTGCCGCTCAGAGGTAAAACAACCCAACCCATTATTTAAGAAAAACTTACCTGTATGGAAATCGGTCTATGATTACTTACTTCTAGTTAATCCCCATTTTGGTAAATGGGAGTTACTATTGAATTTTTAAAGGATGACGGAAAAATCCACTTGCTATAGACGAATTAATGATTGCGTCAGATACGAATGATTTATTTTTTGCAATAGATAAATCATTATATTATTTTCACTGGAGGCTTTGTTGGCTTTCAATCTATTGGCAATTTCTGCTATTTTTCCCCTGTTGTCGGGGAAAAGACCATTGAATTTGGACTTTCATGTATTTCAGTATATCGTTGTCATTAGTTTGAGGATCTGAATCTTTTCTTTCTTTTTCCAGGGAATCTTTTCCAGGATTCTTTTTTTTTGAGAAAATTTTTTTTTTTTTTTTTTTTTCCCCCCCCACGAAAATCTTTTTTCTTTTACCAGGAAGTATCGTCCATGATGACTTTTCTCTATCCATTTTAATGGTTCATATTTCTTCGTCTCCATTTCGTTAACTAAATTTTTCCAGGGAGGTTGGGCGCCTTGCATTAGCCCTTCCATAATACCTTCTTTCCGTATCCAAAAGGGGCGGGGGTGGCTCAGTCGGTAGTGCGTCAGGCTCGTAATCTGTAGTTCCCAGGTTCGAGTCCCAGCTGGGTCAGCGTTGAGATTTATCTCCGCAAAATTCCCCGCCCTGCCCACGGTCAGTAGGGGACACCGATGGACTTGGAAAGGCCACCGTCCGTCGGACGGGACGTTAAGCCGTGACCCCGTGTGCGGGAGAGCCATATCCTGTGCACATTAAAGAACACGCTGGATGGCCTTGAGGGGAGGCTACCATCTGTCTCCCAACAGCTATTCCAGTGGGTACCCTCCCCCAACCTTCTCTGAGCCTTCGGGGGTCCATGTGACCTGGCAATTTAGCCCATTGTGTGCGAAAAAGTGCCGCTCAGAGGTAAAACAACCCAACCCGTATCCTAACTAATTGGGTTGCAATATGGCCTCAGTTGTCCTTGAGCCATGAAACCCCAAACAACAAAATAATTGAAACTTAGTATTTTAATGTTCTAAGAGTTGTTCACAATCGGAGTCTATTTTCTCAAGCATGTGGATAGCATTTGTCGCTATTAGGTACTTTTCTTGCCTCATGGAACCGTAAAGTCATCCAGCGTGCTCTTTAATCAGGTCAGGGGTTGGGTTGTTTTCCCTCTGAGCATCACTTTTTTTTGCACAAAATGAGCTAAATGCCAGATCACAAGGTCCCCGAGGACTCAGCGTGAGGACTCGAACCTGGGAACTGTCGATTACGACCCTGGGCACTACCGACTGAGCCACCACCACCACCCTGTACCCCTTCAAGCAGCTGCTTGACACAGAGGTCTGATAGGAGCCTGTCAGTTTATACGCCATAGGGAAGGTCTATGAGGATGGCAGGAACTCATCAGAAAACAATATAAGCATCCATGAACACTAGGTCCCTTTGATCAATAGCCAAACACTCTAACCACTCTGCCATGGAACGGCTACAAGGCTAAGTCACATGGACCCCAAAGGCACAGAGAAGATTGGAGGAAGGGGAACCACTGGAAAGTTGTTACGAGACAAATGGTAGCCTCCCGTGAATGCCATCTAGCGTGTTCTTGAACATGCACAGGTTATGGCCAACACCACCTAGAACGGATATACGATATTCCAGGTAAAACATTACCCATTATCATCTCCATCTGAGAATAAGCGCAGTTGGAATAAGTAAAAACATATAACAAGTAAACCACCCGTTGGTTGGCCCCTAGAGGTTAACATAAAACACAAGCTAAAAATAGCATATATCATGCACAAGAGACCTAAATCGAGTAGCTTTCCTCAGAGAAAGCCATCATTTTATTTCTCTTATTAAGAATATTATGATCATAATTAAGCCATCCCATGGCCGAGTGGTTAGCGCGCTTGGCTACTGATCTAAGGGACCTGGGTTCGAGCCCCGGGTAAGGCATTGATGTGTGTCGTTTTTCTGCTGAGGTCCTGCCATCCTCTCAGATCTTCTACTCTGGCATATAAACTGACAGGCTCCTGTCAGACCTCTGTGGCAAGCAGCTGCTTGAGGGGGTTTTTATTTTTTTTTAATTAAGCAAAGAAGAAATAATCTCATTTGGATTATTTTTAACAGCCTCAAAAAACTTTTTTGAGATGCCTTTAATATGAATATATATATGTGATCGATGCCCAAGTCTTATGAAGTTGTCTGTTAGTAAAAAATCAAGGGGCATCGACCGCCGATCTCAATATTTTGTTTTGCAAGACCTGAATCTTTCGTACATTCGTGGAGGTGGTGTTCGCCCATATAGGGGAAGCATAAGTTATTATCGGACGAATTACCATGTTGTGCAATAATAATTTATGGTCAATCATCAAGATAGCATTTCTCCAAAGGAGAAGTCTTAGTTGGCATCTCACTGCATTGACTTTAGCTATAATATCATGAATATGAGGGTCCCGTTTGAGCTTTTGATGTAGGGTTATACCCAAGTATTTGATGGTCTTTTGCCATTCAATTGGTTTATTTAAAATATTAAATCATTTTGGGTTTTTAATAAGTTTTCCACTGAAGAGGATGGCAATGCTCTTCTCAGTGTTTATCTTGACCTTCCATTTATCGTACCACTCCTCCACCTCATCAAGACATCTCTGCAGCCTGTCTGTAGCAATCACTGGACCCAATGAGGGGGAAAGAAGGGCGATATCATCAATAAGTTGGGCTAATAGGATGCGATCAAAAGATGGCATATCATAAAGGTAGAATGAAAAGAGAGAAGGGCCTAGGAGAGAGCCTTGGGGTACACCAGCGGCCATTACTCTCTTTGTAGATAGAAAGGTTTTAACTTGCACTTGAAAAGTTCTCTTTGACTAATATGACTGTGAAATACTGGTAAAACCCGAAGGTACACCGATCTTGATTAACTTGTAAATTAAACCATCCGTCCAGACGCGGTCAAAAGCTTTAGCCACGTCTGGAAAGACAGCAGCAACTGTTTCTTTCTGATTCAAAGATTCGGCGATTTTCTCCGTAACTCTGAGACTTTGATGATCAGTTGATCTGTTTCGCATGAAACCAAACTGGGCTTCAGGCAAGACAGGGTGCAGGAAGAGAACATCATACAATCTGGTCCGAATCATTCGCTCAAACAGCTTGCCCAAGCAAGAGAGCAAGCTGATTGGGCGATAACTCAGAGGAAATGTTGGGTTCTTTCCCGGCTTGTCGATAAGCCGAACAAAAGCATTTTTCCAAATATCAGGAAAAGTATGGTTTATAAGAAGTATATTAAAAATAGAACAAAGCTGGGTTATGGCTTTCTCAGGAAAATGCCTCAACATCCTGTTCGATATTTTGTCAGGACCGTTGCCAGGACCGTAGTCATCCTGTTCGATATTTTGTCAGGACCAGTAGCTTTATTTAATTTAAGCTTCTTGATAGCCTGAATCAATTCCTGAGGAGAGGTAAATAAAATTTTTGATCTTTGTGTCTGATCAAAACATAAAAGTTCATCCTGTACCTCCTCGCAGGTTTCATGGTCGGAAAGGTCTAAATTCTCCTGAAATTGTAGATCAAGAGCATCTGCAAATGTCTCAGATTAATCTTCTTCACTATAACATATTCCTGATTCCCCATGAATGGGAGGGTAATTCAGGTGAGGGTCTAGAATTCTAGAATTTCCCTTTATCTAGAATTTCTAGAATAAAAAATTTAAATCTATAATTTCTCTATCATTTGCATTTGATAAAGATGCTTTATTTGCAACTGCATTAGCATAAGAAACCTGTGGAGTAACAGGCTTGCTATTTGTCTTCTTTAAAGGAAGGATCTTCTCCCTTGAAGCAGTCACAACGTCCCGTTTGAGAAAGTGGGTACATTCTTTATAATTAGCCATATGGCTAAGGCCACAATTGGCACATTTAGGAGGAGTATCGGATTTATGTCGAGCGCAATCTTTAGTAGGATGCTCATCCGCACATTTCACGCATCTCGGGAGATTGTAACACCCACTTTGAGCATTTCCATACCTCTGGCATCTATGGCACTGAGTTGGGCTCTTTTTGGCTCTGTAGCTCTCTATCTTAATCTTTAGGTGAAAGAGATCTGAGATGTCGTATATTTTCTTGTTAGCTGCAATTTTGGCCAGCTCCACAAGGAATAATACTGTTACCAATATTCTCTCTTTCCCACGCTTCAGCTGAGATATCTTAATGACTGAGAATCCTAAGCCTACTAGTTCTCGTTTCATTTCCTCACAGTCAACATCAGTAGGTAAGTTTTTCAACACTAATTTCAGGGTTTTTTTTCGGCCTTTAATTTTTAAGTATGAAATTGTTGTTTGGTTGTTTAAAATTTTTTCACAAATGCACGATAATCATCAATGCATTTGGTTTGAATGCGGATCGAGTCTCCTGAATTCTTGTCAGTGAAACTTTCTACTGCTATCCTGGTTAATTCCTGATGAATAGTGGGGGCGGGGGTGGCTCAGTCGGTAGCGCGCCAGGCTCGTAATCTGTAGTTCCCAGGTGCGAGTCCCAGCTGAGTCAGCGTTGAGATTTATCTCCGCAAAATTCACCACCCTGCCTACTGTCAGTAGGGGACACCGATGGGCTTGGAAAGGCCGCCGTCCGTCGGATGGGACGTTAAGCCGTGGCCCCTGTGCGGGAGAGCCATACCCTGTGCACGTTAAAGAACACGCTGGATGGCCTTGACAGGAGGCTACCATCTGTCTCCTAACAGCTGTTCCAGTGGGTCCCCTCCCCCAACATTCTCTGAGCTTCGGGGTCCATGTGACCTGGCCATTTAGCCCATGGTGTGCAAAAAAGTTCCACTCAGAGCTAAAACAACCCAACCCAACTGATGAATAGTTGTCCAGTTTTTAGGAGGTAGGAGTATTATGGGGGGAATTTTTTCTCTCCTATTTCCCTTAGCTTAGGATTGAGCAAGATCTTCATTTTCGTCCATTTCAGACTCATTTGGCCACTGTCTTAGATGAAGACCAGATTTTCTTCATCTAAGACAGAAAATCTGGTTTTTGAAATATAATCACTCTCAACAGAATGCGAGAGGGATCTTTTACGTCCTTCCTTGACCTTTTTAAAACCATCATTGACTGTGTCAAATTCTTTGTGAGACTCAATTTGTAAAATATTGGAGTTATTATCATTATTTGGTGTAGTATCCACGTCATTCATTGGATTACTAGTACAGTCGCATAAAAAAAAAAACCGAAAACTATGGTTGATTACAGAATTCAGAAAAAATATCTGGCAACGATTTTTTTTAGAAATCAGTGATCTGGCAACCTTCGTGTCACGTGACACAAAGGTTGCCAGATCACTGATTTCTAAAGAAATCATTGCCAGATATTTTTTTCTGAATTCTGTAATCAACCATAGTGTTCGGATATTTTTTTGAGCGACTGTACATTGGTCAGATGTAGAGGTGCTTGCCAGCTTGGCAACATCAATGACATTTTCCATACTTTGGCATTCATCATTACATGTATGTTCATTGATCTCTTTTTCGAGTTCATTTATCTCTTTCCCTTGGTGCTGATGGGGCGGGGGTGGCTCAGTCGGTAGCGCGCCAGGCTCGTAATCTGTAGTTCCCAGTTCGAGTCCCAGCTGGGTAAGCGTTGAGATTTATCTCCGCAAAATTCCCCCCCCCCCTGCCCACGGTCAGTAGGGGACACCGATGGGCTTGGAAAGGCCGCCGTCCGTCGGATGCGACGGACGGCGGCCTTTCCCAACAGCTGTTCCAGTGGGTCCCCTCCCCCAACCTTCTCTGAGCCTTCGGGGTCCATGTGACCTGGCCATTTAGCCCATGGTGTGCAAAAAAAGTGCCGCTCAGTGGTAAAACAACCCAACCCTATGAAGGAGAGCCATACCCTGTGCACGTTGAAAACACACTGGATGGCTTTGACGGGAGGCTACCATCTGTCTCCCAACAGCTGTTCCAGTGGGTTCCCTCCCCCAACCTTCTCGGAGCCTTCGGGGTCCATGTGACCTGGCCATTTAGCCCATGGTGTGCAAAAAAGTGCCGCTCAGAGGTAAAACAACCCAACGTTAAAGAAGACGCTGGATGGCCTTGACGGGATGTTACCATCTGTCTCCCAACAGCTGTTCCAGTGGGTTCCCTCCCCCAACCTTCTCTGAGCCTTCGGGGTCCATGTGACCTAGCCATTTAGCCCATGGTATGCAAAAAAGTGCCGCTCAGTGGTAAAACAACCCAACCCTATGAAGGAGAGTCATACCCTGTGCACGTTAAAGGACACGCTGGATGGCCTTGACGGTAGGCTACCATCTGTCTCCCAACAGCTGTTCCAGTGGGTTCCCTCCCCCAACCTTCTCTGAGCCTTCGGGGTCCATGTGACCTGGCCATTTAGCCCATGGTGTGCAAAAAGTGCCGCTCAGAGGTAAAACAACCCAACCCAACCCTTGGTGCTGTATGCAAGATATCCAAACCCTGTGCACGTTAAAGAACGTGCTAGATGGCCTTCACGGGAGGCTACCATCTGTCTCCTACCATCTGTCTCTTGTTCAGTGAGTTCTCTTCACCCAACTTTCTCTGAGCCCTTGGGGTCCTTGTGACCTCGCCATTTAGCTCATAGTGCGTAAAAAAATTGCAAAGATAAAACAGCTCGCTGTTGAAAAAGTTGCATTTTTGGTGTACTGAATTTAATTGTTAACAAGATAACAGGAAACTAGATGCTTTTGATTCCAGCTGCTTACGCAGTTATCTTGGGCATTAGGTGGTTCAACTTTGTAACTAATGATGAGGTTAGGCAAAGGAGTCTGCAACCTCCTTTAAGCAGCATATTGTGCAGAGAGAGACTCCGTTGGTTTGGCCATGTTGCCCTTATGAATAATTATAGATTGGCGAATAGGGTTATGAACAGTGTGCCTAAAGGCCTCAGAAAGAAGGGGAGACCTAGGATGCGGTGGGCAGACAATGTCAAACAGGACCTTGTTAGAGTTGGTGTGCAGTGGCCAGATGCAGTAGATGTAGCTCAGGATAGACTTGCTTGGAGAACTAAGTTGTACGGTCTGGTTGGACCTCCGTAGCCCATGGCTGCTTCAGGATGATGATGATGATGAATTTAATTATCAACCTTCTGGCTGAAGCGATTAGTTTGAGTAACTCCGAGCCAAGAATGGAAAAAAAAAATCCCTAAATAAACTTGAAACTGATTAATGCAAAAATTGCAAAAAAAAACAACAACGAAAAAGCAGCTTTATGATTTGATACAGATGATTCAAATGATGCAAAAGAATTTGCTTATAAAAAACGCCGATTATCACAGAATGATCCCAAGGTATGTAATTAAAACGGCGGAAAAATTAAAAAGAAACTCAAATATTTAATGATGCAGCGGCAAAAATGAAATTGCTGCAAACAAAAGAATTAATTGTAACAATAAAAAAAAGGAGAAAATGTGTTATGCGACAATAATTAGAGTTCTTTCGTAACATCATACTGTTGTTAATTAATATGTTAAATTTGAATCGTGACATTTGTATTTGTCGTTTCTTATTTTTTGTGAACTTAATTTAGAGATAATTAAATGCAGACTGTTTTCTTGCGCGCCCCGGTGGACGAGGGTCTTTGGAGCAAAGGCACTTGGGGTCAAGCTCCGGATAAAAGGCTTTTCTCACCAATATTCTCTGTGGCGTATTATACCGAGAGGCTCCTGTCACTTCCGAGACAGCTGATTGAGGGGTAGTTAATTCTTTTATTAAGAGACCGCTTTGTTACATTCGCCGAATATGACTTAGTGCAGCAAACATTTAAAAGTTTTATTTTAATTTTTAGCTACAGTTTTGTTTAGGGATGCATTTTAGAGGTCTTGAATTAAAAACCGCGATTTCTGTTTTTCAACACCGGTTTTTATTAGGAACTCCATCCTAACTTCTTTTACCCCAAACCCAGGGAGGGGGGATAATTACCGTTCAGAAGATAGAGATTTCCTATTCAAAAGGTTTAATGAAAAAAAAAAAGACTGCAGTAGCTGCTGTGCAATTAATAATGCTTCGTGTTATTCATAACAAGATTAGGAGTCAGCAATCTTTTTTGAGAGAAAAGCAGCAAGGCTCTCAAATACGGACTTCCTCAGCACCAATGGGGCGGGGGTTGCTCAGTCGGTAGCGCGCCAGGCTCGTAATCTGTAATTCCCAGGTTCGAGTCCCAGCTGGGTCAACGTTGAGATTTATCTCCGCAAAATTCTCCCCTTGCCCACGGTCAGTAGGAGACACCGATGGGCTTGGAAAGGCCGCCGTCCGTCGGATGCGACGTTAAGCCGTGGCTCCGTTGTGGGAAGGCCATACTCTGTGCACGTTAAAGAACACGCTGGATGGCCTTGACGGGAGGCTACCATCTGTCTCCCAACAGATGTTCCAGTGGGTCTCCTCCCCCAACCTTCTCTGAGCCTCCGGAGTCCATGTGACCTGGTCGTTTAGCCCATGGTGTGCAAAAAAGTGCCGCTCAGAGGTAAAACATCCAACGTTAAAGAACACGCTGGATGGCCTTGATGGGAGGCTACCATCTGTCCCCCAACATCTGTTCCAGTGGGTCCCCTCCCCCAACCTTCTCTGAGCCTTCGGGGTTCATGTGACCTGACCATTTAGCCCATGGTGTGCAAAAAAGTGCCGCTCAGAGGTAAAACAATCCAACGTTAAAGAACACGCTGGATGGCCTTGATAGGAGGCTACCATCTGTCCCCGAACATCTGCTCCAGTGGGTCCCCTCCCCCAACCTTCTCTGAGCCTTCGGGGTCCATATGACCTGACCATTTAGCCCATGGTGTGCAAAAAAGTGCCGCTCAGAGGTAAAACAATCCAACGTTAAAGAACACGCTGGATGGCCTTGATGGGAGGCTACCATCTGTCCCCCAACCTTCTCTGAGCCTTCGGGGTCCATGTGACCTGGCCAATTTAGCCCATGGTGTGCAAAAAAGTGCCGCTCAGAGGTAAAACAACCCAACGTTAAAGAACACGCTGGATGGCCTTGACGGGAGGCTACCATCTGTCTCCCAACATCTGTTCCAGTGGGTCCCCTCCCCCAACCTTCTCTGAACCTTCGGGGTCCATGTGACCTGGCCAATTTAGCCCATGGTGTGCAAAAAAGTGCCGCTCAGAGGTAAAACAACCCAACCCTCAGCACCAAAGTGACCAAGGATAGACCTGATGAGAGCCAAAGAGTCCAAGAATACAGCTGGTGAGCGTCAAAGTATCGAATCACATGCCTGATGGCACCAAATAGTTGTGCTCATGAGGTTCAAAGTTCCAGGGATGCATCTGATGAGGACCAAAATGTCTAATGAACATCTGGTGAGAACCAAAATGTCAAATGAACATCTGGTGAGAACCAAAATGTCTAATGAACATCTGGTGAGAACCAAAATGTCTAATGAACATCTGATGAGGACCAAAATGTCTAATGAACATCTGGTGAGAACCAAAATGTCTAATGAACATCTGGTGAGAACCAAAATGTCTAATGAACATCTGGTGAGAACCAAAATGTCTAATGGACATCTGATGAGGACCAAAATGTCTAATGAACATCTGGTGAGAACCAAAATGTCAAATGAACATCTGGTGAGAACCAAAATGTCTAATGAACATCTGATGAGGACTAAAATGTCAAATGATCATCTGGTGAGAACCAAAATGTCTAATGAACATCTGGTGAGAACCAAAATGTCTAATGAACATCTGATGAGGACCAAAATGTCTAATGAACATCTGGTGAGAACCAAAATGTCTAATGAATATCTGATGAGGACCAAAATGTCTAATGAACATCTGGTGAGGACCAAAATGTCTAATGAACATCTGGTGAGAACCAAAATGTCTAATGAACATCTGATGAGGACCAAAATGTCAAATGAACATCTGGTGAGAACCAAAATGTCTAATGAACATCTGGTGAGAACCAAAATGTCTAATGAACATCTGATGAGGACCGAAATGTCAAATGAACATCTGGTGAGAACCAAAATGTCTAATGAACATCTGATGAGGACCAAAATGTCTAATGAACATCTGGTGAGAACCAAAATGCCCAAGGACACACTTTTCAGCTCCAGATTGTCTGAGGAAACACCTGACCACCAAAATATCCAAAGGACAGACCTGACGACCATCAAAGTGTTCAAGGACAGACCTGATGACCACCGAAGTGTCCCAGGATAGCTCAGCATTTTTTTTTTGAGAGGAAAGCACCAAGGCTTCCAAAGTCTGTATTTTTCCGGGTAGAGTTATAAGCAGGGCCTGATGACCACCATAGTGTAGTTAAGTTAAATTCAAATATTAATATTAACTGCATTGTCTTAATAAATAATGTAAAATATATCGCTTTTTGTACTGGCTATCTCAACGTAGGCATATTTCGGACTCGAATTAAAGGGATATTAATTCTGTGAAATTTTATTAAATCTGAAAAATTTTATTAATTCTGTTAAAACTTATTAACTCTGCGAAATTTTATTAAACCTTGAAATTTCATTGATTCTGTGGAATTTCATTAATTCTGTGAAATTTTATTAAATCCGAAATTTTATTAATTCTCTAAAATTTTATTAATTCTGTGAAATTTTATTAAATCTGTAAAATCTAATTAAATCTGTGAAATTTTATTTATTCCGCGAAATTTTATTAATTCTGTGAAATTTTATTAATTCTGTGAAATTTCATTATATCTGCGAAATTTTATTAAATTTGCGAAATTTTATTTATTCCGCGAAATTTTATTAATTCTGTGAAATTTTATTAAATCTGCGAATCATAAAAATTCATGCTCTATAAGTAAGCTTGTCTTTTTTAATTTTATAATATGGCGATTATTAATTATGTTAGATTTTAATATCTGAATCTGGGATCTTAAGTCTACTTTGATGTCATTTGAAAAATATTGATTAAACATCCTCGTAATTCAGGTTCATCGGTTATTTGAGATTGATATTTTTATGGTGCAAATGTGCTGGGCCGTATTAAGCGGAACGCAAAACCCTCAATGGACCCGAAGGAAAAGGGCAACCCGTGGGTACACTCTTTCAGGTCATTCAGTCCTCTTTTAGACGGCACAGTTATGCCCTTTTTTGCTGTTTACACGATGTCACTTTAGAAATTGAACGCTGCTTACAAAGTTAAAAGGAAATGAATACCACACTCAATAAATATTGTTTCATGAATTGAATCTTGTATTACATGAAAATTTAAAAGTTTATATTACCATCATTTCTATTTACAATTTTAAACATACGGTTGCAGTTTCAACGTGGTGCTAGGTGTGTGGTATATGTATTTTAAATACATGGGCCCATTGGTCTCGATGCGTGGGGCCCTATGGGATTTGAATGAGTGGAGTTCTATGGGACTTGAATGAGTGGGTGGAAAATGAATGAGTGGTATGGGACTCGAATGAGTGGGTTGAATGAGTAGGACCCTTTGGGACTTGAATGAGTGAGGCCCTATGGAATTTGAATGAGTGGAGTCCTATGGGACGTACGAGTAAGGCCCTATGGAACTTAAATGAGTGGGGCCCTATGCGACACGAATGAGTGGGGCCCTAGGCGACACGAATGAGTGGAGCCCTAAGGCACTTGAATGAGTAGGTGGAAAATGAATGAGTGGTATGGGACTGGAATGAGTGACTTGAATGAGTAGGGCCCTATGGGACTTGAATGAGTGAGGCCCTATTGAATTTGAATGAGTGGAGTCCTATGGGACTTGAATGAGTGGAGTCCTAAGGGACTTGAATGAGTAGGTGGAAAATGAATGAGTGATATGGGACTGGAATGAGTGAGTTGAAGGAGTAGGACTCTATGGGACTTGAATGAGTGAGGCCCTATTGAATTTGAATGAGTGGAGTCCTATGGGACATGAATGAGTAAGTCCCTATGGAGCTTAAATGAGTAGGACTCTAGGCGACTTGAATGAGTGGAGCCCTAAGGGGCTTGAATAAGTCGGTGGAAAATGCATGAGTCAATGGGACTGGAATGAGTGGATTGGATGAGTAGGACCCTATGTGACTTGAATGAGTGAGGCTCTGTGGAATTTGAATGAGTGGAGTCCTATGGGACTTGAATGAGTGGAGTCCTATGGGACTTGAATGAGTGGAGTCCTATGGGACTTGAATGAGTGGAGTCCTATGGGACTTGAATGAGTGGAGTCCTATGAGACTTGAATGAGTGGAGCCCTGTGGGACTTGAACGAGTCGGTGGAAAATGAATGAGTGGTATGGGACAGGAATGAGTGGCTTAAATGAGTAGGACCCTATGGGACTTCAATGAGTGAGGTCCTATGGGATTTGAATGAGTGGAGTCCTATGGGACGAATGAGTAAGGCCCTATGGAACTTAAATGAGTGGGGCCCTAGGCGACTTGAATGAGAGGAGCCCTATGGAACTTGAATGAGTGGGTGAAAAATGAATGAGTGGTATGGGACTGGAATGAGTGGGTTGAATGAGTAGGACCCTATGGGACTTGAATGAGTGAGGCCCTGTGGAATTTGAATGAGTGGAGTCCTATGGGACTTGAATGAGTGGAGTCCTGTGAGACTTGAATGAGTGGAGACCTATGGGACTTGAATGAGTGGGCGGAAAACGAATGAGTGGTATGGGACTGGAATGAGTGGGTTGAATGAGTAGGACCCTATGGGACTTGAATGAGTGAGGCCCTATTGAATTTGAATGAGTGGAGTCCTATGGGACTTGAATGAGTGGAGTCCTGTGAGACTTGAATGACTGGAGACCTATGGGACTTGAATGAGTGGGCGGAAAATGAATTAGTGGTATGGGACTGGAATGAGTGGGTTGAATGAGTAGGACACTATCGGACTTGAATGAGTGAGGCCCTATTGAATTTGAATGAGTGGAGTCCTATGGGACTTGAATGAGTGGAGTCCTGTGAGACTTGAATGAGTGGAGACCTATGGGACTTGAATGAGTGGGCGGAAAATGAATGAGTGGTATGGGACTGGAATGAGTGGGTTGAATGAGTAGGACACTATGGGACTTGAATGAGTGAGGCCCTATTGAATTTGAATGAGTGAGTCCTATGGGACTTGAATGAGTGGAGTCCTGTGAGACTTGAATGAGTGGAGACCTATGGGACTTGAATGAGTGGGCGGAAAATGAATGAGTGGTATGGGACTGGAATGAGTGGATTGAATGAGTAGGACCCTATGGGACTTGAATGAGTGAGGCCCTATTGAATTTGAATGAGTGGAGTCCTATGGGACTTGAATGAATGGAGTCCTAAGGGACTTGAATGAGTAGGTGGAAAATGAATGAGTGGTATGGGACTGGAATGAGTGAGTTGAATGAGTAGGGCCCTATGGGACTTGAATGAGTGAGGCCCTATTGAATTTGAATCAGTGGAGTCCTATGGGACTTGAATGAGTGGAGTCCTAAGGGACTTGAATGAGTAGGTGGAAAATGAATGAGTGGTATGGGACTGGAATGAGTGAGTTGAAGGAGTAGGACTATGGGACTTGAATGAGTGAGGCCCTATTGAATTTGAATGAGTGGAGTCCTATGGGACTTGAATGAGTAAGTCCCTATGGAACTTAAATGAGTAGGACTCTAGGCGACTTGAATGAGTGGAGCCCTAAGGGGCTTGAATGAGTCGGTGGAAAATGCATGAGTCAATGGGACTGGAATGAGTGGATTGAATGAGTAGGAACCTATGTGACTTGAATGAGTAAGGCTCTGTGGAATTTGAATGAGTGGAGTCCTATGGAACTTGAATGAGTGGAGTCCTATGGGACTTGAATGAGTGGAGTCCTATGGGACTTGAATGAGTGGAGTCCTATGGGACTTGAATGAGTGGAGTCCTATGGGACTTGAATGAGTGGAGTCCTATGAGACTTGAATGAGTGGAGCCCTGTGGGACTTGAACGAGTGGGTGGAAAATGAATGAGTGGTATGGGACAGGAATGAGTGGCTTAAATGAGTAGGACCCTATGGGACTTCAATGAGTGAGGTCCTATGGGATTTGAATGAGTGGAGTCCTATGGGACGAATGAGTAAGGCCCTATGGAACTTAAATGAGTGGGGCCTTAGGCGACTTGAATGAGTGGGTCCCTAGGCGACTTGAATGAGAGGAGCCCTATGCGACTTGAATGAGTGGGTGGAAAATGAATGAGTGGTATGGGACTGGAATGAGTGGGTTGAATGAGTAGGACCCTATGGGACTTGAATGAGTGAGGCCCTGTGGAATTTGAATGAGTGGAGTCCTATGGGACTTGAATGAGTGGAGTCCTGTGAGACTTGAATGAGTGGAGACCTATGGGACTTGAATGAGTGGGCGGAAAATGAATGAGTGGTATGGGACTGGAATGAGTGGGTTGAATGAGTAGGACCCTATGGGACTTGAATGAGTGAGGCCCTATTGAATTTGAATGAGTGGAGTCCTATGGGACTTGAATGAGTGGAGTCCTAAGGGACTTGAATGAGTAGGTGGAAAATGAATGAGTGGTATGGGACTGGAATGAGTGAGTTGAATGAGTAGGGCCCTATGGGACTTGAATGAGTGAGACCCTATTGAATTTGAATGAGTGGAGTCCTAAGGGACTTGAATGAGTAGGTGGAAAATGAATGAGTGGTATGGGACTGGAATGAGTGAGTTGAAGGAGTAGGACTCTATGGGACTTGAATGAGTGAGGCCCTATTGAATTTGAATGAGTGGAGTCCTATGGGACTTCAATGAGTAAGTCCATATGGAACTTAAATGAGTAGGACTCTAGGCGACTTGAATGAGTGGAGCCCTAAGGGGCTTGAATGAGTCGGTGGAAAATGCATGAGTCAACGGGACTGGAATGAGTGGATTGAATGAGTAGGACCCTATGTGACTTGAATGAGTGAGGCTCTGTGGAATTTGAATGAGTGGAGTCCTATGGGACTTGAATGAGTGGAGTACTATGGGACTTGAATGAGTGGAGTCCTATGAGACTTGAATGAGTGGAGCCCTGTGGGACTTGAACGAGTGGGTGGAAAATGAATGAGTGGTATGGGATAGGAATGAGTGGCTTAAATGAGTAGGACCCTATGGGACTTCAATGAGTGAGGTCCTATGGGATTTGAATGAGTGGAGTCCTATGGGACGAATGAGTAAGGCCCTATGGAACTTAAATGAGTGGGGCCCTAGGCGACTTGAATGAGTGGGTCCCTAGGCGACTTGAATGAGTGGGTCCCTAGGCGACTTGAATGAGAGGAGCCCTATGCGACTTGAATGAGTGGGTGGAAAATGAATGAGTGGTATGGGACTGGAATGAGTGGGTTGAATGAGTAGGACCCTATGGGACTTGAATGAGTGGAGTCCTATGAGACTTGAATGAGTGGAGCCCTGTGGGACTTGAACGAGTGGGTGGAAAATGAATGAGTGGTATGGGACAGGAATGAGTGGCTTAAATGAGTAGGACCCTATGGGACTTCAATGAGTGAGGTCCTATGGGATTTGAATGACTGGAGTCCTATGGGACGAATGAGTAAGGCCCTATGGAACTTAAATGAGTGGGGCCCTAGGCGACTTGAATGACAGGAGCCCTATGCGACTTGAATGAGTGGGTGGAAAATGAATGAGTGGTATGGGACTGGAATGAGTGGTATGGGACTGGAATGAGTGGGTTGAATGAGTAGGACCTATGGGACTTGAATGAGTGAGGCCCTGTGGAATTTGAATGAGTGGAGTCCTATGGGACTTGAATGAGTGGAGTCCTGTGAGACTTGAATGAGTGGAGACCTATGGGACTTGAATGAGTGGGCGGAAAATGAATGAGTGGTATGGGACTGGAATGAGTGGGTTGAATGAGTAGGACCCTATGGGACTTGAATGAGTGGAGTCCTATGAGACTTGAATGAGTGGAGTACTATGGGACTTGAATGAGTGGGCGGAAAATGAATGAGTTTTATGGGACAGGAATGAGTGGCTTAAATGAGTAGGACCCTATGGGACTTCAATGAGTGAGGCCCTATTGAATTTGAATGAGTGGAGTCCTATGGGACTTGAATGAGTGGAGTCCTGTGAGACTTGAATGAGTGGAGACCTATGGGACTTGAATGAGTGGGCGGAAAATGAATGAGTGGTATGGGACTGGAATGAGTGGGTTGAATGAGTAGGACCTATGGGACTTGAATGAGTGGAGTCCTATGAGACTTGAATGAGTGGAGCCCTATGGGACTTGAACGAGTGGGTGGAAAATGAATGAGTGGTATGGGACAGGAATGAGTGGCTTAAATGAGTAGGACCCTATAGGACTTCAATGAGTGAGGTCCTATGGGATTTGAATGAGTGGAGTCCTATGGGACGAATGAGTAAGGCCCTATGGAACTTAAATGAGTGGGGCCTTAGGCGACTTGAATGAGTGGGTCCCTAGGCGACTTGAATGAGAGGAGCCCTATGCGACTTGAATGAGTGGGTGGAAAATGAATGAGTGGTATGGGACTGGAATGAGTGGGTTGAATGAGTAGGACCCTATGGAACTTGAATGAGTGAGGTCCTATGGGATTTGAATGAGTGGGGCCCTAGGCGACTTCAAGGAGTGGGGCCCTGAATGAGTGGAGCCCTATGGGACTTGAATGAGTGGGTATAAAATGAATGAGTGGTATGGACTGCAATGAGTGGGTTGAATGAGTAGGACCCTATGGGACTTGAATAAGCGAGGCCCTGTGGAATTTGAATGAGTGGGGCCCTAGGCGACTTGAATGAGTGGGGCCCTGAATGAGTGGAGCCCTATGGGACTTGAATGAGTGGGCGGAAAATGAATGAGTGGTATGGGACTGGAATGAGTGGGTTGAATGAGTAGGACCCTATGGGACTTGAATGAGTGAGGCCCTGTGGAATTTGAATGAGTGGAGTCCTATGGGGCTTGAATGAGTGGAGTCCTATGAGACTTGAATGAGTGTAGCCCTATGGGACATGAATGAGTGGGCGGAAAATGAATGAATGGTATGGGACTGGAATGAGTGGGTTGAATGAGTCGGACCCTATGGGACTTGAATGAGTGAGGCCCTATTGAATTTGAATGAGTGGAGTCCTATGGGACTTGAATGAATGGAGTCCTATGAGACTTGAATGAGTGGAGCCCTATGGGACTTGAATGAGTGGGCGGAAAATGAATGAGTGGTATGGGACTGGAATGAGTGGGTTGAATGAGTCGGACCCTATGGGACTTGAATGAGTGAGGCCCTATTGAATTTGAATGAGTGGAGTCCTATGGGACTTGAATGAGTGGAGTCCTATGAAACTTGAATGAGTGGAGTCCTATGAAACTTGAATGAGTGGAGCCCTATGGGGTTTGAATGAGTGGGCGGAAAATGAATGAGTGGTATGGGACTGGAATGAGTGGGTTGAATGAGTAGGACCCTATGGGACTTGAATGAGTGAGGCCCTATTGAATTTGAATGAGTGGAGCCCTATGGGACTTGAATGAGTGGAGTCCTATGAGACTTGAATGAGTGGAGCCCTATGGGACTTGAATGAGTGGGTGGAAAATGAATGAATGGTATGGGACTGGAATGAGTGGGTTGAATGAGTAGGACCCTATGGGACTTGAATGAGTGGGCGGAAAATGAATGAGTGGTATGGGACTGGAATGAGTGGGTTGAATGAGTAGGACCCTATGGGACTTGAATGAGTGAGCCCCTATTGAATTTGAATGAGTGGAGTCCTATGGGACTTGAATGAGTGGAGTCCTATGAGACTTGAATGAGTGGAGCCCTATGGGACTTGAATGAGTGGGCGGAAAATGAATGAGTGGTATGGGAATGGAATGAGCGGGTTGAATGAGTAGGACCCTATGGGACTTGAATGAGTGAGGCCCTGTGGAATTTGAATGAGTGGAGTCCTATGGGACTTGAATGAGTGGAGTCCTATGAGACTTGAATGAGTGGAGCCCTATGGGACTTGAATGAGTGGGTGGAAAATGAATGAGTGGTATGGGAATGGAATGAGTGGGTTGAATGAGTAGGACCCTATGGGACTTGAATGAGTGACGTCCTATGGGACTTGAATGAGTGGAGTCCTATGAGACTTGAATGAGTGGAGCCCTATGGGACTTGAATGAGTGGGCGGAAAATGAATGAGTGGTATGGTAATGGAATGAGTGGGTTGAATGAGTAGGACCCTATGGAACTTGAATGAGTGAGGTCCTATGGGATTTGAATGAGTGGGGCCCTAGGCGACTTGAAGGAGTGGGGCCCTGAATGAGTGGAGCCCTATGGGACTTGAATGAGTGGGTATAAAATGAATGAGTGGTATGGACTGCAATGAGTGGGTTGAATGAGTAGGACCCTATGGGACTTGAATAAGCGAGGCCCTGTGGAATTTGAATGAGTGGGGCCCTAGGCGACTTGAATGAGTGGAGCCCTATGGGACTTGAATGAGTGGGCGGAAAATGAATGAGTGGTATGGGACTGGAATGAGTGGGTTGAATGAGTAGGACCCTATGGGACTTGAATGAGTGAGGCCCTGTGGAATTTGAATGAGTGGAGTCCTATGGGGCTTGAATGAGTGGAGTCCTATGAGACTTGAATGAGTGTAGCCCTATGGGACATGAATGAGTGGGCGGAAAATGAATGAATGGTATGGGACTGGAATGAGTGGGTTGAATGAGTCGGACCCTATGGGACTTGAATGAGTGAGGCCCTATTGAATTTGAATGAGTGGAGTCCTATGGGACTTGAATGAATGGAGTCCTATGAGACTTGAATGAGTGGAGCCCTATGGGACTTGAATGAGTGGGCGGAAAATGAATGAGTGGTATGGGACTGGAATGAGTGGGTTGAATGAGTAGGACCCTATGGGACTTGAATGAGTGGAGTCCTATGAGACTTGAATGAGTGGAGTCCTATGGGACTTGAATGAGTGGGCGGAAAATGAATGACTGGTATGGGAATGGAATGAGTGGGTTGAATGAGTAGGACCCTATGGGACTTGAATGAGTGACGTCCTATGGGACTTCAATGAGTGGAGTCCTATGAGACTTGAATGAGTGGAGCCCTATGGGACTTGAATGAGTGGGCGGAAAATGAATGAATGGTATGGGACTGGAATGAGTGGGTTGAATGAGTCGGACCCTATGGGACTTGAATGAGTGAGGCCCTATTGAATTTGAATGAGTGGAGTCCTATGGGACTTGAATGAATGGAGTCCTATGAGACTTGAATGAGTGGAGCCCTATGGGACTTGAATGAGTGGGCGGAAAATGAATGAGTGGTATGGGACTGGAATGAGTGGGTTGAATGAGTCGGACCCTATGGGACTTGAATGAGTGAGGCCCTATTGAATTTGAATGAGTGGAGTCCTATGGGACTTGAATGAGTGGAGTCCTATGAAACTTGAATGAGTGGAGTCCTATGAAACTTGAATGAGTGGAGCCCTATGGGGTTTGAATGAGTGGGCGGAAAATGAATGAGTGGTATGGGACTGGAATGAGTGGGTTGAATGCTATGGGACTTGAATGAGTGGAGTCCTATGAGACTTGAATGAGTGGAGCCCTATGGGACTTGAATGAGTGGGTGGAAAATGAATGAATGGTATGGGACTGGAATGAGTGGGTTGAATGAGTAGGACCCTATGGGACTTGAATGAGTGGGCGGAAAATGAATGAGTGGTATGGGACTGGAATGAGTGGGTTGAATGAGTAGGACCCTATGGGACTTGAATGAGTGAGCCCCTATTGAATTTGAATGAGTGGAGTCCTATGGGACTTGAATGAGTGGAGTCCTATGAGACTTGAATGAGTGGAGCCCTATGGGACTTGAATGAGTGGGCGGAAAATGAATGAGTGGTATGGGAATGGAATGAGTGGGTTGAATGAGTAGGACCCTATGGGACTTGAATGAGTGAGGCCCTGTGGAATTTGAATGAGTGGAGTCCTATGGGACTTGAATGAGTGGAGTCCTATGAGACTTGAATGAGTGGAGCCCTATGGGACTTGAATGAGTGGGTGGAAAATGAATGAGTGGTATGGGAATGGAATGAGTGGGTTGAATGAGTAGGACCCTATGGGACTTGAATGAGTGAGGCCCTGTGGAATTTGAATGAGTGGAGTCCTATGGGACTTGAATGAGTGGAGTCCTATGAGACTTGAATGAGTGGAGCCCTATGGGACTTGAATGAGTGGGCGGAAAATGAATGAATGGTATGGGACTGGAATGAGTGGGTTGAATGAGTCGGACACTATGGGACTTGAATGAATGAGGCCCTATTGAATTTGAATGAGTGGAGTCGTATGGGACTTGAATGAGTGGAGTCCTATGAGACTTGAATGAGTGGAGCCCTATGGGACTTGAATGAGTGGGCGGAAAATGAATGAGTGGTATGGGACTGGAATGAGTGGGTTGAATGAGTAGGACCCTATGGGACTTGAATGAGTGACGTCCTATGGGACTTGAATGAGTGGAGTCCTATGAGACTTGAATGAGTGGAGCCCTATGGGACTTGAATGAGTGGGCGGAAAATGAATGAGTGGTATGGTAATGGAATGAGTGGGTTGAATGAGTAGGACCCTATGGGACTTGAATGAGTGACGTCCTATGGGACTTCAGTGAGTGGAGTCCTATGAGACTTGAATGAGTGGAGCCCTATGGGACTTGAATGAGTAGGCGGAAAATGAATGAGTGGTATGGGACTGGAATGAGTGGGTTGAATGAGTAGGACCCTGTGGGACTTGAATGAGTGAGATCCTATGGGACTTGAATGAGTAGGCGGAAAATGAATGAGTGGTATGGGAATGGAATGAGTGGGTTGAATGAGTAGGACCCTATGGGACTTGAATGAGTGAGGTCCTATGGGACTTGAATGAGAAATCAAAAGCAAATGTATGAGACATTAAGCTTATCGAAATTAGGGCAAATAAAATACAAAATAATGTTACATTAACATTTATTTTTGCTGCTGAACTAAATTTTCAGCTAAACATGTATAAATAAAATTTTCATTTTTTTTTTGTCTTTATTAATAAAAAATAATTTTTTGGAAACTCTCCCCTTTCTGTTTGATACATTCTTGGTCTCGATTTGTTACTATTTACACTGTGCTTTCCCGGAAGCTCTCTACGGTATAAATCGAGGGATTCGGGCACGCAGAATTTATATCTTACGATCCGTCTTGTACTACAGAATTCCTAATTTTGAAAACATATTTAATGAAATTGAAAGAGTCGATATAAAAATGCAACGCCTAATCTCGTGCAGACAACTTTTTGGAAACTTTGAAAAATGGGATGAGGTTGGGCTCAATTAGTAACGCGCCAGGCTCCTAATTTGAAGTTCCCAGTTTCCAGTACAGTCGCTCAAAAAAATATCCGAACGCTATGGTTGATTACAGAATTCAGAAAAAATATCTGGCAACGATTTTTTTTAGAAATTAGTGATCTGGCAACCTTCGTGTCACGTGACACGAAGGTTGCCACATTCTGTAATCAACCATAGTGTTCGGATATTTTTCGAGCGACTGTACCGCTTATATATCAGTATTGAGATTTATCTCCGGTACCCCCCCCCCCTGTCCTCTGTGAGAAAGGGGGCACCGATTGGTTTGGAAATGTCGTTGTCCATTGCATGGGGCATTAAGCCGTGTCTCAGTGTGCAGTACAGCCATACCCTGTGCATCATACCTGTGCTCGCTGGATTGCCTTGACGCGAGGCTTCCATCTGTCTCCTAACCCGCTGTCCAGTGCGACCTTCTCCCCCAATCTTCACTGAACCTTAGGGGGCCTCGTGACCTGGCCATTTAGCCCATTGTGTGAAAAAACGTGAAGCTTTATAAGCAAAAAGAGCCCATCTTCGAAATATTGTTCTAAAATAATCTGTAAAACGAAAGAAGACATTTCGGTTTTATAAAAAAAGTTCAAACTACACACACCTGCCACTAAATTAGAAACCTTTATGCAGATGTACGTAAACGTCACTTGCGCAGCGTATATGCAAAATACGTGGTCACGTGCATCACCACGTGATCTAGGCAACTATTTAAGACTGTTGCTCGTCAGTAATCGTGAGTAGTGTTGATCACAATGGGAAAAACAACGGATCTTTCGGGGTTCGATAAAGAGCTTATTGTGGGTGCCTGTCTGGCTGGAGCGACGATTTTAAAAACAGCAGAGCTGATTGTTTTCTCAAAAGGTAAGATATCTCTGGTTTTTAATCAGTGGAAAAATAACCCACATTGCTTGTCTAAGTGGCGTAAGTGTGACGCGACGGTAATCTGTCAGGAACGAGATCGCCGTCGTCTGAGAATGCTTGTACGGAGAAACAGAATTTCATGTGTGCAGCAATTGACCGAAGCATTCAATGAAGGATGATCCCGGTCCATATTTCAGCGAACTATGCCCAGGAATTGAAGAGGATCGGTATTATCAGTTGCATGCCTATACGGAAACTACTGATTTCTGCGAAGAACCGGAAAGTTCGTCTGCAGTGGTGTCAGGAACACCGCGACTCGACACTGGAAGATTGGAAAAAAGTCATGTGGTCCGACGAGCAGCGGTACAATATGTTCTGTACCGACGATAGGAAGAGAGTTTGGCTGGAGCCACATGAAGCAATGGATCCAGCTTGCCTTGTAAACACAACTCCGGGTTCTGGAGGCGGTGTCATGGTGTGGGGCAAGTTCTGTTGGTACGGAACGGGTCCCCTGATAATGCTGGAAGGTCTGGTGTCCTCCAAGGATTATCTGGACATTGTTGCCGATCAAGTCCATCCTGCAATGTTGACTTTTTATCCAGCAGGTGACGGCTATTTCATGGACGACTGTGCTACTGTCCATCGCGCAAGATGTGTTCAGCAATGGTTCAGCGAGCATGACATCGACTTCCACCCTCTTCCCTGGCCTCCACAGAACCCGGATCTGAACCTCATTCAGAATGTATGGGACATGCTAGAAAAACAGATCCGGGAGCAAAGTCCTCTTCCATCAAATCTGAGCCAGTTAAAGGACTGTCTCAACACTTTGGACTCAACACATGGACTCTCCAACACTTTGTGGAATCCATGCCAAACCGCATGCGTGCTGTAATTCGTGCTAAAGGAGGTCCAACTCGATATTGAATAAAGGTTTCTAATTTATTGGCAGGTGTGTGTAGATCAAACGATGATAACCACTGATACAACCCAATAGTCAAAACGTATCATATCTTTTACGACATTTTTTTCCTGTAAAACGACTTATTCATCACCTTGTACTTACATTTCGATTCCTCCTCGCGCTGCCCCGTCTAAAGCCGACACTACACATTGCTTCCCCCCCTCAAAAAAACAGAGAGCGAAGAGGGAATTGTTAACATAAGAGTGACGTAGATTTCGGACAGAGTGAAGAGCAAAAGAGTAAACGATAGTGGAAACAGAAAGAGAAAACGGATAACACTTCAGGTGAACCAAAGGCACATAAAAGAGAAATGGTCTGGAAGGGAAACTTAGCAGTCGGTCAACGGGAAAGCTTCCCAGAGCCTCCCTCGAGAGACAGGAGGGGGGGAGGAGAGGGGGGCCGAGATCGAAATGCAGTCGTCATCCGGGGAGTCGGGACCACGCGGAGCGTGACATTTGCTTCGCACGGTTTTAGAGGTTCGACCTCAGCAAGATGGCAACAGCATCGATTCTTAAAGAGTCGGCAAATTTACTCAGAGCGCAACTCTTTCCTCGAGCTGACGGTGGCAACGGAGAGGAGATCGACGAAGCGCACGAGATGTTGTTTCTTGTTGTTGTTGTTTTGGGGACGGCAAATGGAATCGACACGACGAATCAACATGATAAAAAATAGTCCCTTCGTCTTGTGACAGCAGTGCTGTAAAAGATTTGGATGATGAGGAGGAGGAAGAGTAAGAGGATTTTTGGAGGTTTTTACATTGAAATGTAGACAGGGGATTTTTTAGAACGAGCTTTAGCTGAAAATCAAAACCACCCTGATTCCATTTTGTGACATCGGCGCTATAAAGGATTTGGATGATGATGATGATGATGATGATGAGGAGGAGGAGGAGGAGGAGGAGGAGGAGGAGGAGGAGGAGGAGGAGGAGGAGGAGGAGGAGGAGGAGGAGGTTTTTATATTGAAATGTAGACAGGGGGAATTTTAGAATAAGCTATAGCTGGAAATCAAAACCACCCTGATTCCATTCTGTGACATCAGCGCTATAAAGGATTTGGATGATGATGATTATGATTAGGAGGAGGAGGAGGACTTTTGGAAGTTTTTATGTTTAAATGTAGACAGGGGGTATTTTAGAATGAGCTTTAGCTGGAAATCAAAATCACCCTGATTCCATAATGTTTTGATATTCTAAAGTAGTGGAAAATTTGTTCGAGTGGGATTCGAATCAACGACTTCCTAATAGCATGCCAGGAACTCAAGAATTCCACTAACAAGGGATATGATGATCAAGATCTCCATTATAAGAATTATGAAACTCTTTACTGAAAAGGGTTTAAAGATCATGGTCTCCACTAAAAAACAGCTATGAAAATATTCACTAATGAGGGCTATAAAGATCAAGATCTCCACTAACAAGAGATATGAAGATATTCATTAACGACGGGGCAATGAATATCGAAACCTCCAATGAATACTGAAATCTCCATTAACAAGAGCTATAAAAATAAAGATGTCCACATTATATGATGTAGCAAGGGTTGGGTTGTTTTACCTTCAGACAGGGAAAAGAAAGGAAGTTCATTCCAGCATTTTTTATCGAACTACCAAAAAATGAAATAAACAAGAAGATTTACAACATCACTATTCTATTCCGTCTCAAAATGAAGGTGGGAAACTACCAAAGGGTAGCACTCCGACGCAGTGTCTTAGATGTCAACGCTACGGCCACGCCCAGAATGTGTGTTATAATGGACCACGTTGCGTGAAGTGTGCTGGAGATAACTTTACTATCTATTACACGCAATAGAAATGATGGCCCCCCAAAGTGTGCAAACTGTGGGCTTGGCCACACAGCCAACTTTAAAGGGTGTAAATTCTACCCTAAGAATGCATCAGTGAACACCGAGGATGCTGCTGATGGAAAAGCTTCAGAAATTAGTGCAATTTCCGAGAAGCGTACTCCACTGCGTTCAAAAACAACACCAGACGAAGGAAAAGTTACTCCAAAACTTCCTATGAAAACTACCAGAGATATTACTTTTGCAGATATTGTCAAAGCAAATGATAAACCTCAACCTGTAAAAGTAAATAAAGCTAATATTAATAGTAAGCCAACAACCAAAAAATATTAAGGCCAAAAGTGCCGAAAATAAAGAATCAGAATCGATTCTAATTAATGACCTAAAAGAAGTTTTGAAGTTTTTAAAAGCAAATAAATCTTGCTGAACTTCTTGTAAACGCTAAGGTACTGAATATCAGACTGCCACTGGCCTTATGGCCAAATTTACAGTGGGTTTTAAGGCTTTCGATTTTCTATTCATTGCCATAAACTGCAATGGCTAATACACCTGTTTCTAAGGATGAACTTAAGATTCTCGCCTGGAATTGCAATGGCCCGAAACGATCTTTTTGAATTTTTAAACTTCTTATTGGAATCCAAAACAGACATAGCTCTTTTGAGTGAGACGCACTTAACAGGTAGTGTTGTTTAAAGATTCCAAATTATTATATATACAGAAATGATCATCTGCATAATAGTGCAGGATTGTATTGTTATGTTGTTTTACCTCTGAGCGGCACTTTTTTGCACACCATGGGCTAAATGGCCAGGTCACATGGACCCCGAAGGCTCAGAGAAGGTTGGGGGAGGGGACCCACTGGAACAGCTGTTGGGAGACAGATGGTAGCCTCCCGTCAAGGCTATCCAGCGTGTTCTTTAACGTGCACAGGGTATGTCTCTCCCGCACACCAGGCCACGGCTTAACGTCCCATCCGAAGGATGGCGGCCTTTCCAAGCCCATCGGTGTCCCCTACTGACCGTGGGCAGGGCGGGGAATTTTGCGGAGATAAACCTCAACGCTGACCCAGCTGGGACTCGAACCTGGGAACTACAGATTACGAGCCTGGCGCGCTACCGACTGAGCCACCCCCGCCCCTCATAATAGTGGAGGAGGCACTGCTGTTATCATCAAGCATACTATTATTCATTTCCGTTAAGAAATACCCAACATTGATTTTCTTGAGATTACTGCTGTCCCTAATTTGGGTAGGGGCGGGGGTGGCTCAGTCGGTAGCGCGACAGGCTCGTAATCTGTAGTTCCCAGGTTCGAGTCCCAGTTGGGTCAGCGTTGAGACTTATCTCCGCAAAATTCCTCGCCCTGCCCACGGTCAGTAGGGGACACCGATGGGCTTGGAAAGGCCGCCGTCCGTCGGATGGGACGTTAAGCCGTGGCCCCGTGTGCGGGAGAGCCATACCCTGTGCACGTTAAAGAACACGCTGGATGGCCTTGACGGGAGGCTACCATCTGTCTCCCAACAGCTTTTCCAGTGAGTCCTCTTCCCCAACCTTCTCTGAGCCTTCGGGGTCCATGTGACCTGACCATTTAGACCATGGTGTGCAAAAAAGTGCCGCTCAGAGGTAAAACAACCCAACCTCTCCCCCAACCTTCTATGAGCCTTCGGGGTCCTTGTGACCTATCCATTTAGCCCATGGTGTGCAAAAAAGTGCCGTTCAGAGGTAAAACAACCCAACTCTTCCTCCAACCTTTTCTAAGCCCTCGGGGTCCTTGTAACCTGGCCATTTATTCCATTGCGTGCAAAAAAAAATGCAGCTCAGAGCTAAAACAACTGAATTGAGGAGGGGGAGTCTTTGTCAGCTGATCATTTAGTCCATAGTACGCAAAAAAAAAAGAGTCGTTGAAAGGCAAAACAACCGGACCGTTTCCCTTTTCCTAAACCACAGAGCGAGTGAATAAAGCGTTGCAATTCCTTGCACTTCTCTGCTCTTCAGCAATTGTAATCGAAACCGAAAGATTTCTCTTCCATCAGTGGAAAAGCATTCGAGAGGAAGTTGCGCTACAGAGTCGGGGAGCGCGAGGGGGCACGCAGAGCAGGTGGGCGCGGCGGGCGACGCATCACGTGACTTGGGAGAGCGTGCGACGAATCGAGAATCTGTTGAGCACTTCGCGGGAAAAAGGAACTGACGTGTTCAAATGATAAAACAACGGAAGAAATCAACGAAGGTCGCTTTCAAAATAACAGACATCGGTGGGTGGGTTTTTAGCAACGAAAAAAATAAAGTTTAAACTACTTTAAAGGCGTGCCCGAAGCAAGTTCAAGGTACGGGGAAAATATACTATATTATGATTTCTAATATATAAGATAAAATAATGTTTTATTAAATACCAGCTCAAACCGGAGCTGCCCTGTCACACTTTTAAGATATAATCTGTATATTATGATTTTCAGTGTACAATCGCTCAAAAAAGCATTTGAACACTATGGTTGATTACAGAATTCAGAAAAAATATCTGGCAACGATTTTTTTTAGAAATTAGTGATCTGGCAACCTTCGTGTCACGTGCTAAATGGCCAGGTCACATGGACCCCGAAAGCTCAGAGAAGATTGGGGGAGGGGACCCACTGAAACAGCTGTTGGGAGACAGATGGTAGCCTCCCGTCACGTGACACGAGGGTTGCCAGATCACAGATTTCTAAAAAAATCGTTGTCAGATATTTTTTCTGAATTCCGTAATCAACCATAGTGTTCGGATATTTTTTCGAGCGACTGTACTATAGGTTAGTTTTGTGTGTAAAATTCCCTATTCCCTCCTAACACTCAGACTGAACATGCATTATCAGCGTTGAGATTTATTTCCGCAAAACTCGTCGCCCTGCCCACGGTCAGTAGGGGACACCGATGGACTTCAAAGGCCGTCGTCCATCGGATGGAATGTTAGCCGTGTCTCCGTGTGAAGGGAGCCCTACCTTGTTCATTTTAAAGAACACGCTTGGATGGCCTTGACGGGAGGCTACCATCTGTCTCCTAACAGCTGTCCCAGTGGATCCCCTTCCCCAACTTTCTCTGAGCCCTCGGGTCATTGTGACCTGGCCATTTAGTCCATTGTGCGCAAAAAAGTGCCTCTCAGAGGTAAAACAACCCAACATATAAGTTAATGTTGTAATAAGGTTGGGTTAGGTTGTTTTTACCTCTGAGCGGCACTTTTTTGCACACCATGGGCTAAATGGCCAGGTCACATGGACCCCGAAGGCTCAGAGAAGGTTGGGGGAGGGGACCCACTGAAACAGCTGTTGGGAGACAGATGGTAGCCTCTCGTCAAGGCCACCCAGCGTGTTCTTTAACGTGCACAGGGTATGACTCTCCCGCACACGGGTTCACGGCTTAACGTCCCATCCGACGGACGGCGGCCTTTCCAAGCCTATCGGTGTCCCCTACTGACCGTGGGTAGGGCGGGGAATTTTGCAGAGATAAATCTCAACCCTGACCCAGCTGGGACTCGAACCTGGGAACTACAGATTACGAGCCTGGCGTTGTAATAAGGAAAGCTGATGAAATGTAGTGTTGCCAACTCTGAAATATGAAATCCTGCCTAAAGGTCAGAAAATGGCTACCATGGATTTGGCAGCGATTACCGCTTCCCAAATCTTTTTCTAAATTTGACTTGAAATTGGTCTTTGCATCTTGGCCGACAACCAAAAACACTCTTTCAAATTTTGAAACAGCTACCCAATTTCCTCAAGAGTTATAGCCGCCACAATATACTCTTTATTAACAAATAACTCTTTATTATTATAGAAACGGCTGAGACAAAAGCAGCAAAAAGTAAAAAAAAAACATATACTTACTAAACTACATTCAGTCTACAATATTACTTGTTTTGTTTTATTTTTTAATTTTAGCATCTATTACTATATAATATTCACATATTAATAGTTTTAGCAATGAGATTTTTCAAAGCTACCGCTATTTTAATAATTAAAAATTTTAAAATAGATGTTTCTGTCAAATTTTATTATCTTCTTTTTTTTCTGGCCCAGAACCAAAAACGCTATTCATCCTTCCAAAACTGTTCGTAATGCGAAAATTCGTAAAATGAAAACTATTTCCCATTTTTTGCAATGTAAAAAATAACGATTGTTTCTCATGCTGCATAAATTCAATCATTTATTTCCCCATATATGCTAAATTATTATATTAAAGAATCGTTCAAATAAAAACACTACTGCACTAATTTATGCAAGCTGTCATATAGCACAGTAGTATATGTAGTTGGAATTTTTCTAACTGTACCTAGGGCGTCCCGTGGCCGAGTGGTTAGCGCGCTTGGCTACTGATCTACGGGACCTGGGTTCGAGCCCCGGGTAAGGCATGGATGTTCGTGTTGTTTTCTGCTGAGGTCCTGCCATCCTCTCAGATCTTCTACTTTGGCATATAAACTGACAGGCTCCTGTCAGACCTCTGTGGCAAGCAGCTGCTTGAGGGTTTTTTTATTTTATTACCTAGGGCGGGGATGGCTCAGTCAGCATCGCGCCAGTCTCGTAATCTTCAGTTCCCAGATTCGAGTCCCAGTTGGGTCAGCGTTGAGATTTATCTCCGCAAAACTTCCTGCCCACGGTCAGTAGGAGACACTGATGGACTTGGAAAGGCCACCGTCCGTCGGATGGGACGTTAAGCCGTGGCTCCGTGTGCGGGAGAACAATACCATGTGCGCGTTAAGGTACACACTGGATGGCCTTGACGGGAGGCTACCATCCGTCTCCCATCAGCTGTCTATTGGGTTCCCTTCCCCCAACCTCTCTGAGCCCTCGGGGTCCTTGTGACCTGATCATTTAGCCCATTGTGTGCAAAAATAATACCGCTCAGAGATAAATGAACTGAACCCGATCCTACATTATGCACAATCTCTTCGTTTTTGGGAAACTTCCTCTGTTTATCTAAAAAATAGTTATATAAACTTGCATTGTCCGTTATTGCAAAAATTCGTAAACCGAAAGATGACTATAAAAAATGTTCTAAGCCTTTTTTGCTACAACGTGGTGCACTTCATCACGTACAGTCGCTCAAAACAAAATCCGAACACTATAATTGTGCCATAAACCATAGTGCTCGGATATTTTTTTCTGAGCGACTGTACGCATCTACTTAGTCAATTGCCTACGTGGTTGGGTTGTTTTACCTCTGAGCGGCACTTTTTTGCACACCATGGGCTAAATGACCAGGTCACATGGACCCCGAAGGCTCAGAGAAGGTTGGGGGAGGGGACCCACTGGAACAGCTGTTGGGAGACAGATGGTAGCCTCCCGTCAAGGCCATCCAGCGTGTTCTTTAACGTGCACAGGGTATGGCTCTCCCGCACACGGGGCCACGGCTTAACGTCCCATCCGACGGACGGCGGCCTTTCCAAGCCCATCGGTGTCCCCTACTGACCGTGGGCAGGGCGGGGAATTTTGCGGAGATAAATCTCAACGCTGACCCAGCTGGGACTCGAACCTGGGAACTACAGATTACGAGCCTGGCGCGCTACCGACCAAGCCACCCCCGCCCCATTACCTACGTGGTACAGTCGCTCAAAAAAGTATCCGAACACTATGGTTGATTACAGAATTCAGAAAAAATATCTGGCAACGATTTTTTTTAGAAACTAGTGATCTGGCAACTTCGTGTCACGTGACACGAAGTTGCCAGATCACTAATTTCTAAAAAAAAATCGTTGCCAGATATTTTTTTCTGAATTCTGTAATCAACCATAGTGTTCGGATACTTTTTTGAGCGACTGTACTATATTACGAATTTTCATTAACCCAACACTCAAAACACGTTATGATATCGGATCTCTAATAATTTAACTAACAGATGAAACCGCCGCTATCTCAGTGGTAATGCTATCAAATTCAACACATCTTTCTATGCTCATTTAGTTATCAAAAGCCCTCACTAGACAAAAATTTAGACATTTTATGCTTCATTTCGATATGTGTTGGAGGTCTCTTACAACGTCTCTTTGCTGTTAGTTTCGTTTACATCTTTACAACCCCCACCCCCTATTAAAGATCAGTCCACCAAGCGCACGTGTCATTGCTTGAGTCCCATTTCTCGCGCATCTTCCCTCCCCACCCCCCTCTCCGGCATCGTCTTCTACTGGAAGGATTGATGGAGTCTGGAAGTGGATAGAAGATGGGGTTCCTGTTTGCCCGCTTCCAGTACGACAGCTTTATACCGCGTGCACGCTCGGTCAACAACTTCCGCTCAACTGGCAGCTGAGAAAGACAAGAAAAGAAGAAAACAGATCATCCCTTGCTTCTTCATTAATCCTCCTCTATCATCTTTTACTTCCTTCTCTTTTTAGGATGAAACAGAGGCGAGGTGTCTGAATATCAAAACTAGCAGTTGCCAGCAGTTTACGAAGAATTACGACTTCTATTCGGAGTAAAAAGTGTCAAAAAAAAAACGTCTTGTGTCTTGTTTAAAAAAATTTACGCGAGGAAGACGCGAGGAAGGGGGGTGGAAGGAGCACGAGGGAGGGGGGAAGAAACAAGACGCGAGGAAGGGGGGTGGAAGGAGCACGAGGAGGGGGGGTAAAAAGAGATTACTTAAAAAAAGAATAAACTGAAAAATGGACTACTGCTGAGAGTCGTGGAGAGGGGACGATAGCCTTGTAAGCTAAGCGATGGTTGCTGGCTTGGCGTACGAAGATTTATTCAGTGACCTGCTCCTCCAATAAATCCGTGAGTCGATCCAGTAAAACGCCTGCCTCTTCGATCACGCGAAGAGGACCTCATTTCCCTTGGCAACGGCCGAGAGGGACACACAGCGACGGCCGGACACACGAAGAAGTAGGGGAGATATATTTAGCCCTCCGTAATGGGTGCCCGACGGCTATTACAGAGGCGCTTTAAATTTTTAATTAAGCGCCGTTCCCTGCGCTGATAGAGCAGATTGCCAGATCGCGTGATGTTCTGCATCCTCATCATTCGCGTCCCTCGCGGTCCTGACGTCAGTGGACGACGTCACCGAGCAGCATATGTTACATGGGGGAGGGAGAGAATCCATCGGAAGGACAGCTCGTCATCCGTAAGTAGATTGTAGGGGAAGAAGAGGAGGGAGGGGAGAGATTAGGGATCAAGGGAAATAGAGGATGGCAATCCCTCCAAAAATTACTTTTTTTTTTTTTTTCGATTTTGTCATTAGTTTGCGGAGCTAATTTCTCTCTGGATTTCATCGAACTCTACGAATTTCTATGAAACTTAATAGACGCTCTATGTGCTTTGCTTGCTACATCTTGTGGGCAGTATTTTCCCCTTCATGCAATCACTCCAAACGGTCCATTGCAAAACACGCTGCACCAAGCAATTAGGCAATAAAGCGTGAGAGTTAAAGCAAAGTCACTTTTCAAACTCAGATCTTTTGAACGGGCAGGGGGAAATATCAGGGGAAATAAAAGTCCAAATCAAACCTCTTTAATCTTAATTTCCAAAGATATTCATTTAATAAAGTGTTTAAAAAATTAAGAAGCCAGAGCATTTATCAATTTCGATGCCAGTCAGACTCTTCATCTGATGTTTCCTGGCTACGGTTTTCACTGTACAGTCGCTCAAAAAAGTATCCGAACACTATGGTTGATTACAGAATTCAGACAAAATATCTGGCACCGATTTTTTTTAGAAATTAGTGATCTGGCAACCTTCGTGTCACGTGACACTAAGGTTGCCAGATCACTAATTTCTAAAAAAAATCGGTGCCAGATATTTTTTCTGAATTCTGTAATCGACCATAGTGTTCGGATACTTTTTTGAGCGACTGTACGTGCTTTCAGATTTTCTCCTCTAAACCCAGCTCTACTCTGTTATAAAAAGCAAACACCTGCTCTGTTCTCTGTAAGAAAAATCAGTCCGCACACTGCTCTCGGTTGAAAAAAGCAAACTGCCATTCTTCTCTCAGTTAGAAAAATTAGACTACCTCTCTGCTCTCCATTTGAGAAAGCAAACCGCAGCTCTGCTCTCGGTTAAAAAAACAATCGCCCTGCTCTCTGTAAGAAAAATCATCCCTCACACTGCTCTCGGTTTAAAAAAACAATCGTCCTGTTCTCTGTAAGAAAAATCAGTCCTCACTCTGCTCTCGTTTCAAAAAAGCAAACCGCCATTCTGCTCTCAGTTAGAAAATTAAACTACCTCTCTGCTATGCATTTGAAAAAGCAAACCCCAGCTCTGCTCTCGGTTAAAAAAAGAAAACAATCGTCCTGCTCTCGGTTGAAAAAATCAAACCGCCATTCTCCTCTGTTAGAAAATTAAACTGCCTCTCTGCTCTCCATTTAAAAAAGCAAACCGCAGCTCTGCTCTCGTTTAAAAAATCGCCCTGCTCTCTGTAAGAAAAATCATCCCTCACACTGCTCTCGGTTTAAAAAAATAAGCAATCGCCCTGTTCTCTGTAAGAAAAATCAGTCCTCATACTGCTCTCGGTTCAAAAAAGCAAACCGCCATTCTGCTCTCGGTTAGAAAATTAAACTGCCTCTCTGCTCTCCATATGAAAAAGCAAACCCCAGCACTGCTCTCGGTTAGAAAATTAAACTGCCTCTCTGCTCTCCATATGAAAAAGCAAACCCCAGCACTGCTCTCGGTTTTAAAAAAAAAAAGCAAACAATCGCCTCGCTCTCTGTAAGAAAAATCAGTCCTCACACTGCTTTCGATTGAAAAAAGCAAACCGCCATTCTGCTCTCAGTTAGAAAATTAAATTACCTCTCTGCTCTCCATTTGAAAAAGCAAGCCGCAGCCCTGCTCTCGGTTAAAAAAATCGCCCTGCTCTCTGTAAGGAAAATCATCCCTCACACTGCTCTCGGTTTAAAAAAAATCGCTCTGTTTTCTGTAAGAAAAATTAGTCCTCACACTGCTTTCGGTTGAAAAAAAGCAAACCGCCATTCTGCTCTCAGTTAGAAAATTTAACTGCCTCTCTGCTCTCCATATGAAAAAGCAAACCCCAGCTCTGCTCTCGGTTAAAAAAAAGCAAACAAACTCCCCAATCTCTGTGGTAATTTAACAGCAGGCTTCGATCTACATGGTACTTTGATGTCAGGCCTCGATCTACATACTTTGGGGCGGGGGTGGCTCAGTCGGTAGCGCGCCAGGCTCGTAATCTATAGTTCCCAGGCTCGAATCCCAGCTGGGTCAGGGTTGAGATTTATCTCCGCAAAATTCCTCGCCCTGCCCGCTGTCAGTAGGGGACACCGATGGGCTTGGAAAGGCCGCCGTCCGTCGGATGGGACGTTAAGCCGTGGCCCCGTGTGCAGGAGAGCCATACCCTGTGCACGTTAAAGAACACGCTGGATGGCCTTGAAGGGAGGCTACCATCTCTCTCCCAACAGCTTTTCCAGTGGGTCCCCTCCCCCAACCTTCTCTGAGCCTTCGGTGTCCATGTGACCTGGCCATTTAGCGCATGGTGTGCAAAAAAGTGTCGCTCAGAGGTAAAACAACCCAATCTACATACTTCAATAGCAGGCTACGCTCTATGTGGTACTTTTATAGCAGACATCGATCTGCATGCTACTTTAATGGCATCCCTCGATCTACATACTTCAATAGCAGGCTACGCTCTATATGGTACTTTTATAGCCGATCTGCATGCTACCTTAATGGCATCCCTCGATCTACATACTTCAATAGCAGGCTATGCGCTATATGGTACTTTTATAGCCGATCTGCATGCTACCTTAATGGCATCCCTCGATCTCCATACTTCAATAGCAGGCTACGCTCTATGTGGTACTTTTATAGCAGACATCGATCTGCATGCTACCTTAATGGCATCCCTCGATCTACATACTTCAATAGCAGGCTACGCTCTATGTGGTACTTTTATAGCAGACATCGATCTGCATGCTACCTTAATGGCATCCCTCGATCTACATACTTCAATAGCAGGCTACGCTCTATGTGGTACTTTTATAGCAGACATCGATCTGCATGCTACCTTAATGGCATCCCTCGATCTACATACTTCAATAGCAGGCTACGCTCTATGTGGTACTTTTATAGCAGACATCGATCTGCATGCTACCTTAATGGCATCCCTCGATCTACATACTTCAATAGCAGGCTATGCTCTATGTGGTACTTTTATAGCAGACATCGATCTGCATGCTACCTTAATGGCATCCCTCGATCTCCATACTTCAATAGCAGGCTACGCTCTATGTGGTACTTTTATAGCAGGCATCGATCTGCATGCTACCTTAATGGCATCCCTCGATCTACATACTTCAATAGCAGGCTACGCTCTATGTGGTACTTTTATAGCAGACATCGATCTGCATGCTACCTTAATGGCATCCCTCGATCTACATACTTCAATAGCAGGCTACGCTCTATGTGGTACTTTTATAGCAGACATCGATCTGCATGCTACCTTAATGGCATCCCTCGATTTCTAAAGTATTCACTCAGTCATTATGATATTTTAAAAGCTGTTGATCTTCAAGGTAGCTTAATAGCAGCTCACAATCTCCGAGATATGACAGGAGCTCTCAATCACTGTGCTGAGAAAAAATGGTTAAACTTATTTATTTTTATGCAGTTTCCAAGAAATGTTTTAAAGATCTGTAAAACGGATAGAGAAATGTTATACCGCAATGGAAATCCAGTCTCTTGCCTTCCCTCCCCCCCCCTCCTTATATGTTTTTCCGTTTCGATTTTTTCTCCCTTCTTTTATGCTTTTCTGTCTTGTTTCTTACCCCTCCCCTCCTTTTGTTTTTCCGTTTCGATTTTTTCTCCTCCCCCTCCTTTTACGTTTTTCCGTTTCGATTGTTTCTTCCCCCCCCCCCCTCGTTTTATGTTTTTCCGTTTCGATTTTTTTTTCTTCCCCCCCTCCTTTTATGTTTTTCCGTTTCGATTATTTTTTCTTCCCCCCTCCTCTTATGTTTTTCCGTCTCGGTTGTTTCTTCCCACCTCCTTTTGTTTTTCCGTCTCGATTGTCTCTTCCCCCTCCTTTTTATGTTTTTCCGTCTCGATTGTTTCTTCCCCCCACCTTTTATGTTTTTCCGTTTCGATTTTTTTCTCCCCCCCCCCCTTTTGTTTTTCCGTTTTGATTGTTTCTTCCCACCCCCTTCTTTTGTTTTTCCGTCTCGATTGTTTCTCCCCCCATTCCTTTTTGTTTTTCCGACTCGATTGTTTCTTTCCCACCCCCTACTTTTAAGTCTTCCGTCTCGATTGTTTCTTCCCACCCCCTTTTTGTTTTCCGTCTCGATTGTTTCTTCCCACCCCCTTTTTGTTTTCCGTCTCGATTGTTTCTTCCCACCCCCTTTTTACTTTTCCGACTCGATTGCTTCTTCCCACCTCCTTTTATGTTTTTCGTCTCGGTTATTTCTTCCCCCCTCCTTTTTATGTTTTTCCGTCTCGATTGTCTCTTCCCCCCTCCTTTTTATGTTTTTCCGTCTCGATTGTCTCTTCCCCCCTCCTTTTATGTTTTTCTGTTTCGATTTTTTCTCCCCCCCCCTTTTGGTTTTCCGTTTTGATTGTTTCTTCCCACCCACTTCTTTTGTTTTTCCGTCTCGATTGTTTCACCCCCCATTCCTTTTTGTTTTTCCGACTCGATTGTTTCTTTCCCACCCCCTACTTTTAAGTCTTCCTTCTCGATTGTTTCTTCCCCTCTTTTTATGTTTTTCCGTCTCGATTGTTTCTTCCCCTCTTTTTATGTTTTTCCGTCTCGATTGTTTCTTCCCCTCTTTTTATGTTTTTCCGTCTCGATTGTTTCTTCCCCTCTTTTTATGTTTTTCCGTCTCGATTGTTTCTTCCCCTCTTTTTGTTTTTCCGTCTCGATTGTTTCTTCCCCTCTTTTTATGTTTTTCCGTCTCGATTGTTTCTTCCCCTCTTTTTATGTTTTTCCGTCTCGATTGTTTCTTCCCCTCTTTTTATGTTTTTCCGTCTCGATTGTTTCTTCCCCTCTTTTTATGTTTTTCCGTCTCGAATGTTTCTTCCCCTCTTTTTATGTTTTTCCGTCTCGATTGTTTCTTCCCCTCTTTTTGTTTTTCCGTCTCGATTGTTTCTTCCCCTCTTTTTATGTTTTTCCGTCTCGATTGTTTCTTCCCCTCTTTTTATGTTTTTCCGTCTCGATTGTTTCTTCCCCTCTTTTTATGTTTTTCCGTCTCGATTGTTTCTTCCCCTCTTTTTATGTTTTTCCGTCTCGATTGTTTCTTCCCCTCTTTTTATGTTTTTCCGTCTCGATTGTTTCTTCCCCTCTTTTTGTTTTTCCGTCTCGATTGTTTCTTCCCCTCTTTTTATGTTTTTCCGTCTCGATTGTTTCTTCCCCTCTTTTTATGTTTTTCCGTCTCGATTGTTTCTTCCCCTCTTTTTATGTTGCTCCGTCTCGATTGTTTCTTCCCCTCTTTTTATGTTGTTCCGTCTCGATTGTTTCTTCCCCTCTTTTTATGTTGTTCCGTCTCGATTGTTTCTTCCCCTCTTTTTATGTTGTTCCGTCTCGATTGTTTCTTCCCCTCTTTTTATGTTGTTCCGTCTCGATTGTTTCTTCCCCTCTTTTTATGTTGTTCCGTCTCGATTGTTTCTTCCCCTCTTTTTATGTTGTTCCGTCTCGATTGTTTCTTCCCCTCTTTTTATGTTGTTCCGTCTCGATTGTTTCTTCCCCTCTTTTTATGTTGTTCCGTCTCGATTGTTTCTTCCCCTCTTTTTATGTTGTTCCGTCTCGATTGTTTCTTCCCCTCTTTTTATGTTGTTCCGTCTCGATTGTTTCTTCCCCTCTTTTTATGTTGTTCCGTCTCGATTGTTTCTTCCCCTCTTTTTATGTTGTTCCATCTCGATTGTTTCTTCCCCTCTTTTTATGTTGTTCCGTCTCGATTGTTTCTTCCCCTCTTTTTATGTTGTTCCGTCTCGATTGTTTCTTCCCCTCTTTTTATGTTGTTCCGTCTCGATTGTTTCTTCCCCTCTTTTTATGTTGTTCCGTCTCGATTGTTTCTTCCCCTCTTTTTATGTTGTTCCGTCTCGATTGTTTCTTCCCCTCTTTTAATTGTTGTTCCGTCTCGATTGTTTCTTCCCCTCTTTTTATGTTGTTCCGTCTCGATTGTTTCTTCCCCTCTTTTTATGTTGTTCCGTCTCGATTGTTTCTTCCCCTCTTTTTTATGTTTTTCCGTCTCGATTGTTTCTTCCCCTCTTTTTTATGTTTTTCCGTCTCGATTGTTTCTTCCCCTCTTTTTTATGTTTTTCCGTCTCGATTGTTTCTTCCCCTCTTTTTTTTTGTTTTTCCGTCTCGATTGTTTCTTCCCCCCTCCTTTTATGTTTTTCCGTCTCGATTGCATTTCTTCCTCCCTCCCCCGGATGTTTTTCTAGATACGGGCCTCAGTATACGAATAGTGACCCTCCGTTTCAGTGACATTTTTAATTACAGTCCTTGGTCGTTAGCTGCTTCGGTCTGTTATTCCAATAACTTCCCTCCGTCTCGACTATATTGAAATAGCGGTTTTTGTTCCCAAGGTATTTTAATGGTAACTATCGTCCTCTGTGATATTTTAATGCTCACTCTCTGTGGTATTTTAATACTGACTATTGATTTCTATAAATATTGAAGAGAGGTCTTCAAAGTCTCTGGTGTTTTAAAAGCCTTAAAAATTTGACTATTTGTTTGTGGGAGACTTAATTGAGATTTTAGATTTATCTATAATGGCATTTTCCACACATAAGCTTATTTAGAAGCTATGAAAATGATTTTTTTCACCCACATAAATCGCATTATTCTTTAATTTTGTCCGCCCTGCCCAAGGTCAGTAGGGGACACCGATGGGCTTGGAAAGGCCGCCGTCCGTCGGATGGGACGTTAAGCCGTTGTCCCGTGTGCAGGAGAGCCATACCCTGTACACGTTAAAGAACACTCTGGATGGCCTTGACGGGAGGCTACCATCTGTATCCCAACAGCTGTTGCAGTGGGTCCCCTCCCCCAACCTTTCCTGATCCTTCGGGGTCCATGAGACCTGGCCATTTAGCCCATGGTGTGCAAAAAATTGCCGCTCAGAGGTAAAACAACCCAACGTTAAAGAACACGCTGGATGGCCTTGACGGGAGACTACCATCTGTCTCCCAACAGCTGTTCCAGTGGGTCCCCTCCCCCAACCTTCTCTGAGCCTTCGGGGTCCATGTGACCTGGCCATTTAGCCCATGGTGTGCAAAAAAAGTGCCGCTCAGAGGTAAAACAACCCAACGTTAAAGAACACGCTGGATGGCCTTGACGGGAGGCTACCATCTGTCTCCCAACAGCTGTTCCAGTGGGTCCCCTCCCCCAACCTTCTCTGAGCCTTCGGGGTCCATGTGACCTGGCCATTTAGCCCATGGTGTGCAAAAAAGTGCCGCTCAGAGGTAAAACAACCCAACCCAACTTTAATTTTGTTGAACAGTATTAAAAAAGGAAAAAAGATACAGCCAAGTTATGAGTATATAAATCGCACTCGATGCCAAAGTTTTACCATTTTTATTCTGCTTCTGCCAGTTTGGTCACCCAAAAGAGTTTCAAATAAATGTTCCATTGTCCAGTTCTCTCCTCCCCCCCGCCCACCCGACCCCACCCCGTTTTGTTTCAGCCACATAAACTAGTTCCATCTTTCACGTCGTCGTCGCTGCAGTTCTCTTCACTAACCCTTATTGCGGCGATAAATTTTCCATCCTGCTTCTGACCATTTCGCTGCTTCCCCCTGGCCCCTTAGGACGTGTAGATATCCGCCGTGTCATTTCTACCATCACAATGAAAAATACGATATATCTGATCTTCTTTTAGTTATCGGAAATATCAATACACTTTTTCTACTTTTTCCCTTGAAAGTGATTTCAGTTATATTGTAAAATTGCTATTTCTATTTCGGATTAAAGTATAAAAATATATTTTGTTTCACTTAAAAATTTGCTGGTAGCCAATCTCAAGGTCACCTTTTATCCATTAATCTTTGTAGATAGATAAAAGGCTTCAAGATTTGAAAAAAAATTTCCAATTTTCCCCTGTAATATAATCTTAAAGTCGATCTCTTTATAAATTCATTCAAAAAAGAAAAGAATATTTTGTAATTATTTATTCAAATTAAAGTCAGGTGTTCATATATAGCGGATAAGTTTGACAAGGATATCTGATCAAAAAAAAAAGAAGGAACACAATCGAGGCGAAAAAATGTCAAAGGGGTCAGCTGGGAGAGGGTTGTGTTGGGTTGTTTTACCTCTGAGCGGCACTTTTTTGCACACCATGGGCTAAATGGCCAGGTCACATGGACCCCGAAGGCTCAGAGAAAGTTGATGGAGGGGACCTACTGGAACAGCTGTTGGGAGACAGATGGTAGCCTCCCGTCAAGGCCATCCAGCGTGTTCTTTAACGTGCACAGGGTATGGCTCTCCCGCACGCGGGGCCACGGCTTAACGTCCCATCCGACGGGCGGCGGCCTTTCCAAGCCCAGCGGTGTCCCCTACTGACCGAGGGCAGGGCGGGGAATTTTGCGGAGATAAATCTCAACGCTGACCCAGCTGGGACTCGAACCTGGGAACTACATGTTACGAGCCTGGCGCGCTACCGACTGAGCCACCCCCGCCCCCCTTTGTGCTGTTAATTGCAGATATCGGTCTTGTACAACGATCAACTCTAGCCCTTCATCGGCTAAACCTCTGTGATGCAGAATCCATGCTAAGAAATTGATTCTCTGTCATTTTTTACACTTTTACCACAGAAGGACTTACATTTGGCCATCGTGCCACATCTGACTGACTTTTGCCTGCTTCAAGCCGGTCAATAGCCCGCTACCACAGTTCATTCGGAAAATGATGTCTCAAGGTCATTCTTACCAAATGGCTATTTTGAATTTCTTTATTCACATTTACAACAAAAAATAACGATCCACTCCAAAACACCCGTTTTTATGCCACTATCTGATTACGCAAATTGACACAACCTAGACTAATTTACATATGATATGCTCACTCGGCATTACTTTACTGGTTACATGAACAAGTTTGGTGAGGATCACACAATTACTCTTCATCAGATCTTTTCCTTCTACGTTCTTTAGTACAGACAGGTTCGGGTCATGTTTTGACTGCACGTCGTTTGTTCTCTCAGAACTTGCAGATAATCTGCTGACTTTGCATCCTTAATAGCTAATTTAAAAGATTATGATTAGAATTTCTTAAAATAGTACAGTGGACCTTCGTTATAGCGCTACTCGCTATACCGCGCACTCGGTTATAGCGCGGGCGATGTTCGCGATAAATTATAGATAATGTTTGTTTTTACATATTTTCAAGCGTACCTTATGTACGTAAATAAAATAATAAATATATGTGCTTATTAAGATGTATAACTATGTTATGTGAATTTTAATAAAACACTTAATAAATAAATTGGTTTTTTTATTAAAATACATAATATATATAGTTGATGGGATGTTTCAGTATATAGCTCAAATCGTTCTGAGTAAATTTATTGTTTCGCCACCGCGCCGCTCGGTATAACGCGGTTCACCTTATAACGCGGGTGTTGTTTCCCGCCCGACCTGCGCGTTATATCGGGGGTCCACTGTATACCAATGTTTTCGCTAAAACGTACAGCAGAAATAGGGAATAAATCAGAACATTTCATATCTACAGATTTTATTCAATAAAAACAACAGGTTTGTTTTCTTACTACACAAAAAGACGACTTTGCTTTTTCTAGGTTATTCGAATACACAATCTTTCAGAAAAATGACTTTTTCTTACAATAGAGCAATTTTCAGCAAAGTTAAAAAAGTGACACTTTTTCAGTATTCAATCCTTCCAAGATGTGGTTGAGATCAACGGGTTTTCGACAAAGGTTTCCTTACAAATTAAAAAAAAAACTCAAAACAAAATATTTTTTTACTTTTCCACGAATATATCAAAACGTCGATAATACGTAGTACAGTCCCTCAAATAAATATCCGAACACTATGGTTGATTGCAGAAGTGAGAAAATATATCTGGCAACGATTTTTTTAGAAATTAGTGATCTGGCAACCTTCGTGTCACGTGACACGTGTTCTTTAACGTACAGTCGCTCAAAAAAGTATCCGAACACTATGATTGATTACAGAATTCAGGAAAAATATCTGGCAACGATTTTTTTAGAAATTAGTGATCTGGCAACCTTCGTGTCAGGTGATACGAAGGTTGCCAGATCACTAATTTCTAAAAAAATCGTTGCCAGATATTCTTCCTGAATTCTGTAATCAACCATAGTGTTCGGATACTTTTTTGAGCGACTGTACATACGGGTTCTCTTGCACAAGGAGCCATAGCTTGGCGTCCCATCCGATGGACGGGTTCCTTTCCAAGGCCATCGGTGTCGCCGACAGACCGTGGGCAGAGTGGGGTTGGGTTGGGTTGTTTTACCTCTGAGCGACACTTTTTTGCACACCATGGGCTAAATGGCCAGGTCACATGGACCCCGAAGGCTCAGAGAAGGTTGGGGGAGGGGACCCACTGGAACAGCTGTTGGGAGACAGATGGTAGCCTCCCGTCAAGGCCATCCAGCGTGTTCTTTAACGTGCACAGGGTATGTCTCTCCCGCACACGGGGCCACGGCGGCCTTTCCAAGCCCAGCGGTGTCCCCTACTGACCGTGGGCAGGGCGGGGAATTTTGCGGATATAAATCTCAACGCTGACCCAGCTGGGACTCGAACCTGGAAACTACAAATTACGAGCCTGACGCGCTGCCGACTGAGCCACCCCCGCCTCTAATCGAGGGTAAAATGGGGATTAGCGGGGAAAACCTCCATTTAGGCACAGTTCGAACTCGAACCTGGGAACATCAGAATATATTGGTTTCGTTTTCTCCAGAGTGGCACTTTTTTCCATACAAATGTCTAAATGGCTGGGTCACAAGGACCCCAAGATGTAGAGAAGGTTGGGGGAAAGTGACATACTAGACAGCTGTTAGATTAGAGAGACAGACGGAAACCTCCCGTCAAGGCCATCCAGCGTGTTCTTTAACGTGCACACAGCGTGCACAGAGTATGGCTCTCCCGCACACGGGGCCACGGCTTAACGTCCAATCTCGGCTCAACGTCCGACGAACACAGACGGCAGACTTTCCAAGACCATCTGTGTCCCATTTCTCAACGACGACTGAATTAGGGGATATAAATCTAAACGCGGGCGCAGTTGGGACTCGAACCCTTGAGCATCAGATTACGATCCTCGTAATCTGATGCTCCTATCCAAGTAATTTTGGTAGAAAGAATCAAACTTAAAAAAGATACTTTTCCCTTCACGTAGCCTTAAGTTCTCTATCTCCTATGGGGCGGGGGTGGCTCAGTCGGTAGCGCGCCAGGCTCGTAATCTGTAGTTCCCAGGTTCGAGTCCCAGCTGGGTCAGCGTTGAGATTTATCTCCGCAAAATTTCCCCGCCCTGCCCACGGTCAGTAGGGGACACCGATGGGCTTGGAAAGGCCGCCGTCCGTCAGATGGGACTTTAAGCCGTGGCCCCGTGTGCGGGAGAGCCATACCCTGTGCACGTTAAAGAACACGCTGGATGGCCTTGACGGGAGGCTACCATCTGTCTCCCAACAGCTGTTCCAGTGGGTCCCCTTCCCCAACCTTCTCTTAGCCTTCGGGGTCCTTGTGGCCTGACCATTTAGCCCATGGTGTGCAAAAAAGTGCCGCTCAGAGGTAAAACAACCCAACGCCGAATTTTTTGAGTAACATAAACTGAATGGCCCACGGGGGGAGGGAGGAATCGAAATATTTATTCTTTACATGTTCACGCCCACCTTCTATTCAAAAATGGGATAAACACGAGCATTGACATTATTCGATGACGATACAACAGTGATCAGTTTTGCTATGCATGCAATATACAGACAACGTTTTGTGTTTCCTTCTTGTAACTGCTTACACGGGCAAGGAATAAGCTGATATAATCGACGGCCCGGGGATTTCAATTTGAAATTCTTTCAAACTGCAAGCTGACAAAAAAAAAGTTTTAATCACCACTGCCCACTGTTTCAAGCATAAGACGATTTCTTTCATAAACATAAATAACAGACCTTTTATGAAACATATTACATTACACTTGCAAATGGAAATATAAAAATAACAATAACATAATCCGGAATGTTTTTCGTGAAAAAAAAGGACAATGGGAAAGAACAGGCAACGTTACTTAAAGAACACTCGGTCGCTCTTCCAGGGCGAGAGAAAAGAGACTAGCGACGGGTGAATACTTTGTTTACATACCTAAAAACAAATAAATTATACGGAGTGTCACTAGAAAATGTATACACATTTTAGACATTCATAGAGTTTGAAAATTCAGGTATACAGTCACTCAAACAAATATCCGAACACTACGGTTGATTACAGAATTCAAAAAAAAGATCTGGCAAACTTCGTGTCACGTGATTATAGAATTCAGGAAAAATATCTGGAGCGTGTACAGCAACTGTACACGCTCCAGTTTGCTGTGAACGGTAACTGTACATGCTCAATATTTCCGTGAGTGAGCCCACACGATCTAGTATCAAAATAATATGACCACCTACACTCACTCAAAAAAGTATCCGAACACTATGGTTGATTACAGAATTCAGGAAAAATATCTGGCAACGATTTTTTTAGAAATTAATGATCTGGCAACCTTCGTGTCACGTGACACGCGCTACAAAGCCGACACAGCGGGAATCTTGCCAAATTCACTCCAGCCTCATGCCAAATTCATACCAGAATCTTGCCAAATTCATGCCAGAGCGCGCTACGCGATTCCGGCTGTGTCGGCGTTGAATTTTTTTTTTCAGAACCTTTTAACTAATGTTTGAAGTCTATCTCTACACCTGATCTGTGCATTTACCATGGATCAGGGGTGGGCAACCTTTTTTAAGTGTGCGTGCCAAAATCTCCAAATCTTTGACGCAAAATTTTCTCACCTGCAAGCCATCATTTTGGGAACATATACGCATTCCATTTAATCACGTGCAGATAATACGTCATAATCCTGAATATTGATAATGCATTTCACATATATATTGAACAATAACTTACGTTTATGCCAATGTAAGGAAAATTTGCATTTATATCTAATAAATTAAACATATTAATTGACAATAAATACTTCTAATCCATATTTTAATGACTTACGATTTAATTAAATACAAATTCACATACATACTCACTTTAGAAAACCCATAAATTCTTTCCGAAACACGCAAAAAAATATAAAATGGTGACAAAGGATTGGGTTGTTTTACCTCTGAGCGGCACTTTTTTGCACACCATGGGCTAAATGGCCAGGTCATATGGACCCCGAAGGCTCAGAGAAGGTTGGGGGAGGGGACCCACTGGAACAGCTGTTGGGAGACAGATGGTAGCCTCCCGTCAAGGCCATCCAGCGTGTTCTTTAACGTGCACAGGGTATGGCTCTCCCGCCCACGGGGCCACGGCTTAACGTCCCATCCGACGGACGGCGGCCTTATCCAAGCCCATCGGTGTCCCTTACTGACCGTGGGCAAGGCGGGGAATTTTGCGGAGATAAATCTCAACGCTGACCCAGCTGGGACTCGAACCTGGGAACTACAGATTACGAGCCTGGCGCGCTAGCGACTGAGCCACCCCCGCCCCATAATAAGCAATAAAATAGTATATATATATATAATCAAGATCTCACCTCAGCGTGCTGCAAAAAGGAATTGCTTTGTTGTTCTGTACTTAAGAGCTAATAAATTAAACCTTTACTATTCATATGATGGTCATTTAGATTTTCCATCAAAACAACTGCTTGTTATTTGTAAAGTTGTCACGCTAGATGTTGCGCTAGCCTTCAGTTCCTAGAACCTTCTCTCTCTACTGGGTGGAGTAGACAGACTGGCTCGCAAGTTCAACTGCATCATTCTTTAGGTGTACATCAAGAACGAGGATCACATTCACAACCGCCATGGGGCGGGGGTGGCTCAGTCGGTAGCGCGCCAGGCTCGTAATCTGTAGTTCCCAGGTTCGAGTCCCAGCTGGGTCAGCGTTGAGATTTATCTCCACAAAATTCCCCCCCCCCTGCCCACGGTCAGTAGCGGACACCGATGGGCTTGGAAAGGCCACCGTCCGTCGGATGGGACGTTAAGCCGTGGCCCCGTGTGCGGTAGAGCCATACCCTGTGCACGTTAAAGAACACGCTGGATGGCCTTGACGGGGGCTACCATCTGTCTTCCAACAGCGGTTCCAGTGGGTCCCCTCCTCCAACCTTCTCTCAGCCTTCGGGGTCCATGTGACCTGGCCATTTAGCCCATGGTGTGCAAAAAAGTGCCGCTCAAAGGTAAAACAACCCAAACAACAACCGCCATAGTTACGGGTTGGGTTGTTTTACCTCTGAGCGTCACTTTTTTTCACACCATAGGCTAAATGGCCAGGTCACAACGACCCCGAAGGCTCAGAGAAGGTTGGGGGAGGGAACCCACTGGAACAGCTGTTGGGAGACAGATGGTAGCCCCCCCCCCGTCAAGGCCATCCAGCGTGTTCTTTAACGTGCACAAGGTGTGGAGACACCTTGGGGGTCTCCACACCTCGTTAAGCCGTGGCTCCGTGTGCTCTCCAGCACACGGAGCCACGGCTTAACGTCCCATCCGACGGACGGCAGTCTTTCCAAGCCCTACGGTGTCCCCTAATGACCTTGGGCAGGGCGGGGAATTTTGCGGAGATAAATCTCAACGCTGACCCACTGGGACTCGAACCTCCCCCCCAACAGGGGACCACCTTGACGTTGTGGGGGGGCTTGTGGCCTAGCAACGGTCGAAGGACCGTTGCTGGGCCACAAGCTGACTGGTTGGGGCCCCGGTTAGACAGAGCTAAAACCACCCCGAGGTCGAAGGCATTGCTGACCGGTTTAGTGGCCCGGTTGGACAGTGCTTAGACCTCAAATCAGGGCTCAGTGGAGCAAGTACAGGGCCCTGCTGAAAGAAGTGGTTCCTTTAGTAGGCTAGGGCTTTTTTCAAAGTCTGGGTCCAACTAAGAGTCTCCACCCCGGGAGCCGAGCGAACTTGGATCTATATCCTTGCCCCTGACAGTAGATAGTACACGGCATTCCATACTGGTAATGTCGAAAGGCGGAATCAAGGTTTGTCGTATTTTGCTGTGGTTGTCACAGCTCAAATCAAAAAATCAAATCAAAAATCAATGGGACTCGAACCTGGGAACTACAGATTACGAGCCGGGAGCGCTACCGACTGAGCCACCCCCGCCCCCAATGTGCCATAGAGAAGATATGTGAGGAAGGAAAAACTCAGAAGACAACATACATCAGAAACAAAACCTTCCATACCTTATCCGAGAGAGGCGGGGTTGACTTAGTCGGCAGATGACAGGCTCGTAACTTGATGTCTCCAGTTTAGAGTCCTAACTGTGGGGCGGGGGTGGCTCAGTCGGTAACGCGCCAGGCTCGTAATCTGTAGTTCCCAGGTTAGAGTCCCAGCTGAGTCAGCGTTGAGATTTATCTCCGCAAAATTTCCCCGCCCTGCCCACGGTCAGTAGGGGACACCGATGGGCTTGGATAAGGCCGCCGTCCGTCGGATGGGACGTTAAGCTGTGGCCCAGTGTGCGGGAGAGCCATACGCTGTGCACGTTAAAGAACACGCTGGATGGCCTTGACGGGAGGCTACCATCTGTCTCCCAACAGATGTTCCAGTGGGTCCCCTCCCCCAACCTCCTCTGAGCCTTCGGGTTCCATGTGACCTGGCCATTTAGCCCATGGTGTGCAAAAAAGTGCCGCTCAGAGGTAAAACAATCCAATCCTAACTGTGAATGCATTCAGACGTCCTCTGCTATTCCACACAATGCGGGCGGTGAGAAAATAGACACCGATGGGCTTCGAAAAGCAGCCGACAATCCGATGGGCCGTTAAACCGTGGCCAGTGTGCCTGAGAGATCCATATCCTCTGCACGTTAAAGAACACGTTGGATGGTCTTCACGGTAGGCTACCGTCTTGACTCCTAACAGTTGTCCAGTGAGTACCCTTTCCCAACCTCCTCTAAGCCCACGGGGTCCTTGTGACCTGGTCAATTAACCTTATGTGTGCAAAAAAAGTGTCGCCTAGAGGTAAAACAACGCAACCCATTCATTAGTTCCTTTCCTATCTGAATACATTGAAATTGCACATCTATATTCTCTACCAGGTACCTTTTCCCAACCTCCTCTAAGCCCACGGGGTCCTTGTGACCTGGTCAATTAACCTTATGTGTGCAAAAAAAGTGTCGCCTAGAGGTAAAACAACGCAACCCATTCATTAGTTCCTTTCCTATCTGAATACATTGAAATTGCACATCTATATTCTCTACCAGGTACCTTTTCCCAACCTCCTCTAAGCCCACGGGGTCCTTGTGACCTGGTCAATTAACCTTATGTGTGCAAAAAAAGTGTCGCCTAGAGGTAAAACAACGCAACCCATTCATTAGTTCCTTTCCTATCTGAATACATTGAAATTGCACATCTATATTCTCTACCAGGTACCTTTTCCCAACCTCCTCTAAGCCCACGGGGTCCTTGTGACCTGGTCAATTAACCTTATGTGTGCAAAAAAAGTGTCGCCTAGAGGTAAAACAACGCAACCCATTCATTAGTTCCTTTCCTATCTGAATACATTGAAATTGCACATCTATATTCTCTACCAGGTACCTTTTCCCAACCTCCTCTAAGTCCACGGGGTCCTTGTGACCTGGTCAATTAACCTTATGTGTGCAAAAAAAGTGTCGCCTAGAGGTAAAACAACGCAACCCATTCATTAGTTCCTTTCCTATCTGAATACATTGAAATTGCACATCTATATTCTCTACCAGGTTTTCGACCGAAATACATTGAAATCGTATTTTAGAAAACTGCAGACCAAAAGTAGGCGAATTCTTTTCGTTTGCAATCCATTTTCCTCTCACCTAAATAACTTCCACTTCTCCTTTATTAGATATCTTTGCTACAATGAAAAGATATTTCTTCCTTCGCAGAAAAAATATTAACTGTTTCATACTTCACAAAAAGTGACAACCATCTACAAAAAACACTTAACCAGACAGTCGCAGGGACGGATCTAGGGGTGGAATGGCACCAACCCCCATAGCCCAAAACTCACCCCCTGTAGAACTTTAATAACCGTTGCGTAGCGAAAAAAACACTAAGCAATAGTTGAGCGTGAGAGAAAACTAAAAAAGCAATGGGAGACTATGAGACTGCGCAGTGAACGCCTCGACAATTCTCACTGATCATTGGTGGATTGATGGGTGATTGACAGATCATTCACCTATGATCTGTGAGAATTGCCAAAGCGTCAATTTTGCAGTCTCATAAGCTTTCCTTCCTTAACCATCGCCATTCATCCTTCACTACTGTACGAAAAATGTACATGTTTTGAAATTGTACATTTTATTTTTATTAAAAATTTTTATACATTTTTTTTTAGAAATTTTTTTAGAAATTAGTGATCTGGCAACCTTTGTGTTGCCAGATCACTAATTTCTAAAAAAATCGTTGCCAGATATTTTTTTTGAATTCTGTAATCAACCACAGAGTTTGGATACTTTTTTGAGCGACTGTACATTTAACGTATAATGTCTCGTATAAATAATAAGTGGCGCAATAAGTTACACATGTTGTAAGAATATTTCAATTCAAAACCACTAGAACGAAGGCGGGGGGGGGGGCATATGTATATAGTCTTATTAGACGAAAATAATTTTTGAAAAAAAAAATATTACCGGAATGGTTGTCATCCCAGTCTCTCCCCCTTTACAATTTTTTTCTATGTACATCCTGAACGCCAGTTAACATAAAAGCAATGCAGTGAAAGTTGAAAAATGGGGTCAAAGAAAGGACTGCACAATGCATTTATCATGCAAGTTATTGGTAAAGTGATTTCTGATATACAAAAAGCGGCCTCGTGTTTCATGGTGTTAAATACACTCTGACACTTAGGGCACACAAGACAGGAAGCTGAATACCAAGCCATAAGATAGTTCAACTGACTCAAAAAAGTCCAGAAACAAATCCGTTAGTACTAAGCTAGATTTTAAATTTTTTAACACCAAAAATTAACTTTTTTAAATTATATTTGTACGTTATATTTTTTTCCAACAAAAACCCAAAACAGCGAAACGAAATCTGTTTATTTCTAGTTTTTGAGCACATCTTCCCAAAGTGTAGGTCACACTAGAATCGGATCGCGAAAAATTCTCACAGAAGCGGCGGAGAAAAAAAAACCCGTGAAAATTGAGACTGAACAATATAATGAGAAAAATTACCATTTTCTTATAAAACATAAATTTGTCCAATATCTTAATTTTCTCACACGTTTAGTACAAATTTTACGTCGCTGCTCCAGTTTGAGATTCTCAAATCAATCAAATCCTTTTAAATACTCTGATCTATAGGTTACGTTGCTATAACCGATGTCGTTGTAATAAAATCACTAAGTTATAAATGCCTTTCTATGAAATGAATATAAATAGTAGCTATCTTCGAACGGAAGATTCTTTCTTGAAGAGTAGGAAGAGGTCATCTGGAAAGGATTCGCCATTTTTAAGACCTAGGCTCAATCTCTAACAAAGCCAAAAGGAGAGCAGAGACTTTCCGGAAATGACGATTTATTTCCCTCGATTAGGAGACAGGGCGGAAGCCATGCGACTAGCAGTTCAGACTCCAAACGGTTGATGGTGAATGCGGGTCAGGAGAGGATGGCTGCGGCGAGGGCGACGATGATCAAGGTCATCCAGAAGTTGAATGTGGAAGACCTTCCTCCACTGTCAGGTTGATCGGCGGTGCTCGCCATCATGAAGCGGAGATGACTCGGAAGACGACCGGATGATCCTTCGGGAGCGTCGCCACCTGAAACACATAGAGAAACAATTCACATAATGGACAGCGATTATTTCTAAGTTGAAAAAAAGTTAGTAGCTGGCATGGGTGCTAACAGTGGAAGGAAGGTATCTGAGAAGTTTATCCTCTCCATGTAAACTCGCAATAGCATAAAACTGTGTTCATTTACATACTTCTCGCCTACCGGGAAATACAAAATATTGCCTTTGACCATTGTCGGCGCCTTTCAGAGGTGGAGGAGTTACGACAACCATTTGGCCTGGCCTCAAATTTAGGAAACTGCTATTTTTTTTTATATTAGATACAACTGTGAGGTATGATTTACTAAAAGATATGATGTTTTAACTGATGAACCTTGGTTAAGGCATCGATGTTTCTTTTGTAGTGTTTCTTTCTGCAGACGTCTACCTTATCTACGGCGTATTATACTTACAAGTTCCTATCGAACCTCTGTGGCAAGCAGTTGCTTGAGGGATAAATATTTCATATGGATTTTGTCAAATTGGAATTTAAAACGTTCATAAACATAATGACAATTTTTATTTTGGGTAGAGGACTCAAAAGTTGAAACTGGCCCGGATATATCTGGACCTGTGAGAGTTGGGTTGGGTTGTTTTACCTCTGAGCGGCACTTTTTTGCACACCATGGGCTAAATGGCCAGGTCACATGGGCCCCGAAGGCTCAGAGAAGGTTGGGGGAGGGGACCCACTGGAACAGCTGTTGGGAGACAGATGGTAGCCTCCCGTCAAGGCCATCCAGCGTGTTCTTTAACGTGCACAGGGTATGGCTCTCCCGCACACGGAGCCACTGCTTAACGTCCCATCCGACGGACGGCGGCCTTTCCAAGTCCATCGGTGTCCCCTACTGACCGTGGGCAGGGCGGGGAATTTTGCGGAGATAAATCTCAACGCTGACCCAGCTGGGACTCGAACCTGGGAACTACAGATTACGAGCCTGGCGCGCGACCGACTGAGCCACCCTGCCCCACCTGTGAGAGACTTTAGTTATTACCTACCCTATTGGAAAAATGCAAAATAGCCTTTTGCCCTGCCTCCCCTTTGGAAAAACGAAAAGTAGCCTTTCGTCACTTCCTCCCCCTTTAAAAAACGAAAAATCGCCTTTTTTGTCACTGCCTCCCTCCCTTGGAAAAACTAAAAGTAGCCTTTCGTCACTGCCTTCCCCTTCGAAGAACAAAAAAAAAAGCCTTATGTCACTTCCTCCCACTTGAAAATACCAAAAATATCCTTTTGTATAGCTTCCCCCAAGAAATAGGGAAAAAAATCGTTTCATCACTGCTTCATCCAGAGATACTATAAACAGCCTTTTAGCACTGCTCCCCCCCCCCCTCAAAATACAAAAAAAGTCTTTTGGCACTGTTTCCCCCTAAAGGTATGAAAAACGGCCTTTTTGGCACTGCCTTCCCCTAGAAATATGCAAAATAGCCTTTTGTCGCTGCTTTCCCCTGAAAAGACGAAGACGTTTGCTATTACACCCCTTGAAATGAAAAATTAGAAGACCTTTGCCCCTTACCCCCCCCCCTTTCTCCTGTAAATAAAAAATATAGACTTTTGTCCTTTCCTTTTTCTGTGAAAAATCAATCATAAAATATCATTTCTCACAAGTACGACTCCATAACGTTTATTCAGATGCCTATAAGTAGAGGGCGGGGTGGCTCAGTCGGTAGAGCGCGCCAGGCTCGTAATCTGTAGTTCCCAGGTTCGAGTGCCAGCTGGGTTAGCGTTGAGATTTATCTCCGCAAAATTCCCCGCCCTGCCCACGGTCAGTAGGGGACACCGATGGGCTTGGAAAGGCCGCCGTCCGTCGGATGGGACGTTAAGCCGTGGCCCCGTGTGCGGCAGAGCCATACCCTGTGCACGTTAAAGAACACGTTGGATGGCCTTAACGGGAGGCTACCATCTGTCTCCCAACAGCTGTTCCAGTGGGTCCCCTCCCTCAACCTTCTCTGAGCCTTCGAGGTCCATGTGACCTGGCCATTTAGCCCATGGTGTGCAAAAAAGTGCCGCTCAGAGGTAAAACAACCCAACCCATTCCAGCGGTAGATTACCTTTCCCTATCTGTGAGCCTTGGCTTGGGGCATTGTAACCTGGCTATTTAAAGTACTGTGCGCGCAAAATTGGTGCTCACAGGTAAAACAATCCAAACCAAATTCAAAAGCCTTTCGATAATTTGTCAAACTATCACATAAATTTTTCAAGACAATCAAAATACCGGTTGTCGTTGTTCTGAATAACGGTTAAAATTTTATGTGCGAAATTATTTTGAGGAAAATTTATTTTCCGTTCGTTCTGATCCACCGAAAATATTTCTAAAACCAAATTTCAAAACTTGAAGAATGGCAGACAAACCAGAGGCAAAAAAAACTGCGAATATGGAGCAGCCTCTTTTGACGCACTCGACCAAAGAGCTCTTTCTGAAATAAAATTTAGGGGGAAAAAAATGACACTTGAATCTTGCCTCTCAGCTGCTTCAAAACATCTGAATAAAAACTCTTTTCAGAAATCAAGGAAAAAAGCCGCGAAATACAGCAAACAAAAGCTAATAATGGAGAGGAAAAAACAGTTGGAAAAAAAGACTCTGGAGGTAAAAATTTTGCGAATCCAATGGAATATTTTTTTTTTGCTTTGTTTCTGCGGCTTCCTCGAACATTCTTTGAAGTTTGTCTGCATGGAAAACTTCAGAATCAAATGATCTATAGCTTCTTTCATCTTAATCGAAATGGAGATATAATAAAAAAAAAACCTTAACGAAAGTGGAAAGAGTATAAAAAAAATGGAATAACACAAAAATAAGAAATTGGCCCTCGACGTTTCTTTAGATGCCTCATTTTGTCATCAGATATTTCCTGGCGACATTAATAATACGAAATAAATTGGCCTAGATTACCTCCCAGCGGAACTTTTTTTTTTGTACACAATAGGCTATATGGCAAGGTCACAAAGACACCCACTGTCTTGGACTGGGTAGAGGAAAAAAAATCCTCAGGACAGCCAATGCGAGATACAGTAGATGGAAGCATTTCAACCATTTCAATTTTGTCCTTTAAAGTACAGAGGGTAAGGATTAACACTCCACATCTGAGAGACGGCGATCTTTACAGGACCATCTGTTGGTGGAAAAATTTTCGATACAGATGTAGAGAGTTGGGTTGGGTTGTTTTACCTCTGAGCGGCACTTTTTTGCACACCATGTGCTAAATGGCCAGGTCACATGGACCCCGAAGGCTCAGAGAAGGTTGGGGGATGGGGACCCACTGGAACAGCTGTTGGGAGACAGATGGTAGCCTCCCGTCAAGGCTATCCAGCGTGTTCTTTAACGTGCACAGGGTATGGCTCTCCCGCACACGGGGCCACGGCTTAACGTCGATCCGACGGACGGCGGCCTATCCAAGCCCATCGGCGTCCCCTACTGACCGTGGGCAGGGCTGGGAATTTTGCGGAGATAAATCTCAACGCTGACCCAGCTGGGACTCGAACCTGGGAACTACAGATTACGAGCCTGGCGCGCTGCCGACTGAGCCACCCCTGCCCCCAGATGCAGTGAGACTCGAAACTGAACATCCCCCGCGACCCTGACATAATGTATAAATATGTACATAAAGTAAATCATTTCGCAAATCCATCATCGTTCGGAAATTTTTGTACTAAATCAGCCCGAATAATATAATAAATGAAAAATGAAGTTGCCATCGAATACAAATATTATCACAATTGGTTTAATTATATGTTTCTCAGACCAATCAACTCTAAAACTGTACGACTTGACATTGCGCCAGGGGGGCGGGGGGGGGCTCAGTCGGTAGCGAGCCTTCTCTGAGCCTTCGGGGTCCTTGTGACCGGGCCATTTAGCCCATGGTGTGCAAAAAAGTGCCGCTCAGAGGTAAAACAAGGAAGAGGGAAACCAGATTTCTCTGTTCTTTTTCTCGAAGTTACCTAAGATTTTAGATTGTGAAAAAAAGAAAAAAAAATGTTTGCAAAATTTTAGTTTTAGGAAATTTTTATGCACGTATTCGATTGTTTAATATGTGAAATATGATTAGTTAACCAGAAAATCAGCATTAAAAAAATCTATTCAGTTGGGTTGGGTTGTTTTACCTCTGAGCGGCACTTTTTTGCACACCATGGGCTAAATGGCCAGGTCACATGGACCCCGAAGGCTCAGAGAAGGTTGGGGGAGGGGACCCACTGGAACAGCTGTTGGCGAAGGCTCAGAGAAGGTTGGGGGAGGGGACCCACTGGAACAGCTGTTGGGAGACAGATGGTAGCCTCCCGTCAAGGCCATCCAGCGTGTTCTTTAACGTGCACAGGGTATGGCTCTCCCGCATACAGGGCCACGGCTTAACGTCCCATCCGACGGACGGCGGCCTTTCCAAGCCCATCGGTGTCCCCTACTGATCGTGGACAGGACGGGAAATTTTGTGGAGATAAATCTCAACGCTGACTTAGCTGAGACTCGAACCTGGAAACTGCTGACTGAGCCATCCCTGCTCCCCTGAAGGTAAGAGGACGATCGCTGTCAATGCAAAGCTCTTGATCCTCACAACTTGACCAACATTGTCATTTACCGCACAATTTAAACATTAATACATCGTTTGCAATATTCATTTAAAATTTTGGCATTACCAAACTTTTTCCACCGTTAAAGAGCGCAATTTTAGCTTAATTAGCTAAGTTTTCTTTATCCCCATCTAACAGTTTAAATTCGAATTAATAAATGATTCGGAACTAGGAAAGAGTAGTATCTTGTACAACACAAAGGAATAATCCATTTATCTTTTAAAATACAAAGTTGCATTGTCACAACACCCGTAAAAGAAGCGGGAAGGGTTGGGTTGGGTTGTTTTACCTCTGAACGGCACTTTTTTGCACACCATGGGCTAAATGGCCAGGTCACATGGACTCCGGAAGCTCAGAGAAGGTTGGGGGAGGGGACCCACTGGAACAGCTGTTGGGAGACAGATGGTAGCCTCCCGTCAAGGCCATCCAGCGTGTTCTTTAACGTGCACAGGGTATGCCTCTCCCGCACACGGAGCCACGGCTTAAAGTCCCATCCGACGGACGGCGGTCTTTCCAAGCCCATCGGTATCCCCTACTGACCGTGGGCAAGGCGGGGAATTTTGCGGAGATAAATCTCAACGCTGACCCAGCTGGGACTCGAACCTGGGAACTACAGATTACGAGCCTGGCGCGCTACCGACTGAACCACCCCCGCCCCTATGCGGGAAGGAGGGAGGGGATTGTTGTGAAATAATAATCTATATCACCATTGCTGACAATGTAAACCTTATAACTCCAGTACCAAAAATTTCAAGTTTCTAATTTACACAGTCGTATCAGAATAATATGACCACCTACCATAGTATATGCATGATAGGTGGTCATATTTTTCTGATACGACCGTGTATGTACACCCGTTTGTAACACATTTGTTTACACATTTTTCACCATTAGAGGGCACTATTGGAGCTATTGCGAGATTTGAAAAATACAAATCTTAACATTTCATCAATACGTATCCAAATCAGTCCAAAAAAACATTTTTAATTCAACTCTAAAAACAAAAATGCTGGAATATTAGAAACGGACAGCCGACAAAATGAAAACATTAGCTTGTTTGTTGTTGTTGTTGTTGTTTTTCTTTTGAAAACGAGCTAAAAGGGAAACCAATTAGCTTAGAAAGGCAGCGTTGGGTGAGACGGTAAGCCTTTGCTCCATGTGCAGGGAAACATACATTGCTCACATTAAAGAATACACTGGATGGCCTTGAAGAGAAGCTTTCATCTCTCTCGTAACAGCTGTTCCACTGAAAAGCTCTTATGAGACACATGAGACTTTTCTCTATTTAGCTCTAAACTCTTGCAACTTGGTCATTTAGCCCATTCTAAGCATAAAAGTGCGGCTCGGAGATAAAATAACCCAACCCTCAAATATGGGCACAATGAATGAAAGGAGTCATCTTTGAAATAAATTCTTTTGACAAACACTTTTAATGTTCAGCTTCCACAACTCTTCAAAATACTGAAAGAATACTGCTGAAATATCAAGATTGAAATCATTAACTTATCTTCTGTGTCATTTTTCCATCAACGGATTTTTTTCTTCCAAAGTTAAGGAGCTTTTATGTGGCTTTCCATTAGCATAGCATGCATTATCCTTAGCTATTTTGAGCCGTGTATGAATTACAAATACTGGGACTAGTGCTCTGCCATCAAGTTCAATTTAGGCGTAGTAGGGAAAACATCAGATTAATCGATTGTGGACTATCATCCATAAGGTAACGAAGTATCGATTACTGAAAGAATAGGGAAGGGGGTTTATTTCAGTCGGTAGCGCGCCAGGCTCGTAATCTGTAGTTCCCAGGTTCGAGTCCCAGCTGGGTCAGCGTTGAGATTTATCTCCGCAAAAATTTCCCACGGTCAGTAGGGGACACCGATGGGCTTGGAAAGGCCGTCGTCGGTCGGATGGGACGTTAGGCCGTGGCCCCGTGTGCGGGAGAGCCATACCCTGTGCACGTTAAAGAACACGCTGGATGGCGTCGACGGGAGGCTACCATCTGTCTCCCAACAGCTTGTTCCAGTGGGTCCCCTCCCCCAACCTTCTCTGAGCCTTCGGGGTCCATGTGATCTGGCCATTTAGCCCATGGTGTGCAAAAAAGTGCCGCTCAGAGGTAAAACAACCCAACCCAACTGAATAGATTTTTTTAATGCTGATTTTCTGGTTAACTAATCATATTTCACATATTAAACAATCGAATACGTGCATAAAAATTTCCTAAAACTAAAATTTTGCAAACATTTTTTTTTTCTTTTTTTCACAATCTAAAATCTTAGGCAACTTCGAGAAAAAGAACAGAGAAATCTGGTTTCCCTCTTCCCTAGCAGTTCCATTTTCAATCCATCCCGTTAAGTTCTCGGAGGATTGAACTAACTAATGATTAATAATTCATTATCTCTCTCCCTAACCGTAGGCAGCCTCTGCTGATGGATAACACAGCTACATCAAAAAACAGAAAGATCGACCAGTCGTCTCCAGATGGTTCAGTTTCATCTCCCTTTGACAAACGATTAATAATGTTTGTGTACATATCCGGCAGAAAACAAGAAAACTTTCCAGACACTTAAATTAGTTCCGGGATTGTGTGAGCAGACATCGTCTGGCTTCTCAGACTACAAGATGGCGGCTTCAACTATTGCTACGTGATGCGATAAATAACAGTCCCAAAGGATGCTCGGTAGCCCAATCGCCGATGCTGGCTCAGCCTCTTGCGTGGCTAATACCCTTCGCTATCTGATGCACTCGAATAAATAATTACGATGCAATTAGCTATGATTCACTTCTGATAAGGTAAAAGCTCTGAAGGACTTTACCGCTCATTTATTCAATGTTTAGTGGACTTACTAATCATCAAAATGCCTCCAAGGAGGCATCCACGGTGTATTCATATTTTTCATGCTAGAACAAACTGTAAATATCATTCTTTCATATGCCGTGTTGGTCGTGTCTGGAACTCTTTATAGCTCCTGATGTTCTCTGTTCTTTTTCTCGAAGTTACCTAAGATTTTAGATGGTGAAAAAAAGCCCCATTAGGTTTGCATATTTTTAACAATAGACTAAAACAAGCTAATTTATCCAAATTTCTAATTTTTTTAAAGTTTCAGTATATATTTTAATATTTATATGCTGTCAAAGTGGTTATTACTTTCAATTTCACAATTATATTATAGTACTTTTTATCTCGTTTTCAAAAAAAAACGAGATAACGTGTTCACTTTGTCGTCTGTCTGCCTGTAGACATTAAACCTTTTTTTTATTTTTAGAGATAAATTAAAAATTATTTTTGGGTCTCATAGGTATTGATGGAATATTACGATTCGCACTTTCCGAATCTCCCAAAAGCTATAATTGCGCTCTCCAGCGGTGGAAAAATCAAAATTCCAAAATTTTAATGGAATACTGAGAATAAAGTATTCATGTTAGAAACTAAAAATTTTGATGGTGGAATGCGAAAGTCATGGAGATTCCATTAGTAACAATGACTTAATCCCTTACGCCCTGGGGTGAGTGGGAAACGCAATTGCTTTCAGAGATAACTGAAAAACTCCTCTTTAGTTGGGTTGGTACTAAAGAAATATTATAATTCTTATTTTTCAAATCCTTAGGTAGTTTTAATTTATATCATTAGATATCACTAAACACGGAAAAGACGAAACTTTTAACGAACGTTGCAAGTGATCTGTTGTTGGGTTGTTGGGTTGTTTTACCTCTGAGCGGCACTTTTTTGCACACCATGGGCTAAATGGCCAGGTCACAAGGACCCCGAAGGCTCAGAGAAGGTTGGGAGAGGGGACCCACTGGAACAGCTGTTGGGAGACAGATGGTAGCCTCGCGTCAAGGCCATCCAGCGTGTTCTTTAACGTTGGGTTGTTTTGCCTCTGAGCGGCACTTTTTTGCACACCATGGGCTAAATGGCCAGGTCACATGGACCCCGAAGGCTCAGAGAAGGTTGGGGGAGGAGACCCAATGGAACAGCTGTTGGGAGACAGATGGTAGCCTCCCGTCAAGGCCATCCAGCGTGTTCTTTAACGTGCACAGGGTATGGCTCTCCCACACACGGGGCCACGGCTTAACGTCCCATCCGACGGACGACGGCCTTTCCAAGCCCATCGGTGTCCCCTACTGACCGTGGGCAGGGTGGGGAATTTTGCGGAGATAAATCTCAACGCTGACCCAGCTGGGACTCGAACCTGGGAACTACAGATTACGAGCCTGGCGCGCTACCAACTGAGCCACCCCTGCCCCAAATATACAGGATAATAAGTTTTACTAATTAATACAATGAATATAATTGAAAACCTAATATAACTAAAGATATGTGTAGTCTCCAATAAACCTCTAAAGGAAGTGCAATAACTTACCTGTCATATCAAATCGGTCTGCTAGAGGAGGATAAGGAGGTGTCTCATGCACTGAAGCTCGATACAGCTGTTGCCCCTTGTGAGTCTGAAATAAGAAGTGACATCACATCAACACACCAACAATAAAAAAAATTCATCATGCTCAATTAACTCAGAATGAATTCATAATATTTTTATGCACGGGTCCTATAACCCATTGCCTTGTTCTTGATTTTTGCTATTTTGATCAAAGTTAGTATCTTTATACCTGTCACTTAATAATTACAAATAATGAAGTAATTTTCGCCTCTCAGTTATTACATATTTATTATCTTTTTCATATTTCCTTTTTACTCCATTGTTTCATTGTCTTTTTATCCTTTGTCTTTTAACTTTGGTTGTGGATAATATTTTCTCCTTTTTTCCTCTTTAGCTTAATATAGCGCCTATTTCTCTTGCTCCATGAAAACCCCAAACAATCATCATAATAATATTTAAACTCATATTCCTTAATTTCAACGGGGCGGGGGTGGCTCAGTCGGTAGCGCGCCAGGCTCGTAAATCTGTAGTTCCCAGGTTCGAGTCCCAGATGGGTCAACGTTGAGACTTATCTCTGCAAAACTCCCCGCCCTGCCCTCGGTCAATAGGGAACACCAATGGGCTTGGAAAGGCCACCGTCCGTCGAATGGGACGTTACGCCGTGGTTCCGTGTGCGGGAGAGCCATACCCTGTGCACGTTAAAGAACACGCTGGATGGCCTTGACGGGAGGCTTTGGGTTGGGTTGTTTTACCACTGAGCGGCACTTTTTTGCACACCATGGGCTAAATGGCCAGGTCACATGGACCCCGAAAGCTCAGAGAAGGTTGGGGGAGGGGACCCACTGGAACAGCTGTTGGAAGGCAGATGGTAGCCCTCCGTCAAGGCCATCCAGCGTGTTCTTTAACGTGCACAGGGTATGTCTATCCCGCACACGGGGCCACGGCTTAACGTCTCATCCGACGGACTGCGGCCTTTCCAAGCCCAGCGGTGTCCCCTACTGACCGTGGGCAGGGCGGGGAATTTTGCGGAGATAAATCTCAACGCTGACATAGCTGGGACTCGAACCTGGGAACTACAGATTACGAGCCTGGAGCGCTACCGACTGAGCCACCCCCGCCCCAACACGGGAGGCTATCATCTGTCTCCCAACATCTGTTCCAGTGGGTCCCCTCCTCCAACTTTCTCTGAGCCTTCGGTGTCCATGTGAACTGGCCATTTAGCCTATTGTTACAAAAAAAGTGCTACACAGAGGTAAAACAACCCAACCTTAATTTTAACTAATCTTTCAACATTTCAACTGGATAATTAGATGGAAAGAGTTCGTTGGTGTATACTTCTCTCGAATATGAACACTTTTACGACTGCCCATCTTTCCACTTTCTCATCAATCAATGCTCTCACTACATTGCAATCCTGATGCCTTCCCGAAGATCATTATCCAGAACACATACGATACCGTAGCCCGCAATAGCATTAAGAACTGTTACTGTACAAATGTCGTCACAAATGCATTATGCCACTTATTAATGACTCCTGATTCACACTGCCCGAATCTCCTAAGCACATGGAAGAGGCGGGAACTACGTGAATAATTCCAACATCTTTATTTCTCTTACTATGTCTCGTGCGTTACATATGGTTAATCTCCTGATTGAAACAATGCAATACTATGACACTTTCAGAGCACTGATGCATCTTCATAGAAAATCACTTCTTCAATTCACTATACGTTGAATAAGAGATATTTTCACATCCTAATCATCGCTGTCAAAGAATTCAGTGATAAATACGGAAGAACAAAATAAAAAAGGAATAATTCAGCAACCTTTCATTATTCGAAAGTAACCATGAATCGTGTTGTGAAGTTTACAGTGTATCGCATTTTTAGACTATGCATTTCATTGTCAGAGTAGCTTGCGTGGCATTGTTAGGGTGGCTCTGCATTGCATTGTTAAATTCACTGTATATCGCATCGTTAAACTGACTATGTATTTCAATTTTAGAACTTTGTATAGTATTGTTAGAATGATTATGTGTTGCATTGTTAGAGTAGTGTCGCATTGTTAGAGTAGTGTCGCATTGTTAGAGTAGTGTCGCATTGTTAGAGTAGTGTTGCATTGTTAGAGTAGTGTCGTATTGTTAGAGTGAGTATATGTCGCATTGTGAAAGCCACAGGATCGCATTGTTAGACTGCTTGTGTATTTCATTGTTAAAGTGACTCTGTATCGTATTGTGAAAGTAATTATATATCACACTGTTAAAGTTAGTGTATAGTACTGTAAAAGTGAATGTGCTACGTATCATATAACTAAAAGTGACTGCGTATCGTGTTATTAAAGCGATTGTAATATGTTGTGAACGTGACTGTATCATTTTATTAAAGTTACTGTATATTGTGTTGTGAAGCCAACTGTGCATTGTGTTATACATTAAAAGTGACTGTAATCATGCTATGAAAACGGCTGTCTATCCTGTTATGAAAATAAATGTGCATCGCATTACATCTCTGTCAATCAAATCTATCTAAAACTCGTTTTTCAACAATATTCAATCGGTATTTAAAGAGTTATGGAAGCTGGAAAGTACAGCAGCAATGGGTATTAAAAAAATGTTCGACGAAAAACTTATTTAGCCAAATTTCTAATACTTTAATTTTATTAAATGATGTGAAATAACTTATTATTACGTTTAACCGCAAAATTCCCCGCCTTGCCCACGGTCAGTAGGGGACACCGATGGGTTTAGAAAGGCCGCCGTCCGTCGGATGGGACATTAAACCGTGACCCCATGTGCGGGAGAGCCATACCCTGTGCACGTTAAAGAACACGCTGACGGGAGGCTACCTTCTGTCTCCCAAAAGTTTTTAATTAACTTCTTAGGTAAGTTCTTGTAACTAGCAATGCTGTTGTTAAAATAATAGAAAAATATTCAAACTAATTCTAAATGCTTTACGAATATTATTAACAATCAAGATTTCAGTAGATTTGATTGAGATCTTTATTTGTAGCCCTTCTTTTTTCCATAAAAAGCTAAATAGAAAGTTAATGAGCTCTAAATATGATTACCTATTGACCTAATAACTGAAGGTACAAATACACCAGGTATAAAATATATTAGAAAAGGTTAGAAAATATTCCAGTTCCAGGAAATGCTGTAGATTACTGGGGGCTTCAGTGTGAGAAACTGCGTGTCGTTTAATCCCACTGCGGGCACTATCTGTCAAATGCAAGCTTCAAAGAGATGTCTCTCACTCGCCAGCAAACCAATCAGAAGGCCATCACAAGAGATCTCCACTAATCCCGTCAGGGCACATTGTTACATATAAAGTCAAAAGTGATGGGCATGTCCGACTGTGAGCAGACAACACCCTTGCACTCTTAACATGGAACTCGAATCCGGACTTCATTACCAAAAATCTCGTTTCAGCAAAACATTTGTTTTTCTAATTATGTTATGTAGAGGACACCGATGGGCTTGGAAAGGCCGCCGTCCGTCGGATGGGACGTTAAGCCGTGGCCCCGTGTGCGGGAGAGCCATACCCTGTGAGAACACGCTGGATGGCCTTGACGGGAGGCTACCATCTGTCTCCCAACAGCTATTCCAGTGGGTCCCCTCCCCCAACCTTCTCCGAGCCTTCGGGGTCCATGTGACCTGGCTATTTAGCCCATGGTGTGCAAAAAAGTGACGCTCAGAGGTAAAACAACCCAACAACTAATTATGTTATTATGCATACATCATACGGTTTATTTTGAGAGAAAGCGAAGTAAGAAACAATTAGGTAGAAAAAAGGCGAAAAAACGTTAATTTCTGATTTGAGTGATTACAGAAAATGTTTGAAATTTGGGATCATGGCTTATCGTCCCACTCGATGGACAGCGGCCTCTCCAAGCACATTGGGGCGGGGGTGGCTCAGTCGGTAGCGCGCCAGGCTCGTAATCTGTAGTTCCCAGGTTCGAGTCCCAGCTGGGTCAGCGTTGAGATTTTTCTCCGCAAAATTCCCCGCCCTGCCCACGATCAGTAGGGGACACCGATGGGCTTGGAAAGACCGCCGTCCGTCGGATAGGACGTTAAGCCGTGGCCCCGTGTGCAGGTGAGCCGTACCCTGTGCACGTTAGAGAACACGCTGGATGGCCTTGACAGGAGGCTACCATCTGTCTCCCAACAGCTGTTCCAGTGGGTCCCCTCCCCCAACCTTCTCTGAGCCTTCGGGGTCCATGTGACCTGGCCATTTAGCCCATGGTGTGCAAAAAGGTGCCGCTCAGAGGAAAAACAATCCAACCCAACCCAATCCAAGCCCATTTGACCGAGGGAACGGGGGAGAGTTTTGAGAAGATTAAACTCAACGCTGAATCAGCTGCGGCTCGAACCTGGAAACTACAGATTACGAGCATGGCGCAGTACCGACTGAGCCAGCCACAACCCGATTCTTTCCGATTTTATATATATTGAAGAAATGTGTTTAGAAAAAGATTTGTCCCAGCTTGAAAGACTTTAAATATTAAACGAATACTAATAACAATCAAAAGTTTGATAAATTTGACTCAAATTATGTGTTTGTCTTCAGTGACAATTTTCAGTAAACAGTTCATTTTCAAGGTTAGGGTTGGGTTGGGTTGTTTTACCTCTGAGCGGCACTTTTTTGCACACCATGGGCTAAATGGCCAGGTCACGTGGACCCCGAAGGCTCAGAGAATGTTGGGGGAGGGGACCCACTGGAACAGCTGTTGGGAGACAGATGGTAGCCTCCCGTCAAGGCCATCCAGCGTGTTCTTAACGTGCACAGGGTATGTCTCTCCCGCACACGGAGCCACGGCTTAACGTCCCATCCGACGGACGGCGGCCTTTCCAAGCCCATCGGTGTCCCCTATTGACCGAGGGAACGGGGGAGAGTTTTGGGAAGATTAAACTCAACGCTGAATCAGCTGCGGCTCGAACCTGGAAACTACAGATTACGAGCATGGCGTACTACCGACTGAGCCAGCCCCAACCCGATTCTTTCCGATTTTATATATATTGAAGAAATGAGTTTAGAAAAAGATTTGTCCCAGCTTCAAAGACTTTAAATATTAAACGAATACTAATGACAAAACAAAATTTTGATAAATGTGACTCAAATCTTCAATTTGTGTTCAGTGACAATTTTCAGTAAACGGTTCATTTTCAAGGTTAGGGAGCTCTGAAACGACTTTTCGCTTACAGATCGTGCCAAGTGTCGCAAAAGTTTTGATAATAAAGTACATATTAAAATAAATAAAACGCTTTGAAAAAATTCTGGTAATTAAACTATTCGCTAATAATTTAATTACACTAAAAATTTGCATTAATTTTATTGATATGAGGATTAGAAATATTCGAGAATTTAAGCTCTATACTAAAACTTTCCTTCCTATGAAAAAACAAAACGATCTACTCTAGCCGTGTATGCTAGCGTGCAAGGGCCACACATCCGCCGCCCTCGCAAGCAATCGGATCGTCTGAAATGACTTCTTCCATCTCGACCAACCCTTCGCCGTCGCCAACAAAGGCGAATATAATCCTTCCGCCATGAGACAACAGAATGAGGTTCCCCCACACACCCTTCGCGTGCAACGCCAGCTTTCCTCCTCCCACACTAAATTCCCTCTGACTCATCCCTCCATCTGCTCGTCGCCGATAACCCATCCCTGCCACAGCAGGAGGAAGAAGAGGAGGAGGTAGGATCATCCGAGAAAAATCTCATCCCTCCCTCCCCACAGGTAGTTTCACCCCAGACACGCAGGCATCAGCAAGTCCCTGGTTGGAGATTAATCACACCGGCAGACGTATGCACGTGACATGATGAGATACAGAAATAGAAGGGTGTCGGGAACGAGGGCACGGGTACGCCCGTGGGGTGGGGAGCAGATCAATGGCCCAGCTGGGTCTTTATCACTGACGATGATGAAGCCAAAGGGGGGTTGTGCTCCTTATAATCTCGATTCACACCAAAGGTGGTAATTTACAGAATTACAGAACTATAGCGTGCACCTTTAGGTCCTACCCATCACTTTCTCGGCCTCGACACGTCACTTAACGCAGATGATGGCTGAGAGTGTAAAGAGAAAAAAGTCCGAGAGGAATTCGTCTGCATCAGTTCAAAAGAGCCCTTAACTTTTGGAGACTTCCTTTTCTCACTCTTAGCCATAAAAGACGCAGAATTACGCTGCGTTGAGTTTCATTTATCAAACTTCTTAGTTCAGAAACGGACAGGAGTTTTCTTATTCTAAACTACTGACTGTGCTTCACCGCGGACTCGGTGTTTTCGAGACCGTATTGATGGAGGAAGCAGAGTTCGTACAAATGTTAATAGCGCTTTCTTGTTCGGTCCTTTTGTTCAACCGGATTGAAATTACAACAAATAGTGACACAGCGCAATTAAAGCTCATCAACCGAGCTCGAATAGAAAGGGAAGCATTCCACTGAATGGGATTGGGTCGTAAACAACACATTTGGGGGCAATAAACAGACGCACAAATGCTTGGAAAGACATCTGTGCCTGTATGTGCCAAATCTGATTAATTATGTTGTTTACGCCGGTAAAGCTCACTGTTCGCCTGACTTATTGGGCCATGAAGACTGAAAATGAGTGGATATATTCAGTTTGTTCAAAATTTTACCTATTGAAAGTTTATATGTGTTTGTTTCTGTTATCAATAACTTCTTTGATGATACCTATAAACAAAATATTTGCCACAATAAGTTTACTAGAAAAAAGGCTATGGGTTTTTTGAAACAACCAAAATTTTATAATAATTAAGGACGAAATTCCAAAGAATATCAAATTCCCTACCTATTTAACTTGCTTCCTAGAGAAATAGTTAACTTAAAAAAAAAATTGTGATGTTAAAGATAAATTATTTCAGTCATCATTTTGTCGGTTTTCTTTCTCATTTATTCCTTTTTTTCTCTCCTTCATTTTTGTACTACTGAGGCAATCTAGATCATATCTGTAAAAACATATATGTACATTCCCGCTGATAAGCTTCGGCTTAGTGGGATTTTTATGTAATATAATTATAGATAATACTTATTGAAAATAAATTTTAATTTGGAATTTGGATTTGGAAATTCGAAACGAATTACACAATCACCTCCTGTACTTTTAACTGCACTGCAAGAAGACTGTTGATAGGGCGGAACCTACATTCAGGGGCTAGATATAGCATTAGGTATGAAGGCATTCTTAACTCATTATTGATTTATGTAATGCTGCGAATTTTCAGTTTATACATGACTAAATGGATATTAAAAGGGATTGAAAAATATTTTACACTAGCACGTCACATGTAAATTCGCAAAAATTTAACATGCAAGCTCTGCAAACACCACACACAACATTGGCAATTTTCTTGATACAAGCTTTTATATCAAAAGTAATAGTTTTAAGGTAAAGTTCGCGAATTTTAAATTCATCAATATGAACAGTTTTTACCATTTTAGAGCAAAATTCAACGCCGAACACAATGAAAATCTAAATAGAAATAATATACCTCCACGTAGATTTAGCGAAACTTTTATTAGTTGATCTCACTGGCAATATTGACAGGTACACTTGAAATTTAGCTGCCATTTTCCACGAAATCCACGATTAAATTATGTTTCAACTCTTTTTATTGTTATAAGTGTCGAACCATCAGTGTTTGATCCAGGTGAGACCTGAATCCAAAAGTAAAAAAATGGTAGAAAACTAGCTGTTCATGGTATCTCAGACATAAAAAGCTAATAACAAATCAGTCAGAGAAAAATCCTTAAGTCAAACATGAATTTTTCTACGCTGACAGCTATCCTTGTTTTCCTAGAGGATAAACCGCTTGTGTGTCATCAAAATCAAATTCGTTTTCTTATCCGGTCTCGTTGAATATCTCGTTAATCGCTCACGTTGATGGGACGGGAGTGACTCAGTCGGTAGCGCGCCAGACTCGTAATCTGTAGTTCCCAGGTTCGAGTCCCAGCTGGGTCAGCGTTGAGATTTATCTCCGCAAAATTCCCCGCCCTGCCCACGGTCAGTAGGGAACACCGATGGGCTTGGAAAGGCCGCCGTCCTTCGGATGAGACGTTAAGCCGTGGCCCCGTGTGCTGGAGAGCCATACCCTGTGCACGTTAAAGAACACGCTGGATGGTCTTGACGGGAGGCTACCATCTGTCTCCCAACAGCTGTTCCAGTGGGTCCCCTCCCCCAACCTTCTCTGAGCCTTGGGGGTCCATGTGACCTGGCCATTTAGCCCATGGTGTGCAAAAAAGTGCCGCTCAGAGGTGAAACAACCCAACACAACGCTCACGTTGACAAAAAAATTTTGGTTTGTGGAATATGGAGAAATTTGGTTGTGTTTTTTGGTGTGTGGAAATTGTGGAATAAGAGACCCAAAACGCATTCGAGATAGGTTCGTTATCCAAAGAAGCATCTCGAATGCGTTTTGAGGTCTCTTATTCCAAAAGGAAATATGTTAGCTTTGAAGATAACGGAATCTCTTTTCTACATTTCACGTTATTTTTTGTCCAAAACATTCTGTTTTACACAACAACAAAATTTAATTTATTCATTCTTCTTCATATAGCAGCATCCTAATTTTACTTTTGTGTCAAAGAATTATAATTGTGATTCCTATATTTTCCTGTTCCCACATTTCTCATCATCATCATCCTCAAGTAGACATGGGCTATGCAGCTCCCCAGATAGTGCAATTTAGTTGTCAAAACAGTCTGCCTGAGTTACATCTGTTGCAATCTGACCAATTCTAACACTGTTCATCACCCTATTATTCATAACATATATTATTGTTTATAACCCTATTATTCATAACCTATAGTTATGCATACGGTCAACATGACCAAACCAACGGAGTCTCTCTCTGCACAATATGCTGCTCAAAGGAGGTTGCGACTCCTTTACCTAACCTCATCATTAGTTATAAAGTTGAATCACCTAATGCGCAAGATACTGCGTAAGTATCTAGAATCAAAACCATCAAGTTTTCTGTTATCTTGTTTACAACTCGTCCAAGTTTCACTACTATAACTACCTCTAGAAAGAACCAAACTATTATACAGTCTAATTTTAGTCTTTAGGTGTATACGCCTACATTTCTACAACATCATATACATTTATAAAGGGTGTTTCAAAAGGACACAACCTTAAATATAAGAGAGTGGAACTTAGTGCGCATGTACATTTTATGCCATAATATTAGTCATAGATTTAGTCATAGTCTAGTAATATTAGTCATAGTCATTAGTCATAAATTTTCATTTTATGCCATAATATTAGTCATAGTTAGTTTTATGCCATAATATTAGGTAGTTGGCCTTATTGTACACAAAGTTAACAGCCATTAGTAGTTGAAATGATCTTGTTACGCGCTAGTCTCACTCAAGCATCATTCCTTTGCGTTGTGTCACCTATGTCGTTTTCCAAAAAAGAACGTGTATTTATTGTTTAGACTTATTGTGCGTACAAATCTTACAAACGTGTGAGAGAGGAGTTTGAGTTGAAGTTTCCTCAGTCTGCAGTTCCCAACAAGTCGACAATATCTCGTTTGATTGATAAATTTCATGACACTGGGTCTGTATAAGATCAAAAGTGTCCAGGCCGGCCATCACTGTTAACTGCCGAAGTTCTTGATGATGTGTCTCAGCGTTTAACTCGCTCACCCAGAAAATCTCTTAGAACGTTATTTTCACAGTTGGACCAGATACCGTTTTCAGAGCTACAAAGTAGTTTCCCAGTGTCACGAAATTTATCAATCAAACGAGATATTATCGACTTGTTGGGAACTGCAGACTGAGGAAACTTCAACTCAGACTCCTCTCTCACACGTTTGTAAGATTTTTACGCACAATAAGTCTGAACAATAAATACACGTTCGTTTTTGGAAAACGACATAGCTGACACAACACAAAGGAATGAATGCTTAATTGAGACTAGCGCGTAACAAGATCATTTCAACTGCTAAAGAATGTTAACCTTGAGTACAGTATTGCAAACTGACTAATATTATGACATAAAAAGTACATGCGCGTAAGTTCTACTCTCTTATATTTAGGGTTGCGTCCTTTTTGAAACACCCTGTATAACTCTTAAAACACTCACTTGTCAAACTGCTGTCTCCACGGCTGAGTTTAAACCAAATCTCCATTTTTAACCATCGTTCAGAATTCTTAAAAATATTTCCTTACAAAATTCAGATGTCATAAAGCGTTAGGTAATGGACTCACCTAACGTTAGATGAGTCCGCTTTTGTGGTTCAATTCATTATTTGGCAAACAATCAAAGAGTTGCTCAACGCATTTGGTTCCCCGAAGAAGTGGACTTCCACCTCACATTTAGGGCCAAAGAAAAAGAATATCTCCTCATCGAACTTCCACCTCATATTTATGACCAAAGGAAAATAATATCTCCTCGTCTAACTTCCACCACACATTTATGACCAAAAGGAAAAGAATATCTCTTCCTCGAACTTCCACCTCACATTTGTGACCAATGGAAAGAACCTATCCTCGTCGAACTTCCACTTGACATTTATGAAAAAAGGAAAAGCTTCCACCTCGTATGTCAATAAACAGACTATGAATGTCATGAAAGGTTAAATGAAAAAAAAATTAAGTTTCGCCTCGAGTGAGATACGAACCACTTTTTTTTCGAATACGAATCTGTTGTTCAACTAACCTTTCATAAGGTCCACGTTTACAGGGAAATTACCTATAATTTTCCCTATTATTGAGACTATGAATGTATCAGCCATTGAAAATCTTCACAATCATAAACTTTTCCACCCACAAAAATGCTCTCCGTCAGGCGTTATTTCACCTTCTGGAATTGTCGGATCAATCATCCTGGTCGGCGCAGTGAATGCTGAACACTTATCGAAACACTTTCAGGACTACCTCATTCCAACTTTTCACAGCGTCGGAGTGCATATGGAAAAAACATTTTCCCAACAAAATGAAGAAAAGACACATGCGGCGAATGCCATTCTTCGTTTCCTAAACGAATGTTTTTCATTATATAAAGTTATCTCTAACTGTTATTCCCTAATCCAGGGTAGAGACCCAAACTTGGATCCTGAGAGTCTTCTGATGTGTGAAAGGCTCCTGGTGACTCGGCCAATAGACTTCAGTACCGCTATTACTTGGGTCAAGAGGTTAATAGGAAATTGAATTTTGGATCACAAGGTGAATAAGTATTTGAATTTTTGGTCGCAACCAAAAACGTTTAATAAACATTGTCGTATTTGATATCGTGACAATTTTGGCTTGGATGTGCTTTCACCACTCTCTGGATTTGAATCCTTGTGATAATTTTTATGCATATTCCTGAAAGATTCTGCATTCAGGAATAACCCGCGCACGGTTGACAAATTGAGGACATAAATCACAGCTATTGTGGAAAGCATCACTAAAGATGTGTTTCCTTAGTGATATTGTCTGCAGTTAGAGGAAATTTCAGCCGACACGTGGAAAAAGTATTGAATGCACGGGGATTATCTTCTGAGAATATTCTACGTGCTTTATTAGTGTTGTGACATCAGAACCATGCTCTAAGTGCATACATCAATATATATATATATCAATTTTTAACTTACCACGTCTTTTCCTCGTCTTATTAGTATATTAACCAAAAAAAACATAAGCCCTGAATTTTAACCCTTAAGATTAACACAATGTCAGACTCAATCCGACTCCAATAGTTCCCTTTTCCGAGGGGGCGGGGGGTCTCAGTCTGTAGCGCGCCAGGCTCGTAATCTGTAGTTCCCAGGTTCGAGTCCCAACTGGGTCAGCGTTGAGATTTATCTCCGCAAAATTCCCCGACCTGCCCACGGTCAGTAGGGGACACCGATGGGCTTGGAAAGGCCGCCGTCCGTCGGATGGGACGTTAAGCCGTGGCCCCGTGTGCGGGAGAGCCATACCCTGTGCACGTTAAAGAACACGCTGGATGGCCTTGACGGGAGGCTACCATCTGTCTCCCAACAGCTGTTCCAGTGGGTCCCCTCCCCCAACCTTCTCTGAGCTTTCGGGGTCCATGTGACCTGGCCATTTAGCCCATGGTGTGCAAAAAAGTGCCGCTCAGAGGTAAAACAACCCAACCCTTTTCCGATCCAGTGTTTGACTGAGTTCCGCTATTAGACTGCAAAAGGCTAAGCTTAATTATGCCTGTAGAAGCGGTCAGTGGGAAAATTAGACCACAAAGGGTTAAAAGCTTGCTTTAACTTCTCCCTTCCACTATACTTTCCGTTAGGACAAAAGTATGCTTAGGATCCGATTGTCCCAGTCAATATGAACTTTGAATTCTCCAAATCCATTGCAAAGAGAATATTTCCACAATATTCAGATGAAATCGCATTCAAGAAACGCTCTGAGCATCAATAATTCGTGTTTTACTCTGCTTTTCGCATTTCCTATCCAACTATAACTAATTTTTTCATCCTGATAATCTGCGATGAGATTTTTATAAGGGTAGTGACTAAAGAGAAACTTTCGTGAGACCAGAGTACACCGATGACGTAATTCCGCCACGAGCTGCAAAGAAAAACCAAGACGTTAGCTGATCCAGAGGATGACAAAGTCGGCATCCAGTTCTCATCCCTACTGATGAACGTCTCACTCACGTCAGGGTTGGAGTACGTAGTAGTTGGGCTACTCTCTCCCCGAGCGAGTAACTCGGGTGCACCAGAAACTGGAAGGTTAACGACGAACCAATGGCAGCTCGCTGATTGGCACGTGCCGCCAAATGACGGGGAATTATCCGCCATTACAGAGCCGAGTGCGGCTCGGGTCGAGGTGGCGATGAGTCCTTGTCCAAGGGACGGAGCCACGGGTGGTGATTAGTCTGCTCGGAGTGAAAGAGGAAGAAGAAGAGAGAGAAGTGATGCTTCATCTAAAGCGTCTTTTGGGGATGGTAGAAGTTCTGCATCTATGAGCAATGGGCAGAGGGGGCTGACACTTCCAGTCGCTCATGTCAGGATTCGCTTATTCATTGTGCTGGGAAGAAAAAGAGAAATTGGTGCTCGGGAGGGTTGAGAATGGATGGGGGGAGGAAACGAGGGATGGAATCAAATGGAAAGAAAAAATTACGAAAAGTACAAGGATTAAAAAGGAAACAACACAAAAATATACTGAAGAACGGTTTAGACTGAAGGAGAACAAAAGAATCAAAATAACGAGAAAATAAAACACGTAAGTAAATTAAAAGTTGTATTTAAAAAAAGTTACAAAGAAATTAGATGAAATGAAAAGAAACTAAATGTAACGAAATGGGAAAGCGTAGAAAAGGGATAAAAACCGGTAATTAGACTTTAGGAAATTCTGTGGGGGGGGGGGGGGGGGGAAGAATAGGTGAGGTTGGAAAAACAGAACGTGGAGCAACAAGGTTTGTATGATAAGTGAAGGAACTAGATGAAATACACACGCAAAGCAAACTAAGTGGAAAGTGGAACGAAGTGCAGGAAAAGCAAAGAAATATCAAAGCATCATCTGGAATATAACAAAACTGCATGTGTGAATCACACAGTGGTGCTGGTTTGTTCAGCTCCGCATGTTTTGCTGCACAATGAGCATGAAAGTCGGCAGAAACATTTCCAAAGTTGGGTGAGGGGAAATGATCTTTTACAATCTTTACTGAGAGGCAAAATGTTATTTTACGTGTTCGGATGAAGTTGGGTATCGAAGCAGGGAAGGGGGGGGGGGGGCGGATAGGAATGGGAATGTTTTCAATATTTTTGCGAATTACCATTCACTCCCCGCCGGCTCTACGAAAATAAACAACAAAAACCCTACATAATAAAAGGGCAATATAAGTTTAGACGTTACTGGGCCCGATATGGGGTGGGGGCGGAGGTGGCTCAGTCGGTAGCGCGCCAGGCTCGTAATCTGTAGTTCCCAGGTTCGAGTCCCAGCTGGGTCAGCGTTGAGATTTATCTCCGCAAAATTCCCCGCCCTGCCCACGGTCAGTAGGGGACACCGATGGGCTTGGAAAGGACCCCGTCCGTCGGATGGGACGTTAAGCCGTGGCCCCGTGTGCGGGAGAGCCATACCCTGTGCACGTTAAAGAACACGCTGGATGGCCTTGACGGGAGGCTACCATCTGTCTCCCAACAGCTGTTCCAGTGGGTCCCCTCCCCCAACCTTCTCTGAGCCTTCGGGGTCCATGTGACCTGGCCATTTAGCCCATGGTGTGCAAAAAACTGCCGCTCAGAGGTAAAACAACCCAACCCAAAGCCCGATATCGGTCCTTGAATAATTTTAATATAAGGGACGAAGGCAAAAATAGCAAACGTATATTACGCGTAGTTTGAAATAATATTTCCTTTAAAAAAATTACCACTAAAACAAATGGGGCATACCACTATTTAAAGATAATAATTTCTGAGAAAAAAATAATATCGGATAACTCCATCCATTTCAATTTTCCCCATCTTCAATTCCTTAAACATTTCTAGATTCGAGCCTATCACGTTATGACGGACATTATTAAGAAAAAGAAATTATGGGCATAAAAGGAAAACCTGATAAGTTAACAAAACATGTTTTCGAGACAAATCGATTTTAAAATCTGAAGACATAAGAAAAATAACGTTTTATGCTTCCGTTCAGTTCCCATAGCAACTCGGGGGAACTTTTGTCTTCTAATAGAAGCTATGGATTTAGTGGTAATAATATCTCATTTACAATCAACTTTAGTCACCGTTTTCTTTTTCCTTATATAACCACCAAAATGAAGTATTTACTAGTAGATAGAAAAACAACCAGTTCAGTTGAATTCATGTAAATACCATAAGAATAAAATACATATTGTTTTCGGAAAAAAATGAAGCCCTATTAACAAATGTACGAAACAGAATAGAAAGATTCAGCAATGAAATAGCTGTTATCAATTTCTGCTTCTTAATTATCCACTGGCTGTTGTGTTCTCCGTCGATTGTCCGTTCCAAACATCTGATCTACTAAAATTTCGAACTAGAAAACGTATTTTAATATTATAAAGAATTTATTTACTACAAATATCTATGCAACTGCGTAATAAACACCCAAATCCAGAAACAAAAAAAACACAAATGCGGAAATAAACGTATAAACACACTCACAAATGAATAGATCTCGGAACAAATACATAAAAAATCATTTAATTACACACAAATTTATCAAACATGAAGCACTTAACCACAGTTACAAACGCAAATCTAGAAACAAAAAACGCTCATAACACACATATCTAAAACTAAAAAAAAAACCTCACTAGTGCACAAATCTGAAAACAACGATATAAAAATGCTCAAACGCCACAAATTTAGGATCGGACAGGCAAATACGCTCACAAATGAACAAATTTAGATACAAGAACAGAAAACTAAAAACAAACACAGTCATAAACACGAAACACGAAATAGTGCATGATCCAATAGAAACAAAGACCTCATTTACCTCTGCCAACTATAAAAATACAACTCTTAACGATTGTTCAAAAACAGTAATACGAATGATTCTTATCATTAATGATTTCAAGCTACTTTAGATTTTCTTACTCGTAGCCGCCGTTTTATATTTATTTATTAATTTATTTATTATTTTGTTGACAATATTAAACAGGACCTTGTTAGAATTGGTGTGCAGTGGCCGGATGCAGCAGATGTAGCTCAGGACAGATATGCTTGGAGAATTAAACTGCGTGGTCTGGTTGGACCTCCGTAGCCCATGGCTGCTTGAGGATGATGATGATGATGATGAAAAATTAATTAACAATGAGTACACATAACTTGGTTGTCTCTAAGTGATACACTCTTTTTGCACACACAATTGAACAAATGGTCAGGTCACAATGACCCCAAGAACGCAGAGATTTATAGAGGGAGAGGATTCCACTATTTCGAGATAGATGGAAAATTCCCATCAATGCCATTCAGCATATTCGTTAAGTGGGCAGAGTTTGGAGACATACGAAAACACGGCTTAATGTCCTATCGTTTAGCAGGAAGGGAATACAAAGAAAACTCAATGTACATTTATTTTTTGGTGTATAGTTGGAAGCCTCCAGTCGAGAATGCTTAATGCGTTCTTTAAAAGGTCCAAGGATAACTCTACCACACATGGAACCAGAGTTTAATATTATATCCGATGGCCAGTCTTCATACTCGCCAATATCCTCCAGACCACTACAAGCAGAGAAAATCTCAACTTTGAAATTACCGGAACTTGATGAGATAACCGATTCCCAAACACAAGTGGAATCCAGATTTCGGTGTTTCTTCTTTTACTGCTTCGTGCATTAAAGCAGAAACACGTGCGTCGACAAAGAGCAGATTGCTATGGCATTTTCATCCGATGGCAGCAGAACTGTCTCAAGAGTCAACTTACGAGTGCATTGTTAGCTAGTGTCAACAATGACTCAGCTTTGTTGCGTCATCAATCACGAGATCTCATTCTCCCGGGAATATGTGCTTAATGTTACGAGATCTCGAAAGAGAGACGTGTTGGCTCACGCAGACTGCTTTTACCTAAAGAACCAAGAATTACTTCAAAGATGAACAAGTTAAGAATAAAACTTCGCAGAAAATCCTAAAGCACTATGTATTTCATTCTCATTCTCTAGCAGAATGAAATGTTATCTTTGTTCTTTTTCGCTCCGAGACGGGGGGCGGGGGTGGCTCAGTCGGTAGCGTGCCAGGCTCGTAATCTGTAGTTCCCAGGTTCGAGTCCTAGCTGGGTCAGAGTTGAGATTTATCTCCGCAAAATTCCCCGCCCTGCCCACGGTCAGTAAGGGACACCGATGAGCTTGGAAAGGCCGTCGTCCGTCGGATGAGACGTTAAGCCGTGGACCCGTGTGCGGCAGAGCCATACCCTGTGCACGTTAAAGAACACGCTGGATGGCCTTGATGGGAGACTACCATTTGTCTCCCAACAGCTGTTGCAGTGGGTCCCCTCCCCCAACCTTCTCTGAGCCTTCGGGGTCCATGTGACCTGGACATTTAGCCCATGGTGTTCAAAAAAGTGCCGCTCAGAGGTAAAACAACCCAACTCTCTCCGAGACTATGCTGAAGTTCGGTTCGTTTGTTACACTCTTCTAGATGTAATATTTTACTACACAATAAGCTAAGTGGCCAAGTCTCAAAAATACCAACATTCAAGCACTGTGCGTCGCAACTGAATTTACAATACGAAGTGTGAGGGAGGAGATATATGTTATTTTACGTATTCACAAGGGGAGGGGGACAAACATGTACAGTCGCACAAAAAAATATCCGAACACTATGATTGATTTCAGAATTTCGAAAAAAAAACCTGGCAACGATTTTTTTAGAAATTAGTGATGTGGCAACCTTCGTTTCATGTGACACGGAGGTTGCCAGATCACTAATTTCTAAGAAAATCGTTGCCAGATTTTTTTTCGAAATTCTGAAATCAACCATAGTGTTCGGATATTTTTTTGAGCGACTGTACATGGACATAGAACTAATATCACAATTGCAGTTAAAACTAACTTCCAGGGGTTGAGATGTCTCTCCGTTGCCGAGTAGTTAGAGTGCTTGGCTTTTGATCAAAGGGACCCGGGTCCGAGCCTAGGATAAGGCATGGATGTTCCCTTTCTTGTGTTGTCCGTCTGCTGATGTCTCGCTTTCCTCACAGATCTGGGGCGGGGGTGGCTCAGTCGGTAGCGCGTCAGGCTCGTAATCTGTAGTTCCCAGGTTCGAGTCCCAGCTGGGTCAGCGTTGAGATTTATCTCCGCAAAATTCCCCGCCCTGCCCACGGTCAGTAGGGGACACCGATGGGCTTGGAAAGGCCGCCGTCGGTCGGATGGGACGTTAAGCCGTGGCCCCGTATGCGGGAGAGCCATACCCTGTGCACGTTAAAGAACACGCTGGATGGCCTTGACGGGAGGCTACCATCTATCTCCCAACAGCTGTTCCAGTGGGTCCCCTCCCCCAACCTTCTCTGAGCCTTCGGGGTCCATGTGACCTGGCCATTTAGCCCATGGTGTGCAAAAAAGTGCAGCTCAGAGGTAAAACAACCCAACCCTATGAAGGAGAGCCATACCCTGTGCACGTTAAAGAACACGCTCGATGACCTTGACGGGAAGCTACCATCTGTCTCCCAACAGCTGTTCCAGTGGGTCCCCTCCCCCAACCTTCTCTGAGCCTTCGGGGTCCATGTGACCTGGCCATTTAGCCCATGGTGTGCAAAAAAGTGCCGCTCAGAGGTAAAACAACCCAACTCGCTGTTCATTTGTATTCTTTCCTGTATCTCAAAACTTTCTGAACCCACTGGATCTCACACCTACTGTTTAGAACCTATTGAACACTTCGGTCCTGAACCTGTTGAATAATTTGGGTCACGAATCTAGTGAACCACTTGTCATGGCTTTCAACCTAGAGATCCAACTGGATTTATAAATCTGATGAAAAAATTGATTCTCTAAAATTTGCTGAGTCAAAACTTAATTGGTTTTCTAATCTACGAAATCAACTGAATCCCAAAAGTGGTGAACTAATTGGCTCGAAACTACTGAATTAGTTTGATTGGCCCTAAACTTTTGAACCTGTTAAACTAACTGGCTCCCGAATCTGCTGAGTAAACTGGCTTCCCTATTTACTGAACAACTGTCTGGAGCCTTAAGAACCAGTTAGGTCTCGAACCCGAGAATCTCCTCACGAACCCAGCACGTCATCCAACAGAGCTCCTCACGTCCTTTACTCAAGTAACCGGATAATACCAAAGACGACAGTGGACGTATTTTTCCGATAAATATCGTTATTTTTCCTTGCTTCGCTCATAATTAAAACTTCATCCGTTGCAGATGCCAGTCGCTCGGAAACGATGACCCTTGTCGGAGGGAAGCCGAAGAGCTCTTCATGTAGCTCCTTGAAAGATTCGTTCATCCGGAAAGTTGTCGTTTCCGAAACAGAAAAAAAGAGAAGTTTTCACTGATACATCACGTTTGGATGGAAAACAAGAAAATACGGGGGAAATATTTGAGCGAGAACAGCAGGAACAATAAATCAATAGAGGAAAACAAAAAAAAATGAGAGATAATTTTAAGACGATGAAGGGGAGGAAAGGGGTTGAAAATTATAAGGAAAAAAATAAAAGCCAAAGAAAACGAAACACAATGAAGAGAAGATGAGAAATAGAAACAGGATGACGTACGATCCCGTCAGCTAAGCTATCGACTTAATCCCTTCTCTCCAACAGAACATGCTGCCTTGATTAAATATTTTTACCCCCCATCCCACCCACCCCACTTACGTTAAAATCCCCTGATTCGATGGCTATAAATTGCAGACATTAAATTTTCTTCGTAAACGCGATAGATTCGGAAGAAATGAATTCATATAAAACCGATTAAAATTTCAAAAGTTCCCCGGGTAATTACGTTGATTTCGGGTCACTTATGTTGCTTCTTGCAGTTGCGCAAGGCTCTCGGGTGTAATGAAAATGCCGTCCAGGCTAATGAAGTTGTAAATTGGTTTTTAACTCCGCCCAAAGCGCTCCGGAGACCCAGCTGGAGGGGAGCCGGTGACGTCACTTCGAAATTAACACGGCTCTAATTACCTTAAACGGGCAGGAGGGAAAGAATGGGGGTAGAGTGCAAAAGAAACGGCAGCGCGAGGATATGCCGATTATAATTTCAGAGTGCAAAGAACAACGCGCCTCTAATGAAAACACTTCTCGTTGTTATGGAGGGGAATGCAGGGGTGGAAACGGCGAAGACCATCCTCCCCCCCATGGAAAAGGAGGCAATTTTCGATACACGCACGACGTATAATCAAGTCATCACACTCCGGAAGGCCGCATTAACGGATCGTAATTAAAAATGGCACGAGGCAGAGAGAAACGGATCGGTTGTTTTGTTTGGCCGCCTCCGTTTTTCGGATGAATCGATTCGGTATTAATCAGAATGGTGCTCGAATGCGACGACAACGATAACGGCAACTGAAGCGAGCAAGGGCGTTGTGACTTGGAGCTCCCGACTGTCGTGTTTTCTCCCGCTGAAATTGCTCTGCCAACGATGTAACAGATGCGCTCGAAAGCTATCATCGTCACAGCAATTCTTCACCTTCTTCGTTACGGTTTGTATAATGAAGCTTTTTCGTTTGTCAATTATTACAAAAACATTCCTTCTGATACCACAAGCGCGTAGCGAAAACAGCTCACGCGAGAGCGTGAAGTTGTACAAGTTTCAGAAACAATGCGAGCACAGAGAAATGACGAATCAGAAGGATCGACGTCACTGGCTACACTTTGATTATGACATTTCGGAAGAATCCTGTCTTAGGGAATGAACTGGGTGGATTTACGTCTAAGGGTGGCTCAGTCGGTAACGCGCTAGGCTCATAATCTGCAGTTCCCAGGTTCGAGTCCCAGCTGGGTCAGCGTTGAGTTTATCTCCACAAAACTCCACGCCCTGCCCTCGGTCAGTAGGGGACACCGATGGGCTTGGAAAGGCCGCCGCCCGTCGGATGGGACGTTAAGCCGTGGTCCCGTATGCGGGAGACCCATATCATGTGCACGTTAAAGAACATGCTGGATGGCGTTGACAGGAAACTGCTATCTCCCAACAGCTGTTCCAGTGGGTTCCCTCCCCCAACTTTCTTTGAGCACTCGGAGTCCTTTTGACTTGGCCATTTAGCCCATTGTGTGCAAAAAATTGCCATTTAGAGGTAAAACAACCCAACCTCTAAGGGCACAATTTTCTTTTGCCCATACAATGGGCAAAATAGACAGGTTACAAAGCCTCAAATGGCTCGGGTCTGAGTAAGGGAAAGGGATCCACTGAACCGCTGTTAGAAGATAGATGGAAGCCTCAAGTCACGGTTATCCAGCGAGTTGTTGCTCGATGGACACAGGATATGGCTCTCATGCACAGGGAGTCAATACTTAACTACCATAAAATGGATAGCAGCCATTCCATGTTCATCAGTTTCCCCATTCTCATAGATCACCAATGCTCGGTCACCAATGCATTCGCTCATCGCACTGTCAGCGTTGAGATTTTCTCCATTAATGCTATAATTATGGAGAATGAGAGGATTGATCATAGTACGATCCCCTCACCATTCATAAGGATCATATTATGATCCCTTTTCCCCTCCTGGAAGAGGCGAGGGTTGCTCAGCCTGAAGCGTGCCAGGTTCGTAATCCGCAGTTCCCATCTGTTCGCGTTGAAGAACTCGCTGGATGACCTTGACGGGAGGCCTCCGTCTCCTGACAGCATTTCCCGGCTGATTCCGTTTTATAGAAAACAGGAACAAGGCTCAGAGAAGGTTAGAGGAAGTGAGTTCCCTTCCCCCAACCTTCTCTGAGATTTTGGGGTCCTTGTGACTTGGTCATTTAGCTCATTGTGCAAAATAAGTGCCTCTCAGAGGTAAAACAAACCAATCCAACAACCGGACTCCTACAATATCTCTAAATCACAAGAAAACCTTTTTCTAACAGATGAGAAGATTCAATCCAAAGGATGTGGAGAGGATGATGAGGATACAGTGAAGTTGCAACCATTCTCTCTTCATAATGTTAAACACTTTCTCTTCGGTCTAAATTAGACAGTTGGGTTGGGTTGTTTTACATCTGAGCGGCAATTTTTTGCACATCATGGGCTAAATACCAGGTCACATGGACCCCGAAGGCTCAGAGAAGGTTGGGGGAGGGGACCCACTGGACCAGCTGTTGGGAGACAGATGGTAGCCTCCCGTCAAGGCCATCCAGCGTGTTCTTTAACGTGCACAGGGTATGGCTCTCCCGCACACGGGGCAACGGCTTAACGTCCCATCCGACGGACGGCGGCCTTTCCAAGCCCATCGGTGTCCCCTACTGACCGTGGGCAGGGCGGGGAATTTCGCGGAGATAAATCTCAACGCTGACCCAGCTGGGACTCGAACCTGGGAACTACAGATTACGAGCCTGGCGCGCTACCGACTGAGCCACCCCCGCCCCACTAAATCACTAGAAAACCTATTTCTAACAGATGAGAAGATTCAATCCAAAGGATGTGAAGAGGATAATGAGGATACAGTGAAATTGCAACCATTCTCTCTTCGTAATGTTAAACACTTTCTCTTCAGTCTAAATTAGACAGAAACAAGAATATCGATGATGAGGCAAAAGTGAAAACATTTTTTTAATCTTTTCATATCGTTAACGTCTTTCAATAGCGGTTTCGGATAAAAGAAGTAAACGTCTTTATGAAACATCCGCCAGAGTTTTATTAAAAAGCTATGTGGATCATTAAAAGGATGGATTAATTAGTAAAGTTCGATCTTTAACATGTGGAAGTAATTTTGTACGACACCCTGCGAGTTGAGCGGTGAACTCTTTCCTCCCTTTCTCTCTCTAGGACTAATTAGCCAGGTCAGAGACTCAGAAAGGTCGGGGGCACTATTTCTAATTAATTTTAATCCAGTGGTCAAAGCGGAAGTCAACCTGTCAGCAGCAACCAGTGGCTATACAGAGAAGTTCGGTGTTCGGAATACTGACGTTAAATTCGGAAGGAATTTCTAGTGGTACGAATTCCCTTTTGACGCATAGACACACACAATCTCATTCAACGCATTTTTCGTTGCTACCGCCATTCGTGCATGATGGGCTACTTTTATAACTCTTCCATTACATGACAGCATTTTTTCGCTCTTTTTACAACGGTAGTGCCCGATTATAAGACGAGATTGTTCTCTGTAAAACAAAATACTATCTTGTTTGTTAATTTTATATAATTAATGGTACACATACGTAATTACTTTCAAGGACATCCAGAGTGTTATTCAATTCCATGTGGTGTAGCTCTCCTGAACTAAATTCACAGCTTAAAGTCTCATCCAAACAATGGTAATCTTTTCGTAGTAGGCATAACAGTGTATTCAATGGATTGATATATAGACTGGTATGTAGCAAATTAAGTTGTCTGGCATCTAATTATTTGTGTAGCTCAATGGGTTAAATGTCTGAGTCACGAGGATAGCCCCCCTACACCACCCCCCCCCCCCCCCCCACACACACACCTCTCCATGGCTCAGAAAATGGTTAGGGAAGAGACAGTTATAAGGAGCAAAAGGTTACTTCTCTAAAAACCATGTTCTTTAAAGTGCACATGTTCTCCCTTAAATGTCCCATCCGAAGGAAGTGCCCTGCACATAGTAGTGTCCAGAAAATGCTACTATGGGTTGGGTTGTTTTACGTCTAAGGGGCACTTTTTGCACACGATGGTTTAAATGGCCAGGTCACAAGGATCCCGATGACTCAAGAGTAGGTTTGTGGGAGAGGACCAACTGGACAGCTGGTTGGGAGTACACCACTATGACTAAGAGCAATGTACACATTGGCGTACCCACACACTTCTAATGCAGGCAGGGGGGGGGGGTATAATAAGGGAGGTTTGACGTCTTTTAGGCGATTTCTTTAGAAAAAATGCCTTATTCAAACCCTTGAGGGAAATGGTTATAACCCTTTGGGTACGCCCCTGATTGTACAAGTCCTAATTTTAACGATTTTGTTTCCTCGAAATAGAATTATACACCGAGTTACCAGAAGCTATGAATCTCAGACAATAAGGACGTGAGTGTGTGTGGTTTGCGATCATGTCAAAAAGTCAAAAACCTTTCCACCTACCCATAACAAGTAAGAAAGAAACACTGGGATCGTGAAAATATCGATCTTAAGTTTTTCGATTAGCAGAACCTTTCAGAGATCCTGAACTCGAAATCAGGGAAGGAATTGGACATAATGTCTGTCGGTGTCTATCTATTTGTCAGTCTTTTACCGCTTAAGCTGTCCAAACTAATGAGTTAAAACTTAAATATGCATAGACATATTTTTAGATTCCATTTTGTGTTGTCAGTGATCTGAGCGTAAGTGAAAGTTTGTACACTATGCGTAAGAGTGTCAAAGAAGTTGACATCAAAGAAGTGATTGATATGCATATCAGAAGTGCTACCAAAAATGCAGACCATGAGTAGGAACACCACTGAAAATTTGCCCCATACATACCAGTACCATGAAAAAATACTAACGATTAATAGAAGTACGACAGAAATTGAGTTTTTGGGTAAGGACGACTCAAGCAAAAAAAAAAAAGTTAAGAACCTTTAAATTAAAGTAATTCTTTTTAAACTTTTCCAGTTGCAGAACTCTTTTTATAACGCAAACTTTCGCGAAAAAAACATCATCATCCTCAAGCAGTCATGGGCTACGGAGGTCCAACCAGACCGAGCAATTTAGTTCTCCAAGCAAGTCTGTCCTGAGCTACATCTACTGCATCTGGCAATTGCACACCAATTCTAACAAGGTCCTGTTTGACATTGTCTGCCCACCACATCTTAGGTCTCCCCTTCTTTCTGAGGCCTTTAGGCAACTTGTTCATAACCCTATTCGCCAATCTATAATTATTCATACGGGCAACATGGCCAAACCAACGGAGTCTCTCTCTGCACAATATGCTGCTTAAAGGAGGTTGCAAATTCCTTTGCCTAACCTCATCATTAGTTACAAAGTTGAACCACCTAATGCCCAAGATACTGCGTAAGCATCTGGAATCAAAAGCATCTAGTTTCCTTTTATCTTGTTTACAAAGTGTCCAAGTTTCACTACCATAACTAACCCTAGAAAGAACCAAACTATTGTACAGTCTAATTTTAGTCTTTAGGTGTGTACGCCTATTTCTCCACACTCTCCATAAATTCTTAAAAGTTCCGGCAGCAATCCCTATCCGTCTGATAATCTCATACCGCACATCACCATTATCTGTTACATAGCTCCCAAGATAATTAAACTGTGACACCTGCTCAAGACTGCAACCATTTAGATTAACCGAATCACAGCCTGCCTGACCAATTTTCATCACTTTAGTTTTCTCTGTTTATAACCAAACCTACTCTACTACCAGTCTCATCAACAGCTCAAATGAAAGAGTTCATCTCATCAACATCATTTGTCAAAAGGGCTAAATCATCAGCATAATCTAAATCAGAAATTTTAGTATCTCCAGTCCATTTAAGACCAAAATCTTTCCCTTGAAGTGAATTTCGCATAACATAATCAATAACCAAACTAAAGAGAAAAGGAGACAAAATGCACCGTTGGCGAACACCAGAAGTAATGCTAAACCAATTGCTACAAGCCTTACCAACTCTCACACACGACTCAGTGTTATTATAGAGAGCTTTCATTATGTTAACTAACTTGTCTGGTATACCATATGATCTCACAATCAACCACAAATTATGACGATCAACAGAGTCGAAAGCATTTTTGAAATCAACAAAGCTAGCAACCAAAGGTTTCTGAAACTCAAAACATTTCTCAAGAATCTGCCAAAGTGAAAATATCTGATCCACACATCCCCTACCACTTCTGAATCCACATTGCTCATCACGCAATTGACTGTCAACCAGATACTTAATTCTATTAAGCACAATTATGGAAAGAACTTTACCTGGAACAGAGAGTAGGCTGATACCCCTATAGTTATCATAAGAACTGCGATCACCTTTTCTAAAAATTGGGATAACAATAGCTCTGGTAAAATCCTTAGGAATCATGCCTTTATCATAAAAGATATTCAGAATTTCAGTCATCCAAGTGGTAACCGAAACATTCCCAGCTTTAAGCATTTCCGTAGTAATTTCATCTACCCCTGGGGATTTTTGAAGTTTAAGTTTAGAAACAGCCAAAAAAACTTCAGATTGTGTTATAGGGCCAACATTAAAGCCATCAATGCATCTATCATCATTACAAACAATGGGAGTAGAATTAACCACATTGTTTAGAACATCACTGAAATGCTCAGCCCACCTAGCCATGACAGAATCCTCATCTTCTATAACCTTACCTTGTTTATCCTTCAATCCCTGTATATCTGTCCGTTTTCTACCACACAAAACATTAACCACCAGGTAGAGCTCTCTGCTGTTGTGCTGTCTAACTGCTTCCTCGGCTTTGTCAGCCAAGCCATCAAGCCAAAGATTCTTATCAGCAGCTAACTGATCCTTTACACGTTTATTAAGCTCTCTGTAACAAACCTTTAAAAATTTTTAATGCATACAAACATAAATATGCGCGTGCAAAAATAAAACAAAAAGTAAATAAAAACAACAATCAAAAATATGTGTCTATAAAAATAAAATATACAATAAAGTTTATCGTATATTAATTTCTCAGTGAGGAGGGCGAGATTGCTTTGACGAGCATAAGAAATTTAGATTTGTTGTAATGGGCTAGTTACAATCCGAGATCTGCCTTAGCATTTGCTTTCTGTCATATTACATCGCTAAAATCCCGATTCGCATAAATAAGTGGCTGGAAACTGCGGCAGTTTTTTAGCAGTGCGTCTTGAAGTCTCGGGACACTCACTCTTCTGTTGGGGCGGGGGTGGCTCAGTCAGTAGCGCGCCAGGCTCGTAATCTGTAGTTCCCAGGTTCGAGTTCCAGCTGGGTCAGCGTTGAGATTTATCTCCGTAAAACTCCCCGCCCTGCCCACGGTCAGTAGGGGACACCGATGGGCTTGGAAAGGCCACCGTCCGTCGGATAGAACGTTAAGCCGTGGCCCCGTGTGCGGGAGAGCCATACCCTGTGCACGTTAAAGAACACGCTGGATGGCCTTGACGGGAGGCTACCATCTGTCTCCCAACAGCTGTTCCAGTGGGTCCCCTCCCCCAACCTTCTCTGAGCCTTCGGGGTCCATGTGACCTGGCCATTTAGCCCATGGTGTGCAAAAAAGTGCCGCTCAGAGGTAAAACAACCCAACTTTAAAGAACACGCTGGATGGCCTTGACGGGAGGCTACCATCTGTCTCCCAACAGCTGTTCCAGTGGGTCCCCTCCCCCAACCTTCTCTGAGCCTTCGGGGTCCATGTGACCTGGCCATTTAGCCCATGGTGTGCAAAAAAGTGCCGCTCAGAGGTAAAACAACCCAACCCACTCTTCTGTTAAGCTGTCCCATAAGCATAAAAGAGAAATAGTGGGAGATTGAATCACTAGCAATCTCTACAATAGTAAAGTTTTCTCAAATATTACGTGGGACAGCTGGGTTTCGGGGAGCCAGTTTCAAAAACATTTGATTACAGCAGGCCCATCCAAACCAAACTTAGTGAAGAGCCACTAGATAAAACACTATATATTTAAAGAGCCACTGAGAAAATTCTCTACTTTAAACGAAAACAGATATTTTTAATGAGTAATGAACTGAAAAAAAACTATATATTTAATATACCAAGAGACCATCTTGATTAGAAAACAAAAATATATAAAACCCTATGAATTGACAAAATTATTTAGTTATGCACCTAAAAATGTTTAGTCAAAAAATCGGAAATTATTAAACAGATTACTTGCTTTATGAGCCGCAAGTTCTTTTGCAATAAGCCATGTGTTGGACGGGCCTGGATTACACGATTGCCTAATATTCTGATCAATATGATCAATACACGAACTGAAACACTATAACTAAAATGGGATGAACATATTTCTTAATTAATGACTACGCCAGTATCATTAACGAATAGATCAGAAGTTCATTTCCTTTGCAATACTATTCTTAGGAAGTAGATACTCTTATTGAAGAAGTTGAGTTGGTTTGCCTCAAATGGAACTTCTATGCATACAATGGCCTGCATGGGTTCAGAACTGGATATCTGAAAGGAATCCACTAGACAGCTGTAAGAGACAGAATCTTCACATTAGCCCATCCAATGTGTTCTTTAAAGTGCACAGGATATGGCAGAAATGAAAAGTTACTTTGTAAATGAGGTATACTTTGCCTCAGTTTAGAATTTCCAAATTAGTTGCCACCTCGTTGACAACAGTAAAATGACCCTGAGTAACGTTAGCAACCAGGCAATCAACATCATCCAACCGAATGAGTGTTGTCCACCTCATTTGTGCGCCAATAGCTTTCTTGTGGCCATATCGCAGTCAGTTGCTAGCCATTCAATATCTTCTAGGCTAATCGATTGTAAAGCACCTGGGTCGCAAGCTCAATCAAGATAATGGAATTTCTTTCATAATGCGGTCCTCGGAAATATTTTCCTGCTCCGGAGCTAAATGAGCAAAAGGAATGTTACTCTTTGCAACAGATGTTGTTGGCCTGCAATTTTAATGATGAGGTGATCAGAGGAAGAGCCAATAACCTAAGAGGAGGAGGAGATAGCGCATCAAGATGAAATGGACACACTTGTTTGCAAAAGTGGCTCGGAAATCTGACTTTTTAAAATTATAAGATGCAATATACCAGATAAAAAAATATTAACAGTCCCTACAGCAGTGGTTCTCAAAGTGTGTGCCACCAGATTCGCCAGGTGTGCCGCGAAATTTTGAATAATATTGCAGATAAAAGGAAATTTATAAACCATTTTGTTTCTACTTTCTGCCAATGATTCTTCGCTTAATTTTTTCCGTTTAATCAAAAACTTATCCATATTAAATCTTAATGTTAAAACGAAAATTATCAAAAAAAGATGCTCATAACACGTACGGCATATGCAACAACCTCAATACACATCAGAATTTGAACAGAATAGCTCTGCGTTTACAAATAACTCAACAAAAATGGCTGTTGATGAAGGTAAACTGCGCATGCGCCAGTCTCCCGTAGTGTTGCCAACTTAAATTTTTAGTATGCCGTGAGCAAAAAAAGTTTGAGAATCACTGCCCTACAGAATATAAGCAACCTTGACTGAAATTACTTCGAGGATCTGGATCCTTTTTGCTGCATAATGAGATAAATGGCCACTTCAACACTAGATCTAAGTCAGAGAAAGATCATGCCAGCCTTCTCTGTCCTTCTGGACAATTTTAACAATTGGAGCACAGGTGAAAAACATTTTAAACATATGTAAACTTATCAGAAGCTAAACCGATTAACTACACGAAAAATTCTTCAAAAGTACATCATTGTAAACAACTTCTAGATAAATCTCCCACTGAAAAACATTTTTAAATTAGCTGAATTGGGCAGCACAATTCTTCACACCAATGTAGCCTAAAATTCTAAAACAATTAGAGGTTCTGACAGCCAAAAACGAAATGAACAAAACTGGAGTTAATCAGTTATATTCTGACAAGCCGATCACCCTGCGTGCTCTAATGTGCATTCTTGCACATGGGGACACGGCTTAAAGTTTCACCTGACGGACGGAGGCCTTTCCAATCCCGACGGTGTCCCATTTCTCACCGAGGGCAGGGTCAACACCTCCTATAACAGAAGGGCATACAACTATTATGACGTCAGCATAGGTAGTCGTAAAATATAGCTATATCTTATATAATTATTTCTATTACTATTAATGGTGTATTTTAATACTAATATTATACTAATGTTTATTTATAAATATATATTATTTAGAAAAAAAATTATTCGTATTCATTAGCCTTATTTATGATAATGCTAATAAATACAAAAAAAATTTTCTAAAAATGATTTGTTTATAAATAAACACTGGTACAAACATTAGCATTAAAATACACCATTAATAATAATAGAAATAAATTTATAAGAAATGTCTATATCTTAGGACTACCTATGCTGACGTCACAACTTAGTTTTACGGCCTTCTGTTATAGGAGGTGTTGGCAAAGTGGGAGTTAGTGTAGGCGAATGTTTGGAAAAACCACTCTACCGGTTTTCATAATTTTCTTAGAGGGAATACAGTCCAAAAAATAGATAAACAATCCACTGAAATAAAGTTAACCTTATTAATAATCTTGCATTCAAGGTAGTGCACGTTATGTTCATCCATTACAGAATTCCCAATGTTACTATATGTTTCATATATTCGTATGAAACAGATCTATTAACTTGCAGTAATAAAGAATCACTGGAATCCCACTCATGGCAAAAACAAATTTGCTATTACTATTAAATTACAGTGGACCTTCGTTATAGCGCTGCTCGCTATACCGCACACTCGGCTATAGCGCGAGCGATGTTCGCGATAAGTTCAAACATGTTTATAGAGGTCCGTGGGGCGTTAGTGAGTATAGCATTTTATTGTTACTGCGTATTGAGTAATTGTGTATGTATTGAGTTCCTGCACGTATTTTGAATAGTGTTTAATTACTGTATGCATGATGAGTAAAAGAAAAGCTTACAGTGTGAAATTTATTGTGTCGCCACCGCGCCGCTCGGTATAACACGATTCACCTTTTAACGCGGGTGCTGTTTCCCGCCCGACATGCGCGTTATATCGGGGGTCCACTGTACTAGCATTTTGCAAAACCAATTTACTATTACTCTTAGTATTAACTCGCATTTTGCCTTAACAGCCCAAGCATGTGAGGAGGCTTTTGAAGCTACGAATCCTTCACCTCCAGTTTCAATACAGTATATTACCAAATCAAATGGGACACTTCAATTTTATGTGAATGGAGAAACTCATTTGAATCTCTTCAACTTTGAAACTAATTTTTTTAAGAAAAAACGTCACTGGAGATATATCGAAGAACTCAATCAAATTTACTCATATCTTGTTTCCAACAATATCTGTTTAATTTCTAAAGAATGTCTGAAAATCTGAAACATTCAACAGCAGACGGTGCTGTTTATTACACGCCCTAAACAATTTCGTTTAAAACTGAAGAAAATTAACAATTGAGTTTATTTTAGTAAACATTTTATTACAAATGTTGCTATTTGTGTTAAAAATTAACCTTTGGGATAAGTTCTTCAAAAACTAATAATGCTGATGTTAAATATTTCAACTTCCATAGCTTTTTTAAATATTAAAACAAAATATTCATGTTCAAGACTTCGAGAGATTTGAAAGAGATCTCCAATTTCTCTCCAGTGACATTTTTCACCTAAAAAAGTTATTTCCGAAGTTAGTGAGCTTTGAATATCACTTTACATTCATGTAACTTGCCAATGTTTCAACATTTTTGGGTTGGGTTGTTTTACCTCTGAGCGGCAATTTTTTGCAACCATGGGCTAAATGGCCAGGTCATATGGACCCCGAAGGCTCAGAGAAGGTTGGGGGAGGGGACCCACTGGAACAGCTGTTGGGAGACAGATGGTAGCCCCCCGTCAAAGCCATCCAGCGTGTTCTTTAACGTGCACAGGGTATGGCTCTCCCGCACACGGGGCCACGGCTTAACGTCCCATCCGACGGACGGCGGCCTTTCCAAGCCCATCGGTGTCCCCTACTGACCGTGGGCAGGGCAGGGAATTTTGCGGAGATAAATCTCAACGCTGACCCAGCTGGGACTCGAACCTGGGAACTGCAGATTATGAGCCTGGCGCGCTACCGACTGAGCCACCCCCGCCCCGTGTTTCAACATATGTTGAAAGCGAGTGTACATTGCTTGAGATTTTACGTCCCATCCAATTGAGTTCATCTGGAGATGAGCTTATTTGAATAAACCTCGCAATAACACATTGGAGAAAACATCCGATTTACAAGTGAGCAAGAACAATGCACACGATATTATTTACTTATTGACAAGTAAGGCTCGGGCAAAAATGCTCAACAAAGAGAAAAATCAAACGAATAATGCTTCGGAAAAAAGTCCCATTTCAATCGATTACTTATAAGCTTTTTTCGCTTGACAACTTCGCATGAAAGAACATTTTAGGCAAAACAGAGATTTGATTCGAAACAGTCTCTCTGTGCAGATGAATCAAAGAAATGTGACGAGACTGCAGAGGAAGAGTTCTTGCAACGAATGCCGGAATCCGATAAATTACGTATAAACGACACACACAAAGCTCGCAACTTTTAAAAGTCCATTATCGAGCACGAAGTTCTGATAAAGACGAAAATTGAACCCCCAAAGCGAATTATTATGGCAAACAACTCAGTTCTTCAGTGCGCCATTTTAAACTTTCAAGATTGCAGTTTGTTTCAACAACGCACCAGCAGATGAGCTCCGCTGACAATGAACACTCCCTCCTAAAAGGGAAACTCATTTTTATTCAAGAAAAGCATTTCCTCTATCTTCTGTTTGCTTCAGTGAGCTTCTGTCTTTGTATACTCCACGGCTCTCTTCCTTTCAATTATCCTCTTTTTTTCTCTTCAACTCCTCTTCTTATTTTTTAACATTCCACTATTTTTTCACCACGAACTTCGTCGTCAGTCGACTTACATTTCAGCAAGCTACTTATCCAGACATAAGTTTTATGTGAGGAAGATGTGGAAATCATGTTATCACGGACATTTCAATATAAAGGAATGGACCATAAAAATTTGGTAATACTTGTATTTCATTAACGTCTTATGCGGACATAGCCTTGGGTTATCTTGTTTTACCTCTGACTGGCACTCTTTTTGAACACAGCGGGCTAAATGGCCAGATCACAAGAGCGCGAAGGATGTGTATGGGAAGGAATTCCACTGAATAGGAGACAGATAGAACCCCCTCCCCTTCAAAGCATAATAGCGTGCACTTTAATTTGCACAGGATGTGGCTCTCCTGCACACAGCGCAACGGCACAACGTTCCATCAGACGAATGGCGGCCTTTAAAATCCATCCGATATTCCATTCTCACAGAGGATAAGAGTTAGTAGAAATAATCCTAGCACAAATGCTACTGGGGACATTAGCTTACTTATTACAGAATTTCAGACACTATACATATTGAGCCTTCCTCACGTTGTTTCGAAATACTTTTCCTCAATTACCATATTTATTTCTGTATAGGTAAGACAGAAATAAATTACCTAAGCCTTTTACTGACTTACAATATGGAAAAATCGACAGAAATACATTACCTAAGCCTTTTACTGACTTACAATATGGAAAAATCTCACCGTTTTTTCTTTGTCTCACACACAATACAGAAATATATGTGGCCCTTTTTCTCTTTCAGAATTTGATAAATAATAGACATTAATCGCTCCGGTTTGCCTTTCGTGACAATTTACGTGACTTGGCAGTCCGTTGTTCACTATTGGAAAGTAACTTGGACCTCACCGTAACTTCCCAAATATTTGACTGCTGCTGACCCGTGTCCCAAATATGGCACATGGATTTTCCCCATTCCACATGGTAACAGAATTCGAGTTCGAATTTTCCAACCACTTTCGTTTCGCCACTTCAAGGGCCCTTTGAATTTCAAAGGGGGCATTTGTTGTGTGTCAGTACAGAAAAAAATATGTGACCGTTTTGTACAATAATATAGAAAATCCGTACGCGACCCTTTCCAATGTGTTTCAAGCAAAGTTTACCCTTTATTTTCATTAATTTCACAAAATTACTAAGTCTCTCCTCCGCAAGTCTGGTGGAATTGTGATCATCGCTTTTGTAATCCTTCATCATGATGTTAACGTTCTGAATTAGGGCTTCAATACATTTCCACGCGAAAGGTGTCTGCTGTCATATCCGATATCTTTCGCAACTGCTTTCAATCATGAAAAGATGTAAACCAGGGACGTACCCAAAAAAAAAGGTCAAAAAATATTCTACATAGAATAAGGTTTTATAGTTGTTTTCTAACCTATTTTTAGTGTCGGGCAAAAAATGGAGAGGGAGTGGCTCAGTCTATAGCGCGCCAGGCTCGTAATCTGCAGTTCCCAGGTTCGAGTTCCGGCTGGGTCAGTGTTGAGATTTATCACCGCAAAGCTCCCCGCCCTGCCCATGGTCAGTAGGGGACATCGATGAGCTTGGATAAGGTCGCCGTCCATCGGATGGGACGTTAAGTCGTGACCCCGTGTGCAGGAGAGTCATACCCTGCGCAAGATAAAGAACACACTGGATGGCCTTGACGGGAAGGTTAACATCTGCCTCCCAACAGCTGTTCCAGTGCCCCCCCCCCCCAGTTCTTGAGAGTCCTCAACGTCAAGGTATTCCAAGTCGCATCACCTTGCATCGGACTCGCCAGGAGTGGAGAGAGAGATGCAAAAATGCGGACCCTGCTCTATACAGGACTAAAACGCAAAAGAACAAGAAGAGGACATAAAATATGGAGCTAAAATAAAATTATACAAAGATAATTGTTTTGGATTTCAAAGTAGGTAAACAAATCTGAGATTTCGTCTAACATCAATGGATTTTCGTGGGAGGGAGGGGGGACATTCCTGCTGTAAACTGCATTATAAAATCTGACTTTTACAAATTTCAGTCGTAGATATGTTAGAGTGGCTCCATGGGATTTGATTTTTGGTTATGTCCTTCGAGTTTTTATTACATAATAATATTCCGAAGTCCCGTAATCTATTTCCTTACAATTATGACTATGGAAGTTGGATTTCCCACTTCAATTAACAAGAACACCTTAGAAAGCAATCTTTTCGCACATTTTCAGTTGCTTCTAATTCTACCGATAAACCAAATGTTATGCATGTTCGTGACAGTATTTCTCAACGTTTTTGATATCATTTACTCTCTAATAAAGATTTTTGATATCACGTCTCAACCAAATTTCAGCAATTTTCCAACTTTTCTGAAGACAGCATAGCCCTTTTAAAACAAATCTGCAATAGTGGTTTACTCCTTTGGAGCTAATATAGACTATCATCTATTCCCTAATTTACGGAAAAACAAAATAAATGACATTTGATATTATTTAAAAAGTTATATTTCTAAGGAAAATACATCGCCCTACATCGCCGGATCTCATACCACTTAATATACCGCTTCAAGAGAATATAAATATGCCACGCATGAAAAATTCCCGGTTTATGAGATAATAAAAAGATTCAAATCAATAGTACTATACATATAATTATCTATACAGTTAGTTATAAGAAAGTTTATCGTTCCTCTTCATTTTGAGCAAAAGCTGTCTTAAAGAATTCAGTTGTTTTACCTCTGAGTTGCTTTCTATACATAATGGGGAAAAGGACTTAGGTCACAAGGACCAGGATATACCCAGGTTTTAGTTTCAGGGAGGGGGGGGGGTTGAAAATAAGACTTGAGTAGGGCTTCCCAATTACTAAAATATTCCACCAGACAGGAAAGGTTAGAATGATATTCTATATGGAATAAGATTTTACAGTTTTTAAAATACATTTTTAGTTTCGGACAAATAATAGGGGCTAAAATAAAATTATACAAAGACACCTGTTTTGAATTTCAAAGCAGGTAGGCAAGTTTGAGATTTCGTATAAGTCGACGGGATTTCAGTGCGGGGTAGTACCGCCTGCTCCCCATCCCGTTTACATCCTTGACAAGGACACCAAAAGCTCAGAACTGGTAGTAGAAGGAAAGCTACTGGATAGTTGTTATGAGACAGATGGGAGCCTCCCGTCACGGCGATTCAATCACGAAAAGATGCTGTAAACCAGGGACGTACCCAAGAGGAAAGGTTAAAAAATATTCTATATGGAATAAGATTGTTGTTTTTACAGTTGTTGTTTTTTCTAACCTATTTTTAGTGTCGGACATAAAATATGGGGCTAAAATAAAATTATACAAAGATAATTGTTGTAGAGTCTTACTGCACCACAGATTAGCGTATTTTTCACGCTAATGGCAGTGATTTCATGTGTTTTTCAACATGCAAAGAATATTACTCTGCTGGACACGGAGTCATGGCTTATAATATCCATCGAACGAAGGTGGCTCTTTCAAGCTCATCAGTATCCCCTTTTCGTCAAAAGGGCAAGATGGATATTTCAAAGCAAGCATAGTGTGGATGTCTCAAAAGCTTCAAAGCAGTCAAACCTCATGCCAAAAGGTGCCCACAAATAATATTACAAAAAAGCTAGGGTTAATGTTCGAATCTCGAGTAACAAATACATGTGTGTATTGTCTTTTTGCTGAGGTCTCTTTTCTCGATACTCTTTTCTACGACGATTCCCACTGGCAATAAGTATAGTTTCCGAAATGATCAAGTTAGAAAACACATACTGCACACAGCAATCAACTCCAAACTAACCTAGGGCGGGGACGGCTCAGTCTATAGCGCGCCAGGCTCGTAATCTGCACTTTCCAGGTTCGAGTCCCAGCTGGGCCAGCGTTGAGATTTATCTACGCAAAACTCTTCGCCCTGCCCACGGTCAGTAGGGGACACCGATGGGCTTGGTAAAGGTCGCCGTCCGTCGGATGGGACGTTAAACCGTAGCCCCATGTGCGGGAGAGCCATACCCTGTGCAAGTTAAAGAACACGTTGGATGGCCTTGACGAGAGACAACCATCTGTCTCCCAACAGCTGTTCCAGTGAGTCTTCTCCCCCAACCTTCTCCGAGCCTTCGGGGTACATGTGACCTGGCCATTTAGCCAACAGTGTGCAAAAAAGTGCCGCTCAGAGGTAAAACAACTCTACCCATACTTATCTTTGAGTTGAATGCTAAGATTTCCTTTGACGCCACATCGCGTTTCGTTTCACTGCCCTAAGCTCTGCAGAGTTAGATTCTTGCTGCACGACACCAACGAATTATATATGTATATTTACAATTGGGATAACCTGAATATGTCCCAGACATAAACTTTCAGACACGTATTTAGTTTTCGATGCTAATGCATAATTTATCGAAATGGTGTCCAGCTGGTCGAATGTTGCCTTTGATGAGAAAGCGGTTTTACCGAGAAGCTTTAGTTTAAATTCGTTTTCCTAACAGAACGGCTAACCGCAGCGACAATTATAATTACTGCCCGTCACAAGACGAGACATATAGTTCAACAGTGCAACTGGCGCCATCTAGCGTATGAAGTTGACACTGAATTATACATTTGCTCTCAATGTTGCCGAAACCCTTTTTCAGGAGTTTTATTTTCATTAATTTATTACTTTCACTTATATCACACTGTCTATTTGATATGCATTTTTGAACATTTAAAATGCTACAAAAAATTTTATGTATACTAGATATTATTGTGATCAGTGAAGGATTAAAAAAAAAGATCCCTGAGCTCCGGGATGTTCTCGGCATGCCACCCACTCCCACTTCCCAGCTATAAAGATGCACAATTAAAAATAAATTTTCAAATTAAAGTTTGATACAGAACCTTAAATTGATTAAACCATATTTAAAATCAATGGTAGCTAGGTAGTCACTGGAAGGAGAGCTATGCACCAATCCCCTCTGATGATGCATAGAACCGGCCAGGCCTAAGCACCTAATGTCCGACCCCGCCTTCTCGTGGTGCAGACCGTTAGTACCTTTCAAAAGAGATAAACTCTTGTGGAAGTGAACGGAAGGCGAGGGACTGCCAGATTAGTGTGGCCTACTGATCTGGACAACTTGGCTACTTTTCTTTTTTTCTACCCTGCTGAGGAGTGGTCAACCACACAGGGTCCTGATGCTGACCATATATACCAACCTGAACGGAATTATGGCTCTGAGCTTGATTATGGATCCTGATTTTGCTGCACTGATGGGCTTCTGTGGAGGGAAAATCTTCCGCTGTTTTCTGTTTGTTTGTGGGTTGACAGCCCCAAATGAATAGATTCACAGGATATGTTTATCAGCTGGTGGATAATCCTGAGCAGAGGTCATCGCAGGCACCTGAACTCTTTGCTTCTATTGGCATCGTCAAATTCTACATTGGAGGAAGTCTTCCAGTGTAGATGGCTTCAGCCTTTAGTGGTGGAGGAACGGATCTTTGCCCCATGTCTGCGATTAGGGGGCTGTTTGATATTGTCGGCATTCCCTCTCTCCATAAACATAGTTTCTTTAAACATCCCACTAACCATTTTCTCTCCATAGGTAGTTGGAATGTGAAGACTCTGCACAGAGCTTTTTCTCTTGATGTCACCACACAAGAATTCCAATGAGATATTTTGAATAAAAAATATTTTATGAATTGCAGATAAATGTAGAAAATGACTTTTAACACTCACTACTCACGAAATGTATATAATTCCATTTCCACTGATACACTATCGTTGTAAGGATTGCGGTAGAAGTACCCCAACGAGTTGTAGCACTGATACAATCTTCAAGCATCGCATGTTACTTCCAATTAGCTTTCGTGGTTAAGAGTAATAAGCGATGATTTGACAGGAAATTATTTGAGTGGAACACAGCTCCATTCTTTATGCGAAACAGAATATAATAGAAGCGTCTGTCCACAACTAGCCTTGAGCAGCGAGGTAATCGCACACCTTACCTGATCGTATCATAACCGTCTCGAGCCTACGCTACGGCAATACGTTCACTAATTTCTCCACCGCGTTATATACAAATCCCATTACAGAAACAAGCGTTGTATCAGAATTGAGACTCGTATGAAAACAATTCTCGCAGAGAACAAAAACTGAAGGAAAACATCCGTCCAACTAAGAAATGTGCCCGGCAACCTCTTTAACATGTGCGAAGAATGTTTTAGATATAAAGGACAACCAGCAAAATTGAGATTGAATTCGAAGAAGGAAAAATGGAAAATACCATACATTCTCTTTATTTTTTCCTCCTTTGCTGAAACGCTCGTAGAAGCATTACTTTCGAATGCGGAATAAAATCGAAACGTCCAGAACACTCGGTAAGGAAGAATCCGCTTGCGGATTGGAGAAAGAAGCTTCCAGCTCATCTTGTCTCTGAATAGCCCCCTGATGCAGAGTTCAAAATGCCACGCTAGTTCCCTATCGAGTAAACAGAGCAAGGATCAATTCTACTGAGACGGAGAGATTCCTCGCTTGCTAGCTTGTTGGTTTCTCCAACCCTTGTGGAATAGAAAATAAGGACCAAAGTAGTGAAGTTACATCTTCCTATCTCATAAAAGGAAGCATACAACTGGTAAAGCTGATACTTCATTCAAGCACAAATCTTCCCTTGTTTTCTCCGTTTCCCTCCAAGCGATATCTTTCGATATAAGAGGCAATGGACTATGCATCTATCCACTAGTCAATAGATACTTTTATCGTGATACACATTTGATGCCCCAGTCGCCATACCTTCACGTGCTAATTACATTGTCGATACTTTGATTGCGGTCCGATGCAGCTGGTGAAATTTAATAAAGCTGATGAGATTAATTGCCACTAGATACTAAGATAATTCTGAACCAGTTTAGAAATGACTTGGACATGAATTTCGCATTAATTGAAAATAAGATGTTTTGTTTTTACAGAAATTTTGTAGTTCACAATAACTCGACTTTTGGGGATTTTGAAATTCTGTGATAAGGAATCACAGAAGATCAGATCAGTATAGCTAATGCCATTATGCTTGCGCGTATAATTTCAAGGCAGAACTTTCCCACTGTTACTTGTGGAATAGAAAGCATTAACCGACGTGAAAAATCTCATTATAATAAAATCGAAACGTCCAGAACACTCGGTAAGGAAGAATCCGCTTCCGGATTGGAGAAAGAAGCTTCCAGCTCATCTTGTCTCTAGGAATAGCCCCCTGATGCAGAGTTCAAAATTCGACGCTAGTTCCCTATCGAGTAAACAGAGCAAGGATCAATCCTACTGAGACGGAGAGATTCCTCGCTTTCTAGCTTGTTGTAATCTGCTTATAATGCGTAGTAAGCAGGAGCGAATGTGAAATACGAAACTAAAAACATTTATTACACTACTATATTGGCCAAACAATTGCTGTCTGTAGTAGTACATTCCACCACCAGTTCTAGTAGAGAGGAGGCTATTTCTTTCCCCTGTAAAATTTCAATAACCGGAACAGATGCAAAAAAAAATAGTTAACATATATACTATATTGAAAAACGTATCGGGTTATTTTACCTCTGAGAGGCACTTTTGCTCGCACAATGGCTGAATAGCGAAGTCACAAGAACCAAAGAGTCCAGAAGTGAATAGGGGAAGGAGTCCCACTGGCCAGCAGTTAGGAGTCAGGTGGAAACCTCCTATCAACATGGGGACGTGGATTAACGTCCCATCAAACACATGGCGGCCTTTCTTTTCCTAGCTCATATGTGTCCTCTGTCATCAAGGACAAAATGAAGCTTAGCAGATATAAATCTCAGCGTTAGCATAGTTGGAACTCGAACCTGAAAACACCAGATTACGAGCCTCGCGTCATTAGGAGAAAAAACGTCCACCTATTGACTAAGCCAACCATCCAAAAGTATTACGACACTTCTACGTTACGTGAATAGAAAGCAACAAAATTACCTACTTTCAAAATAAGCTTTTTATGTAAAAATGTCACTGGATACAGGGCCGGATTGAGATACCACTGTGCGCGAACTTCTAAATGAAGCGTTTATAAAAATCTTTTTGCACATAAAGGTTAAAAAATGTTTATTAATATTGTTTTAAGGGAAAAGGAGAGCTACTTTGTGGCATTGCTTGAGCTCCGAAATGCTACGGGGTATTACTGATTGCAAATAAATTGAAGATCTCTCTCAAATCTCGATTTTCAACGTTATTCGCTTAATCGTATGTAATAATATGCAATCTCTTGACAGTGAGTAAAGCAGTCCGTTGCCACACGAGAAAAGAGATTATCAACTGGCTCTAAGTAGGGAAAAAAAGGCCAAGGAAAAAATGCATTTTACTGGATTATCAAAAGATTAGTTTTCATTGAATAACAACTTGACTGTACAGTCATAGTAAACAGTTCGTAGCAACCCAACTTAAACTTTAAGAGTTATAGCTTTCCCATTGTATTTCTGATTATTATGCAACGATATAGCAATCGTATATTGTATGCATTTTAACACCTGTCTGTGCAGTTTTTATAGGTTTGAGAATCAATGCATGTACTCTATTGGCTGGCTACAAACGCAGCTTGGCACTTTATTACATCATCCATAAGTAGATGAAGGATCATTGATTTAACACGTTTTAATGGCTCCCCACCACCACAAACTTTGATATGGCTTTGTTTGATGGGCCACTTCTCTGGAAGGAGGGAACGAAGCAAGCCAACAACAGTGGTCCAGGGGTCGGCAGGCAGCCTAGGCCGCATGGGCGGAGCACCTAGTTTTTCATATACTAAAACATGTAGTTATTACCTTAGCAAATAAAGTTATGAACATTGTGACTAAAGGCTCAAAATAAGACCTGGAATAATATGGGTTAACAAAGTCAAACAGGACCTTATCAATTATTAAACAGGATATCACGAATGAAATTGCAGATTCTCTCTTATTAAGATATAGGAAATTCCTTAGTTGGGCTGGAGTAGCCAAATACAGTAGCTGTTGCTCAGGATAGATGCCTGTAGGGAATTAAATTACAAGACTTAATAGTCCTCCGTAGCTCAAGGCTACATGAGGATTATGCATGGGTTGTTTACCTCTAATCAGCACTTTTTTGCACACAGTGGGCTAAACATCCAGGTCACAAGGACCCCGAGAGCTTAGAGAAGTCTGGGGAAGAGGATCCACGGAATAGCTGTTAAGAGACAGATGGTAGCCTCCTGTCAAGGTCATCCAGCCTGTTCTTTAACGTGTACAGGATATGGCTCTCTTGCACACGAGATAACTGCTTAACGTCTCATCAGACAGAAGACAGCCGTTCAGTGTCCCCTTTTTCACTGAGGGCAAGTAGGTGTTAGCAGAGATAAATCTCAATGCTGGTACAATTGGGAATCTGCATAATTAGGTGTGGTTGGTCATCGAACCGACTGACCAACCACACCTAATTATGCAGGTAAAAGTAATTTAGTTATGCGAAGTCCAGATTCCCTGTAAATCTCCCCTCTCTCCTCCCCTGTATGCCGCTCTGCTCTGGAGCAAACAACCCAGCAAATATCAGTTAAAGACGTCAGAAAACTAACGTAATAATGTAATGCGTTATATGAAATAAATACAATACGCAAAAGAATTGCCAAATTATCCTCATGCCTTATGCCCTTAAAAGTAAAGAAATGAGGGAGAGAAATTTTTGGAGCAACGAGTTGTATGTCTTGATTAAAACGGGAGTCTCTTGGTTCATTTCTCGAAAGTTACGTAGGAATAAGCAAATACACTCAAGAGGTTAGGAACACATATGAGGGTGCTGCTCATATAAATTAAAACACGAACTTTGCCACGAATGAAGAATTTTGAAAGATATTCAATTTTAGCGCAAAAAAGGGAGAGGGAGTTAAATTACTGCAACGAATCACAAAAGATGCGTGGCTGAGTATCTACTATCTTCCAGGTAAGATCTACATATAATAGATGATAATGAGGCTGCATGAAGAGCTAAGAATGTACAACACGAAATAGTGTGGAAGATAGAAAAAAAAAATCTGCTAGATGATTTGAAAGGATTAATAATATATACAGCTGTGGCCGAAATACGCGACGCAAAAGAACTCGGTAATTAATAAGAAAGCATCGTGAAACGTTGAGTAGATTCAAGAGGAAACTACATCTGAAAGTCAAAGAGGTTATGAGTAGAAAACAAATGAGATTGATGTGAAGAAATTTCAGGAAGTCAAATGGACTCATTAGTGTGTGTGAAAGGAGCTTCAAAAGAAAAAGGTTTAAATTATTAAATCTCATATTGATGAGCGAAATAATGGGTTGCAAACCTTCAGTCTCAGCTCCGTTTATTTTTCATTAATTATTTAAAAATCTATCTTATTGTCTTACCGAAAAGTCTATTCTCTAAAGGTACTCAATAAAGACAACGATCGATGTGCGAAACATAGAACAGGGTTAGACAAATCTCCCGATCTAAGAGCCACCTTCAAAATTAGACGGCAGAATGGATTCAGAGAGTAATTTTCTATGGCACGAGCCACAACTGAGGCTCGTTGGAAGGAAAAAAATGCATTTTACTGGATTATCAAACCAGGTTCCCCGGGCATTTTACTGGATTATCAAAACCCGGTTACCCGGTTCCCCGGGGCTCGCGGAACCCAGGGGAAACTGCCAATTTCTTCCACCGATTTCCGGAAGCATCTTTAAATTAGAATGAAATTGCAGATTCTCTCTTATTAAGCTATTCCTGCTTAATTATTAATAAACTAATGAATTAAGTTAATTCATTAGTTTTCGAACATTTTCACTCAAAAAAAAACAATACAATGTGTACCCATAGTTTAGTAATAATATATTGTTGATAATATTGAAGTCTCAAATTGTGCATTTTTATTGAATGCATTTTTATTAAATCGTGCATATTTATTTAAATGTTATTTATTTATTTATTTAATTATATATTATAAATAAATATTATTTAATTATATTTAAAAATAAATATTATTAAATATTATTTAATTATATTTATAATTAAATATATTATATTTATTTATTTAAATATATTAGTTTCACGAACTGTACATATACATACATAAAGTACACAAAATAAAACAAACAAAATTTTGTTTGAATTAACTAATTTATTATGTATATTAGTTAAACCCATGCCAAAGGTTTGGCGTGAAAAGAATTGATAATTCTTCCCAACGATAAGTTCATTCACAGGTTTCCATCACTTCAGTCACAAATCCCGCCAAAAGTATGTCCATTGACAACTTGATTCACAGCTCTCCACACGTGCTACTCACAACGCATGATGAGTATACATTATATAGGTCATTCTAGTGGTGCTACGAGAATGCTCCGCGTGACATCACAACGGGACAGCTGAGCTAAGGGAATTACATAATCGTCCGTTTTTAGCTTATATATTATTATCTATTTTAGCTTCTTTATTATTATTATTTAGCAGATTCGTTTTTTGGAAATCTAAACCAAGAATCCAATTATTGGTATTTTTGAGTATCGTTATGCATTTTCAGTGACGTGCTACATTTTGTAAATATGATGAACAGCAATATTTTTCATAGTACCTCTTTTTTATGGGCTCATAATCTGCAGTTCCCAAGTTCGAGTCCCAAGTGTGCCAGCATTCAGATTTATTACCGCTAACTCCGAACTGTTCTCGGTGAGAAAGTGAATATCGATGGGCTGGGAAAGACGGCCGTCTGTCGGATTGGTTGTTTTCAAGGTTGGATTAAGGTGGTGGGTGAGTGGAGGGTGGCAAGAAAGTCCCTTTCCTAGTAATACCCAGCATTATTTTAAATAAAATTATTAAACTTTTGAATTTGTGCGAAATTTTAAATTTCTTACACCAATATTAGACTAAAAGAAAGGAAATAAATATCGGTGCATTTGTTTATTTGCTCATTTATTTGTTTCATTTCTGATAACATGAAGTGGTATCTAAAATCTTTAAGTGTCATGGCCCAAGAATTCCTTAATCCTGCCCTGGTTATTTTTACCTCTTGAGTTTCTGCAGGACTCCCTGAATACAGAGAAGGTACGGAAGAGAGCCCACTGGATAGCTGTTAGAAAACGGATGGTAGCCTCCCGTCAAATCCTCCAGCAATGTTCTTTAATGTGCACAGGGTATGGCTCTCCTGCAAACGGAGTCACGGCTTAACAACCCTACTGACAGACGGCGGTTCTTCCAAGTCCACTGGTGTTCCCTTTCTGACAGAGGGCAGAGTGGGTGTTAGCGGAGATAAATCTAAATACTGATACAGCTAGTACTCGAACCTGAAAACTATAGATAAGCCTGGTGTGCTACCGCCGTCTGACAGATCGAATGCAAAGTTGTGGTCCAGTGTGCAGAGAGCCTTACACTGTGCATGTTAAAAAACACACTGTATGTACTTGAAAGGAGGCTACCATCTGTCTCCTAACAGCTTCCAATGGGTTCCCTTCCTCTAACCAGCTCTGAGCCTTGGAGTACTTGTAACCTGGCCATTTAGCCCATTATGTACACAAAATGCTGTTCAGAGGTAAAATAACTAACTTCTTTTTGTGAATCAATGTTTGCGTCATAACGCAGGCGTCATGCCTTGCTTGACTGTCCATGTGTCAATCAACACTCCCCCCTCTCTCCGCTCGCCCCGGTTCCAGTCATCGGTCTTTTTTAATTCACTTTCAAACAACGAACTATTGTTCGCACTTTGTCATCTGTCCGTCCATGGTTCGTATATATTCAACTCTTTTGTATTAAAATAAAAAAATCTTTAGTTCTTATAGGTATTAATAAAATGTTACCTCCTGCATTTTTCAAATCTTTCATTAGTTGGAATTTCCGCAGTTCGAAGGTGCTAATGTTTGAAAACGAGCATTCGATATTCACCAGAGGCGTTTTGTTTTGTAAATATAATTTTATTTTTCGCCGTGTTTCTGCTTTTTATTTCATATAGTGGAGCAATAAAAAACTTTGAATGTGACTTACAGGAAACACTGTTTTGTGGTGAATTCCGTAAAAAAATTAGAAACACCAAAAATATAATAATCACGCAACGAAACAAAAACAAAGTTTTTTTTATCTTCCAACATGTTTTTCGGTTTCTACTCAACTACGAGATCAGCAATACAAACAAGGTACGAACTACTACTTCAACGCCATTTCGAAACGAAAAGGAAAAATCGTGTCCAAAAGGTGTGTGTAATCATATTTTATGCAATTAGAAACACAGCTCACTTACCCCAACAGCACGAAGAATTCAACTTTATCCACTGGCGGCTATTTTTTCAATGGATCTCTGAGCGGAACTTTGCTCGCAAAATGGGCTAAAAGGTCAAGTCAGAAGGACACCAAGGGCTCAGAGAAGGTTGGAGGTGATCATCAACACAGTTGGGATTCAAAACTCGAAACATCTGATTACAAACCAGAGCGCTATCTACTGAGCCAACTCCAGCTTCCATTTTTTAATGAAGGCTACAGGCGGAATACAACATTAATGCATCAATCGTACTTGATGCAAAAGTACATAATAAGAGCGCAACTTCGCTTCATACACAATTATCGTGAACGATGAGCAAAGCGCTTCTATCAACAACGTGCTGATTCAAATTAAAAGCTTTCCAACAAGTTTCTCTGCAAGAACAAACTGCTTTAAGTTCAATACAAGTTATAATGCGAAAATATTAATAGACGAGATCTCCCCGAGTCTCGGTGTAAATAACTGTAATTTAACTCCACTACACAAGCTGGTTACTTTTTTTCAGTTTGATTTTTTTTTTCCTCTATAAAAATGAAATCCTATGCTTATGGCGAAAATATCCAATCCCGAAATATAAATTTCAATCATCCACCGTCTTTTTTTTTTGCATATACCCAGCAGCTAAAAAATTATAGGAATGTGAGAAATTGATTTTGTTTATTAACTTAAAAGGAAAATGATTCTTATTCATACCAGAACGCGACTTTTTCACTCCCTTTGGCAGTTTGATACTACGGACTGTTGTTGACAAAATCAGGATTTTAATAACACCAGAAGATGACTTCGGGATTATTATTTAGCATGTGTATTATTTTATATTATTACAGTCATAACTGTACTTTTAAAAATGACCCAGATGTTCGAAATCCAAAGTTTTACTTCTCAGATAGTCAGTTCAAAGGGTTTCTTAAAAGTTTTGGTTGGGTTTGGATCCTTAAAGTTTTCGTTATTGCGAACCACCTGACTGATTAAAGTTCTTCTCTCAAACCCACTTAAATAAATAAATAAATAAATAAATACCCCCTCAAGCAGCTGCTTGCCACAGAGGTCTGACAGGAGCCTGTCAGTTTATATGCCATAGTAGGAGATCTGAGAGGATGGCAAGACCTCAGCAGAAAAACGACACACACATCCATGCCTAAATCCGGGGCTCTAACCCAGGTCCCTTAGATCAGTAGCCAAGCGTGCTAACCACTCGGCCACGGTTAATATTCATAAACAGGACTACCATACCAATTTTTAATTGGTATGGTAGTCTAGTCCCTGACCTTTGTAAGTATCTCTAGTATTTAAAATACCGATCTCAATAACCCCAAAAATAAACTGATTCAAACTAATAATTAATTCACTGAACACAAATTTTTTATTGATTTGTCACAGTTTCTGTGGTAGAGCTGCTTTAGCTACCATCAAATTTCAACCTTAAGGCCCACCACCAAAGTCTTTACAAATTACAGTGATCTGCAAACCAACTTAAGAAGCTTTAAAGTAGAATTTGTCGACTTTCACCAATTAGTGACTTAATTATTAGTTTGAATTCGTCGACTTCTCATCAAATTAATTTCAGTTACACTCTAAATACTTTTAGGCTATTCTCAAGATAACAGGAAACTTGATGCTTTTGATTCCTGATGCTTACGCAGTATCTTGGCCATTAGGTGGTTTAACTTTGTAACTAATGATGAGGTTAGGCAAAGGAGTTTGCAACCTCCTTTAAGCAGCATATTGTGCAGAGAGAGACTCCGTTGGTTTGGCCATGTTGCCCGTATGGATAATTATAGATTGGCGAATAGGGTTATTAACAGTGTGCCTAAAGGCCTCAGAAAGAAGGGGAGACCTAGGATGCGGTGGGCAGACAATGTCAAACAGGACCTTGTTAGAATTGGTGTGCAGTGGCCAGATGCAGTAGATGTAGCTCAGGATAGACTTGCTTGGAGAACTAAATTGCACGGTCTGGTTGGACCTCCGTAGCCCATGGCTGCTTGAGGATGATGATGATGATGATATTTTCCGACTTTCTTTTCCAATCCTAATAGCAATGTGCACCATTACTATCTAGTCTAGTTCCGGTACTATGCACGCAGATATTGAAGTTTTCACTTTCATTACTTCACTTGCAAAGAAAATGGTTAGATATTTTGTTTGAAAAAAAATATTAGCTTCATTACTTAATTTTCCAATGTCTAAATCGATCTGGGCTGTTAACCGTTAGCATCACTTTTTGCCACATAACGGAATAAAAGAATAGCCTCTGCAAACCATCAATCAGTCTCCTTTCTTACAGAGGTCAAGGACCCAGACATGTGGATAAAATTTCAACGCTATGACAGCTGGAACTCTGCAGACAGTAAAATTCTACGTCCGATTCATTTTAAGGCGTAGATCATTCTATACACGTCAAAAATGTTAGGGAACACTCTCAAGTTATATCAAGTTAGTATAAATAGTAGGTTAAAAAAAATTCATTGAGATCTTTAGCCGAACCCAAGTAATATTTTTTCATAAAAAGCTATATCAACCACATTCGAGGCTTCGTAAATTTGAAAGCAAACTTTGTGAAAAAAAAAAATGTGCTGAAATTAAAAATCTGAATCAGATCTGTTAAAATGTTAATTTCCAACAATATTCAGTCAACATTTCAAGCAGGTTGGGTTGTTTTACCTCTGAACGGCACTTTTTTGCACACCATGGGCTAAATGGCCAGGTCACATGGACCCCGAAGGCTCAGAGAAGGTTGGGGGAGGGGACCCACTGGAACAGCTGTTGGGAGACAGATGGTAGCCTCCCGTCAAGGCCATCCAGCGTGTTCTTTAACGTGCACAGGGTATGGCTCTCCCGCACACGGGGCCACGGCTTAACGTCCCATCCGACGGACGGCGGCCTTTCCAAGCCCATCGGTGTCCCCTACTGACCGTGGGCAGGGCGGGGAATTTTTGCGGAGATAAATCTCAACGCTGACCCAGCTGGGACTCGAACCTGGGAACTACAGATTACGAGCCTGGCGCGCTACCGACTGAGCCACCCCCGCCCCCCCATTTCAAGCAGTGTTTTCCACTTCAAATCTGGATTCCTCTATTTTATCTATACTGCTCACAAAAATTAGGGGATATTTTATCGCTTCATATTCATTTTGAAATATCCCCTAATTTTTGTGTGCAGTATATTAACTATATGTGCTATTTGTAAAGAATGTGTAGCATTTGTTCTTACAGTCAAGCTATCAGAGCTACGATCAACTCTTATATGCAAATACAAAGAAAATAAAGAATTATTTGTCAAATCGATAAAGGAGAGTTACCGACATCTAATTTTCAACTAGTTTTATGCAGGAAAAAATCATTTTGGCAAAAAGTTTGGGAACCGCTGATTTAAGTAGTAATTTTTTAGTAGTATGATTATAATTTAAGTAGTAATGATTAAGAGTAACGAAAGCTGGAACATTTAACAGCAATATTATCGGTCATAAAAATTTATCTAAGAAGTTAATTAAAACAAAAAATTTTCTATAGAAATTTTATATAAATTTCTTTTGCTTGCAATAAGCATATTTTTATAAATTTTTTTTAATAATTCGTTATATTTTCTCCCATTTCCAAAACAACGCTTTGGTATAAGTAGTATTTTAAATATTTTAGCTTCCATAGCTCCTTAATTCCCGAATAAATATTGTTGGAAATCAAAGATCAAAGAGATTTGATTGAGATCTTTGGCCGACCCCCAGTGGCTGAGCACCAGACTATTTAACCTAGGAACATCAAGAAAGCACTGTTCTGCGTTGAGGTTTCCTTCGTTAACCCTCACTGAGGCTTGGAAACCTATAAGCTTGGAAAGGCCACCATTCGACTGATAGGACGTTAAGACGTAGCTCTTGTGCCCGGTTGTTTGGGGTGTTATGTCGCAAGAGCAACTAAGGTCATTTTGCGCCAAACAGTACCCTCTGTGCACGAGATCCATACTCTACGAACGTTAAAGAACACAGTGGATGGGCCCTTAGGAAGGCTTCATTTGTCTCCTAACAACTATCAGTAGATCTCCTCTCCTAGACACTACAGAACCACTCTATGAAAAGTTTATTTCAGAGTTCGAAAGTTTTGAATATCTTTCCAATGGTATAATACAAGTTTTCTTTAAATTATCTAGTGAGTATATTAAGACGTTAAGGCGTAGGCCTAGGGCTATTCTCATTCATAAAACCTTACAAACCGTGGGCGGGAGTCATCGGTAGCGCGCCAGGCTCGTAATCTGAAGTTCCCAGGTTTGAGTTCCATATGGTCAGCGTTGAGATTTATCTCCGCAAAACCCCCGCTCTGCCCTCGGTCAGTAGAAGACATCGATAGACTGATAAAGGCTGCCGTCTGTTAGACGGGACATTAAGCCGTGACTCTGTATGCAGGAAAGCCATACACTGTGCACGTTAAATAACACGCTGGATGGTCTTGACAGGAGGCTACCATTGGTCTCCTAACAGCTTTCTCTGAGAATTTGGGGCCATTATGATCTGGCCATTTAGCCCATTGTGTGCAGAAAAGAGCCGCTCGGAGGTAAAATAACATGATCCTTTCGAAAAGATAAAGGATTAAAAACACGTCAATTTCCTTCAAGCATTTCCTCTTTTCTCCTTATCTATCCAATACCTACTAAAGTGCCACGTAGCTCTTAATTAAAGCTGCACTTGTTTTCACCCTTACGGTTTAGGCTAACCACCCAACCTCGACATAAAAAAGTTGATCATTATTGGAATTCTTTCCAAAGCGAAACACTTACTTCTGACTGAAAAAATATAAAACATCCGTCGTTTATTGCGAAATAAGTCAGATGAAAAAAAGTTACTAATGTAATGTAAATTGATCCGAAGACAGTTGAAACGACATGATGCACAGTCAGCAATAAGTTGGTATTTACTTACTCTTGAAGAGTTTCCTAAATCCTCCCATTTTCTTGTACCTTTCATTTGCTGCTCTGTTAAAAAGTTTGCTCTCACTCAAAGTGCAATGAGAGAAAGAAAAAATGAGCAAAGAAACGCTCTCCTGTAAATGGCAATATCGTGCTCCTTAACTCCCTCTTAGTGTGCGGTAAATGCAAGATTGAAAACCAGTCATCGCCTCGGGTGTCTGGCGCACACCGCACACATCACAGACGAAAGTAGTTAAAAAACCACAAAATTAATGACGATTGAGTCAGTGGCAGTTGAAGGATGTTTTTCTTTTCTCTTTTCCTCTGCATCATGGAATGTAACTGATGACAAGAGAAGATCTCCTTCATATCTTGTCAACCTTATAGCGCAAAAGCGATCTGATGAATTGGATGCGGTTGTTGCTTTAGGAAGAAAAAAGAATACGACTAACTCTCTATCAACCTATGTGCTTTCCACTTAAGCTTCAGTCAAGTACAAATGTTGCTCGTTGGGTTGGGTTGTTTTACCTCTGAGCGGCACTTTTTTGCACACCATGGGCTAAATGGCCAGGTCACAAGGACCCCGAAGGCTCAGAGAAGGTTGGGGGAGGGGACCCACTGGAACAATGGGAGACAAATGGTAGCCTCCCGTCAAGGCCATCCAGCGTGTTCTTTAACGTGCACAGGGTATGGCTCTCCCGCACACGGGGCCACGGCTTAACGCCCCATCCGACGGACGGCGGCCTTTCCAAACCCATCGGTGTCCCCTACTGACCGTGGGCAGGGCGAGGAATTTTACGGAGATAAATCTCAACGCTGACCCAGCTGGGACTCGAACCTGGGAACTACAGATTACGAGCCTGGCGCGCTACCGACTGAGCCCCCCCCCCCCCCCGGATAAGGAATGGATGTTTTCTTTCTTCTATTGTCTTTCTGCTGAGGTCTCGCCTTCATCGCACATCTTCTCTATGGTGTATTATACTGACGTTCCTATTAGCAAGCAGCTGCTTGAGGGATAATTTGTTTGGATTTTTATATTTCATGAATTGAGCTCATGGTACTCAACAGCTAAACCAAAGGAGAAGAGTTGGTTTGGGTTGTTTTACTTATGAGCGGCACTTTTTTTGCACACAATGGGCTAAAGAGCCAGGTCACAAGGACCCTGAGGGCTCAGAGAAGGTTGAGGGTAGGGGACCCACTGAAATAACTGTTGGGAGACAGACGGTAGCCTCCCGTCAAAGCCATCCAGCGTGTTCTTTAACACGCACAGGATATGGCTCTCCCACACATGGGGCACAGCTTACCGTTCCATCCGAAGGACGGCGGCCTTTTCAAGCCAATCGGTGTCTCCTACTGACCGTGAACAGGGCAGGGAGTTTTGCGCAGATAAATCTCAATGCTGACCCAGCTGGAACACGAACCTAGGAACTGCAGATTACGAGCCTGGCGCGCTACCGACTGAGCCATCCCCACCCCCTAAAGGAGATGGGATGCGCCTGCTTAGTTTACTTATTCCCATGGGAGGCACGTCTATTAATCAATATCATTTCATACAATTTAATTAAATTTTCATTTCAACCAACGAAAATTTTTTTATATATCTGAGCCTGCCTCATGAATGAATACATCGATTTCGTGACTTTGAAATTTGCATATTTTTTTTATTCCCTAACATTCAAAACATTTTTTAATTTTCAGGGGATTAAATATGTTTTTACTTCTCGCTCTCTCCTGAGGACACCCATACCTCTGAAAAAATTTTTTTGTTAATGTGCAAGCAATCAGGGGCAATCTTCTGAACTTAACGACTCCTGTTGAGAGAAAAACTTTCGAGACAAAAAATAAATATATATGTAGTTATATACATCTTTCGAATAAATCAATTGTCCAATGCTACATTTCTGACATTTCATGTGACAGAATCATAAAAATGGAATCTATAGCACAGATGAAAAATATGTTCGGTACGAAAAGTAATAAGAAGAAAAAAACATTTGGAGATCGTCGTCTTCATCGAGCTGGAGGTAAAACTCCTTTCTGTAGCTGGCTTTTTATATCGGTCTTGCATAGCATAAATGCATTCGACGAATTCATTCATTTCGAACATTCCATGAAAGAGGCAACTGGAAAAAAGCGTCGTAAGAGGAGGGAAAAAAAAAGCTGGCTCTTGTCTCTGCTCCGTATGTTATAGAAAGAAAAACGAAGAAATGGAGGGGAAAAAATAAGGAAGAAAAACGGTCCCGGCGTGCAGATTTAATGAGCGGCCAGGTCGCACTTATGAAGTCCTCAGAAGAGAGAAATGACTTCCGCAAGCGGAGAGTGGCACTTGAGACTAATTACAAATGCCTGTTCATTAGCAGCGGGCGGATTAGTTTGTGTTGCCAGTGTTCCGTGACTTGAGCACCGGGGAAATAAGGCGCCGTGCCACATTAATGGCGCGCAAGACATTCGGCGAATGGGCAAAGGAAATGCGCATGACGATCACATGTTCAACTTTATCCGAGTTTTCAGTTTTCTCGCGGCAACGAACCTGATGCGCAAGGAGCCGTGAGTCAAAGAATGGCTAAAAGCTGCGCTTTGTTGAAGATGAGCCCTGGGAATGGGGAGTGGAGCTCTCTCCTTCCCTTCAGATGAAAAATGATGGCCTGTCTCTCTACCTAGGCTCTTAACAAGGTCTCCATTTAAATTTGATAGCATCTAAGGCAGAGAATTACCAAACTATTTAGTATAATCTCCAACGTTTCGCCCTCTTTGCTGCAAAGGACTGATATGATGGTAAAGCGATTATCGCGATGAACTTAAAATCTAAAGGACACTAAATTCAGGATTTAATATTATCTCAACGAAAGGCAGCGCATAGCTTGCATATTAAAATTCTATAAAAGCTTCAAAAGGAAAAATCGAAAAAAATGTTGCACCCTTAATTTTTTTACAAACGGGAAACGACGTAGTTGAAAATTACACCTGTTTTCTTTATAGCTTAGTATATTAACTCCTACTCTCAATTCCCTAACTACTCCTTGACATAACAAATTCTTACTACATTTGTCCTATTCCTTAACTCGTTTTCAAAACATAAGATATTGTTTTCACTTTGTCGTCTCTCTCGCTGTGGTAGACATTCAACATATTTTTACATAAATTAGACATAAATTTTTAGACATAAATTACAAAAACTCTCTTTGGCTTAGACAAGGTACTACTGAAATATCAGTATTCGTATTTTTCAAATCTTCCAATAGTTTAACTTTCCACCTTTAGAGGGCTCTAAAGCCGAAAAATACAAAACTTTAAATGAATATTGTAAACAATCTGTTCATGCTAGATTTTTTGGAAGTTTTCCAGGTAGAATGCGATTTGTCAAGGGGTTTGCATTGAATTGGGCTGTTGTTTTACTTCTGAGCGACTTCTCTGCACACAATGGTTAAATGGCAATGTCACAAGGACCATAAGGGTTAAGAGAAGTTTGGGGAAGGGGATCCACTGGATAACTGTAAAGAGATAGATGAAAGTCTCCCATCAAGGCCATCTAGCGTGTCTTTAAAGTGCACAGTGTGGCTCTCCTGTACACGGGCCATCGGATACATGACAGGTTTTCTAAGCCCATCGATCTCCCCCTTTCTCACCAAATAAAATAAAATAATAAATAAATACCCCCTCAAGCAGCTGCTTGCCACAGAGGTCTGACAGGAGCCTGTCAGTTTATATGCCACAGTAGAAGATCTGAGAGGATGGCAGGACCTCAGCAGAAAAACAACACGAACAGCCATGCCTTACCCGGGGCTCGAACCCAGGTCCCGTAGATCAGTAGCCAAGCGCGCTAACCACTCGGGCAGAGTAAAATTTAGAGATTAATCTAAACTCTAGTACAGTTGGGACTCGGAACTGCAGATTACAAGCCTAGCGTGTTACAGGCTGAGCCAACCGCGGCTCCGTGGTTCTCAAGGAGCAACGATTTGCCCCATTTACTGGAAAAAAATCTTTTTTAAGAGATGAATTAAAAAGTATGTTTGAATTGATACTATTATTACTATATGCATTCTTCTAATCCCCATTAGCTCGAATTACCATGTCAGAGCGTGTTAAAGTTGTAAAATAACGAACTTCATTCTCTGAAAAGCGTTCCTTATTTGTCACAAGAGATATATTGTGTCCTAGTTAATAATTCTTGCAGTTCTGAAAATAACAAAATGCCTTTAAAAAATCGTAAGAATTTACTAGAAAAGATGTGCTCATAATCGGTGCATGGTATTTTTGCTCCACTTAATAACCCGCTAATTTTTTCAATAATCACAGAAAATTTTCATTTATTTGAGACCTAATATGATCGTGAATTCAAAATCTACCGACACTATATATATAGTAAAAGAGAACTAGATAGCGCATTGGCAACAAAACCGTGAACCCCAGCCCACTTGAAGTTCGTTCCACTTTGGTTATAAAAATTTTGGTTCCAATTTGCCAGCAAGAACATGCTGGTCGTACACTATCTAGTTCTCCTTTACTATATCTATGACTAACACACAATTGCATTGGAAAACAAACAGCCTGGCTGAAGGAAAACTCAGAAAAGAGAGGGGTTAGGAGAGGGTTATGGCGCAGAAGTGTTCAGAAGAAATTCTCCACCAAAATGTGTTCAGAAACAATAAAATTATTTCGATCACAAAAGGTGCAACATATCTTGGGAATTTTTAATACTAAATTTTATGCAGACAGCTGCGATGCAAAATAACTATTTCTTACTAGTGTTTACTATCGATTTAATAAAATTTATTTTAGTAAAATTCAAATTATGTAAATAACTTCAGAAAATTTCACATTAGCGTGCCATTTTATATGGCTGAATTAGAATTCTTTATGGCATCTTTTTAGAAATGAGTATATTACGATAAAAACAATCTCAAAAATCAGAGAACAGAATGTAACATTTACACTAAAGTTTAATACACGGAACTATGTACACGATTGTTTGTTGGCAGTAGATTTAGCTTCTTGCATGAAATATGCAGATTCTTCGTAAACAGGAATTGAAGAAAAAGCTACAATGAAGCTTAATATCTTAATTTTCTAAGTGCAAATTTGGAAGAGGAAATTGAATCATCTCTAAAGTTGCTGAACGTTCTCAAGCAAAGATACAGAGTAAGATAGATGGGAAACTCAGAATACTATCGGTTATGTAAATACCATTCCTTGATTACTTTCGTAATCAAATAGATAAGAAATTTCTGATCCATAAAATGCACTGGGAAGTCTACGAAGTATACTTCCACAGCATTGTATCTTTTGGGTTGGGTTGTTTTACCTCTGTGAGGCACTATTTTGCACACCATGGGCTAAATGGCCAGGTCACATGGACCCCGAAGGCTTAGAGAAGGTTGGAGGAGGGGACCCACTGGAACAGCTGTTGGGAGACAGATGGTAGCCTCCCGTCAAGGCCATCGAGCGTGTTCTTTAACGTTCACAGGATATGGCTCTCCCGCACACGGGGCCACGGCTTATAGTCCCATCTGATGGACGGCGGCCTTTCCAAGCCCATTGGTGTCCCCTACTGACTGTGGGCAGCACGGGGAGTTTTGCGGTCTCAATGCTGACCCAGCTGGTACTCGAACTTAGGAACTACAGATTATTACGAGCCTGGTGCGCTACCGACTGAACCACCCCCGCATTGTATCCTTCAGAAAGTAGCATAAAACGAGTGTTGCGACTTTTGCAGTACCTAAAGATGTTAATGTGAGCATTGGCATTTTTGAACAGAATGGATTGACCTAGCCAAAAACGACTGATACATATTTTCTTCTAGTTTAAATGACTGTGAAAAATCATGTTTCCCACTGCACGTTTCTTTGAAAATCGCTGCAATCTTGCTGATATCTGTAGTGTCCAGCGAGGGATCTTTCTTTGAGGAAGCTCAAAATTCACTTAAGAAATTCAACGTCCCAAAATAGGCTAAATGGTCTGGCACAGTTCTCTCTAAATAGATATTATGAATGCTGATCCTGAAACAGTTTTGAAAGTACGATCAAGGCATTCAAGACATCTAAAATTTATTTCAAAAGTAGCTAAGATATAACTTCTTTTTTTTTTGTTACAATAGTTTCTATTTTTATTGCATTGCTTATAATTCACACCACTCAATAGGAAAAAGCATATCGCCTCTGACACATATGGGAATTTCGTTTTCATAAAGAATGAAGTTTTTGGTTTACCTAATTTTTCACTCCTTAAAAGGTTTAATTCCAACTACAGATTGGAAAAATGCAAATAGAGTATTTTATTAATACATTTACAACATAAAAATCATGTATTCCTTAAAATTGAAAAAGTGGTTTTTCACACAAGAGATATATTGTGTTCTAGTTAGTAATTCTTGCAGTTCTGAGAAAAGGTCCTGAGAAAAGGGGGCAGATTGTTGATGTCAGTGGAATATCTCTTTATACTCTACCACAGAAATTTCAAATTTATGCCATAAGCAGATCACTTACAATATTCGTTAAAAGTTTCACTTTTTCCATATTTAGTGACTTCTAAAGACGTAAATTAAAAGGATTTGAAAAACGCGAATTATATTTCATAGTACCAATCAAACTAAAAACTTTCCAATTCTCTTAAAACAAAAAAAAATTGCGTTTTCCTACCCACCCTGGGAGTCACGTGTCAACTCATTATTGTCGATGAAAACTTCATGACCTTCACATTTCACCATCAAAATTTCGAATATATTTTATAATTTTTAACTTTTTCTACCATTAGAGGGCGCAGTTATAGCTTTGGGAGATTCGTAAAGTCCGAATCATATATTTCAATACGAATCCAACCCAAAAAGAACTTTTTACTCTAAAAACAAAAACGGTGGATGTCTACAGGCGAACAAGTTCAGGTTAGAGTGCTGTGTCGTGAAATTAGCCTCCTAACAGACATTCACAAATTCACTTCTTATTTGAACCGCTGCAACTCTCATGAGCGGAATTTAAAGGTTGCCACTAGTATCCCTGAAGATGACCCTGATTACACTTGCACTAATGTGCACTAAATCCCCTAGTGTTGTTCAATAAAGCTAAATGTCTTGGAAGTGGTGCCATCTATCGGTAAGTTGGTGAAGCTGTACATACTGTGTTCGGAATCACTATAACACATTTTTAACTGATCAAGTCAGTTGACATTTAAAAATTGGGCTGATAAGCATGATACTACGCGATGCGGTGATGCTAGGCAGGGCTCATTTTTGGGGTTTCATAACGCATGAGCAACTAAGGCTAATTTGCATCCAGGTCCATCTCTCATCATCATCATCCTCAAGCAGCCATGGGCTACGGAGGTCCAACCAGACCGTGCAATTTAGTTCTCCAAGCAAGTCTATCCTGAGCTACATCTACTGCATCTGGCCACTGCACACCAATTCTAACAAGGTCCTGTTTGACATTGTCTGCCCACCGCATCCTAGGTCTCCCCTTCTTTCTGAGGCCTTTAAGCACACTATTCATAACCCTATTCGCCAATCTATAATTTATTCATACGGGCAACATGGCCAAACCAACGGAGTCTTTCGCTGCACAATATGCTGCTTAAAGGAGGTTGCAAACTCCGTTGCCTAACCTCATCATTAGTTACAAAGTTGAACTACCTAATGCCCAAGATACTGCGTAAGCATCTGGAATTAAAAACATCTAGTTTCCTGTTATCTTGTTTACAAAGTGTCCAAGTTTCACTACCATAACTAACCCTAGAAAGAACCAAATAAAAAAAGGAGGGGGAAGGAACACAATGGAGCCGAAAAAATGTAAAGAGAGGGTGGGTGACAAGAAACTGGATTTCCAATGTAATATAACACTTCACCCTTCGTTTCACAGATCTTTAAAATATAAATAAGTTTAATAACATTTTGCCTCTTATTAGCATTCTGAAAGAGCGGTCATGCTTCCCACCCCCAGTTCCAGTCCTTATTGCATCTATTAAAAGGTAAAAGATAAAACCAGACAGAGCAAAAACAATCCCTTTACAAATTCACTCCTTCTAAATCAGATTCCTCCATCTGGATCAGTATTCTTGGCCATGATTCTCTACATGATCCTCTACCACCGACATCAAGAGGTGCAACTTTATCCTCCACTGCTTCTTCTGCGGGAGTTTTGACAATCTGTTTAGCATCTGTCTACAATCGTCTACGCAACTACCACTACAAATCATGTAAAACGATTCTGATTATTGATAAGTACAATATTTTACTAAATGTTATATTCATACTTTATTAAAATTTTCTTTATAAGGCTATACACCAATTTTTTTCGCAACTTTTCTTAATTGTGTATTACCATGCGCTTTTACTCCTCTTATATATAAACCCTCAGAGCTAAACATGCTACCGTCCAGGTGCGTGTTTGTGTCGGTTTTCTGCCGAGGTCTCGCCATCCTCACAGGTCTTCTCTATGTCTATTATACTAACATACTCACATCAGACCCTATGGCAAGCAGCTATTGGGTGATTAAGAAATTAGGTTAAAAAAAACAATATGAACAGTTTGGTAAGAAGCCGTAACTTTGATATTTTTCCGCACATATATTGGCTTTGACGCCCTATCTATATACAGAGTAACGAAAAAAATTGGCTAAATTACATTTTCAGCAATAAATCCCGATATGTAAAAAAATGCTTTCACTATAATATATTCTTAGCAGCAAAATAACTTAATTGTAAAGTCACCGTTGTGGCGACTCTGATAATGCATGTCTATAACGTTCATGTATGACTACCTATAGCTGATGAAGTGTGCATACTAACAGTTCATTCAGAATTACACCTAACAATACAAAAAATAGGTTATATTTAAAAGATTATAGTATATCCTCTAAATTGCAAAAAATGACATTTTGTCAACATTCATGATTATACATTCAAGACACTGATTGATCGCAATCTGATAAATAAAAAATAACCCCCCCCCTGAAACAGCTGCTTACCATAGATGTCTGACAGGAACCTGTCAGTGTAATACACCATAGAGAAGATCTGCAAGAAAGGCGAGATCTCACCAGAAAGACAACAGAAAACATCCATGCCTTCTTAAACGGGGTCTCGCATCCAGGTCCCTTTGATCAGATAGCCAAGCACGCTAACCACTTGGTCACCAGGGCAGTATTCTAATAATTAAAAAGATTAATTACATTCATAATGATGCAAAATATACACCTACTGGCATAAAAGTCAAAATATTCATAACTTTAATAAGCATCGTTCCGGTCCATTATTAGTGTTCCTTTAATAAAACCTTGAGAACTGATGCTAAGCTGATCAGTTTCAAAACAAGAAAAAAAAACCTAATAACATAGTGAACTTCAATTAACTGATAAAGTCAGCTGACAGTTAAATATTGGGCATAAGTAGTGTAGTAGGGCGGGATGGCTAAGTCGGTAGTGCACCAGGCTCGTAATAATCTGTAGTTCCCAGGTTCGAGTCCCAGCTGGGTCAGCATTGAGACTTATCACCGCAAAACTCTCCATGCTGCCCATGGTCAGTAGGGGACACCTATGGGCTTGAAAAGGCCACCATCCATCAGATGGGACGTTAAGTCATGGCCCCGTGTGTGGGAGAGCCATACCCTGTGCACGTTAAAGAACATGCTGGATGGCCTTGACAGGAGGCTACCATGTTTCCCAACAGCTGTTCCAGTGGGTCCCCTCCCCCAACCTTCTCCAAGTCTTTGGGGTTCTTGTGACCTGGCCATTTAGCCCATGGTGCGCAAAAAAGTGCCGCTCAGAGGTAAAACAACCCAACTGTAGTAGAAAACTGGTCATTAGTACAAGGCTACACAAATTAGGAAGTGTGCATTCTTCGTAATCACTCCTATTTTGAGAGTCGGACTCAGGAAAACTATTTTTTTAATTGCTTTAAAATGAAACAGGGCCAATCGATAATTGGCTAATTAATTAACAAAGGATGAAAATTTTCTTTGTTTTGGGTGTGTTTTTATATAGTATATCCTGGGTTCTCATAAAAAACACACACCTACTAACTTAATAAAACTATATTAAAATCTACTTTAACAAAATATATTTAACACCTTTTGGTAAAGTTACTATATTTTAAATACCTTTTGGTAAAGTTACTATATTTTTAAACACCTTTTGATAAAGTTACCATATTTTAAAGTAGTTTGTTGACTTATAGTACATTAATCTATCATTACACATATAAATAGAAATGAATTCAGCTTGGGGCTCAAAATGGCTCAGACGACTTCGGTCTCAGGCTCAGAATACTTTAAATTTCTAATTATTCTTGTACTCGTGAAAAAGGAAAAAATTGAAAATTTTTTGATTATCATCTCAACCTTTTAGTCTTTAGTAATTATAAAATTAGCAACATCAAAGACCAACAGGTCTTTGATTTCTTTTGGCATATTATCTTTTATAAATATATGGCTCTTGGTATTCCTAATGATGTTATTGAAGAACTTTCACTTTCTACTGGTATTTCTAATAATTTTCATTTTGTCACAAAATGATTCTAAGTTTTTAATAGTCTATAATATGAGGAATAAAAAAAAATAGCAATATACGCTTCTGTGTGTTTTATGACGCATCAGATAAATTTTTTACTCAGATCAGGCATGGGCCACTCTAGGATCGAAAAATCGAGCCCAAACTCATCTCTAGTATGTACACATCAACCAGTTTCATTAGATAATAACCTCATACAGCCATGGGCCAGAGGTCCAACTGTGTAAACTCTCCAAATATGTCTTCTTTGAGAAACAGTTCCCGTATTGATGAACAGATAGCTTTTCCAAGCCCATTAGTGTCCACTTTCTCATCAAGAGCAAAGTGGAAGTGACTGAAGAATATCTCATTGCAGGCACAGTTAGAACATAACATCAGATTTTAGGACACGATAATAAATCAGATTTTGAGCCTGGAATGCTACCAAATGAGTTTAACTCCCAACCCACACTTTTTATATTTTTTTTCATCAGAACTAAGCTCTGCAAACTAGCAGCTTATATACAGGATATTACAAATGATCATGCCAACCGATGGCTAAATGCCAAACCCAGCAGCTGCAGTCAATGCAAGTCAACACAATGACAAAGTAAATGATTTTGAAACGACTCATAATTGATTTTAGAAAACACAAGAAATTAGAAAATAAATTTTATTCATCAAACTGCTAAATACAGTTTTCTGCACGAAGAACCAGAGTACAACCACAAAAAATTAGCAATTTTCTGCATTATCTTCTTGAACAGTGTTGACCAACATTTAAACTAGAGTTGCTCAACTAGTATTCCATAAAATTTTCTGGTCATTTGTAAATCATATCAAAAACAGAATTTTTTCTTAGCGTCTTACTTATGCTTTGATTCAATTTTACCAGTGATGCGCAATTTCTAACAAGAGACAAAACTCTATATACAGGTTAATTACAAAGTAGGTTTACAATTCAAACATTTATAAGCACTTTATTTGTTATATGAAAGGAAAATAAATGACATGACAATGAAGACAAATACATCAAGTTTACAAATTTCAAGAAATAATTTTTGCTTAAAATATTTTTTTGCCGGGAGTGGACCTAGAACCCCCATCTCCTGAAAACATGCCCGGTGTTTTAATTTATAGAAATGTTGAAAAGTTAACCGTTTCTGATCATAGATGGCGCCACTAACGACAAATATAAAGGGGTAAATTTATTTTCACAATTTGCTGAAGGGTTAATTGTTGATAGTTTAGTGCAGGCTTGGTCAAACTTTTCTGATGAAAGGTCGCATAGAAAACTTACATGGAAGGACGGGGTACCAAAAAAAACAAGTGAAACATAAACAATATATTTTTTTAAATCATTTATTTTTCTGTTAATAATTGCTTTGCTGAAGTTGGACTTCCCTATACGTTCTTCTCTTTTTACAAATTTGTCATCAGTAACTAGGAAGCTGCACAAAAAGTGGTGGTGAGCCACATTTTGCCGTCTGGTTTAGTGTTTACAAACCTGGCATGGATATATGGATTCTAGTCTCACTCACAGGGAAACTCAATTTTTTCGGCAAAAAATAATTCTTGAATTTGAAGTTTAGTGGTAATTCTGTACCTATACTATTGAAGTTCACAGATGCTAAATAAGGGTGCAGGAATGATGAGCAGACAATCCACAGAAATACAATTTCCTCTTACACTTAATGAGCATATTAAGAGTTACCTGTCAGCATATGAGAGCGATAGTAATCCTGGCCGATTCATAGATGGATTGTGGTAATTGCATCTTTTATAAAGCCCAACTGGGTGAAATAGAGTAGGGTTAGGTCCAGTAAACAAGGAGGTTACCATGATTGATTCAGCAGCCTGGTAACAGCTGAGTTACCCAATTTCTAACTAGCAGCAAGTAATGGGAAAGGTACAATATACTTGCACTGCTAACTTTCTCAAACAAAAACATACATTGTGATTTCTCAGTACCTATGTAATCTGGCATTTTCCTACAGCACATCTCAATGACACAACTACAAACCCATGAAAAACTTCATGCATTTCTCGTCATTGTTATTTATTCCTTTTAAGTAATCAATAAAGTAGTTACACATGATTGAAGTTGTAAAGCTACTTTGTAATCATCCATGCACTCAATTTCCAGACAAAACGCATCTGACTACAATTTGGGTTCTGCAGATTTCTACAATTATAGGGTTAAAAAATTCAAAATTCTTGGTTTAGACTATGTTAATTTCTTCTTAAAGGCAAAAAAATTATCAATGGGAAAACAAAAACCTTACTGTGCAAAGTTGACTTACACTCCCAATGCATATTTCATTTTTTTCTAATTTAAAGCATATATATTGAAACATTGACAGTTAAACATTGAAATTGAATTATCAGGTAACCAAATAAGTTTGTGTGGTTTTTCAATGTTATCATTTCAACATGAAGTCATAAGCACAATTGAAAGTGATGCACATGCATCAACACACAGTTGAAAGCACATGGCACACTGAGTCAGTTGATGTGTAACAAGTGTGAAAAGTGGCTCAGTGAAATTGGGAAAGGTGATGAAAATATGTCTGCATCGAATATAGTTATTCGAGCGTGCTTACTTTACGAGTTTAAACGGGGAACTAAAGCTGCACAAGCAGCCCACAAGATATGTTTGGCCTTTGGAGAGGACACAGTGAGCGAAAGGACAGCCCAAAAGTAGTTCTGAAAATTTGTGCCAGGCAATAAGACACTTGAAAATGCACCCTGCAAAGGAAGACAGCCATCATTGATGACCATGAACTGAAGGTCAATATCAAGTTTGATTCATGTCAAATGTGTCAAGAACTTGCAGAAAGGTTCCGTGTAAGTGACGACCATTCATTTGCATTTATCACCTAGGAAAGGTCTGGTCTGAGTAAATGGGTTCCACATGAACTGATTGCTGACAACAAACTCCAGCGGCTTACAATCTGCTGATTGCTGCTTTCATGCCACAAGAATGGGCCATTTTTGGAAAGGTTGTTGACGTGCAAAGAAAAATGAATTGTCTATGGAACACTAAACTTTTTTATCATTGGTTGTCATCCAGTGAGTCTGTACCACACACACCAAAGTCCAGAATCCACAAAACAGAAAATTTTGTTGTGTTTCTGGTGGACTACAACTAGTATCATCCATTATGAACTTCTTGCCACTGATCAAACAATCACTGCGATATCTACTCGGCACAGCTCCAACAGGTTGCAGAGAACACTGCTCCAAAAATAAAAACAGCTTGTACTTGTTCATCGCAAAGGCATTGTGGTCCTTCAGGACAATGCTCATCATCACACAGTGACCCAAGACAAGCTCCATAGCCTTGTTTGGGAAATTCTATCCCACCTTCCGTATTCCCTAGGCATTGTGCCATCTGACTACAATCTTTTCTTGGCACTGGACAATCATATGTGCAACAGACAATTTCAAAACTGAGAAACACTGGAAACAGAGTTGGCAGCTTTCTTCACTTCTAAAGATCGGTAGTTCTACCAGGGTGGCATTTACAAACTTGTATCTAATTGGGAAAAGGTTATAGATCATGCTGGTGCTTACTATCCTGAATATCTTTATTCACTTTTTATGTATAGTTTAATATTACCCTCAAAAACCGTACGAACTTGGTTACCTGATAGTTATCAATTAGTACTATCTAAAAAAAATTCCGATTTATACCCAATACTATATTTTCAGTTCATTGTTAAAAAAAAAAAACGAGTTAATGTTGTTACTTTGTTATCTTCTGGTAGACAATAATTTTTTTTTATCTTTACAGATAAATTTAAAATTATTTTTGGGTTGGTCAAATATTTATCAAATATTATGATTTCCATTTTATGATTCTCCCAATGCCTTTAACCCTTACAGTGTCAGTTTTTTTTTTCTCTGAAAATGCAACTCAACTTCTGAGCCTCATTATGAAACAACTAATGAATGAAATAGTTTATATTAATACTAAAAGAATTAGCATTCAATTATGAACAAAAAATACAAAAAAAGGGGGGGGAAGGTAGGTAAGCATAAAAAACATATCGCAGTTCAATTGTAGTGATTTTTGAAAATTGATTAAATAGCTTCCAACATTTAAAGGGTTAAAGTGCCCTCTAATGGTACAGTTGGGCTGTTTTACCTCTGAACAGCACTTTTTTTTGTACACAATGGACTAAATGGACAGGTTACAAGAGCCCTGAGGGCTCAGAGAAGGTAGGGGGAGGAGACCCACTGGACAGCTGTTAGGAGACAGATGGTCAAGACCTCCGGTCAAGGCCATCCAGTGTGTTCTTTAATGTGCCCAAGGTCTGACTCTCCCACATATGGGACCATGGCTTAACACCCATCGAATGGACGGCTGACTTTTCAAGCCCAATGATGTACCCTACTGATAAAGGGCAGGGCAGGGAGTTTTGAAGAGATAAATCTCAATGCTGATACAGCTGGGACTCAAACTTGATAACTGCATATTACGAGCTTGGTGCACTACCAACCAAGCCACCCCTATCTCCTCTAAGGGTAGAAAGAGGAAAATTTTTAAATGAATATTGCAAAAAATGATTTGTTTATGCTAGAATATTTGGTGATAGAGTGTAAAGGTCAAGAGATTTATATTGGCAGCAATAATTTGCTCTCTTCCCCCAATGGTGGTGAGACAACTCAACTTTTTTTTATTTTGAGAAATGAAAAATTCTTTGTGTTGTATAGTTACTAATCAAATATATTATTTGTATTTCCCACCCCCATCATCCATTAATTATAATTTTCACTATTAGAGTGTGATAAAGGCTGAAAATAAGAAACTTCATTCCTTATGAAAATGAGCATGATATTTCAGCAGAGGCAATATGTTATTCTTCTAGTTATGTCCTATAAGTTAATGACAGTTTCTTTATCAAATTACCAAATTCACCAAATACAAAGAGCTCAAATCAGCCCTTTCATCCCAATTACAGTGTATTATCTGAAATATTAAATAATTTTTACTATTACATAAGCAAAATATTTTGTTTTGACATTTCCACAGCATATCTTCAATAATAGAGAATTAATCATTCTGCCACTAAATGGTTCTTTGAATATTAGGGCTTTCATTTAACCATGTACATCTTTATCCTGAAAATTAAAAAAAAATACAACTGTTGGTGCTTCTCTTTCCCATCTATTATGGGAATTATTCAATTTGCCTGGTGATCCAAACCCATCATTTTATGATTATCAAATATCCTGAAATTTTCTCTCAAAGCACCAGGCCAGATAATTTCTAAAAAACTTATTTGGTATAAGATTACATTAACAGATGACAGCATCATCAACATTTTTTATTCTAGTTGGTATAAAGATGCATGATGGCTGATGATGTTTTTGTTACAATGCATGGAAATGTCATTTACATCTCCCAAATGGTATGCTTGACAAATGTCATTTACATTTCTCAAATAGAAACAAGCAAAAAAGCCCATTATGAAGTTGAGAAGCTCCTCAATGGTAATTTTACTGCACCAGTTGGGTGAAACAGCTAGGCCACAAGGGTACTGCTGGTGAATGAAATCTATCATGTAGCTGTTAGGGGTTAAATTCCTGTCAAGCAATCCAAGGTTCCAATCCTGTCAAGCAATTCAAGGTTGTCAAAGCAATCCAAGATTCTTTGACATGTTTAATTCATGTCAAAGAATCTGTTGGATATAGTTCTACTTCACATGGGAACAAAACTTTTAATATCCTATCCAACAAATGGCAACATTTTCAAAATCATCATTGTTTCCTTTCTCACTGAGTGAATATAAGAAGCAACTAAAACATGGTTTTTGATGGCCTTTGTAAAACATTAAATATAAATTTCATATTTTAGAGTTGGGTTATTTTATCTCTGAGCAGCACTTTTTACACACAATGGGCTAAATGGCCAGGTAACAAAGAGAAGGTTGAGGGAAGGGGACCCACTGGACAGCTGTTAGAAGATAGATAGTAGCCTCTGATCAAGACCATTCAGTGTGTTATATAACATGCACAGGGTAATAAGCTCTCCCACACACAGAACCATGGCTGAACATCCCATCCAACAGATGGTTGCTTTTCCAAGCCCATCAGTGTCCCCTAATGAAAGGAGGGGGAGTTTTTCAGAGAAAAACAGTGCACCTCAAACCTAGGAACTGCAGATTATAAGCCTGGCACAACATCAAGTGAACCACCTCCATCATTATATTTTAGGTTCAGTCTATAAAATATGGGGAATGTAAGGACTTCAATGCATAATATGATTATCATTTAAATGAGCAATGAGATGATTGATTTACAAAAAAAAAGCAATTTCAAGTATATTTCTTTCACAGAGCATACTTGGCCTTACATTTTTACTTGCATGAGGTTGCAAAACTTTTACCTGCATGAGGATGCTTTTGGCAAAAGCCCGTAAAAGAAGTATTAGAAAAAATTTATAACTGAAGCATTGTATAAATAATGTTGATATTATATTCAAAATAAAACATAAAATATGCATTGCTGTTAATCTGAGAATTAAAAAACATTGTAATTAGCAATTATAGCAGAAAATTTTATATCAGAACATCTTCTCGTGTTCTAAAATTTACGATCATTAATTATTATTTTACATATAAACATTGGACCTCACTAGAACTAAACGCTTTCATTGTTAATGTACCATCAATGTGCTAATATATTAGAGCTTTGATGATACATTAACAGGTAACATGCATATATTTCATATATGTTACACATGCATAATAATAATGATGATACATTAAGAGGGCAACAGGGTTAAACATGCATAAAAATTTGCCAGTTATGAAATTTCCAATATTTGTGAATGTGAATATAATGCACATCATGCAAGTTATTTCTCAAATAAAAAAGTAAAAATTACCACAAAAAATACATTATTATAGAAATGCCTTTTTTTTTGGCAGTATGAGTTGAAAAAATGAAAAAAAAATTTTGTTAAAGTGAGAAAAAAACTAAAAATCAGCCTTAAACATATCACTTCAGATACAAATATAGTTAACTTCCTTTTATTTCACTTTGATTTTACTTAGCACAGATTATGATGATTATTGTGTAACATGTGAATACAGAAAATTATAAATTCATTTCAGAAATTTCACTACAAATAAATAATTTATTTTAGTAAATCAAATAAATTATTTCAGCACACAATATATATTTGTAAAAAAATTTATCCAGTGCATATATCCACAGTAATAATATTCCTTACTGTTCCAATTACAAAAACACATATTCATGTAGTTTTCACTATACCAGTAGTTTTAAGAGTAATAAACAATGCACTGCATCATATTTTTAATAAACCAGTTACAATATTGAATATTAACACCATAAGCATGCAACTTGTATATTGCCACTTTGTTTCCTTAAATACTACTTCTGAAACTAAGCAGATTTCACTTCGTTTCATAACAGTAATAAAAGAATATTTAAAAATGTTTGCCAGTAATTAAAAATATAATATTTAATTGCTAGTCAAATATAAAATTTTAAACTATATAGTTTCAATATACATTAATTATACATTAAGTTTCTAAACAAGCTAAAAGGTCATAATCACTTTCAGCTGGATTGGTTGTTTTTATCTCCAACTGGCACATTTTGAAAGCACAACTGATTAACTGTACTGGTCATAAGGACCCTCAAAGCTGATAAGAGAAAAGGAAAAATCCATTGGACCACTGTTAATGAAGATGAAAACCTCCCATTATTGCTATTTAGCATTTCATAATGTGCATGGATTACAACTCTCCTACAGGTGGAGCCATGGCTTAGCATCTTAACCGACAGACACAATATTTTCTTGATCAATTGATCTTCACTGAAGGGTGCATGAAAGCATAGAAAAACTTAATGCAGAAATGCTGTTATATAGCATTTACTCAGAGTATAGATGAATGTGAAATTTCAATTAAAGAATATTTGAGTCAGTAAACTTTATGTTGCGTTTATTTTTTTTTGCAATAAATGTTTGCTAAATGCTTTGTAATAGTGAGGGGAGAATGAATAATTCTGAATTCTTTATGTTAAGTAATATTGGATATCAAAAGCTAAATTTTTAGGTTGCCCCATGGTTGCACAGTGGTATTATGCTGGGTCACAGTGACACTGCAACTGTCAGGGTCAGCATTCATATCCTGGGCTGGTGTGGTGGTTGCTTGCAGGGACACAATAGCATTCCAACTACGAATGCTAGTAAGGGTACAAGAGGCAAAAAATTATGAAACCGATTTAAATTTAATGCATTTTTTTTTTTAGAAATCTTTTAAAGAATTGTAAAATGGAGGGTGAAATATTATACTGCATTGAAAATCCAGTCTCCTGCCCCCCTGCATTTTTCTGGCTTGATTATGTTTCTTGCCCGCCCACCCCCAATCCCTTGATGTTTTTTTCTAAACCCAGGCTGATTATTTGGTGCTGTTAGCTCTGAGGCAGTGGTGAGCATTGACTTGCTCTTAGTTCAGAATATCCTTGTATGAGAAGGCCTGTACAAACTAAAAGTAGTTTCATGATCTTTCTCTGTCCTATATGTTGTAAAACAGCATATCACTTTTAGAACTTCAAGAGAGAGAACCCACTTACAGTATGGGAGAAAGAATGCTAATGTGTACATTTTTGTAGTATTGTTCCTAGAATGCTAATGCTCTCCAGGGGTAGATAGTTCACCCTCTTATCCATATTTTAAGTAACATCACCTAATCCCTTTCCACCTGTTTTAAATTTTTTCTTGCCTGTCTTAGAATACCTATTTTACTTATAGTGATATAGTTGCAAAATACTATGGTGATGCAAATAGATAAATAACTGTTTTTGTTCTTTTATTTCCAATGAGTCAGTAATTACTATAGTTGATATAAACATATTTGGACACTTTCAGCTTATAAAAGTGGGGAACAATGAGTTAAATATAATTTATGTAATATAAATAATTATGCTAAATACTCTTTATCTAAGAACATTTATTTGGATATCCCATGCAAAATGAATATTTAGATTGCAGTGGTAAAAAAATGCTTTTGAGTTGGGCTGTTTCACCTCTGAGCAACATCTTCTTTTGTGCATAAGTGAAATGGCCAAGTCACAAGGACCCCAAATGATTCAGAGAAGGTTGAGGAAGGGATCCCACTGGACAGCTGTTATGAAACAGATGGTAATCTCTCATCAAGACCATCCAGCATGTTCTCTAACCATACACAGAGTAGGCTCTCCATTACATGGGACCATGGCTTAATGTCTCATCCAACATACAATGCCTTTTCTAGGCCCACTGGTGTCTGCTTTCTGACTGAGGTCAGGGAGGGGTTTAGCAGAGATAAATTGCAATGCTGACCCAGGCAGGACTCAAACCTGGGAACTGCAGAGTTGGGTTGTTTTACCTCTGAGCAGCACTTTTTTGCACACCATGGGCTAAGTGGCCAGGTCACAAGAACCCCGAAAGCTCAGAGAAGGTTGGGGGAGGGGACTCACTGGAACAGCTGTTGGGAGACAGATAGTAGTCTCCCATCAAGGCCATCCAATGTGTTCTTTAACATACACAGGGCTGCAGCTCAACATCCCATCCGACGAACGACAGTTTTTCCAGGGAACTGTAGATTACAAGCCTGAAGCACTACTGAGGCAACCCCCACCTCAAATAAAAAATGCCCTCCTCTGTTCTAAGTATATGGGAATCCATGTATTTCTAGGTCATCAAAGATCATCTTTGAATTCATCATTGTTCTCATTCTTAACTAGGGCTAGGAGCAGGCTACCAGAAAAAATATTGACACTGGCAAGGTTGGAAGGTATTAATTCTCAAGCCTGGAAATGAAATGATAAGCCTGGTATGTTACCAACTGGGCTCTCTCCCAAATAAACATAATGAAAAATAGTAGTATATCACAGGAATTATCTTTGTTAATCTATACAACTTTTTGTAATTGTTACAATTAAAAATTACCATACTAATTTAAAACATATCCTTACTTCTTTTTCATACTTCAAAAATTCTATGGTATTATGAAATGAAATTCTCAAATACCCAACATATCAAAATGTATATGCTGATATCTAATGATCTTTGCTATAACTACTAAAAAATAAAATACAGTGAGATGTACTCATTAACTGTTTGGATTTGCAGTTGCAATATGAGGAAAGCTCATTACTGTTCAAAAATTTAAGCTTTATTTTTGTTTCACATTTCTTTTTATAGTCCATTAATACTAGTTATATTACCATTATTAGACTATAAAAAGTATCTGAATTTTTCACAATTCTAAGGCAGAAACTACAGCAAAAATATAAACTACATAGACATAATATATTTTCACATGTAACATTAAATATTCCTAAATTTTCACTATTTCAAAAAAGGGTTTCTTCTGGCTTTTATCTTATTTATAATATTTAACAATGAATTCAGAAAAGCACATTTTCGTTAAAAACAAATCAAAAATATGAAGGGGGAAAACACACTTAGATGAGTACTGAACACTACATAATATATTTAGCTGCATACATTAAAATTTAATTTCTTTATGTGGTTCTCGCATTCGAAAAAAATTCAGTTGACTCGTTCATAGTTTTTTTTTTGTGTGTGTGTAAATTGCAGAGATAAGTATTTTTACATAATAATTATTTAATGTGCATACTATATTAATAGTGTATAATGTTGTTAAAACATTATACACTATTAATGTAGTATGCACATTACTATAATATTTATTATTCCATCTTACCATTTTTGATTTGTTAACAAATATTTAATAATATTAATTGCCTTTTTCACATAATTAGATTAAAATTTCATTTATTAAAAACATTTTAAATGATTAATTAGTACATAACAATATATGGTAACACTCCTACTAATTAATACTACATTATTTTGTTTGTGCACATCAATATATCATTGTTTGCTTCTTTATATTAGACAAAATTTGAGATGGTCAATAAATAAACCATTTTTAACTATAAATCAATTTTAATATTATTATTTAATTATTAAATGGTATATCTGTCAAAAAATTTCCTGCCTATGTATATTTACAGTTATACTTTCTAATCATATTTTAGCATCTAACTTGAAATTTCAGTGTGAAGAAATTGTTCAACTAAAGAATGTCTGCAGTGTTATCAGAAATATCAGCTAAGTACAGTAACTTTTGATCTGAACTCTGCAACCATTTCTTCTGCTTCTTCTTGTAGTGCTTCTGCCTTTTCAAGAAGTAGCATTTTGGCTGCAGATACAATTTGTGTAGCCACACGTTTTGGCATGTGGTCAATTTTAGAAACTAATTCTTTTGGTTGGGCTTTAGCAACATCTGCCAGAGTTCTAAATCCAGCTGCATATAGCTGTCGTGCTCGACCTCTTTTTACAGCTGGTAGCTCCAAGAGGGGTAAAAGTTCCATGGTAACACAATAAGACAACTGTTTAACAAAACTTGGAAGGAGTTGTTGATATGCCCAAAATTCATCAAGTTCTTGACAAAAATGAGCTAGACTTGCACCAAATGCAGAAGCACTACTAAGCAAGTTTTGAACAACTCCTCGATGTAGATGATAATTTTCAGATACATTCCATATAGAAGTTTGCTGCCACAGGTCATAAAGAATCAATGTAAGATAAAAGCGATGCAAAACCATCTTTTTACTGCTTTTAATTACTCTCCCACTAGCAAGCTGTACAATCAAGGACTCTGAAACTCCTATGTGTTCTGCTGCTCTTTGGTCATCTGGATTAAGAGCCATATACCTTTGAAAATAGATATCTGAAGAAATTGGAATTATGCTCATTAGTTCAATAGGTGTCACTAAATACAGGAGATGCAGATGTGAATGCAGAGTCAAGCCATTCAGTCCCTCACTTAAATCGTTAGACAACATCTGTGCTTTACTAAGATCAACACCACCTTTAAATGCTGCTTTTCCCAATTTAGTTACCACTAACTTTCCTGGACAGTGCTTTTGTTCTGTAACTAAGCCATTCTCTGAGAGCATTTCAACAGTTTCTTTAAAAATCATGGTTGGTGTCTGCCCTTGTTGTCGACACTGTACAGCAAGAAGAGTATGATTAATAAACTCACTTATTTCTGCCAATGATGTAGCAATTTCAAGGCCAATTAAACTCAGTAACAACATTTGAAAACCTTTCGTTTCTGACAGCAAACAACTTCTGCAGGACTCTACAGGTGAAGTGAGAAGCTTCTTAGCATTTTGCTCTTCACCAGACTTAATTATTAGAATGCTTTCTCCTGCAGTATCAATACCAGCTCGGCCTGCTCGGCCCACCATTTGTTTATATTTGCTGGATGTTATAAAATCTCTACCTATATAAGGTGCACGAAGAATCACTCTTTTAGCAGGAAGATTCACACCAGCAGCAAGAGTAGAGGTGCATGTGAGGCAGCACAAAGTACCACTGATATATGCTTCTTCTATCAACTTTCGTTCATCCATAGTCAATCCACTATGATGATAAGCAACACCATAGCTGACAGTACGTATTAATATATGACACACTCGTCCATTTGCTTCTGATGCAAGAGCATTATAAAGCGATTTTTTTTCTTCCTTTTTGTTCTTTTTCAGTGTTTCTGGCATTAATTGACATAACATTAATGCTACATTTTCACAATGCTTTTTAGTTGGACAAAATATGAGACATGAATTCTGAGGAACTACTTCCATCACAAGACCCATAAGATAATCTGGATCCTTTCGACACATATCTATGCCATAATCAAAGTTAAGTGAGCGTGCAAATGATAGAAAATTCTCAGAATCTGATGCCTTTGGATTAAATTCCAATAGCTGATTGCCTAGTTTAACAAATTCTTTGAGTTCAACTGGTCTAAAATTTTTACTGTATATTTCGGCATGAAGGAACTCTTGCAAATCTTCCATATTACTAAGTGTAGCACTCATTCCTATAATCTGAATGTGCTTTGCTGTATACAAAACCTTAGATAATAAACTTTCAAGTACAGCACCACGACCACCAGTTTCTCCTAACATATGAATTTCATCAACAACAACTAATCCAATCTCATCCAGTCTTTTATTTTCAAGTAAAGAATTTACTATTGTATGAGCTTTCTCAATAGTGCATATATACACTACATGTCGCCGTCTTCTCCTTCTAGGAGGAACACTGCCTTTGCTTCCTGCATATTCCTCAACAACAAAATCCAACTCAACAGCAAAAGGAGAAAGTCCACGCACTTTTTCTTGAACTATGGATATGTATGGTAGCACAAGTATAGCATTTTTAAGCTGACACAACAGTTCTTTCATTATAAGAATTTCAGCAACCAAAGTTTTACCTCCACTAGTTGGAAGAGAATATATTAAATTTCTTTTCTCATCAATAGCTGATAAACTTAAGCATTCATTCTGCCATTCATAAAGACTGCTAATTCCACGGTGTTGCTTTAGCATCAATTTCATTTTTGATGGGAGACCAAAGAATGGACCAATATCTGTTTCACAACACTGTTCCTGTATCTTTTGAACTTCTTCCAATGCATTAAGTATGTTAGTTTCTCTCATTACAGAAGCAAATGACATTTGAGCCCTGCTGCTACCAGATGCATTCTGTTTCAAAGTTTCTTTAATGTGTGACAACAAGCAGCTTCCTTCAACTACACCATCATGCAGATTATTTTTCCCTTCTACTGCTGCACTTTCACATAAATTATGGTTCCCTTCATTAGAATCAATTTCATCAGCCACACGTTTTTCAAAGTCTGTGTTTCTAGTTTTTGGAGATATTTTTTCTGAACATAAGTAAGTTTCATGAAAATATTTACTGTGTTTAATATTATCATTTAAACTATGAGCATTTGACCTTTTCTTGGAGTAATTTTGTGATAATTTTTGAATGTTTATACCATCTTTCATACTTAATGTTTCAACAGAAGTTTGACTTTTTATCATATTATCTCCCACTTCTTCCAGAATATTGTGCAACATTTCATTCTCAGCCTTCACTTCTCTTGAATTTTCAACTACACTTTCTAATGAAATTTGGACAGTGGCTTTTCTCTCTTGCCTTAACCAATATTCATTTTCTAATCTCTCTAAATCATCATGAATATCATCAAATGAGTCATCTTCAAAATGAAGTGGAGTAACATCGTTAATACTATCTTCACATATCATAGCAATAACGTTTTCTCCACATTCTTGTACTAATCTCTCTACAATTTCAGTTTTTGGAGTTGATGAAAAACAAGATCTTTCATCTCCAATTGTAGGTAATTCTTTGGATATAGTTTCATTGGAAAATGCTGTCATTATTCTCAACTTTAATCCACAGATTAGTGATGATATTTACTATTTTATAGACTTTTAAAAAAAACTATCATGTTAAACCACCTATGTGCATATACATTTTATCTTAAATAAATATATTATATTAGTATCAGAAACAGTTTTTTTCTATCTGCTCATAAATCAGGTTTTAATGTTTTTACTAAACCATACTAAAATGTCTCTTCAGAAAATCATGACAATGGTAAAACTTTTGCACTCACCACTGTCTGTAATATGTATCTGAATTCACTTTCATTTTTTGGATAATTCTCACTGAATAACACATGCAATGGCAGCTTGGACAAATAGTTATCTGAAGAAACGATGGTCATCCATGAGGTCAAAACTGAATATGATAAACATAAAATTATACATTGTACAACAAAAATTAACTATTGTAAATAATACACTGGTGGACAAAAGTTACAACCTTATGTTATGTGAATGGGAAACTAAAGTCAAAGATCTATAACTTCTAAGTTTATTTTTTTTAATATGTGATAGCAAAGATAATGCTGTTGGAATGTTGTTGTAATTTATGATTTGCTGCACACATTAACCAATGTATTTATAGATTTCCAGTGGATGGCTCTTTCAGAAAAGTTGTGACATACACTGGAAATTTATAAATACATTGGTTAATGTGGGCTGCAAATCATAATTCCAACAGCATATTTCATCTCTCAATGCCACTTCTAAATTGATGTCAACCCTGCAAGAGAATCCCCAACAAGAACAGCATCAAAATCAAGAACATATGTGAACTCTGAATAATTGGACTATATTACCCACCACAGGACAATAGACTCACCCATTTATTGGATATTATCCCAAGAAAAAACCAAGGTAATTTCATAAATAATAATTCCAACTAATTGTCTCAGCTTTCCTGGCCTTACAGTGATATACAGTAAATTTATTAATGCTGAAAAAATATTGTTGAAAACTAAGATACTGATAATTTGATTGTGATCTTTATCTGCTACCATATTAAGAAAAGATTGATATTAGGAACTACAGAGCTTAGACATAGGCTTCCCATTTAATCATAGGGTTGGAACTTAACTTTTGTTCACCAGTCTATATGCATGTAAATTATTTGCTAACATAATAAGTAAACTGATGAAAATGTTTTCTTTTTTTTATTTTCATTTCCACTAATGGAAATAGCAAAAGCAGGGAGGAGGAGGAGGAGGATAAAAGCTTTTGATAAGGTGATTGACAAGCTGTGGATCCATCAAGAATTTCGAAATATCTGAAATTTCGATAACCTTGGTTATTGGAGAGGATATTATATATATTTACCAGCTAACTTGATATCTGCCAGATATCAGTGAACTGGTAAGCAAAAAAGGATTATAAAAATATTATTAAAATTTAGTAGTATGTAATAAATGTATTAATGTATGTAGTGGTATGTAATAAATGAATGCTTGAGAAATGTATAACAATATTAAAAATATACATATAACATTTTTTTTTTCATTCCAGGTTACCACACTTCTCAATTGAAAAAGAAAAATATAGTTTTGAAACCACAGCAATAACAAAAGTTATCTTTTAATCTTGCCATTTTTTTTAACAAACAAATATAACTAAACAAAAATTACAGTAGAACTTCACAGTGCAATAATTCAAATTAAATTAATATGTCCAATATTTATGACACTGCTAAATGTTTAAAAGCACTTCAATAAAATATCTATGCTACCTAGTATCAAAAGCAATGAAGTGCTTTAAAACATTTAACAGTGTCATAGAGTATTAAAGATATTAATTCAATTTTAAATAGAATAATTAAAGTTTTTATATATTAAATAATTTTGGTTTATCATTAGATTCGACAAAAATTTCAGTAATAATTTTTAAATAATATTGAAGAAACTTTATTCAAAAACTTTTTCTGTCTCAATGTCTTGATCAACTTGTAAATAGTCAAATCCCTAACCTGAGATCAGTGAATCAGTTTTCCAAAAAATTTTTGCAAATGGCAAAACTGTGACAATGCAATTGACATTCCACTAAACATGTAACCAAACCACTGGGTCAATAGAAATTTCCTTTTAAATCAATATCCAGAAAAAAATCTAAACAATGGTTCCTTTCACTAAACTTTTGTCACTAAAACCATTTAGAATTGTTTGAGATGTCAGAGAGACATGATGAAAAATACTTCCCATGTAGAAATACAATAGAAGGTATCTCAGCTTTGGTAATTATGACCCAACATAAGTATTCATGAGTTAATAGTTTTTATAAAATTAAATCAATAAAAAAAGGATAAGGGACATCGGTGACAATCACAGCATTGCCTGGTTGACATTTTAACGTCAATATATATCAATAAATATTTTGTGGAAAAAATTTCATCAACATGAAAGATTTGAACTTGCATCTCTCCAGAATTAGTGGAAAAAAGATGAGCCAGCATTAGTTCAATTGATAAGAATACTCTGGCATATTTCTGGAGAGATGCAGGTTCAAGTCCCATATGCTGGTAAAATTTTTTCCTCAAAATATTAATTGATATATTGACATTAAAATGTCAACCAGGTAAACACTGTGATTGTCACCTATGTTTAAATAATTAATAATGCTAAATAGTGTGAAGAGACTTTATTATTTCCATCTTACTCAGCACAATATAAAAAGAAATAGTTGTCATCCATAGACCATAGACCATAGATGGTGGCAATGGTAGGTGCTGAAAATCATCGGTGAAGAGTTTTAAGTCTTAAATTAGTAGAAAAAAGATGAGCCAGTATTAATTCAATTGGTAGAATACTCTAGCATGTTTCTGGAAAGATGTGGGTTCAAGTCCCATATGTCAGCGAAATTTTTTACACAAAATATTTAAAGGATAAGGATGTAAGGAAATAAACTTTTTTACTTTTATGAAAATTAATAATTTCAAAGCTTATTTTCTTTAAATTATAACTGTTTCAGGCTAGCATGCTTGGCTGATAATCCAAGGAACCTCAGTTCAAGTCCCAACTAATGCATGGATGTTCCTTTCGTCTTTCTGCTGAGATCTGCCTTCCTCTCACATCTTCTCTGTCGCATATTAAACTGGCAAGTTCCTGTCAAATATCTGTGACCAACAGCTGCTTGAAGGATATTTCTTTTTTTTTTCAAAAGTATTAATATTTTGCTACAAATGTTTAAATAATGGCTATAATTAGGAATATTATGACGCAAACACAGAGAATATTAGCTATAAATAACAATAAACTTACAGAGTAACAGGAAATATCCTTCCATGACAAAACAAGCACCTACAACTATAGCCTAGTCAGCTATTCCAAATATCATTATAAGAAATCTACAAGGTAATGACAGATGATATAATGCTGAAAATATAGGAAAAAATAGGGATAAGAACTATAAACAACTATTATTACAAAATATAACAATCAGTCTTTATGTAAATGTTTTTCCAGTATTAATAAGAAAACTTTAGTAACTTACATGCATTATTCTATTGATGCAAAGTAATACTTTTTGCTAGCTTAACACCATTTTGAATAAAAGTCTAAACATCTCAACAGTGCATTAGCCTGAGGAAGACCCAAACTAATTGAGATGATACTTTTTGCAACATTTACCTTTGCTATTAAAGTTAGTTTTTTTAGCCCTTTTAAAGTTTTTAGTTGTTTAAAATGTTAAAAATGTTTAAGATGAATTTTGAGTAAATGGGCCTAAAAAGAACCTTCCATCAAACTTCTTGGACTATAACAACCAAAAACCTTCCAATGTAAAGGTTAAAAGTAGAGATCAGCCAAACAGTGTGTGAAAAAAACATCGGAATGCACGCAACTTGGCTCAGGATGAAAAGTGCAAGTATCAACAGAACTCCTACTAGAGAAGACTACAAAAGTGAAAGGACTGATATATGTAACAACTATATAACATCAAACCTGTCAGAAAATAATAAAAGAGTTTAATTCGGCATAGAAGATAACATCATTGACCCAGCCAAGTGAGTGTCATCTGGAGCCAGAGTCTATCGGAAAGGAATGGTAATATATATCAGAATATTTTTAACTTTGGTACTTCCTGTACAAGTAGAAAAAGGGCTTCAAAATATTTGAAACAAGAATGATGCAGACATTTTGAAAGAAACAATGAAACAAAAGCAGCGAAATGCAGTAAATTAGACCTGCTCATATTCAGTTTTAAACTGTAAATACAGCATAATCATAGAAAATTAAATTTAAAATTTAAAACCATTTTGTATTATATAGCAGATGTTTAACCTTTTGGCTTACATCTCTCAGATGTGTGAGGAAATGAAGCCCATTCATACATAAACATCTCTGACACATTCAAGCAGCTGTGCTCATTTCTTCAAATATCCTCTCTATCAATAGATAGCATGAGGTGTCATATACCATTTCACAGATAAGAGATTAACCATTGAGGCATGTTTGCAGGGATTGTTTTTAAAAATCAGTTGCAATTATCAGATATATTATAAAAATCAGTAAAATCTGGAATATCACCAGCATGATTGCAATACATGATTTCCCCCAGCATCACCAAAGAAAAAAAAATTACTTCCCAAGAGTGCATACTAAGGAAGAAAGAAAAATGAGAACTACTACAAATGTGCTTTATTTGCTTTCACTATTCTCAATATTGCAAGGTGTTCTACTCCAAAAAACATTTAAATACCACAAGACACCGTTCATCCTTTCATCACTTTGCAAGTAAGAAATTTGTTTTATTCAACAGTTTAGTTCTGATTGAATAAATTTAGAAATTACAAAAATTACATGAAATTGCATATTATAAATATTTGGTGGCATAGGATATTGTAAAAATCAGATGGGTTAAGTTGTTTTACCTCTGAATGTCATTATTTTTTGCCTACAGTGGACTAAATGGTCAGGTCACAAGGACCCAGAGAAAGTTGGAGAGGACCCACTTTATAGCTATTAGGAGACAGATAGTAGCCTGCTATCAAGGCCATCCAGCATGCTCTTTAACAAGAACAGGGTATGGATCTCCCACACACAAGGCAATGGCTTTACATTCCATCCAACAGACGGCAGCCTTTCCAAGTCCATTAGTGTTCCCTACTGACCAAGGGAAGGGTAGGGGTTTTGCAGGGATCAATCTCAACACTGGCCCAGGTGGGATTCGAACCTGGAAACTGCAGATTACAAGACTAGAATACTACTGACTAAGCCACTCCTGCACCAAAAAACAGGTAAAATTTCAGATTATACATACTAGACAAAAATAAAATATAACAACATTTTATAAAATAGTAATTCTGGGCATGTTTAGCACAAAAAATATTCATGAGCTAATGGGTTAACAAGTAAAAATTACTATTCTGAATCACAACTCAGCTCAAAGGGTAAGGCAACTAGCATATAAACAGTGAACAATAACATTTTACACTTTCTAATTGATCAAAGAAGGACAACAGTGTGAATAGCAATATATTTTTGTTTAATATTTACTCTCTGTAATGCTAAAAATCTATTAATAGCATACAAAATATAAAAACTTTCAAAGATAAATAAGCTATACAGATAAGTGTTAGTAAAAGCAAAACTAATAATAAAATTAGTCATCACTTGTACATAGTTTGCAAAAAAGAGTTAAAATTATTCCCAACCCTTATAAACTATTTTGTTCATCTTTTACTTTGGTTATAACTGTCAATTTTCTTAGATTCATGTAAAAAAAAATCTATAAAAAATATAAACCGCAGAATATTCATCAAGAAATCAAAAAAGAAATAATACTATAAAATGACAGAATTTATTAAAATTGTCTGCAAAACATATAACTTTATGAAGTACTTAAGAATCCTAAATATTTTCAATAAAATACTTAGCAATAGTATCATTACCAGTGGATAAAATTAATTTCATATAATTTCAAAACCAGCATTAGTAACATTTAGATACCATGTAAACATAGTGAAATAACATTCGAAATAAAGCAAGAACTGGCAAGTTTCAGAATGAGGTCATACAAAAAAGAAATCAAAAAACACTCGGCCTTTGAATTTATCATTTTACACTAACCTTTTTAAGATAGTCTGCATAAATGATGGCTGCTTAAAAAATACCACTTTAATTATATTAATAGTTGCTTCATAACTTCTTTTTTTCCTTTTTGATATTACATATGCATCAGATATCAGAAATACATCATAACTAAATTTCTGAACAAATACTTCAAGCATTGTTTACAAAGCAACATCAAATGCTAGTGTTACTTTTATGAATGTTTACAATAGTACACCAAAGAGAGCTGCTGTACATTATCCCCAACCCATCTGCCAAAACTACAAATAATTTATATAATAGCAAGTTAAATAGAAGTCAGCAACACTATCAATTGGCTCAATGGCAAGCAGTTACAGATAAGGCCCATCCTTCAACAGATATTGCTTTCCTTTGAAAGAAAGATACACATATTGTTACTCATTGTATACTAATACAACAGGTTGAGTTGTTATTTTACTTCTAAGCAGCATTTTTTTGTACACAACAGGCTAAATGGTTAGGTCACAAGGACCCCCAAGAGCACAGATATGGTTGGAGGTAGAAGACCCACTGGAGAACTGTTAGAAGACAAATGGAAGCCTCTTCTCAAGGCCATTCGGCATACAGGGTATGGTTACTTGCACAAGGGACCATAGCTTAGCATTTCATCCGACAGCAGTGATTTCTCCATCAATGTCCCACTTCTCACCAAAAGCAGGGAGGGGGAGATTATAAAAAATAAATAAATAAATAAATACCCCCTCAAGCAGCTGCTTGCCACAGAGGTCTGACAGGAGCCTGTCAGTTTATATGTCAAAGTAGAAGATCTTAGTAGCCTTATATAAATGAATATCAAAAATATATTTTTATAGCATACCATTCTCACTCAGAACAAATGAAATTAATTTTAAGGCTTGCACAGTTCACCATAAATTTTGAACTATAAGGAAAATGTATCATTCAAAAACTGACTTAAGATATTCCCCATCATTTGTGATAAAGCACATTCCTGTTAAGCACTCTTTCAGACCTGAGGGGGCACCAAGCCATTTAAAACTTCAGTAACCCGCTGGTGTCCCCATATACAGATCCCAAGATTCAAATGTTTAGGAATCCTGGAGTTCAGGGCATGTGCCAAGTGATACAGGTGAACCTCTCTCTGATATAACCTACTCTCAAGCAATAACAGTCTGAAATATTTGATTTAAAAATTCATCTTCATTAATATATATATACAGAAGTTTGTGAGTGATTGACTGACAGCTACAGACAGGAAATAATGCTAATTCTAACTATGAAGCAAAAATGGTAGAGTTCTGAAAATTTGCACCTAGAGTAATAGATCTCAGGAAAAATCTGCAATTTGAACTGTGTCCTTCAAGGTCAAATGGAGGTCACAGAGTCAAACTGATAAAAAAAAATGGTAAGAATTGGTGTCCGGAGAATTGGTTTCAGGTTGTGGATCTCAGAAATTTTCCAAAATTTTGGCACTGGGAATTCTATGAGGTCAAATGTATCAAATGTATCTACTGATGCTAGAGAGCTAAAAATTGGTTCCTGCAGGTATTTTGAGTCATACATCTCAGAAATGTGAAATTTGTGATGCACTGGGTCCTTTGAAGTCAAATGTCAAGTATATATCTACTGGTATTAGAGAGGCAGAGGAATTTTGAGTCCCAGATTTTAAAAATTATGCCAAATTTTGGATGTAATGATCCTTCAAGGTCAAAGGTCAAATTCCAATATATTGCTGGTGATGGTGCTGGATCCTTGATATGGGAGAGAATCACATCAGCCTGAAAGGGCTGATGCATTCTCTCCCCATATCAATCAAATTCAAATTCAAAATCAAATTCTCCACCCAATATCCAGTACCAGGTTACTGGATGCTGTGAAATTAAATACACAATAGCATTTCCTTACCTACCCCAGTTATTGAACACCTTAACTGGCATCATGAAGAAGTACAAGTTTAAAATACCCATATCAGTCAGAAACACTATCCCCACAGTGAGGAAAGATTATGATAAAAAAAAAAAACTGACAGGTGGAATTTATGATTCCATTAATAACACCATAGCATAAAAGAACTCTGTCCACAAGGAGTGAAAATCAGCAACACCGGGCTTGTGAAACCACCAATTCCTAACACAGACTCCAGTCTTTTCCTCCTTGTATAACTGAATTAGGCTTATCTAAAGAACACGGTAACAAAGCCAATGCAGGTGTGAATAATAACCTGAACTGCACTGCCCCAATATATAACTGTCAATTACTCCATTAGTTGTCAATAAGCTGATTGTTTTTTCCAATATCATAATAACCCAATATCAAATACCATGTGACTAGTGTAACATCTAGTGTTTGTAGAATAATATTAATCTTGATTCTGCACACTGTGTGTATATCTTCCATTTTAACTATATACAAACACTAGAAAAACAAAAAGTAAACAGAGAATATATACACATAATGTTGTTCTTGAATTTTACTCATTTGTTGTCTTTGTAGTAAGGGAGAGAAACTGAATATCTGAGGTAAAATCAATAGAATTTTGGTTTTGAATTTAAAGCAAAATGTCAGTTTGGATCAAGAAAAAATAATGAATAATGAATGTTCTACCATATGAAAACACCATTTATGGATTTCAATATCAACATATGAAAGTGCAATATATCTATATATTCAAAACTTTAGAATTACATAAAATTAACTGAACTGATGTTATAATTAATATTTACTCATTTGTAAAAAAAAGAAATACACTTTTACATTTGCTACAGGCAGAAAGATCAAATGGTGGTAATAGATTTTGTTAGGAAAAAATACTTGAAAACACATCCATTAACTCAGAATGGTAGTCAAATGGATTATGAATGAAGAAATTTTTAAACATATTATCACATGCTTCACAAGTACTGAACATTTTTTAACATCAGTTTCCTTGGCAAATTCATTTGTGGGTTGTTTAGCCTCTGAGCAGCACTTTTTTGCTCACAATGGGCTAAATGACCAAGTCACAAGGTCCCAGAGAGCTCAGAGATGGTTGAGGGAAGGGGACCCACTGTACAGCCATTAGGAGACATATAGTAGTCTGCCATCGAAGCCATCCAGTGTTTTTTTAATGTACACAGAGCATGGCTCTCCTGCAAGTGGGAACAAGGCTTCAAGTCCCATCTGACAGATGGCAGCCTTTCCAAGCCCATCAGTGTCCCCCCAAAGGCAGGAAGGTTTAAGAAAATAAAAACCTCAGATATGGGCTTCACTGCAATACTTCTCTGCACTGTAGCCATCCTCATTAGCTTACATATACAGGGTGAATCTGAAAAAGTGGGCAAAACTTTACGGGGTGGTAGAACGCAGCTATACGAGCAATATTCGTCATAGAATGTATGGTCGGAACGCAAACGGCAAGCCGCTAGGTGGCGTTGGAAATGGTATAAAAGGGTCGGTCCTCGCACCCAACGGCATTTCTACCGTGGATTGCTCAGATCCCACAGGTGTGAAGCCTGCATTACAGCTGGCGGCAGCTCTTTTGAGCAATTTCTTTGAGCATGTACCTCAATTACATTCCTGTTAATAAAATGTTTTCTGAAGTATCTCCTCTCCTTCTTGTGTTCATTCTTTAAATGTGACAGTGGAAAACTACCTTTTAACTTATCACCGCTTGCGTTCCGACCATACATTCTATGACGAATATTGCTCGTATAGCTGCGTTCTACCACCCCGTAAAGTTTTGCCCACTTTTTCAGATTCACCCTGTATACAAAATCCTCATGCAGCCATGGCTAAGGAGGTTCAACCACTTGTGTAATTTTCCTCTCCAGACGTCTGTTCTAAGCTACAGCTGTTGCATTTGGTCACTCTACGCCAATTCTAGCAAGATCCTGTGTCGCATTTTCAGCCCATCGCTTCCTAGGTCTTCCCCTTTTTCTCAAACCCTTAGGCACACTGTTCATAATCCTGTTTGCTAATCTACAGCTATGCACATGGGCAACATGGCCACACCAATGCAGTCTCTGCACAATATGCTGCTCAAAGGAGGTTGATGACTCCTTCTTCTAACCTCATCATTACTTACAAAGCCAAATCACCTAATGCTCAAGATACTGCATAAGCATCTAGAATCAAAGGCATCAAATTTCTTGTTATCCTCCTTACAAAGGTTCCATGTTTCGCTATCATAACTAACCTTAGAGAGAACCAAACTATTATACTGCCTAATTTTAGTCTTTAAATGTACACGCCTATTTTTCCACACTCTCCATATTTTCTTAAAAGTCCCTGCAGCAATCGCCATTCTTCTATTTATTTCATGCCACACATCACCAGTATCTGTTACATAGCTCCCAAGAAAATTAAACTGAGACACTTGCTCAAGAGTGCAGCCATTCAAAGCAATCAATTTGCCTGACCAATTTTCATCACTTTAGTTTTTTTTCTGTTTATCACGAAACCTACTCTATTACCATTCTCATGAACAAATTAATCTCATCAACATCATTAGCCAACTGGGTCAAATCATTTGCATAATCTAAATCAGAAATTTTGAAATCTCTAGACCATTTAAGGCCAAAATCTTTCCCTTGCAAAGAATTTCGCATTACATAATCAATAATTAAACAAAAAAGAAAAGGAGACAAAATGCACCCTTGTCTAACTCAACTAGCAATGCTAAACCAATCAGTGAAAGACATACCAACTCTCACACAACTCAGTATTATTATAAGAGAGCTTCCATTACACTAACTTATCAGGTATTCCATACGATCTAACAATCAACCACAAATTACGTCAACAGTCAAAAGCCTTTTTCAAATCTATAAAGCTAGCAACCACAGGTTTCTGAAACTGTAAATCTACCTAAGTGAAAATACTTGATCAATACATCCCCTACCACTTCTGAATTCACACTGTTCATCACGCAGTTGTCCATCAACCAAATTTTTAATTCTATTAAGTACAATCATGCAAAGAACTTTACCTGGAACAGAAAGCAAACTAATTCCCCTCAATTATCACAAGAACTGCGATCAAATTTTTTAAAAATTGGGACAATGATAGCTCTAATAAAATCCTTAGGAACAACAGCTTTATCATAAAAAATATTCAAAATTTCAGTGATCCATGTGACAACACAAATGTTCCCAGCTCTAGGCGTTTCAATAGCCTAGCTTAGTAATTTCATCCCCTTCTATTAGTCAGGTATAGATTTACTCATACAACTTTTTTAGTGATCAAAATATTACCTGTCCAACGCAGGGCTGCATTTAGACTTTGGTTATTTTGCACTTTGTTCACTGGGAAAGGTCATAGCCTAAACCGGAATCTAGTTTCCACAGTAACCCAAACTGCCAAATAACCGTGACAACATTTATAAGAATTTCAGTCGGTATTGCAAGTGACTGAAATTTTGATAAAATTTTATAACAAAAGTCATGAATTGAGAGCTATCAAACTAGTTTGAAGGAGAGTTTTCATTTGGAAGAATTGAACAGACGCCCCGTTTACCGCGCTTGTCTCAATCCTTCAAACTGAACTTTCAAAACTCAGGATCTTTTTCTTCGAATCTGATCACCTTAGTTTGACGGTTAAACATTAAGTTACAAATTCTCTCTAAATATAAACTTTCGAAATTTGTAATATGGTTCTAGTTTTCCGATTCAACTCAATCTAAATATTAAACAAAAATACCTCTTTTTGAACTGATATAATTCCATCCTTTCCGTTGTTACACGCAGTTACGGTTATAAAACAATCCAATTCCTCAGTTGCATTACAATATCAGGAAAATATGGAACAGAATATAGATACGGTTCAGCGTTTATTACAGCTAACATGGTCCTCACCATACTTTACTCGACATTTCACAAAATTATTTTCATTTTAAGAAAACATTATTTGAATCATTCCACAAATCTTTCTCAGCTTAAATCTCATTGATCTTAAAAGTCCAATTCCAGAGAGTCTCGTATCTTCCATGACTTGTGGGTCTGTCAACAAAAAATCTCAGCCGAAACCTATTTGTCCACATCCATGCTTGGTTCCCCAAAATAATAATTGGTGTTGAATATTTTAGGATATTCTAGAATTTATGATGGCAGAGTTTCTTTTCCCAGAGAACGTAGAGGATAGACTGGATCTAGGGGCAGAAATTTTCGAAGTCGAAATTTGGGTTTCCGATGATCGGGTCCTGGCCTTGAACAGCAAACTAACTTCTCAGACGGCCGTCATAAAAATGTTTCCACTTGTAAACAGTTTTTTGTCTATGAAATTCAAGGTTTGATTTGTACTTAAATTTGTTCTCTATAGTTTATGTGCTTTCTCTTTGTCTCTCGTGTTTGGTCTATGACAAATGGAACGATTTTATGAGTGTATTACAATATATTAGGTGTAGGAGGTTTAACGATAAAAATCATGGAGGTAGGAAGAGGAGGGGCCCTAAGCACTTGAAGATGATGCTACGGCGACTGCAAGGCAGCCATGTTTTCTATTCAAAACATTGATCAGTAGTGTTGGAATACAATGTCTTGCGCTCTAAAAAATTGATTTTATACGATATTTGTGTTATCTTAATTTATTCAGCGTTTTGGATGCACGAATCGCCCTTCAAAAAAGATACCAGGAATTGCCTTTCATCGGTCAGTTTGTTATTTTTATAAAGTTTAATTAATTATATAATGATACAAGTATCTTAACGTTTAAATTACGCCGCTATGAAATCAGTTTTATTTCGAGTTACAAACCTCGATTCTTCAACAGATTTTTTTCATTTTCTTAGGATTGTACTCAATGATAAATGTCAAGATGTACTTCTTATATTGATTGATTGATTGATTTTACGTTACGCTTATTTGAGAATTCCTTCTGCAAGCTTTCTCAGTTAAAAAATTTTGTTGGCTGTAATTGAATATTAATGTGTATTCTATTTAATGGATGATGAATTTACATACTTTTAAATAGAGGTGATTAAAATATCAGGAAGTTTCTTTTTTGGTTTATATTTTATTTTAGGTGGAAGTATTAGATATTATTTTGTTTAAATATTTCAGTGTTTAAATTCCTCTCTCTTCCTGATTTAATAAGTCAGTGCAAAAAAGGGAAAAGTAAATTGCAACAAAATATTTTCATAAGGTGAGAAATATAATATTTCTTTTTTTTTTTTAAATTTGGATAGCATTTAAGGGTTTTGTTTAAATGCCCCTTTTTTGGATTGGAGTCTTACCATTTTGAATTTCTTTTTAGATTAACTTAATGTGTCTGGTGTAAATTGTCATAGGTGAGTGATATTAATCATTAGTTAAAAGAGGAAAGAAGAGTGTAATGCTTTTCTCCTTTTCGTTAATTCTTTTGATAGGGTTCAAATTTTCTCTTTTTAAGGTGAATACTGAATTTATTTAATTCTGTATTGATTTTAAATAGAGCGAGTGTATTGCTTGCAGTAATTTTATTTTTACTTTGGTTGAGGGGTAGGTTAGGCGTACATAAAAGGAGATATGTGACTCAGGAGTCAGGCACTGAGATGTTGGGTTCGAGCCACTGTCTGGAACGTTGCCTTTTTTTTTTAATGGATTTTATATTCCCTTCACCCTGTGGATATATTTTTTTTATATTTTTTAAATTTTTATTATTTTTGTTTAGTATAATTTTTAGTTGCTTTTTTTTTTATATAGTTTTTCAGATATTGTTTTGAATTTTTCCTTTGTGGCTGAGGACGTATTTCAATCCTTATGGGATTTTTTTTATTTTGAGAGATTGTAATAATTGTGTATTTTGTATTGATTGTTAACTCTGGTTGAGGGAGGAGAATGAGATGGGGAGAGATGTGAAGCTTAGAGTACAGACACAGCTGGTGAGTTCGAGCCACCATCTGGGTTTTTTTTGTTTTGTTTTTTGATTGTTAGCTATTTTTTTTGTATATATTTATTTTTAGTTCTTTCTTTTAATTCTTATATTAGCAACAGCAATATATTTATAAATAAGTAGAAATTCAGGGGTGTAGCTACCTCAAAAAATCGGGTCTCATCACACTAGAGATTTTTTTTTTTTCATGTTACGAGTTTAGAGATCTGTTACAAATTTATACATATTTAGTTCAAACTTAATTCTATGGTTTACTGATCGGTACTGTTTTATTTAAATATATTTCTTGAAGATATGCTTTATTTTTTGCACTGTAAATTAAAATGCACTGTCAGCTTATGGCCAATACATAGAAATTATCTTTTATTTCAGCTTTCCATTAGATAAAGAGAGGAGAAACATTATAGATAAGTTTTGCTAATGTGACTGTTTGATTAATTTCATAAATTTTTGACTATATCACAAAACAAAGAATTTTAACGATGACACACTTTGTCTGTAGAAGATGTTAAGTTCCTCATCTATCAAAAAATATCTTGGATAGATATGATTGTACCTTTATCCATTATCTGAAATATTAGAAAATTTTAAACAAAGTCAGTACAAAGTTTTAAAAATGTCTAATCAATACTTAAAGGTTACTTATGTGGTATAGATGAAGCCCTGAGATCTTGGGGCTTCATTTCAAAACAACACACATATTGCTACAATCAGAACAGTGAATATGAATCGTATAACTGCAAATTAAGGCTTTTAATAACGATGTAATGCAAACTAGGTTACAAGTGACTTCCAACGGTTAAAATTTAAAAAGTTATAACTAAATGTTATAAATCATAATTTTAAGCTAATTTGCATCACTTTCTGCACTTTGTTGTCAGAAAAGGAAACAGTCAACCGAAAAATTCTCCAAATAAAGCAGTAGAATTAATTAATCAATAAATAGTAAATCCAGAGCTACCTGTTGACTTTGAAGTCAAAATGAAAATTCAGTCACTCATAATTGTCTTAATAGTGGGTGTCATAACTTATTAACATATTTTTTTGGAGTTGTCTATTGTGAAAAATCACTGGAAAGCATTTTAATGTTGGTGTGTTATACATGATTTCTCCACTAAAGTTTAAAGTGTTTTTAAACTCTACCATTTTGGCTCCTACACTATTGGCTTTATTTAGTTTTATTAGGCAAATTTTTTTATTTTTGTGGAATCAGAATTCTTTTTTAAACATAAAATAGCTATTTTCTGAATCTTACAAATGTGATTTTTTGCAGTTGAAATGCTGCTATTGCATATAACTTTTATGTTTTATCCATAAAATGTTTTCTACTGTTATCACTGCAGTATAAATAAACTTTTAAAATCTTGTAATTGCTTGTTATTGTCGTATTCAACGAAATACATAAATAGTTCTGCTATACAGTAATTCTGTATGGAAATATTCATTGCATTAAAAAAAAGCAATATAAATTCCGAATAGCTTAAATGGGCTTTCTCTTAGTCGTAAAAAAAAATTTTCCCGTATATAACGCAGAGTAAAACTGAGTATAGCACGTGAAAAGTAGGCTTGATTGCAGAGTCAGACAATTTGTTTTGGAAACAACAACATAGCTACCGCCCTGCTGCGTCAGCATCATGACCTTCACGGGGGGGGGGAAAGAGCGTTAGGGCGTCTCCTCTCATTCATACCTCCGTGATAAAAATAGAGAATGTAGGTTATGAGTTGAGTGCCATTTTTAAACTCTTAAAACAAATCTAGTATAAAAAATTGCGTTTGTATCATCATGGCCCAGCTGGTACAAAGGTCTACATATGTATACAATGCTCAAAGTGGAAATCGCCACACCGGACGAAATGATGTATACGCCCAAAATATGTGGACGTCTCTTGGCATTCCATCAATCAGATGGTAAACTGCTGTGGTTAACGGCATCCAACAGGGCACCCAACTGTACCAGGTTCGCCATCGGGAGTTGGCAAAGACAGCGATCCATAAGGCCCCACACAAGCTGAATGAGCATCTGGGAAGTATGGAGGTCATGCAATGTCCAGGCCTTGGAGACTGTCCATTATTGCACATGCTGTGTGTAGAATGGTATTGTCCTGCCACAGAATCAGTCTAGACATGATGGTAAGGAAGAGTTGTGCCACAGGATTAGAAATGTCATCGATGTAGTCTCGCCTATAGAACGCCAGAAACATGGAACAGAGTGTCCGCCTGCCATATGTGATGCCACCCCATACCATTGTACCACATGCGAAGCAATATGGTGGCTAATGGAATAGGCTTCCTCATATCGTTGCCAGCACCATGTGGACAAATGGCCGTCTGGAATGTCGAAACAGAATCTGTGAACAATTCTCCTCCATTCTGTAATCTAATGTTGCCACGCTCAACACCAGTAGAGACAGCATCACTGTAACAGCAGATGCCAGACTGGACGTCTCGCCCTCATTCCTGCATCATACAATGTTGTCCAATATTTTGCACGGAGACCACGTTACCTGTAGCTGTCTGCAAATCACTCTGCAGCAGTTACTGTGGTGAAAGGATCAAAAATGGTCCTTATGGAACATGCGATCTTCATGTATTGTGGTGCGGTATGCTAATCCTATACCTGTCCTTCGTCATTTGATGCTCCATGATGTTGCGTGACAAAACAGTTATCATGTGCTGACATTTCACCCCATGCATGCAGTGATCGCTTGAAGGCTCAGTCAGCTGTAACATGTCGCCGATTCCTCTTTCTCAGAAGATGTCAATTGTTCATAAGGGTTCCACCAGCGTCTCCAAGGCTTGTTCTTTGGAGAAGCTTGTGGAACTATTATAAACATGTATGGGACCCTTATGAACATGTATGGAAATATATGGAACCAGTGGGTATCGTAAGAGCGGAAGTGCACCTGCAGTTGCACTCCGTTCTTACACCACATGGTTCCATATATTTTCGAGCATGCACTCCAATATTTTCGACAGCATGTTCCAAATATTTTCACAGCATGCACTCCGACCTCACTGTCCATCGTACTATGATACGAGCTCATGGATGCATGGTATTTGTCTATGGCTTGGCTGGGTATCACCTGTCCATTCGCTGAGAAACTTTGATGTTTTGCATATCTCCTATGGCCAACTGCCTCCTGCGATTTACACTCTCTATCTCCATTCCTTCTTGGTGTTGTTTTCCACTTTGAGTAGTGTACACAGTCGTATCAGAATAATATGACCACCTATCTGTGCCATACATATACTATAGTAGGTGGTCATATTATTCTGATACGACCGTGTATATACTAGAGATAGCTCTGGCAATACTACCATGGTTAGCAACGGAATTTTACCTAGATCTTCTATTTATCAATATGTCAATAAGTGGATTGTGCCAAACATTTATCATTTGAGGTGAATAAATATTTTAACAGTGAGAATAATATTAACAAGGTTGTATATATATATATACTGATGAGAGCTCTGGTAAACCGTACCATGGTGCACAATCGTAATAGCAAATTGGGAAGAAAAGATGCCTGTATTTTATTTTTACTATAGTGATGGCCATGGAGGTAGGAAGAACTGGGTGGAGCACGTTGTTCTTAACCCATTTCTTCCCAGTGTTGCGTACATGCAACACTTGGGAAGAAATGGGTTAAAGTGAAGCAACGCATTCATCTTTCAGTTTGTCAGCATTCAGTAGCATTTGAGTGGGTTAGCGTTTGGTAGTGTTTGAGTGTGTAGTGTCACGTTCGTTCTGATAGGATTTTATTAGTGCATTACAATATACACTAGCTCCGTGATTTAAGCCTGGGTTCCCCTTGGCAGAATGGTTAGGGCGCTTGGCTACTTACTAATCTAAGGGTTCTGGGTTCAAGCCCCAAGTAAAGCATGAATGTTCGTTTTTTTTTTGTTGTTGTTGTTGAGGTCCTGCCACCCTCACAGACCTTCTACTATACAAGTGGTGAACATTGTTAAGGTAAATAAAGCCAATAAATTGCACACCTCCCTCATCGCCATGGATGTAATGGACGCATTTGATAATGTCTGGTAGCCTGCAATTCTTGGCAAACTAAAGGATTGTTCCGTTCCTAGGAACATATTTAATCTGGTGTCCAATTACCTCAGTGAGAGAATTGTCACTTATTCCCCTGCCAGTGGGGCAGTCTCAAGGAACTTGGTCAGGGGCTGCCCACAAGGTTCGTGCAGTAGCCTGTTTCTCTGGAATTTAATTGCAGACACAGCTCTGGAGTTGACCCTACCTCAGGGTGTCTGGCTCCAGGCTTATGCACACAACATGCTTGTCATATCAGCCTCCTCCAGATCAAGACTGGAGATTGCTGGTAATGCAGCATTGTCGGTGCTCAAAGGATGGAGTCTATGCTACAAGCTTGGGTTCAGTTGTGCGAAAACTACATCAATGACTATAGCCAAAGAGGGTGTCCTCAACAAGAGGTAACCGATCTTTAAACTGAATGGCAATACCATCTGCCACAAGACGACTACCGAATACTTGAGGATCACTCTGGATGAGATGATGAGCTGGATACCGCACCTGCAGGATCTTAAGATTAAATGCACCAACGTTATGTGCAAACTTGGGCGATTATGTGAATAAAGCTGGTTGCAGCCCAGAGACCAGCTTTACTGTGAATCACGAGGGCTTACAGGACCACATCTACGGATGCACTCCTGGGGATAGCAGGGATCTTGCCTCTGTATTTAACAGTTGGCAAAGAAGTGACCACATTCAGAGTTTTGCAGGCTAAGGAAAAGACATGCCTCAGAGTCCAGTATGACCCCGAGGTATATAAGGCTAATATCGCTCGGTGGGATACTCATCCCAACAAGAAACAGAGTGTGTCATGGTCTATGGAATTACTATCAGGTCACAGAGTTGAAATCTACACAAATGGTTCCAAGAGCGAGGATGGCATGGGCTTAGCCTCCACTGTCTAAAATCAAGGAGCCAAAGTGTATGATTATAAGAGGAAGGTCTCTGCTAATGGCTCGGCCTTCCAAGCAGATCTGCTTGCCATCAGAGAAGCCCTTAATTGGGCCCTCAATGACATCAGTCACAAAAATGACATCCGGCTGTATACTGACAGCCAAGCAGCTCTGAAAGTTCTTGAGGATGCAAACAACAGGCATCACACAATTAACGAGGTCAAGCACCTTCTAGGCACTCAGAACATGCTCAGGATCTCTTTCTCCTGGATCAAGGCACATGTAGGTCATGAAGGGAACGAGAGAGCAGACCAATTGACCTATTCAGCAGGTACTGACACCCAACCTGAGATACCAGTTAAGACTTCTAAAACTATCCTGAAGTCGATTTTAAGTCAAACAGTTATGGACGAGTGGCAGAGGCTCTGGGATGCAACTGAGAATGATCTTCAAACAAGAAATTCTTACAAAGGGTTGATCTAACCTTGATATCCTCAGACCACTATCTCACACAGGTACCAACAGGTCATATGAGCTTCCCAGCGTATCTGGAGCGTTTTAAGATCTCTATCCACAGTAACTGCTGCTGTGGAGCACTAGATCCTACATCCGGGCACTACATCCTCCAGTGACCGATCACAGAAGGGTTCGCTAACAAACTTAGAAGTTCCCAAGCGATTAGAGAGGTAGCAGGCAAGGCAGTCATGGTGTCCATCAGGAGCGCTCGAATAAAGGCGCACCTGAGGGACATGGGCTGGCTCGTCTGCCGGCTCCAGAACTTGCTCCTTTGAGACCAAAGCTGCTTTTGCTCTTCCACTTATCCATATTTTTCTAGCCTGGCTGTGCTCCACACCCCCTTTAATGCCACCCATACTCGAAGTCCCTACTGGTCTCCTCTGAGACAAACCTGTCTTCTGCTTCTAGGCTTCTCATCGCCACTCGTGTAATGTCTTGAAGATGGAGCACGAGTTTTCTCCCCAAGGGGGACGGGTCTTTCTGGACCCCCCTATAAATGAGACCTTCTGCTATGGAGTATTAACCGACAGGCACCTGTCAGATTTCTATGGCAAGCAGCTTCTTGAAGGGTATTCATTCATTAAGTTCCTGAAGATGCTGTTGTATATCGAATTGGTGTAAAACCCGAATTATAATGCACTTCAATGAGATGCGTTCCAGGTATACGAAATTGAAACTATCTTTCATGCAATAATACAAAAATTTTAATACTTAAACATTATATGCATGCATAGAAATTTATTTAGTTCATAATACTTGCGTAATACAAATGGATGGGTATTACTGATGAGAGGTCCTGGTTGTGGATCGTCAGAGTCGACTGAATCTTCTGCAGTCTTTGGATCAGTTGAAGTCTTTTCAAATTTCTTTCTAAAAAAGAAAGGATAATTGTTTGCATTGCTTGATGTTCCTTTCTTGCAAAACTTGGTAGTAAAGCTGCAACAGTCTTGATTCCTCTTCTAATAGAACAGCTTCTTTCCCAGTGAGGATCAATGTCGCCTAATCTCAGCAGATACCTATCAATTTCAACCAGAATTTCCTACAATCATGGTTTTTTATAGACGGTAAAATGGGCTCTTCTTTTTTTGCTGCTTCTGTTCCCGAGTCAACTGTGCCAAATCTCCCAGTTTCTCATTTGTAAGAGGTTGAAAATTCATTTGCAATCTATGGAACTTCCTCAAATCCCCTAAAATCATTTCACACTAGGCCTTTTTGCCTCTCCATTCATGCAAGTTGATGTGACCTCTTTCTAAGTAGCATTGGTATTGCTGATTCAACTTTTACATTCACAGCCATCCTTATCTCTCCAATATTTGGTGGATGTCCTGTGGCATTGTCCAACAGTAGCACCCTCCTTAAACAGTTATTTTCGTCACAGCAGCGATATACTCTGACAAAAATGATCTGTATAACAGTCTGTGAAGACGTCTTTGTTACCCAAACTATTCTGTTTGAAATCCAAATGATTGATAAATTTGCTTTAATGAGCCCCTTCATAACCCTGTGTATCAGAGTGATAGATAACCAATGGTTTCAGTTCCCGAAGCATTTCCACCAAGAAGAGTTAAGTGATCCTTGGCTGGTTTAAATCCAGAAGCATGTTTCCCTTTATGGGAGGTGAAAGTTTTCTCCCAGTAAAGACGAGTCTCATTCACAATGAAAACAAGATCGGAGAGGGGATATTCATATTCCTGTACGAGCGCTTGAAGTGTTCAGGATATGCCTTTGCTGCTGCTTCGTCAGCACCTGTTATTTTTATATTGTAAATTTGTGTTTGCTGCTTGAAATAAGCGAACCAGCTCATACTATGATAGTTTCGTCGTCGCCTTCCTTTTATCTCATTAAACAAACTCTTTGCTTTATCACTAATAACACTTTGTGCGAGAGGAATGTTTCCTTCATTTAACTCAACTCACGATGAGTAACTGTTCCACTTTTCCAATCACAGGACCACGAGAGTATCTGAGAGTTATAGCAGTTTTCCTTCTTGTAGTTTCCGTTATCTTTTTATTTTATCAGCATTTTTCTTGATTGTTGTTTCAGTGGAGGAGCAATATGTAGCTCCCCACAAACAGGAAGTGATTGCCCATCCTCCATTCTTGTAATAACTACCATCTTTTCTCTTAACTTTATAGATTTGCTGGTCTTTAAGCAACATTTTCACCTGCAGTTGCACTTCTACTTTTACACCACATGGTTTCACTTTTTTGTTTTTATTTTGCTCTGCTATAAGAAGTGCAACAGTCCCACTTTTTTCAAGGCATTTACTACTTTTGCTTTACCTATTTTTGAAAGTGCATCTCCTGTCTGGTCTCCACACATGATCTCTGCTCTCTACCTCCTGATGTTGTGTTTTCCCCAACTTCGCGTATTTTCAAATATCGAATCAAAATTTCTAAATTGTTTTAAGTTTTAACCTTCTTTATGTATGAAATTATATGGTCTCAAACTGTACTTAATCTAGTTGAGTGACCCCACTCAGATGGCTTAGTAAGTTCTCAATATTTACTACTTGGGATGGAAAAGGTTGGTCCATGATCTAAAAATCTATTATAAAATTATTAACAACCTTCTCTATTTCAATGCGGTCGAACCATTAATTCATGTCTTCGACTCTAGCAGAACGAGGAGGCATCCTCAGTGTATACATATTCTTCTTGCTAGAACAAACTGTAAATATCATTCCTTCATATGCCGAGTTGATCTCAATAAATAAATCTGTCCAGTAGCGCAGCAATATTTTTTGGTGGGGCAGTGCAGAACAGACTTTTCCATAATTTTTAAAACTAATTACTAGAAAATTCTCAAACTGGCAAATATTCAAATTGGTATATATCAAACTTGCAAATCAAGGGCATACCGTATTGCCTTCCGTGAAGAGAAGCATTCAGCCCGAAAAGATTGGGAACCACTGGTCTAGAGGTTCCAAGTTTCGGATTTAGATTATGCAGATGATTTGGTGCCGTTAGCTAATGATGTTCATGAATTCTTTCATTAGGGCTGTTATGACTGGTAACAGAATAGGGTTAGTGATAAACAGAGAGAAAACTAATGAAAATTCGTCACTCAAATGGTATTCAGTTGCTTTGAACGGTTGTTCCCTTGAGCGTCTGTTTATCTTGGGAGCTGTTTGACAGATACTGGTGATGTATACGATATCTATATATGTAGTACGAGATAAAGAGAATAGTTATTGCTGCTGGGATTTTAAGCATCTATTGAGGGTGTGAAAAAATAAGATTGTGACCTAAAAACTAAGCTTAGGCTATATAGCAAGTTGGTTCTTTATAGGATTAGTTATGGTAGACCCTTTGTAAACAAGATAACAAGAAACTTGATGCCTTTTATTATGACCGATTGCTTACAGTATTTTAGGTATTATGTGGTTTGATTTTAATCATGCAGTTACGTGGAGTTGGCCATGTTTTGCCCATATGCATAACTACAGAACAGTGAATCAAGTTATAAGGGTAAACCTAAAACCACAGGAAAAGTGGGAATCTTAGAAAGCGTTGGGCAATGTCAAACAGGACATTGCTAGAACTGGCCTACAGTGGCCAAAAGCAAGAGCTGGAAGAGTGGTGCACACTGATTGGCATCGGTTGCAACTTGTGTGCAGGATCATGAATATAGATGACAACTGGATGGCACACTCCCAATAAGGCTAATGATAAGAAAGCGCGCTGGTTTTCAAAACTTTATGTTGCCATCGCAGGTACAATCAGTCGACTCTGCCGTATTGAAACACGTTATAGAGACCTACTTTACAGCCTCAGAAATTATTTCGTTGTCTGCAAACTTGATTTTTGTTTGAAACGATAACTGAAATGAATGTAGTAATACCTATTTTTTTGTATAATTTTTCTTCTTTTTTTAATTTTAGCGATGGCCATATCTAGTTTGACCACAATACTGTGACCTTCAGGGAATGCTAAAGAACATCTTGTACCACATAAGGGTTTTTTTTTGCCCAAACGTAACTGTTCTGCATTCACTGGTCAAGTTCACTTTGTCACTGTCAAAGGGAATCTTACTTCGAAGCTTTACAACTTCTAAAATATGCATTTAATAGAAAAATGTGACTGATGATTCAAGATCATAAATAAATCTATTTAAATCTTGATTTTGAATAATGTTCAGTATTTAAAAGTTACTGAAGCTGGAATATTTTACAACAGTAATGCTTCACATGCATTACTTGTTGTAAAACCTCTGTTGTGGTAAAACAGAAAAGAACCTCTCTTTCCCCAAAGGTTGGTTCATGGCGAAGTATCATCGCCATTTATGCCAGGAAATCAATGTCAAGCGCTGCTTTAACTGTGGTTTGCAGGTAGTACCTAATGTGAAGCTTACATAGATGGTAGAGGACATTACACATCACTCATAACCTTGAGTCTCATCACTGCTTTCTTCAATGTCAGTATGTTCGATTTCCTGCTATTGCAATACTATTGTCCTCATAAATACAGCTTCCCCATCAGTGCAAGGTTAATGGCACTGTGTCAGAAATGTAAAATTATTTTTTGCCACTCTCTAGCATACGTTGCAAACTATATGTATACCAAATTTTGCCCCGTTCTGACCATTAGGTGGAATCTTAGACTGGCCTGAATAGGTTACTTTATAACAACCCTGTATAAAAATAAAAAAAATAAACAAACAGCACTTCAAGCAGCTGCTTGCCACAGAGGTCTGACTGGAGTCAGTTTAATATGCCATAGTAGGTCTGTGAGGATAGTGGGACATCAGCAGAAAAATAACACAAACATCCATGCCTTACCTGGGGCTCAAAACCAAACTTCTTTGATCAGTAGCTAAGCGTGCTAATCACTCAGCTACCCTGCATACGTGTATATAAATGATTGTCCAAATTCCAGGAATATCCAAAAACCAGCAATCCCAAAGTGCTAAGGGCACCAGATTTATGACTTTGGACTATACTGACATTTTTTTTTTGGTAATCCACTGATATCCATTTATATATCTTTACTTGTTTTAATACTAGGTAAAGTTAAAAATACATTGTAAAGGATCAACTAAATCAAATATGTTGCAAAAAAATATCATTTGCTACAATATTTGAATTTTTATCAAAGAAAGCTGTCATAGGCTAAATTGTATGCAATACCAATTTTTCCTGGACAAACTTTTCAGCAAGTCATAATCCATTAATAGCATACTGATTTCAGAGGTATTTAATGAACACATAGGAAACATTATATATGTAATTTTTTTTACCAACATGGATCATTTTAATTGGTACAGAGAAAATACTTCTGGAAAAACATTAGCAAATTACATAAATCACACTGAAAATATTTTTCTACATACTAATGATCGACAATATATTTAATTAGTACAAAATCAGCAAGATTTATCTTACCAAATATGGTTTAACATATTAGGTTCTGTTTTGTATTAAAAAAAAAGCAGGGGTGCTATCTGAACTTTTCAGAAAAGATATATTCGCAATTACTTAATTGTTTATAATTTAGTCACATACATCATAGTATACAATAGGCTCTCGGTGATTATAGGAGTTACATTCCTGAATGTTGCAATGGTATATCTGTGACACTATCTATGGGGAAAATGGGGGTTAGAGAATAACATTACACACACTGTTACTCACTGTACAGCATGAGTGTATGTAATGTTTATTGCATTGAATATTTCAGTGTACTCTACCCTAAAATATTTTTAAGTAAATGCAGTAGGGTTAAAAATGAAATAGTGTTTGATACGATAAATAATAAAATACTAAATGACATGATGATGGTGCTGGTGATTGCATTGGAGGAGATAAGCAGGTAGAGAGAGTCCAAGTGTCATCTAGGGATGACAAAGACATCTGAGAACCTGCATGGAGTTGTGGAGAAGTAGTAACTATGCAATGCTAGCAAGTTTGGATTGAGACCATTGAGGTAGGCCATTGAGGAGGGCCTTTCATTGCATAGCATTGTGAGCTGTTATTCTGCAAGGTTTACAATTCAAAGTGGAAAAATATTCAGTAACTGTTATTTTCCCATATGTTATGATTTATTTAAATCATGGTGTGAACATCATTTATTTAATGAGCATCTGCATAAACATCAAAAGATACTACAAGTTAGCAATCATAAATATTTCACTAAAAATACGATGCAAAACTTTGAACATTTAAGTTTTAATTGGATTATCATGGGTTGTTTACCATCCAGAAAATAAGTTGTTTCAAATTAGCTTTACATTTATTACTAACTACTGTAGTGTAATAAATGAATGCTTCAATAATATTTTTGTATAGTAATATAAATATATAATAGCAATATAATAACAGTAATACAGCATTTTTTTTTATTCATGGTTGTCATACCTTTCAAATAAAATAGCAAAAGTATAATTTCACAGATTTATGCATGGAAGTAACACATTTTATATGAATCTTACCATTACAATAAACAAGTGAAATAATCAAAACTTTTATGTTATATAATTCAGCTGTTAATTTTGAGGAAGAATTTCAATGAACAATTTAAATGTTGAAGAAATTTTATACAAAGTTATTTTGTGTACAACTGCTTTGGGCGAGCCACAAATAATCAGGTCCCTGACCAGCAATCAGTGTACTGGTCAAAAAAATGTTTGCATGAATCATCTGATTTATAGACAACAAATTTACAATCAGTGTACTGGTCAAAAAAAAGTTTGCACGAATCATCTGATTTATAGACAACAAATTTACAATCAGTGTACTGGTCAAAAAAATGTTTGTATGAATCATCTGATTTATAGACAACAAATTTACAATCAGTGAGGGCCTATTGTACTCAGGCAATATTTTTATGTGAACAATACAAAGAAATATATATTTCACTGAGTTAACATTCTATATCCACTTTGAATACATTTTGGATGTTAACTTAAAAGGAGTTCGAAAGTTTTATGCACAACACATTGCAAGGGTTTTGTATATATAATATTTACATAACTTTGACAATAATATGTAATTGTCATATCTTCAGACTTGAAATTCCCTTGATTTATCACAAAATTTCATACACAGATGTAATGAAACTTCAGATTCAAGCAAATTAAACTGAATGTATCTTAGTGCTTGCAACATCAAAATTGAGTATTTGAGCTTTATAAATACTCATTTCAAGCTCATTCATTTATTTTCTAAAATGTGGATCACAACTATGTTGTTATCTATACTACTAGGCACAGAGCATTCTTTACACAATTCCACTGAGGTCTAATGCTTAGGAATATCACTTATACAGTCAATTACTGATAATAAGGTGGTCTGTAACCTGGATCAGTAGGTGCACGAGGTTGAATAAGTCCAATATTTGGATTTGATGGAGGTGGAGGAGCAGTAATTGGTCGTGGAGGCAGTGGTGCTCGAGCAGGTGGTGGTGGAACACCACCAGAACCCCAGGGTTGTATATATGAAGGATTGTCTTCATAAGAACTTGAAGCAGGGAAGCGTTGAGGAGGAGGCAAGCCATGTGTGGTATGTTGTGCATGCTGAGAATGCTGAGGTGCAACAGAAGGATGCTGAGCTACGGGTGGTGTACTGTAAGTAGCAGGTGGAGGATGGTGTACTGGAGGTGGTGGAGTGGAATACAGTGGTGCATTTGGTGCATGAATTGGTGGAGGTGGATGATGTACAGGAGGAGGAGGTTGGGTAAAACTTTGTGTTGTCATAGGAGGAGCCTGAGAATAAGGTGGAGCAGGTGATGGATGTGGGTGTTGGTAAGGGTGGGGAGGAGGGGGGTAAGGATTTGCAGGATGTTGCTGAAGTGGCGGCATAGGATGAGGCTGAGTTCCTGGAGTAGTATACTGTGGTGGATGAGACTGTACATGAACATGTTGGCTGGTTGATGCAGTGCTATCATCTTGAATTGGTACAGTGATAAGGTTGGGTCGAGCACTACTAACAGGAATAGGACTTGGATACGTTGATGGAGGATGTGGGTACTGACGTGGTTGACCAGCAGGACTTCCAGGAATGGGTGCAGATTGCATCGGCTGGCCACGAGAATGATCCACTTGTTCTCTATGCTCCTGAGGAAGATGGGGATGCTGGACATGACCAACTAATAGAGCCTGAGTAGGATGAGGCTGTGCTGGCGTATGGGAAGAAGCATGAGTGGGAGCATGAGCAACATCCACCACTATGTGAGCTCGAGGATCACGAGGATCTCTAGCAACAGTCATATGAGCAGCATGAGGAGCTCCTTGGGGTACTGAAACTGAAGATGCAGCCTGCACTGTATGGGTAGTTTGTGCCTGTGTTGTAGATGCTGCCGTGGTCACTGTAGGTTTCAGATGCCTATGATTGATATGGGCCTGTAAAAAAAGGGAAAAATATATTAATAAACAGGGAACATTGTAAAATAATGTTTCAAAGAACTAATAAAACTAAATTGAATTTTTTTAACAATATAATTTACAGTATGGTCATATTTTATTACAGCATAAATGCAAAGTATTAAGACTACCAAATTACAATAAAAATTTGTTGCAATTCCTATGAGTATTAATTCCCCATATAAAGTAATCCTTCTCCAATAAATTTTAATAAAAGGACTTATAGTATTTACAATGTTAAATTATACTTTCTCTGACAGCTATAAATGCAATTATTATTATACTGGCACTTCAAGCACATAATACTGTTTAATATAAGTATTTTAATCAGTGTGCACCATAAATTTAAAAAAAAAGGAAAATTTTGATCAAAAGTGATTTTTGTAAATTCATTTGTTCAATCATAATACTTTTATCAATGCAATAATAATTAAATTCATGGGTGAATGTTTATACAATGGCAGTCAAAAAAAGGAAGATGTTAATAGATTTAACTGACCATTTGCATAAGTGATTGTAATAGTGCAAAACAGAAATTATTACACTTATTCTGACACTGACTGAAGTGAATGTTATTTTGCCAAGGTTCCTAATTCAATCCAAAGAATTAATTCCAGAGCTCACATACACTCATATGAGACTATTTAGTGCACTTGGCCAATATGCTTTCCTAATCTTTGTAGCAATGATCCTCTACAAAGCATTATGATACCATAGAGGTTGGATTGGAAAATTATTGGAAATCTAGTGTAAAGTGGGTGGGTTGGGTTGTTTTATCTCTGAACGCCACTTTTTTGCACACCATTGGCTAAATTAAATGGCCAGGTCACAAGGACCCCGAAGGCTCAGAGAAGGTTGGGGGAGGGGACCCACTGGAACAGCTGTTGGGAGACAAATGGTAGCCTCCCATCAAGGCCATACAGCATGTTCCTTAACGTGCACAGGGTCTGGCTCTCCTACACACAGGGCCACGGCTTAACGTCCTAGCCCATCGGTGTCCCCTACTGACCGTGGGCAGGGTGGGGAATTTTGCGGAGATAAATCTCAACGCTAACCCAGCTGGGACTTGAACCTGGGAACTACAGATTATGAGCCTGGCGTGCTATCGACTGAGCCACCCCCACCTCTTAAAGTGGGTGGATGTGAGCAACAGATTAAGTAGCTAGCACAGATACACAACTTCCACATATGTGCATTATAAGCACAAAAGCGATGCTAGTTCCTGCCAAGCAATGGCTTAACTAATTTTGTTCCAAATAATAATATTAACTAGGATTTTCAAATTATATAAGTAGCTAATTTTTTTTAAGTCAGCAGTTAATTTTAGGTTATTCTACAATATTTTTATATAATCTTAATAAATTAACTTTTCTGTTTCATATTTTGTTTAATATTTTCGAAAACAGCAAAAAAAAAAAGTAAATAATAGTCAGATACAGGACTGCAAAGCAAGATATCCAAACACTTTGAAAATTAGTGGGAAAATAAGAATTATGCCTGGCTGTTAAAGGTGGCACTGCATGCATACAGAGTTCTCCATCTGTGCCAGCTAGTTATTCTGTGGGTGTGAGCACGCTTAAGAGTATGATTAAAAACTTTTTCTAGTAATTAATTGATTCTTTGATAACTAAAAACTTGCACACTTACAAAATTTAATTTTATCATATGCAGCAATTTTAACCACAACAAAATTTTATTACAATTTCTTATTATTTGTGCAAGATTTTAAAATGATATTAACTAGCCATTTTTTGCCATATCATATTCAACCAAATTGATCATTTGTTTTTTGTACAATATAGAAAAAGTTATCATACATTATACCAAACCAAAAATTTTCATATAAATATGATGATTATTATACTGTTAGTAAATGCTGTTTACTATAAAATCTTACACTAATAGAGGAACTTTTTCTTTCACTAAATGTCCATTTTTTTAAAATTAATTTTAAAATTTATGTATTTTATAATTACAAAAAATTTCCAGCGAGCTTTGTAAGCACAGGTAAATCATGCCAATGCATTGCTATCAACTAATTCTATGTTGTGTCAGTCCAAAAGTCAAATCTGAAGTTCTGTAACTATTAAAACGTTTTTTATGCAAGATTGAAACTTAATATAAATAGTGAAATCCAATCTACCTACATCTTGAGTATATTAACAGTGTGGACAATGTAATTTTTAACAGCAACATTGTCAATCATAAAAATTTATTTTAAACATTAAATGCAGAGTTAACAGTAAAAAAAATGATACAGCAATTTAAAAATCACTAATATGGTGTTGAATCACCATGTGAGTCTAGTAGAGCCTGCATACATCGTGGCATAGAGTCTACTAGTATCTGAAAGTCAGCAAGAGCAAATTAACACCATTCGTCCACAAGAAATGTGATGAATTCCTGCTTGTTTGATGGAGTTGGAAAAATGCTGCCTGAGACATCATTGCAAAAGACAGCTCTCTCTTCATGAAAATGCTGTACCATTAGATGAAGGTGATCATTCAACAAATTGCAAATGGCATTAATTTTGCTTTCTAATGAGATGAGTGCACCCAAACCATGCCACAAGAAAGCACACCATACCATTACAGAACTGCCAGAACACTTAACAGCAGAAAACAAAACAATCAGAGTTGTAAGCTTCCTTCAGTTGACAGATGTGATGAGTGGCTTGTGAAGTGCAACTCTACCACAATATCCAGCTCCATGGAGTTCTTGACATACTTATTTTGATGAAACTGGCCTCTCATGTCCTATGCTTAATTCAGTATACAACTGATCAGCTATAGATCACTGGTTTCGCTTTGCACATCACAATAACGCTTCAACATCCTAATTCTGGAGTATGAGCTTTCACCAACTGTTGCCTTTTACAGATGATGTCTTTCCTTTAGATTCCCATGCTGACATGATCTTGGAAACTGTTCCTTGTGAAACATTTAGCAAGTTCAGATGCCTTAGTGGCCAAAGCTCCTGCCAATTGCACTCCAACAATCATGCTCCTTTCAAACTAGTCAAGTCTTCTGGTTTGCCTTTATAGATATGATGCTAAACATGCTGGGATGTCATTTGCATGTTTCATGCCTTTGCCAGTGACACATAGACGCCACTGTTTGACATAAACTAAAGGCTTTCTGCATAGCTTGGTGTTTCCATTTTTCTGTCTATTACCTGTATATAACAGTGACATATCTTACAAATATTCCTTTCAATAGTATTTTTACAAGTTTCAGTAACAATTCTTTTGTGTTTAATGAATTTTGAAAGAAATTTTTAGGACATATATTGCTACTGTTGGGTATTCTAGCTCTATATCTTTCACAATCAGGAATTAGAAAGGTTTAATTTCAATACTTAACTCATTTTCATCCTCTTTTTTGGCAAAAAATTGTTTTAAAAGTTAGGGTTCTGTTAAAAAAAATACCCCTCAAGTAGCTGTATGACACCGAGGTATGACAGGAGCCTGTTCAGTACATATGCCACAGCAGAAGGCCTGTGAGGATGGCGAGATCTCAGCAGAAAAACAACACAAACATCCATGTCTTACCCAGGACTCAAACCCAGGTCCCTTTGATCAGTAGCCAAGTGCACTAGCATAACATAATTTGATTTTCCATTAGCATAACATGGAAGTGCTCCAATATTTCTTTTTGATTAAAAACTTGTTTGTAGACTTTGCAAATGGACGGTAGCATTTACATTTAAAAAATAAGAACTTATTCACATATATATTCATGCACTTTTACCAATTTTGATGGGCACTGTTATCATAGATTTAAAAATAAATAAATAATTACTCCTCAAGCAGCTGTTTGTCACAGGGGTCAGACAGAAACATGTCAGCATAACAAGCCATAGAGAAGATCTGTGAGGAAGTCAACCTCAGCAGAAAGACAGCACATGAAAATAAACATCCATGCATTATCTGGAGCTCAAACCCAGATCCCTTTTACCCACGGTCAAGCATGCTAACCACTCACAGAAACAATACTTGGATTTTAAGAGATATGCTTTTAGGTTAGCCAGTACACATCAATCCACTGTTATCAGAATTGTATATACAATATTGGGTTTCCAATATTTTAAAGACCTAGTGAATCATAATAATCTATTTCCTTAAAGAAAATTGCCTCAAACCCAAATTTTGACATTCTTCAGTCTGTACTTTGCAAAAATAGGAACACTTTGAAACTTAATATTAAAACTATACATTCAGTCAAGTGTAAAACACTGGCAAATTTGCAATTTGAATCAGATAAAAACATTTACTGAAAAGTGTGATGTAGCCAAATATCAAAAGAAAATATTTCTTCACTGAATAACAGGATACACACAACACAGATATGATTAGATAATAGGATACACAGAACAATGTAATAATTAATCCAAGTTACCAACTTGGATTAATCATTACAGTGTCGAGTTTCTGAAATTGAACTCGCTCTAGTGTCCAAATAAATTTTGAGGTGTTTCCACAAAATAAAATAAACTTTAGAACCTCATCCTGAAGCAACTAACAAACAGAAATAGGTGTTATATAACCAAAAGAAAGGGCATTTTCTTGCGATTAGTAAAATGGCAAAAATTCGAAGTGAAGGATCGTGGAGTCAAGAGTCCATGATTCCCCTCCCCCCCCTCCCCAAAAAAAATTTATAGCTAATACTTCAACTGTTACTTGGTTATAGGACATTTCCTGCGATTTACTATTATTGAACATTTCACTGATAACACTGTTTCTGTATGAGTATGAAAATTATAACATTATGTGGACAGCTAAGATGCTCCTTCTTCAATCAATAATAGCACCAAGAGTGATGAGATCAAGGAAAAGTTTATAATCCTCCTTGGCTAAAAGTGAACTATTTTTGGGAAAGCTCAGAAGTAGACAACCTGACATGTTTTCAAGAAGTTGTGGATTTGGATCCCACTTCCTGCAAATCTCAATTTTTTTCAGCTGGAACTTCAATCATTATTTGGTTACACAAAATTTCCTGTGCTTTACTATTATTGAATATATCAGACTTCATCTTGCTTAATTCTCTAATAATTTAAAGCCAAATGAATAGTAATAGGTTCAGATTTTAACACAGGTGATGTTTGGCATTTGCATCCTCACACTTCAAAACTTAAAAAGCCAGTGCAATACAAAAATTACAAAAAAAAATTAGCATTGCTGGTACTTTTCACAGAATTAACATTTTCTGAAGATTTCATTATATAAAATACACTAAAAAATTTATATTTTTGGAAAAAAATGAATTCAAATTACTTACTTGTAAATCCCTCTGGCTCAGGTAAGTTCTTCCACAAGCTCCAGGATCATGTCGTGATCCACCAAATGTACACATGAATACAGTACCTAAGGCACTCTGTTCTACTCGCTGTACTTTATCACTGCACCTTTAGTAAGATACAATGGAAATATCTTTAATTATTAATATGCTTTCTATATAGCCATTTATAAATTACTATTTTCTATACATTAAAGTAATTTTTTTATAATATTGAAGGGACTGTGAAAAAAGCTTATTTTGACAGACATCTCATTATATAGGCCAAGCTCTTGATTTTTCACTTATGTAGATGAAATCGTGGAAAAATACCTATTGCAAATACACTGCTCAAAGTGGAAATCACAACACCAAGAAAGAATGGAAGTAGAGATATGTAAATCACAAGAGGCCATTGGAGATATGCAAATGATCAAAGTTCCACAGCGAATGGACATGTGACACCCAGCTGAGCCGTGGATAAATACCGGGTACCCATGAGCTCGCTCGTATTGTAGCACAACCGACAGTGAGGTTGAAGTGCTTGCTGCAAAAGAGTTCAGAACATACCTTGGAGACACCAGCAGGACCCTTATGTGCAACTGACACATTCTGAGAGCAAATCAGCGATATGCGAGAGCTCGGATTGAGCCTTCGAGCAATCTCCACATGCATGGGACACAATGTGGACACTGTGCAATGGTGTGTCTCACATGACATAATGGAGCACCAAATGATATGAAGGACAGGTATGGGACCAGTCCAATATGGGACACATCCTGTGATGCAACATGCACCACAGGATGTGAAGATCGCATGCTACTTAGGAAGACTATCTGCAACCTTTTCACCACTGCCACTGTGCTGCAGAGTGATTTGCAGACTGCTATAGGTAATATGGCTCTCATGCTTCTAATAAGGTTATCCAACAATACAGAGAGCAGCAAATCCCACTCCTCTATAAAAGCATTTCTCAGTTCATGAAGGCCATAAAAATGCTACCATCTATCTCCCAACAGCTGTCCAGTCAGTTACCTCCCCCAACCTTCTCTGAGCCCTCAGGGTCCTTGTGAGCTGTATATTAGCCCATTGTGTGTAAAAAAAGTACCACTCAGAGGTAAAGCAACACAACCCAACTTTAAAACTTTTAGTGCACACTTGTTAGACTGTACAGATAGTTATTTATACTGCATTCAGAAAGTACCAAAGTGATTTTGCATTTTGTTTTGTTGATTAAATAGTTTTCAAAGGATAAATAAGTATTTGCCACATAGTTCAATTGATATTATCAAGTTGATCCAGAAAATAGTGAGTTTTTTTGTAAAATATTTCATTGACTCTGATAATGATTCACGTCAATTGCGACCTTTCTCTGATTCAGAAGGAGGATATCGGTTCCACTACTTCCAGAATTATTTATATTGCTTCTCAAATATATACTTCAATTAGGAAGAATAACTATTTGAAACAGCCAAATATTAAATCATTAAGAATAAATGATTTAAAATAATAGCTACTTTAGGAGACATTTTATTACAACCTTATAACGAAAAATTTTATTTTTAAAAGGTAGGACTTAGTTTCGTACTATTTTTAATTAAACTGAAGTAATTTAATAACATAAACGAGCATTCAGAATTTGCAATTTTTAAGTCAAGCCTTTCCCTTTGTTGTAAAGCTCAACTTTTCCATAATAGTCGCCAAAGAGATTTGGCCCTAGAGTGGCCAAATGCAGCAGCTGTAGCTCAGAACAGACATGTATGGAGAGGAAAATTACAGTCTGGTTGGACCTCCATAGCCCATGACTGCATGAGGATTTTTTATGTATGTAATTCCTTTCTTTAGTTATTTGGCAAAAAAAGTTCTAATTCACTTTTGTTCTGACTGAACACAGTTGAAAAAAACCCTGTCCACAGGGAACAATTCAGTTTTTCAGGCCTGACATGGTAAAGGTTGGAAGTCAATTCTGGCCCACCTCCACATTTCAATTGTGCAAACTATCTAAAAGCAGACAACCTTAAAGTAGTGAAAAGTTTAGGAGAATGTATTTCTTCCTCCCCTTAAAAAAGGGGAGAAAAATCGATTGTAATGAGTTTCATGTCAATGAAGCTTGTGATGTGCGAAGTGCCATCTCCTATATACTTTAGACTTTCAGACCTGAGCAGCAATGGGTTAATCTGCTACTATATCTATAATGATGAAACAGCTTTCGTCACTTTAATATTATAAATGAGTTCTATTCTATTTGTTATAGTTATAACTGATGTTCAATTCAAAACATTTATAATCTATGTTCAAATCAAAACACCTATATAGACTGGTTTCCATAAACTAAGAAAAAATGAGAAAAATTGTGATAATTTGCCAAAAATTGTGCAATCCTCACCAAACTTGTTCATGTAACCAGTAAAGTAATGCCAAGTCAACATATCGTATGCAAATTAATCTAGCTTGCGTCAATTTGCATTATCAGATGGCGGTATAACGGGTGTTTTGGAGTGAATCATTATTTTGTGCTGTAAATGTGAATAAAGAAATTAAAAATAGCCATTTTGTAGGAATGACCATGAGACATGATTTGTCAAATGAATTGTGGTGGAGAGCTATTGGCTGGCTCGAAGCAGGACAAAGTCAGTGTGGCACGATGGCTGAATGCGAGTCCTTCTGTGGTCCATAGACTGTGGAATCAATTTCTTAGCACGGATTCATCTCAGAGGTTTAGCCAAGGAAGGGCTAGAGTTGTGACTACTGTAGAAGACTGATACCTGCGATTAACAGCATGAAGGAGCAAGACATCTACTCAGCTACAATCTTCTCTTGCAGCAACCACTGGGAGGGTTGTATCAGCTTCTGTGTATAGAAGGCTTCATGAGGGAGGTCTGTACACTAGAAGGCATGTAATTTGTATACCCCTCATGCAATGTCACAGGAGAGAGTGGTTGAATTGGGCACACATGCAAGTTAACTGGACAGAAGAGCAATGGAGGTCTGTACTCTTCACAGATAAGTCCAGATATTGCTTGCAGTGATTCTGGACATTGTTTGATATGGAGAGAACGAGGTACCCACTATCATCCCAGTAACATCCGTCAAAGAGATAGTTATGGCAGAGGTAGCGTGTGTGGGTGGCATTTCCTTAGGTGGACACACAGACCTCTATGTGTTGAGAAGTGGGAATGTCAATACTCAAAGGTATAGAGATGACATCCTGGACCCTTATGTACGTCCTTATGCTGGTGCAATAGGTGAAACATTCATCTTACAAGACTATAACACTCATCCACACAGAGCTCGATTAGTGGAATAATACCTTCAAAAGGAGATCATTATGCGCATGGAGTGGCCAGCTCGATCTCCCAACCTAAATACGATTGATCATGTGTGGGATGCTCTAGGGAGACATATTGCTGCCCTCAATCCACCACCTGAAACAAAGGGGAAGCTTATTACTGCTTTAAAGGAATAATGGTCATTACTCCCTACTGAGCTGATTGACGTCATAAACAGCATGGAACATTATTGTTGTGCCTGCATTGCTGCAAGAAGTGACCACACTCCTTATTAAAGAACTTTGCCCATTGCATTCTGACACCTCAGTTTTGGACAAGTTCCTGTATTATTTTTTGACGAAAAATGTTTCTAGTGTAAAATATTTTATGCCATTGAAATTGCCATTGTTTGATATGGAGAGAACAAGGTACCTACTATCATCCCAGTAATTCATGGATTCCCAGGATTTCATGTTTTCATCAAATTTCATTAAAATCATTCATATAGTTTTTTATTTTTCATAATTTTTCTGAGTTTTCCTTAATTTATGAAAACCAGTGTATGTATCTCCAAATCTTAATTTGGCTTTTAAGCAAGATAAATGTGCTTAAAAGGATGATTTTTTTAACAATAATTGATATAAATAACCCGTTTTACTTACTTGGGACACATTTTATCTGCTTTTTTGGCACAGTCATAGCAAAATACGTGTTTGCATGGTATCTACAAAAAAATAAAATAAAACAACATATATTGTTTCACAATACCAAAAAACATTTTGACATCTTATTATCTACAATTGCTATAAGTTAATTCTATTCAAACAAATGTTATAAATCAGTTCTACTCAAACAACTGTTATAAGTCAGTTCTACTCAAACAATGGCTATAAGTCAGTTCTACTCAAAATTGAGTAGAGTTTTTAAATTACCAGCAGTTTTTAGGTTGGAGGAAAATTGTCTTCTGATGGATTTGCACTGACCTTTGACCTGCTGATAATATGTTAAATGTTCTGACCCCTGAGCTACTAGTCATCAATCAAGATTTTCACAGAAACAGGCTATGAAGGGACAGGATTGGATTAGGTTGTTTTAACTCTGAGCAGCACTTTTCTGCACACAATGAGCTAAATGGCTAGGTCACTGAGACCCCAAATATTCAGAAAAGGTTGGAGAAGGGGATAAATCAGACAGTTACTAGGGGACAGATTTAAGCCTTCATTAAGGCAATACAGTGTGTTCTTTAACGTGCACAGGATATGGCTCTTCTTCCCAGAAGGCCACAGCTTAATGTCCCATCTGGCAAATGGCAGCCTTTCCAAGCCAATCAGTGTCCCCTTTTTCCCCAAGGGCAGAATAAGAGTGAGCAGGGATAAATCTCAATGCAGGCAACAGTTGGGACTGGAACTTGGGAATTGAAGATTACAAGCCTGGAACACCATGGATTGGGACAGGACTATGAATTTGGGTTTGCTTTACCTCTGAATGGCACTTTTTTTTGCACAAAGCATTTATCCACTCCACTCCTCAATATCTTGGCTGTGCCATTCTGACAATACAGACTTTTTTGTTTTTGCTTTGGTTCACGAACTTTTTGGCACTTAGCCAAGATTCCCTAAAATTAAACACCCAGAGAAAAAAATTTGTAATGTTTAGTAAAAAAAAAAAGCAGCTAAGAAAGTGTCCCACCATTTCATAAACAGTACAAAAAATGTCATTAATGTGAGCAATCCAAGTCACCTTGTTAAATGCTGAGATGTATTTTAAAATATACCACACTGAAAAAAGAATCGTTATAAAAGAAATAAAGACCATGTTTCAAGTAAATCTTATATTATCATAAGAGAAATTTGCTTTTGATTAATATATAATTTAACTGTTTTCATTCATCACATTTTCCATCATTAAGCTTTAATTGCATGGTATGATCTATTTTTTTCATTACATCACCGTGAAAATGTCTTATTAAAATTAATATCTTGAAAATTTTTCATTTACATTTTTTATTTCCATAAAATTTGTAATTAAATTGTTTAATTTGGTATATAACATAACCTATTTCTGTAGATTGTTTTTTTTTTTTAATTCCGACTTGTTTATCTGACTTAAGAATAATTGGGTAAAAGCCTGGACTTTTTGGAAAAAAAATGATAAAAATAGAGTAATTTTCTTGTTTGAAGCAAAAATTAATTTTTTTTGTTACTCAGAAATTATATGTTTTCTATTCATATGCATTATAATTATTGCTATTTATTAATTTTCAATAAATTATCATTTGCATTATACTCATATGCATTATAATTATTTCTATCTATTAATCTTTTTTAAATAAATTATTATTTGCATTGCCAGTTGTATTTTTTACTACATGGCTCTAAAAATGTCTTATTAAAATAAAACTTGTCTTTTTCAAGAAATATTTTATTTTCAAAAATTTCAGAATTAAATGCTGATTAATTTGGCATATAACATGCCATAATTCCTTTCATTAATCATTTGTTAAAAAAAATATAATTTTTTTTGGCTGAGCATAAGGAGAAAATAGCTTTGCCCCTGGATGTAAACCAGTTTTTCAGGCTGGACACTGGATAGGTTTAAGGTCCTGAAGAGAAACATTTATTATCCAAAAAATTAATCATAGAATTTTTTAAAAATCCTCCATAAGTATCAATTTTTTTAATGGATGATAGTTAATCTAGTGCTACTGTACGGAGAGCATTCAAAAAAAGTTTTTGACGTGTCTGTAGATTTGCACTTGTTCCTCTGTAGTTAAAGAACAAAGACTTGCTTAAACTTGTCATTATGTATTATCAACATTGTATTATCATTTCTCTCTTTGCTGGAGGCACTAAAGTTTGGCCTGTGAAATCTATGATTTGTTGCTATAAAGCCTATAAAGATGGGTAAAGATTTTACATTTTCACAAATATGCAGCTGGGGATGATGTGAAAAAAAATCATGCCAATTTATCACAAGTATATGGAGATCGTGCCTGTTCATGGCATGGAGACAGGAAGAGGGGGAGGTGCCCTTATTATCTCTTAGCATAGGTCGCTAGTGTAACCGTGGAGAACAGCGGTAGCCATATTGTTCCTACTCAGAAAGCCATGCACTGCACATCAGTTGCAATGTATCTGAATATTTTATGCTAATACTGCTCAATAAAATCACAATTGCTTCAGGTACGAAAAAGATTCTTATTCAACATTTAAAGGTGACTGAATCCCTTTGATCAAATTAGCACACTATTTCTACAATAATTGCTAAATAAATCGATTTTTTGGGGGGAGTAGGTAAATAATTTTTTTACAATTATCTAAAAACTTTTTTCCTCCCCCCTGCATAATATTTCAAAGTTGTATCATTGTTTAATCAAAAGTTTCTGATGTTGAAAGTGGATTTTAAATTGATTTGATTATGATCTTTAATTTCTCTTCAGTCACATTTTTCCATTAAATGCATATTTTAGAAGTTACAGAGCTTCCAAGTTAGGTTCTCACTGGCATAACATGGAAGATTATTGTTAAATATTCCAGCTTCCACAACTATTTAAATACTAAACGAATATTGTTGAAAATTGAGATAAGAATAGATTTGATTATGATCTTTAATTTATCATCAGACACATTTTTCCATTAAATGAATATTTTAGAAGCTATGCAGCTCTCAAAGTTAGGTTCTCACTGACATAACATGGAAATTCTGTAGCCTTTCAGTAGGGTACATCAAAAGCATAGGAAATAAATATGTGTGTATTACGTCCTCTTCCATTTCTTGATTTATTATTTCTTTCTCTGAATTTATAATAAACCTTTATTTAATCAGTTTACATTTAAAACACTGGGAAATTTTTGCAACCCTCTTCACAAATTTTTGCTATCCTCCCTCCCACAAGTCCTAACTACGCTAATGTTATAAACAGTTGAAATAACAAAAAAGTTTTCAATTTACAAAGCAAAACTTTAGCATTACTTATTACCTATGAAGTGTTATCCCTTTGATCATTTATGCAGGTTTATTGAGGCATCCATATACTATGCACAACCCATTTTTTAAACACATTCTGTGGTTCGTTAGCATAGTGATAGCACGCTTACGAGTAGGAGCAATATGCGACACTTGGTTAGTTTTCAAGTGATAGGGTGCCCCCCCCCCCTCCTCTTCCTACCTCCATGGTTCATATAGCACTGTTACTGGATGGATGCACATATTCAGAGAAGGATGGCATCTTCAAAGACCCCCTTCATGCAGGAAGACTGAAGGAGGCTGTGAACGAGAGAACCATCGCTGCTGTTCATGAACTCATTAAGAAAAACCCACACATCATTATTCGGTTAATAAATTTAGATGCCATTGTATCAGTTGGCAGTATGGAAACAATTATTTATCAACATTTAAAGTTATGAAAGATCTATGCCAAATGGGTACCTCACAAACATACAGAATAGCACAAAAAGTTAAGAGTCGACTCATGCAAGGAGATGCTGGCAGAGTTTCAACATAGTGGCACCAAATGGTTAACAGACATTGTCACAGGTGATGAAACGCAGTTTTATTATAACTCTGAGAAAGATCGACAACTATGTTTTGGTTATGGAAGAAGAACCGCACCACCAAATCCTCGGGGCGGGAGTGGCTCAGTCGGTAGCACACCAGGCTCGTAATCTGTAGTTCCCAGGTTCGAGTCCCAGCTGGGTCAGCGTTGAGATTTATCTCCGCAAAATTCCCCGCCCTGCCCACAGTCAGTAGGGGACACCGATGGGTTTGGAAAGGCCGCCGTCCGTCGGATGGGACGTTAAGCCGTGGCCCCGTGTGCGGGAGAGCCATACCCTGTGCACGTTAAAGAACATGCTGGATGGCCTTGACGGGAGGATACCATCTGCCTCCTAACAGCTGTTCCAGTGGATCCCCTCCCCAACCTTCTCCGAGCCTTCGGGGTCCATGTGACCTGGCCATTTAGCCCATGGTGTGCAAAAAAAGTGCCGCTCAGAGGTAAAACAACCCAACCCAACCACCAAATCCTCTGACAAGACTTTTGCTCAAGGAAGAGTATGTTTAATATTTTTCAATTTCCAAGGAATGGTAGCCATGGACATCTTACCTGAAAAAAATGACTATAAATGGCCAATACTACACCAACATTGATTTGCCCAAAATAGCTCAGATTGAAGGAGCAGCATCCAACAGCAAGCACATCAAGGGTTCTCCTTCTTCGCAACATTGCCAGTGCTCACGAAACAAGTTACAGCCTATCTGGAACAGGAAAAAATCAAACAGCTACCCTATCCTGTATATTTATTTGATGGATTTTTGGGTGCGATTTTTGGGTGGTTCTAAAAATTAAAAAAGAATTTGTTGTGATGCCTTTTTAAAGGGTGCAGTACCTTGCAAAATGCATTCATTCAGAGTTGCAGAGCATTCCCCAACAGGAGTAATACCAAGAGTTCCAAAACTGGTGTAGATGTCTGCAACTTGATGGACAGTAAAAGTTTTGTTGCAATAAGTGCAATGGTTTTTGTTCTGCAGATGCATATCGAACATTTTGAAATCAATTCAAAATTTCAATCAACTGAATTTTCAAAATGTAAAATTCTAGTATTCCTTGCATATTCAGTCTTAATTGTTTTATCCAGGTATGAGGGGCATCAGATTAAGGGTACCATTAATGGTCTGAATATTCCTTCCTAATTGTTGCCAAAGAATCATTAATATCTAGATATTTAAAAGCTGATACTTGTCAAATTTGAACTTGATTTTTTATATGTTTTATGTGGCCAGCAAATCAGCACTCTCAACTCATTTTAATCATCAATATTGATAGTACACATTTTAATCTTTATGTGATTTTAATAGATGCAATAATAAATATTTCAACTCACCATTCTACCATAATTCAAAATGGGTAAGGAACATTTTCCACAACAATGGATCATTGGATTAATTACCTTTTCTCCAATCAGGTTCACCTATAAATAGAATGAACATATAAAAAGAAGTGAACAATTATTGCTCCACTAACTAATAGAAGCTGTATTTGAAATAAATATTAACAAAGGATAAACACAATACAAGATTAAACTGGTTCTAAGATTTTCAGATAATGCATTTTATACTAGGATTGTATTAACAGCCAAAATCACTGAATACAAATTTCTGATGCCGAATGTTTCACAACATCTGACCAAATAATTCAAAATTTTCCTGAATATTGCATAAATATTTAAAAATTATCCATTAATGTACAACTATTTTAATATTTGCTTATACCTGGGTTCGAGTCTCAGGAAGGCATGAATGTTCAATGCTGTTTTTCTGATGGCCTGCCATCCTCACAGACCTTCTACTATGGGCATATAAACTGACATGTTCCTGTCAGACCTCTGTGGCAAGCAGTTTCTTGAGGGGGTATTTATTTATTTATTTATTTTATAAGACATCTTGATCATTAACCCTTCCAGTGTCCAATCTGAAAAACTAGTTTCCATCCAGAGGCCAAGTTATTTTTTCCCTATGCTCAGCCAAAATAAAAATTAGCTTTAGAACCTTTTTGCCAAATGTAATGAAATTTAATGAAAGGAATTATGGCATGTTATATGTCAAATTAATCAGCATTCTGGATTTTCTGAAAATAAAATATTTAACAAAAAAGGCGACAAGTTTCATTTTAATAGGACATTTTTAGAGTCATGTAGTAAAAAGCGTGCATCTGACAACACAAATAAATTTTATTTAAAAAAAAAAACTAATAGACAGAAATGAGTATAATGCACATGAATAGAAAGTCTATTTATTTCTGAATAATGAAAAAATTATTTTTTTTTCAGTTTTAAGTAGATATTTTTGCTGTTTTGTAATTTCTTTCTCAGTACCATACTTTCAGAAAATTCCAGGCTTTTAGCCAATTGTGCTGAGTCAGATAAGTCAAATTTAGAATTAAAAAAAATAACCAATGAAAATAGATCATATTATATACCAAATTAAACAGAATTTAATTACGAATTTTATGAAAATTATAATATAAACAATTTTATAAGCATATTGATTTTAATATGCCTTTTTCAATGTGGTATGGTGAAAAAAAGATCTCGCTATATAATTAACGCTTCATTTTGGAAAACCTGAAGAATAAGAACAGTTAAATTATATATTAATCGAAAGGAAATTTCCTCCAGAATAACATAATATTCAACCTGAAATTTGATTTTTATTTCTTTTAATGATTCTTTTCAGTATCGTATATATTTTAAACATGGCCAGTGTTATACATAGTGACTTGGACATCTCACATTCATGGGATTTTCTGAACTGGTTATGAAATAGAAAAAAACTTCCTTGGCTACATTTTTTATTAAAAAATTACAAATTTTTCCTTTGGATGTTGAAGTTTGATGATCTTGGCTAAGTGCAGAAAGGTTTGTGCAACTAAGCAAAAAAAAAAACAGCATTATATGGCCTGCGTGGCACAGTCAAGGTCCTGGGGGGGGGGGGTAGTGAAACATTCCCAGTGAGTTTAGCGGAGGGGACGCCTTCCTGAAATCGCCCTCCCACGTGGTGGCTGATTTCCGTAGCGAGGGAGTCTATTTTGCTTCCATATCCAAGACATTCATTTTCAGAAAACGGTACAAGCTCAAAGATTTTTTACTAAAAAAAAAGATAAATAATAAAAGAAAAATTACATATAACCTAATGGGACATTAAATAAAATATCCACAACAACTTTTAAGCCAGCCTCCAATCTAGCATAACTCAGGCAGATCAATAAATCAGCCGACCGAAAGATCACTACTAACAGAAATAAATTTGCTTCCATATCCAAGACCTCGTTTATTTTCAGGTAATGATACCAGATCAAAGTTTTACTGGATAAGTAATAATAAAATAAAAATTAACATATAGCATAATGCGACGTTAAAATATCCACAGCAACAAGTTGCAGGCCAGCCATCTGATGTAGCATAACTGAAAAAACAATACTTATCGATTGGCCAAAAGATCACAATTTCAGAAAATAAATCTACTGAAATGAAAACAAAGGTTTAAATACAGAAAAGTAAATACTAACTTTACAAAAGGTATCCAATATGCTGGACTAAAACATATACCACTTGTAGCAAACGGAACGGAGATAGCATAATACTTAATGCTATCTCCATTCCGTGGAGATAGATTTCCTCTTGCCAGCCATCTTCCTCTTGTTTGCATCAGTGAGCCATATTGTAATTAAATGTAGCTGCAACCAGAATTTCTATGAAGGATGTGCTTATTTCCAGTTTCAATTTTAAGAGCAGGAAAGATGCACAGAATGCAGGGAAAAATGATAAAAATAATTTGGGAATACTGAAATAGGTTTATGACAGAAAAGGGCATGAAACAAAAAAAAAATGGTGGTATGTATACATATTTTGGATTCCGCAAATGTATACAGACAACATGGACATTGGAAGGGTTAATAAACAGCAACAGTATATTAATGTATCCAATTAATAATCATACAATAATATAGGTATAATGTATGTTATTTTTTACATGTTTCAAGCTGTCTTCTTAGGCTCAGTGTGAATGATGCTCTGATCTTGGTGAGTCCAAAGCAGACATACAAACTTGGACTGTGTATTTGTCACAACCTTTTAAGTCTTTTAAAATAATATGATGAGGTACTGCTGTTACAAATGTCCCCAGGGCATGTTTCAACTGAATCTTAAAAAAAACTATATATATATATAAATAATAACAGTAATTAAAATTAATATCTCTAATTTTCTATGGCACTGTTAAACGTTTTAAAGCAATTCAACAAAATATCTATGCTACCTAGTATCAAAAGTAACGAAAGATTGAGATTTTATGTACTGTTGACAAGTTGAAAGATCTTGAGATGACAGTTGGTAGTGATGACAAGTTCATGTTATTATGTTATTGCCAGCAAATATGATAATACACAGCAAATTCAAAGTGGAGAAGGTGATGAGGAATGCTCATGATCAGAAATGAAAGACTGATGATCTCAGTCTTTCATTACTTTTGATACTAGGTAGCATAGATATTTTGTTCAAATGCTTTAAAATATTTAATAGCGTCATAGAGAACTGAAGATACTAATTATATATATATATATTTACCAGTGAAAAGCATATGTGAGCTCCAAAGTTGAGTTTTTGCCCTATTTCCCAAGACAAAGTTTTGCACACAGCCATCAATACAACACATTTTTATTCATAATAATGAATCTTTCTTCATAGATTTATATACATATACACTGAGAGGCCAAAAGTCATGGGATACATGCCTAATAATGGGTTGGTCCTCCTCGAGCCCTCAGCAGTGCAGCCACACATCAAGGCATGGAGCAATGAGTTGCTGGTACCATTCTGCAGGGATGGCAGCCTACACATCCTGCAGTGAAGACTATAATTGTGTTGCATTGGATGGTGCTGGATTCATGGATCATAAGCTTGTTTCCTTTGTGTCCCACAGATACTCCAATGGGTTCATATCAGGGGACTGTGGGGGCCAATTCATGGTGGTCAAATCCATGGAGTGTTCCTCAATCCACCTCTTAGCAACCAAAGACTGGTGACACATTGCATTATCTTGTTGGATTACCCCTTCACCATCAGGGTGCTCAAGAGTCATGAAGGGGTGCAGGTGATCTGTAAGAATGTCAATGTATCTCATACCTGTCAGCGATTGCTCCAGACAAGAGAGCCCAATGTAGATCATGTGAACATGTCCCACACCATCACAGAACCGCCTCCAGCCTGAACAGTACCTTGCAGACAGGAAGGGACCATGGCTACACGCCTATGCCACACTCTAATGCGCCTGTAAGCGCGAAACAACTGGAATCTTGATTCATCAGACCATGCTACCCGATGCCACTGTTCTACTGTCCAATTTCGATGTCTTTGGGCCCATTCCAGTCGTTGAGCTCTATGACGACATGTAAGCAATGGGACACAGGTGGGTCTTCAGCTGCCAAATCCAATGAAGTGCAGATGGCGACAGACAGTCCTTTCAGAAACATTTTGTTTGGTCCACATTTAAACTGGCAGTGATTTCATGCATTGTAGGCTGTCTGTTGGTTTTTACCATTCATGACAGCCAATGCAAGCTCCATTCATCAATTGCACATGGCCGTCCCGTTCGCTGGTTTATGTGTGTGTATGTTAATAGAATACTGATGATAAACTCTTGACACTGTAGACTTAGGAAAACCGAATTCCTGCATGATCTCTGATATTGCATGATCCATCCTTCTGGCACCAACAATCAAGCCATGTTCAAAGTCAGACAACTCAAGACATGCAGCCATGCTGAATTAACAACTACTCCAAAATGAATGTTGGGTTTGTAGGCTACTGCAGTACCATTCTGCAGTTGATGTCCAATGCATCGGTTACAAGTACAGTGTGCTAGTTCTATTTTAACTGATATTCCCATGACTTTTGGCCTTTCAGTGTATATGTAGATCAGACAGACATAATAAAAAGACCAATTTATATGTACTTTTTGCTACAATCTGTCAGTTTTAATCATCACTGTGATGAAAAAACTGAACTAATACATTACCCACATGTAGGTCCATGTTTCATGAAAAAATAAACTTTTTAAGGCTAGTTAAAAGAACTAATTTGACCTAAATTGAAGAGTTTAGTTAACATAAACAGCACTGAACTTATGTGTATTGATTGTGCAATTCACTTCAGTGTTTCTTAGAATGGTAATTTTTATATCCCACTATACTAAATATAGGACTATAACCAGAAACACAATACAGAGTTTAAATTGAATCCTTAACACCCATAAAATATTAGAAAAGGGCAGAGGGTAGTAAACACAAAGAAATAGCTCTTATTCGACTAGTCCATTTCAAATTTCAGCCATTAAAAGGTTATCATATATTCCACTTTTTAAGTGGCAAATTTTTGTGACAAAAAAATCTGTTTATAAGACTACTAGAAACTTCACAGCAAAACTTCCATTTATTCTTAATCACAGTTTTCTTAATTATTGCTTTTGCTTGTAAATAAATTGTTCAAATGTCTTTGAGTAGAAATACTAAGTTCAGTGGCAAGCCACATCACTACAATTTTTCAGCACCCTCCTTAAAATTTAACAAAGTCATTGAAATTACTTCAAATTTTAGCAATAAACTCAACTAACAAAAAAAAATTTAATTATGGGCTTGTATAAGCCAACTGCAGTATACCTCTGACCTTAGCCATATAAGAGAAATCCAATGCATCTCTGCAAGCAATTAATTTTAGTTGTTTGAAACTGCAAAAGTATTTAAGCAATAAACAATAATTTACACTAAATAAAACTTTATTATGGTAGTTATATTTTGAAATGGGAACCAAGATATACAAATTTTTGTTTAAATAATGTCTGACAATGCTGTGACTTCATATTATTGCAATTTTCTATTCTTTGGTAATATCTTACCAGAGTTTCTTATCATACTTGAATTTGTCACATGCAGCTTTAATAGAAGCAATATGTTTTGAAGCATCCAATAATTTTTAGCATTAAAGCATTTGCAATCAGATTACCTTATGGTCCCACCGTAGCTTCTTGTTTTGATGAAGAGGCTCCGGAAAACTTCTATCCATAGGGCTAAATGATGGTGTCTCTAATTTAGAGATTACTTCATCAAGGCTAACTGAACTAGTGTCTTGAAACAAATAAAATAAAAATGCATATAATTTAATTTCAATCTTTACATTGCAATTTGTACAAAACAGGCTTATACAAACAATCTTACATTTACATATTATATCCAGTTTGAATCTGATTTTAAGCCAATGCTTTGCTAAAACCACCATTTACAGCAACCCCCCCCCCCCCCCCCCCCCCCCCCCCCCAATGTTGTCAAAGATTTTTGAAAACTGTTGTTAAAACATTTCTTCACACACACAAAAATATAAAAACTAGAACATTGTAATGACAATGCCACAAACTGCATTAGAAAAGTAAACATTATAAAAATTCAGAATACATATTACATATGTTTTATCCAATTGTGTAGAGTACTTGCCCTACTCTGAGCAGCCAGATATGAAACTTATTAATTATATGTTCCAAGTTCTATTCCTACAAATCTTACTCTTTTACTACAGCATCTTTATATTTTAGTTTTTTAACATTTTTACTCTTCTAATAAAGTCTGCTCTACCATTTCTTATTTCTATTGCCTGAACGAAAATAAGTGTCAGCATTACTAAGACTGACAATTATGTTATAGAATCCAAGCTGCTAGTGTGGCATTAATAAGATTTAAAATTAGACTCTATATGGATATTTTTATAGAATACCTTATATAACTCAGACATGTACATTGTATAAATTATATGCTTAACATTTGAAACTACTTTTAAACTATCACTATTACCTTCTACATTGCACATCAAAGTTAAGTATGTATCAATAAAATGTGTATATCTCAAAATATATTTGGACAGATTTAACCAATTTCACAGCAAGATGCAAAGATAATATTGTTTTTTTAAATAGCAATGAAAATTGAAATTGATAAGCCATGAAAATTTAAGCCAAAACAATTTACATGTAGCATAAAAAATGAATAAAGAAAAATAAACAA